>CM047807.1:36507615-37229974 GCA_026214975.1 Gentiana macrophylla | reverse complement strand
TAGTGAATCAAGGTCGATCCCACGAGGAACCAATTGTGGATCATCTTATATACAAACAATTAATTAGACATGTCAAGGAAATAGAGGCGGTCTACGACCAACATAAAACAAGAAAAGTAAAGACACGACTCGACACAAGCGTAATTAACCTCCCCAATTATAGTCTTTATCGTTTGGACCTAGATAATTTATATAATAAAATCGAACTTATTAGCGTCAATCCGTTTGTATCTATCTTAGATTGGCTACGGAGTCATCCTCTTTAACTTGACTTAGCACCGGCAAGTCACTAAATCACTTTGTGATATTGTTACGTGACTTCGCGCTTTTTTAGTGCCTCCATCTCATATAACTCACACGCTTACGACTACAGGATGCGATATTGACCGTACACCTCGTCCGGGCAACATTCCTTTGGTTGGCGTACTTCTGAGCGATTACTCAAGCTCGTCCAACTAGCAATTACCAAGTTATAGTCTCATGCTAATCTACGACGTCACGTATAAGCGGTGCATGCAATTCCCGAATATAAACCTACCTGAGATAACTTATTTGAGCGTCCGAAGATCAATTCATAAGCCTACCTAAGAGTTTTATATTGGTATTTCCTTTTTACACGTTTTAATTAAACTAAGCGAGTAACGTAGCCATAGCCATACCTACCGAGATAATAAATTCTATTAAGTTAACCTAACCATAAAGGCGTGGCTATTTAACGAGATAAGCAGGAGGCTCGGTCGGCCGAATATAGACACTCGGTCGACCGAATGACACCATTCGGTCACCCAAACGATTTCAACTCCCAAATTACATCTCCGAGCGTATCTCTCGGCGTTTCATCATACACAGCAGATTAAATAAAAGTAACTCGTAAAGAAATCATATAAACTACTTAGATCGCATTAATTAAACCAAGCAGATTCATGAATAGCGTTAAACATATGGCGTAGGTTATGGGATCCTCATAGACAAGGCTTCGCCACATCCACGACGTCATAGCCTAGATCTACATCATCTAGCTATGAATTAACTAACTCAAGCGATAAAGCATAATTGGGAGGGATTAATTACTTGAAAGAAAAAGCAGAAAATAAAGGCTTACATATTGCGGCCCTTAAATTCTTTGAAACCTTCAATAAACTACATTGTATCAAAGCTATAAAATTGAAGAAAGAATGAAGGATATGTTGGTGTATTTGGTGTATATTACAATTCTCGTAGTCGCTTGCTTATATAGAGGTTTTGCCGACTTAGGGTGGTTCTAGAAGATAAGCACGATTAAAGCGAAAACCGACCCAAACCGAGGCTCGGTCAGCGAGAGGTGACACTCGATCGATCGAAGCATCAGGCTCGGTCGACCGAACCTAACTTTTCACGCGTCAATCGCTTTTTTCGTCTATCTTGTTCCCCATCTGCACGCTTTCGTGTTGATCGATTAATCTCTCATTTATCTCTTGATTAATGCTCCGATTTTCTTCCTTCTTTATCTTGATATAATTGATTGAATGACATTAATCCTCTCGATTTGTTGTGATCTGCAAAATCAATAATTATCACACAATAAATCGGCTTTAAATAATAAAAACAGCTAAATACCAATTTACATAATATAAATCACATAACATTAAATATTAAATATAAACATGTGATTTAATATGAAATATATATTATTAATCTCGATTTAAGGTCAATGTTGATGACTTTTACGGGTATAATTTGACCGTCATCAACTACCCCCCACTTAGACTTTGATCGTCCCGAACAAATCATCAATAAGTCATTCCCCAAGACAACATTTTCTATGGTCAAATCATACTTACACAAGAAACTCAAGTCAACTCATACTAGTCATGCTTATAAGATATCCATTATTCACTACTCACTATGAATCGCGTTGGCGTGTGCATGTGCATTAGGTTTTATATATTCAGTAGCAAGATTAGAGTTTATGCAGAATTCGTAATCTCAACCTACCAACCTCAACATTCATACTTCTCAAGCCTTTAAATTTTTGAAGCACTAGAGCAATAAGCAAGAGCGTATCTATAGGGTTTTTGGACTTGGAGACCGAGTACTACTCAAAGCCTCTTAAAGAGTTGAATATTTTTTCATATCTTCATATTTTTCAAATACTATTAATCTCAAGGAAGAAAACTTTTTAGAGTATCCCCCTATCTTAGATCATGTATAGCATCGAATATTACCACAAGCGCGGGGCTACTTTGGTAATGTTACTACAAGCCCAGTGTCTAACATTTTGCTAAAACACAGGTACGTCTCAAGCTTATTACTCCGCTTTTGTTGGCAAGAAGATAAGAATACATCAGCAGATAGATATTGACACTAAGTCTACATAACCAATCATCTATGCAATGTACACATAATTTCTTCAGTTATTATGATTCGCGCGGTATACTCGATTCACAGATTGAGTAATTGAATAATAAATAACTACTTGCAAAAACGGGCATGAATATCCTTAAATTTACTTAACATAAGTATAAAATGATCACGTACTCATGAAACTTGGTTCCTTTCCTATCAATTCTTAGCTAGGAACTCACAATTCTAAGGGTACGAGATACATAATATGGTATTTATTCAATTTTTTCAATCATGTGCCGTTTCATTCAATTTTCCATTATAACATAACATGGCTAAGTCTCCTACCCCCCACTTAAACATGGCATTGTCCTCAATGACAAAAATAAATGAGAAGTTAAGAAAAAGACTTAGCTCTGGAAACGGCTCTCAAGTAAAGGAGAAAGATCGGAGTAAATTTCAGCACGTTGTGGAGAAGCAAGTGAAAACCTGTATAAGCAGACAAACTCCACGAAACCGTAAAATATCATGTCTATGGAAGTTATAGAATAATGTGGCAGTAATGAGGTATAAACACCTAAAAACAGTTTAAGCCACTTTATTTTATAACAACCAATGACAAGGGAAACCAAAAAGAAAAATACTAAATAGAAAGAAAAATAAACAAGCAACTAAAGATGGTTGTCTTCTTCTACAACCTCCACCGCCTAAATATTCTTAAAGCGGGTGGAGAAGACGAAGATCAAAAGCATTACCCCAAGTGGGAAAACACGAGGTGGGTGGCTCACTATGTATTGATCCGGTATAAAGAGAAACTTGGTAAGGTATAGCAGATTGAATGCGACCTATTGGCTAAAGATAAAATCAAATACTTAACGTAGAAACTTCCCGCTTGCATTGGATATCAACAACTTAGGAAGATGTAGCTACTCCTCAAAATCACTAATAACCCAATGTATCACGTAAAAGTCATAACCGTCATCAACAAGGTCGGATCGGTGTGATAGTTCGAACAAAACTTATCATCTAGAAATGCCGGAATAGACGGAAAAGTGTGAAATTTAAAAGCTGCCGGTAGAAAGATAAGTTGTACTTTGATCGAACCAAAAACCTTTAAAATCTAGCTAGAAGCGAGCTACACTACCCCAACTAGGATCATGAAAATCAAAATGATAAAAGATAATCATTAAAGCTTAGCAATATTTCAAATTCCGCAACACATAGGTATTGTGTAAACAAAATGGAGGTTGAGAATGTGATGGGTTTAGAAAAAGATACACATAAGGATGGGAAGAAAAGATAAAGGATGGGTAAGAAATTGTGTTTATGGGTGGGTTGAAAATGGTTAAGGCATTGAGATTGGGTGGGAGAGTGAAACGGATGGAAGAAAGAGAGGCGATGAAAGAATGGTTAGAAATGTGAACTGTTGGGGCAGATTGGTGAGAGGATCGAAAAGGTTGAAGGGTGAAAAGGTATAAATGAAAGGATAAGGGTAGTTACAGAATGAATTGCGCACCACTTTGAATTTTCACTTGGATCACCATTCTAAAAGATTTTTGGAAGTTGACCAAAATTGTTCTTGTTCACACCAATCTTTCTCTGTTACATTTTCAATAATTCTCAAGCTCTCTTAATGCTTCCATCTTAAGATTGATTGCTAAATTTCCTTTTCTTTAGCAATTTCTTGACTCTCCTATGGAACTCTAATTCACGTGGCCTATATTGAGTAAAAAAGTTTTGCACATCCTTAGCCCAATGGCCATCGGAACACGGCAAAATAAAAAACCTCAACATATTTCACGTTACTTTTATTTGACTCAAAGAAAACAAAACCTATAATCCTAAAAAGAAATCCTAAGGGTTTTAAAGAAGTAGTTCTGAGTTTAAAGTCCTCAGCTCGACTTTCCAAAAGTATCCTTGTCAGTCATTATTCTCGGATCGCCAGACTTTGACCCTTCGAGCATTATATGAGGTGGGCTTGTCGCTTTTGCGGATTAATACTTTTCCTTTGGTTGTGAGACACAGGAAGCGACATTTATCCATACCATTTATCCAAAGATCTTACCTCGGCTCGTTTTAGGAATTAGTGAATTACGGTTTTACTAATTACGGTTTTGGCCTTGACAATAAGAAACAATGAATCAATGTACTCCGAATAAGGTCGGTTATGTAGGCAAGCCTATGCCGTCTTATTCGTTGGAACATATGTGACGATTCAGGCCAATACGTCAAGATAAGCCCGTTTAGCCCGAAGGCTTATCGGCTATGCTAAGTCTTGTCGAGCTGGCACGTAGCGTACATCACACGTGGAGGAGTTGATTGAGCGAAGCTCGTTTGAACTCGCCCGACCATGGTTAAACCATTTCGAACCTATGTACAAAGATTCTTCGATTTCTAAATTGTCACCCAAAGCGTAATCTCGTTTTACATTTAAGGTGGGTTCACCGAGAAGCCATCACCATAAACATCAACGAAAGAAAAAGATGGTGTTCTCTCAAAACTCAACGTCTTCTTTAGATTGCGAATGCTTAAACTACACAATTTGTTGCTCCCCTGGCCAGTAGAAGCAATCTCATGCATAGGACAAAGAGATTTTAACAGGACTACGAGAAACTCTTTATTCACAGCTTCCTTTCAACTACTACATGTTTCCCTACACCCTCTAGATGAGATAGATTTGGGGCAGAACCTTCCACACTAATAAAATTATTCTTACAAACCAACTCCGGGCCAAGATTCATACTAAGGTTCATGTATAGGCTAACTTATGCTCAAAAAACCAAAAGGTAGTAAAACATAAGCAAAAAAAAGGTAGTACCTTGCCTTCAACATTGTACCACGAAGAATTTAAGCCATCTTGGTGCTTTAAAGGTATTGCTTCCATTGCTTTTCCCATTGTAGATTCGTAGCTCCACATGTTGTTGGGTTATTTTCTCAGCGCCCTTGAAAATTACTGACTTGGATTATTGTTTCTCTGGTTTACGCAAGCGGAAGAAAACAAAAACAAACAAAGCCATAGGGCGATTTTAACATGGTTTCCCATGCTACCATCAGACCTACGGATTAAACATACGGGGATAAACAGAGACGCGAAATTCCAGACTCGAAAAACACAAATCAGAAACCGTGTAAATAGAACAGAACAAGAACAAAAATATTATAAGTGCTCAAATTAGGCCGAATGAGGTCTCTCGGTCGACCGAAATTTTTTATTTTTATTTTTATTTTTTATATTTTAATTTGGAATTTTGAGATGAGCGGAACAACCGGAGGACTCAAAGCGTAAAAGCAGACTCTAAAACATAAAACTTGACATGAATAAGAAATTATTTATATATAAAATTGACCGTTGGTTCCCGGCAACGGCGCCAAAAACTTGATGGCGTGGTCAATCGGGTTATAATATACTCGACCACCATAAACCAATACTAGCAAGAGGACTAGGCCCATCGTAGTATAGCTATAGTGAATCAAGGTCGATCCCACGAGGAACCAATTGTGGATCATCTTATATACAAACAATTAATTAGACATGTCAAGGAAATAGAGGCGTCTCACGACCAACATAAAACAAGAAAAGTAAAGACACGACTCGACACAACGTAATTAACCTCCCCAATTATAGTCTTTATCGTTTGGACCTAGATAATTTATATAATAAATCGAACTTATTAAGCTGTCAATCCGTTTGTATCTATCTTAGATTGGCTACGGGAGTCATCCTCTTTAACTTGACTTAGCACCGGCAAGTCACTAAATCAACTGTGATATTGTTACGTGACTTCGCGCTTTTAGTGCCTCCATCTCATATAACTCACACGCTTACGACTCTAAGGATGCCGATATTGACCCGTACACCTCGTCCGGGCAACATTCCTTTGGTTAGGCGTACTTCTGAAACGATTACTCAAGCTCTCGTCCAACTAGCAATTACCAAGTTATAGTCTCATGCTAATCTACGACGACGTATAAGCGGTGCATGCAATTCCCGAATATAAACCTACCTAGATAACTTATTTGAGCGTCCGAAGATCAATTCATAAGCCTACTAAGAGTTTTATATTGGTATTTCTTTTTACGCGTTTTAATTAAACTAAGCGAGTAACGTAGCCATAGCCATACCTCTACCGAGATAATAAATTCTATTAAGTTAACCTAACCATAAAGACGTGGCTATTTAACGAGATAAAGCGGAGGCTCGGTCGACCGAATATAGACACTCGGTCGACCGAATGACACCATTCGGTCACCCAAGCGATTTCAACTCCCAAATTACATCTACGAGCGTATCTCTCGGCGTTTCATCATACACAGCAGTTAAGCAAGAACTCGTAAAGAAATCATATAAACTACTTAGATACGCATTAATTAAACCAAGCGATTCATGAATAGGCGTTAAACATATGGCGTAGGTTATGGGATCCTCATAGACAAGGCTTCGCCACATCCACGACGTCATAGCCTAGATCTACATCATCTAGCTATGAATTAACTAACTCAAACGATAAAGCATAATTGGGAGGATTAATTACTTGAAAGAAAAAGCAGAAAATAAAGGCTTACATATTGCAGCCCTTAAATTCTTTGAAACCTTCAATAAACTACATTGTATCAAAGCTATAAAATTGAAGAAAGAATGAAGGATATGTTGGTGTATTTGGTGTATATTACAATTCTCGTAATTGCTTGCTTATATAGAGTTTTTGCCGACTTAGGGTGGTTCTAGAAGATAAGCACGATTAAAGCGAAAACCGACCCAAACCCGAGGCTCGGTCAACGAGAGGTGACACTCGGTCGACGAAGCATCGGCTCGGTCGACCGAACCTAACTTTTCACGCGTCAATCGTTTTTCGTCTATCTTGTTCCCCACTTTGCGCTTTCGTGTTGATCGATTAATCTCTCATTTATCTCTTGATTAATGCTCCGATTTTCTTCCTTATTTATCTTGATATAATTGATTGAATGACATTAATCCTCTCGATTTGTTGTGATCTGCAAAATCAATAATTATCACACAATAAATCGGCTTTAAATAATAAAAATGACTAAATACCAATTTACATAATATAAATCACATAACATTAAATATTAAATATAAACATGTGATTTAATATGAAATATATATTATTAATCTCGATTTAAGGTCAATGTTGATGACTTTTACGGGTATAATTTGACCGTCATCGGTGGGCTGAAAAAAAGACATCTAACACGTGGGGTCAAGTTTCGATTGTTTTCCAAACACTTTTAATCCTCCCATTGTAGACTTCTTCTTTTCACTTTCTCTTTAATTGTGCCTCCTTTTGAGTTCTTCCATATCCCAACTACCAGCTATAACTTCCTCTAATGAACCACTGCCGTCATCCTCAGAAAACAAGTCGGGTGAAAATTCGTCAAACTTAGTGACTTCGGTCATACCACACCCGAGGATGTCGAGGAAATGAACAATCAAAGGATTCTCTTTGATTTGACCTACATAATGCTTGCACCTTTGACCATTCACTCTGAGCAATTTGGTCACCATGACCTCTTAGTTCTAAAACACCTCCGGGAATGATTTGCGGAATTTCAAAGGGCCGGACCAACGTGTCCTTAACTTTCCAGAAGCAGATGTAACTGGAATTGTACAATAAAACTTGCTCCCCAACTTGAAATTCTCGCTTCTTGATCTTTGCATCATGAAGGAGTTTCATTCTATCCTTACTCATCCTGGCACTTTCGTGAGGCTCGAGTCTAAACTCATCTAACTCATTGCAAGCTGCTGCCGCGATCGATGTTCACCACATGATTGGGTATCGAAGTTTAAGAACTTAGTAGCCCAATACGCCTTATGCTCCAACTCAACGGCAAGTGGCATGGTTTTCCATATACCATCTCGATAGGGTGATGTACCCCGCCAGAGTCTTATAGCGATTCGGTATGCCCATAGCACATCATCCAACTTAAGACTCAGATCTTTTTATGTGGATTTACAACTTTTTCCAGGATCTTCTTTAAACTCGATTGCTTCTCTCGACCGCCACTAGTCATAGGATGATACGGTGTGCCAATTTTATGCCGGACACCATATTTCTCAAGGACTTTCTACAGTGGTCGGTTGCGAGAAGTGTGTTCCCTCATCACTAATTAAAGCACGGGGACATCCAAATCTCACAAAGATATTTTTCTTAAGAAAGCTCATGACCGTTTTGTGGTCATTGCGAGAAGTGGCTTGAGCCTCCACCCATTTTGACACATAGTCAACCACAGACTAAGATGTATTTGTTTCCACGGGAAGATGGAAACGGACCCATAAAATCAATACCCCACACATCAAAGACCTCACATTCTAAAATGGGCTTTAATGGCATGTCAAAACGCCTAGTTAGAGTACCGGTTCGTTGGCACCTATCACAAACCTTGCGAAGGCTTCGAATCCTTGAAGATCGTGGGCCAATAGAAACCGGATTTGAAAAAAGATTTTAGCAACGGTTTTCCAGGGACCAAAGTGGCCACCGGTAGGCCCTTGTGGCATTGTTTAATGATATCACGTTGCTCAGATTCGAGAACACATCTTCTCAACAATCCATCTTTCTGATTTTAAAGAGGTAAGGTTCATCCCACACGAAGGTTTTCAAATCAGAGAAAAATTTCTTCTTCTCCGATATGAAAATTCGGATTTAAATCTTTGGGAATGTAGGTAGTTGACGATTGAGGCAAACCATGGAACATCTGGAGTGCACTCGTCTATATGCATAACATGCTCGAGAGGAAAGTAAAGGTCTATCTCTTCAGTTCTTTCTTCTCATCATTCTGGCATTCTAGAAACATGATCTGCTACTACGTTTTCACTGCCTTTTTATCCTTAATTTGAACATCGAATTCTTGCAGGATCAGTATCCAACGTAGTAAGCGCGGTTTAGCATCTTTCTTTGTCATAAGATAGCGCAGAGAAGCGGCGTGGTCGACCCAAACAATGATCGATCGCCCAACAAGTAACTACGAAATTTGTCCATAGCAAAGACTACGGCCAATAATTCCTTTTCAGTAGTGGTGTAGTTAACTTGAGTAGGGTTTAGTGTGTGACTGGCGTAAGATATAGGCTGGAATTTCCCCTTAATTCGTTGTCCTAAGACTGCACCAACAGCATAGTTGGATGCATCGCACATAAGTTCGAAGGGTAGATTCCAGTCAGGAGAGATAAGAATCGGTGCAGAAATCAATTGACTTTTAACCTCCTCAAACGCTTGCTTGCAACTATCATCAAAATTAAAAACGACGTCTTCTTTAAGTAAAGTAGAAAGGGGCTTGGCTATCTTGGAAAAGTCCTTAATGAATCTCCTATAAAAACCGACATGTCCAAGAAAACCTCTAACTTCACGCACATTTCTAGGAAAATTCATCTTCTCTATAGCTTCCACTTTTGCCTTATCTACTTCCATTCCTTTGGCTGAGATCTTGTGGCCAAGAACTATTCCTTCATCTACCATAAAATGGCACTTTTCCCAATTTAGGACTAAGTTCTTTTCCACACAAAGGATAACACTTGGTCAAGATTATCAAGGCAGGTCATCAAAGGATTGACCAACGACCGAGAAATCATCCATGAATATTTCCATACACTTTTCAACAAGCCCATCAAAGATTGCCAAAGATACATCTTTGGAATGTAGCTGGGCATTGCAAAGACCAAATGGCATTCGTCGTAAGCGAATGTACCATATAAGGCGGTGAAAGTGGTTTTTCTTGGTCGGCCGGGTCTATGGGTATCCGGAAATATCACGAATATCCATCAAGGAAACAGTAGAATGCATGTCCTGCCAGACGTTCTAGCATCTGGTCAATGAAAGGAAGGGGGAAATGATCTTTCATTGTAACTTCATTGAGCTTTCTATAGTCGATACAAACTCTATAACCAGTAACGAGCCTCAATGCTACTTCTTCGCCCTTCTCATTCTTCTCAATAGTAATTCCTCCTTTCTTAGGAACTACTTGAGTAGGGGACACCCATTCACTGTCAGCAATTGCAAAAATAATACCCATGTCCAAAAGCTTAATAATCTCCTTTTTGACCACCTCTTGCATATGAGGGTTGAGCCTCCTCTGGGGCTGTCTAACACACTTGGCACCCTCTTCAGTCTTAATCTTATGCATACAAATGTCAGGAGATATCCCTCTGATGTCTCCTACTTGCCAACCAAAGGCTTTCTCATTCTTTCTTAAGACGTCCAATAACTTCATCTCTTCTAATCGAGATAGCTTGGCAGAAATAATCAACGGAAGCTTGTCATCTTCTCTTAAGAACACGTATTTCAGATGCTTAGGTAACGGCTTCAGTACCAAATCAGCAGGGGGATCTTCTAAACTCGATTTAAGCTCCCCACTTTTCAACTCAACATCACTGAGTCTACTTAGTGGTCCCACTGCCAAAGCTTCTCCTTTCAACAAATCTTTATCAAATTCAGCTTCTAATTGTTCTAGAATCACCCAACCATGATTATTCAAGTTCTCTATTAATCGCTCATATTCGTTTTCAGCGACCATGACTTGCTTTTCCATGTAATCATTAAAATCATCAGACATATCTTCTATATAGAAGCCGGTTGGATAATCGGAGGGTCTCTGAATAGCTTTGGAGACACTATACCTCACCTCCCACGATCACCAACTCGGATGGTCACTTGGCCACCATCACAGTCAATGAGGGCTCTGGTCAGAGAAAAAAACGGTCTTCCAAGTATCAAAGGAGCATTCTCATCCTTCCCGGTGTCTCAGGACGTACGGTCAAATGGGAAAGTGAATCTATCAATTTGAACTAGAACATCCTTTAATATCCTCGCAGACTTTCTGGAAGATCTATCGTAATTGAAGGTTCATGGTTGTGGGTTCTAAAAGATCATTCAAACCAAGTGTTTCTGAGACGAGACAATGGCATCGAGACTTATGGATGCACCTAGGTCACATAAAGAATTTGGAAAGACTAAGCCTCCCATCAACAATGTGAGCACGAATTTCCCGAGTGGTCACCCCTCTTGATTGGTAGATCATCATAACTTATCATAGAAGCGATCCTCACCAATCAACCGATCCATGTCTTGAGCTTCTTTTTTAGAAGAAACAACATCCTTGATGAACTTAGTATACTTAGGCATCTCTATCAAAACATCGATAATGGAAGATTAACTTGAGTATTTTTGGAAGATTAAGCACTTTTTCATATTTCTTGTCCTCGTGCAATGAAATGTTGCTTTTCTAGGTGGAAAAGGAAGTTTCTTTAAATCACTCTAAAAGACTTTCTTCGAGGATGAACTGTGACTTTGTCTTCCAAGTCTTTCCACCTCACTACTTTCTCATTTTTCTTACTAGTCGTGGATCACCACGACCTCACTTGAATTCTCATTACTTAGGGGTTCAGCCACCGAGGTCTTTCGATCTCGTTACTTCTCGGGGATCACCCACCGAGTGCTCTCTTGCGCAGAAGAGGAACGTGGGTGCTCTACTTCCCTCCCGCTTCATTTTGGCAGGAGGGGTTAGTGGTTTCCCGGTTGGGGACCACTTAGTTGAGTACTGGACCTTAAGTTCATTGCCTTTGGCCTCTTCTCTACCGTAAGGAATTGAAGGTACCAAGTCGGTGCATTGGCTATTATTCAAATCGGTCTGAGCAACTTGACCGTCATTTGGATTCTTTTCTGTGAAACTGGGCAGCTGCCCTGGGGGTCTGGAAGCTAACTGTCCAGCCAACTGTCCGATTTGCCTCTCAAGATTTTTCATTGATCTATTTTGCTCCTCCCTAAAGGAGTCCCATTGAGCTTTGATATCACTTGAGTGCGAGGGGCCTTGAGAGTTTTGGTAGTTTCGTGAATAAATTTGGTGGACCAATTTTGAAATGTAGAATTATAATTGTTAGGCCAATTACGATTGAACCTTTGATTTGTATTGGAAAAATTGGAGTTCAGTTCGATTGTAACTAGGGTTTCGATTGAAGTTTTGATTTTGATTAAAATTTGAATTTGGATTGAAATTTTGATTCGATCGAAACCCTGGTTTTGAAGATTACTCGGCCGGAGAATTGATTATTGAATCTCTCGATTGGGTGGCCAAAGAATGCATTCACTTGACGTCATCCATTCATAGATAGATGTAAAGCGAGATGTGTGCCCCAAATTGTCTGATTCGACATGTGATTGGATTATCTTATCCATGATTCTCGACGGCATTAACTTGATAGGTCGAAGGGAAATGAATTGACACCGCCAACCATATGGCCGATTTGACAACAATTTTACGCAAAAGCAGAACTTTGAGAGTTACGTGAAAATGAAGGATTCTTATTCTTTTGATTTAGAGGCGTGGTAAGAGCGGACCATCTCTTTGTTTCAAAGATGGCGATTTCATTTGATTTGTTCACCTCCTCGATCCTAGGAGGAGGAAGTGGTGCTTGAATAGCTTGATACGAGGGGGCATAGTTATATTTGGCAATATCCTCGAATAATGCCCACCCCTCTTCAGGTGTTTTTTTCAGGAATGCCCCACCAGAAGAACTGTTGACCATGCCCTTAGTGAGCTCGGTCAAGCCGCTGAAAAATGTGTTGACTTGCCTCTGCAAGTCCAAACCATGATGGGGGCATTTTCTAAGGAGAGCTTTGAATCTCTTCCAACAGTCGAAGAAAGACTCATTTTCCTTTTGATAGAAAGTGAATATTTCACTTAAACACTGGGCTGTCTTAGATGGTGGAAAGTATTGACTCAGGAACTCTTTCTCGAGTTCAGCCCAGGTGGAAATTGATTCAGCAGGGAGAGAGTTGTACCACTCTTTAGCCTCCCCTCGTAAGGAAAATGGAAAAAGTTTCAATTTTATCGCATCCTCACTGACTCCTTGGATGCGAGTCGCACCACATATCTCCGTAAATGTGTGTATGTGAGTATGAGGATTCTCGATCGAAAACCATGGAAAATAGATGCATGTTGCATCATTTGTATGAGACCAGTTTAAGTTCGAAGGTTGGTGCATTAATGACGGGTAAAAGCGATTGCCGGGTTGACCTTGACTTCACCAGGCATGGCGTAGTCACCAACGTCACGCTCATCGTCTGGCGACCATTATGACTATTTCTTCGATCTCGTCACCAGACGTTCCTCAAGATCTTGATCGGCCTCACTCCTTCGTCGGGAGGAACCGCAGACGGACTCTTCGCCTGTTTGGTTTGACTATGGTTCGCCGAGGTCGTGGGTGTAAAGCGGTGGACCTTCGACTCCGAGTTTGCATAAACCAGCTCGAACACCAACACCTAAATCATGAGGTTTCGGGATTTTTTTCCTTATGCTTTCGCAGAGTGGGATTCACCGAGAATCCTTCACCCAACCTTGACGATTGAAACGTGTTCCTTGGTTCTTTAATTATTATAAATTTTTTTTTTTTTTAGAAAAGATACAGAAACAGGAACAAAAACCTACCTACGAAAAACTTGATAACAAAAACTAGAAAAATTAATAAAACTAGACAACCGTACCGATTCCCCGGCAACGGCGCCAAAAACTTGTTTTTGGTTCCGTTGGCGGGAATACTCACCACTATACTACCTTAGAAAAATTAATAATGAACTGGACAACCGCACCGATTCCCCGGCAACGGCGCCAAAAACTTGTCTCGGATTTTATAGCAAAGCAAAACAAACAAGTAATAAATAAATCCGGTTTACCCCAAGTGCAGGGATTGTAGTATAGAGGTTGATACCGGAGTCGATCCACAGGGAATCGAGGTTGGTCTAGTTCTAATTTTTCAAAGTTTGTCACGGAAAATAAAAACAAAACGTAATTAAAAGCGAAAACAATAAAGCTGGACAGAGGGTTGTCAATCCAAAGCCAGGAAAGATAGTTACGAACTAAGTTATTTCTACTTTATAACTAAAACTACAATTTCTACGATTACTACGATGAAGACGAAAGCAAGACACACAACGATTTCTTTTCAATTAATTTAACAACGAACAAGCAATGATCCACCGATTCCACAACACTCAATTTCTTCTCTGGATTATCTTGTAGTGATTTAACGAAAATTGTGATTCACCCATCAAAGGTATGAATTTCTACTTTAGTAGATAATTAAATCTATCAATCTTTTATCTTTCGATCTTAAAGATTAACGCTTTCATAACAAAGGTGTGAAATCTCTCAATTTCGTAATCTAGATATTCAACCTAACAACTCTCGTTATTTTAGATCAAAAATCCATTCTTTAATATGGTGATCTAAGTTTAACAACGACTCTCGTCAAACGTTAAACATCAAATATGCAACGATCTCGATATATAATTGCATAAAAATGAATAAAGCATAATAAAGATACAACTTTTATTAAAACTTACAAGATAATCCAAATTGAAATCGAGATGTGCTAAGAATCACTTCACAAGGCTTGTTCCAACGTGCTTTAGCTTCTCATCATCGTTTTATTACAACTTTATTTATACATACAAGCATATACATATACATACATAGATATATGCATACATATATGGCCCAAAACTAAAAAGAAAGAAGAAAGAAGCTTGTATGTATGCTTACATATAGATATACATAGACATATATGTATATATACATACACACGTCTTCAATTCTTCAACAAAATGATAGAAAAAAGTGGAGAAACTACATGGAGAAAGGGATGGACATGGAGGCCATGAGAGGGGCGGCCAAGGCCTTTTTTAGGTGAATGGGTGGTGTTATGATGGATATGTTCTCTCCATGTCTGGTGATGGATGTTTGTATATAATGGGAGGTGATATAAGGGAGGTATCATTTGGGGGAGGCTAGGAGGTTGTTATGTAGGCTTGGAGGTTGTTATAGAGGCTTGGGAGTAATGATGAGTTTGTTGGGGAGGCTTGGGAGTTTGTTAGGTAGGCTTGGGAGAGCAAATAAATATCTCCGGTTCGTCCGTTTTTTCAGCTGTTCGGAAAAAAAATCATAACTTGAGTTGTAGACCTCCGATTGACGTGATTCAAAATGCGTTGGAAAGCTAGTTTGAATATCTACAACTTTCATCAAGACCACGTCCCCTGAAAATGCCTCTAAGTCAGGTCAAATTTCCATCGAAAACAGGTTACGGTAGAAGCTCGTTGGACAAAATTGATCCCTTTAACTCGTAAACTCGTAGCATCTTCTTCTCTTCCTCAAAATCCATCTTTTAGGATTCCAAAACATGCCTTCTTCATCAAATATTCTCTTTGTCTCAAAATATTCTCTTTGTCCCCCAAATATTCTCTTTGTCCCCTCTTAGATTTTTCTTGCTTGATCAAAGCAAAAACTCGTCTCGTGATTGGTCTTTAGTTCGTCTCTCCGCAGTAATTCTTATCTTTTTACCTGAACACAAAGAAACAAACCACGAGTATTTCTGACAACAACAGTTTTAACAGTACAGTATATGTATACATACATATATATATATATATATATATATATATATATATATATATATATATATATATATACATAGATATCATCGAGAGAAAAAAAAAAAAACAAAAGAGACAAGCAAAAGACAAAGGGAATATATGGGGGGCCCAAGGAATATTTTTATTCCTTTGAAGATATATATAAATATATGGATAGATAGATAACTACTACTTATACATTTTAGTAATTATGACTTGAGTTGATATAATAATGCTCAAAATCCGAACCTTATCATCTTTTAATCATTTTTTAGATCGAAAATATGTATCTACAAGACATCAAAACATTGCAAAGTGTAATCACATATAAAACCAACGATAAAACACATAAATCAACCACTTTTGCAATTAAACCGTTTAAAACCTCACTTGCTCAATAAATCGATTAAACGCTCATTTTCTATGCAAATTATATAAATGTGGAGGAAATCATTATAAAATATATCATTAGAAATCGTATAAAATCACCCTTAACAGCAACTGACTTTGGTCTGAACTTAGAATTTTTCTGATTTACAAACCCTAAACCAGTTCTGTCTCCAAACGGTTTTCCAGGTTTGAACTGAATACTTGGAATTGGATCAACTGATGATTCTTTGATGTTTATAACTTTTGTTAGTTCATCAGTTGGTCGAATTGCCTTGGTTCTATTATTAGTTTTGATTAAATCGATCTCAGCATTCAATCTCGAAATTTTAGTTTTCAATAACTTTTTCTCCTGTTTGACATCCTCATAATTATTTTGAGTTATCTCTAATTATTTTATGAGTGTGTCCAAGGATTTATTGAAATCTTCATTTTTCTGATTGTTCAAGGCAGTGTGTGTGCTAGATGTAGATGCAATTACCTCTTGATTTTTTATGGATAGATTTTCTGGTGAAGAATCATCATCAATTAAAACTTGCTTCCCTTTTTCATTAGTGCTTGCTTGTGTTGTTCCTAGCAATATGATTTCTTCATCACTTTCACCTCCATAACTTGTAGGTAGTATAGCATCTTTGATTTTTGCAACGGATGGATCTTCAGTCAATTTTTCTTCTATATAATCAGCTACTCGTAGCCACTCTTTTTCTGCTTCTTCTGAAAGATCACTTAGGGATGGAAATCCTCTTGATTCATCTTTATCTGCGTTAAAGTCAATATCTTCATCATAACTGAAATGAGGTTCCGGATTTGTGAGAGCTTGTAGTACTTAATTTTTCGAGCACTTGATCCTGAATATCATAAACAACATTCTGTAAATAGTCAGTCAGGGGGTTGTTTAGCAAATTTCTAATTCTGGATGTATCCATTAAAATACTTCTATAAGGGGTCTTCAACAACTAGTCTGAAATATATCTTGGATCACTTCCAAAAGGAAGAACTGCTCCGATACCAATTGTTGGTCCCTTGGAAAGGCTAACACAAGTTTAGAGGGGGGGGTGAATAAACTTGTCAACTAAAACTTCCTTAACCAAGAAGAACCCCAGGAACTGAGTTTCTCCGAAACTCTAACTGACTTTCAGTTCAGTTTTGTTCCAGTCCCTTAACTTATGATGGAGTTAAGCTGACTAAGTTCTGTTTAAGTCAAACTGACTTAGCCAAAACTGAGTCAACCGGCAGCGGATATAACTAGCCTTAATATGACAAGCAGTTGATCAACTAGATAATAAAAGCAGTAATGGAGTAAGTAAATGCGTAAAGTAAATAAACAAGAATTATAGAGGTTCTAGGTGGTGTAATCATGTCAGTCCTCTCTTCACCTGTGATGCGGAGGAAAATTCCACTAGAACTTCTTTGAGATGGCCCGGTTACAAAAAGTTCTAAACTGATAGTCCTTGATTAATCCCTAGCTTCACTATCTAAACACTTGTAGAACAGGTAGAATTGCTGCTCTTCAATTGTTTGAAACACTGGTCCTTGGAGGGTAGTATTGCCTCTTCACCAGCTCATCACAACCACAGTCTTCTTGACTGCACTCACCTGTCCTTCACACCTTCTTGGTGTTTCACAGTCTAAACCTTTGAATAATTCAAAGTTGAGACTTGAATCAATAACTATGATTCAATTGTGATAATCCAGTTTTGCACGACTCTGTATTTCTTCAAATGGTAGATCTTGATTTTGCTTGACTATTCTAGGACACTTGAAGAAATTCTCTTGATCTTGCAATTAAGTACTTTGCAGGTATTCTTTAAGATTGGCTTCCCCCTTAATTAAATCTTTCTTGACTGGATAGATTCCTTTTTAATTTTTCCTGCTCTCTACTCTTGTTGTAGTAGAAGTAGTCTATTTATAGGGGTTGTTCATCCTGCCTGATTCTTGTAACGGCTATAATTTCTGACCGTTCTGCTATGTCAGTAACTTATCCAATAAGGTTGCTTCCTTTATAACGTTCGACTGTACTATCAGTTCGTTGGACGACTGACATATAAAACTGAGTATCCTTATCAGTTTTATGCTGAGTTTATCTTATGTCAGTTCCTTGACTGACTAGGAGCATTAACTGAGATTTTACTCTTCTTCAAATATCAGTACTCCAGTTTATCATCTGATTATAATTGATTTAATTAGAGTACACCATGAATTCACTGTCATCTAAGAAGTCATTGTCCTTATGATTCTTAGGTCTTCATACAAGATCTATAAAGTCAGTTCAGGTTACCACAATCTTGCCTGAAGTCTAACTTTACAGTCTCGACGTATAATCTTCATAACTGAGTTTGAACCTCGGTTCTTGATCTTCAATAATCGAGTCTCAGGTCCCACGCTTCTTCATCTACTGAGTTTGAACCCTCAGTTCTAGATAAGCCAACTGAGTCTGTGTCCCTCAGCGAACTTACCTTCTTTAGTCTTCAGTAGACGTGTTCTTCTTTTCAGTTCCTAATTCTCAGTTTCTTATTTTCTCAGTTCATGGCCTAGAACTATTACCGTGCTTGTCTTATTAACTTATACAAATATCAGACTCTAGAAAATCCTATACATTAATAACTAGACATCTTTTTGCTTTGCACTATAACAGCTAGTTATGACACTTCATCAATGGGGTTAAGAATAATAACTGATTGAGAGATGAATCATCATCAAAACATAAATTTTATTTCCAACAATATCACCCAAGTGTATCTTGAATAATCATCCACAACCACTAAGGTGTATTTCTTTCCTGTTACACTTGTTGGTGTTACTGGTCCAAATAGATCCTTGTGCATCAGCTCCAAAACTCTTTTAGTTGATTGCTTAGTTTTTGACTTGAAGCTTGATTTTATCTGTTTACCTTGCTGACATGCATCACATATAGCATCATTTTTGAATGTGATCTCGAGTAAACCAATCACCGCTTTTCTTCACTAACCGATTGATATCATCAAAATTTAGATGATTCAACTTCTTATGCCATAACCAGTTTAGTTTCGACTTGGTATGCACAATCGACATGTTTTCGAATGCAAAGAAGAGACCAATCCACAACATACATGTTTTGTTGTCTTCTTCCAGCCAACACAAATTGATCACCTCTTTCACTAATGACAATACATGTGTTTTTGTCAAAAGTGACCTTGTATCCCATGTCACAAAATTGTCCAGTGCTCAATAGGTTGTAGTCCAGTCCTTCCACATATGCAACATTCTTGATTGTTAATCCATTTCTTACAAGTGTGCCATATCCTCTTGTGTATCCTGGTGTGTTCTTGTTGCCAAAATTCACCCTTGGACCATCATTTGCCACAAAATTTGACAAACAGTGCTTATTCTTTGTCATATGTCTGGAACATCCACTGTCAAAATACCAGACACCCTACAAAACAAAGTTAATGCATTTTAGGTACCCAAATCTGTTTGGGTCCATAATGGTCAATGGTAAGCATGACCCTTGGCAAGTTTCCATAAGGTCTTCTTTGAAAGGTATCATACCTTTGTTCATACATGTATTCTACACATCCATAAGGTCTAACAGTTGGTTGTGTAGGATTCACATATGCTTTCTGGCCTTTTGGTATGTAATGCTGTTTGAAGTGATTTCTGTTGTTAGAAGCATTAGCATAACCAATGGATTGCTGTCTGTTAGGAACAGCTCTGTAGTATGGAGTCTGCTGAGGTCTCTGCTGAGGTCTTGTATAAGTCCTCTGCTGATTCCATTGCTTAGGTTTTACCCTATTAGCATGGTTATACTTCCTGTTTCTAGCAGTGGGGGCAAGAATATTCCAATCATCATCAGTAGGGAACAATCTACCTTTCCCCCTGAGATAAGTATCCCTTGAATGATTAACATTTTTGGGCTTAGGATTCTTATCCTTGGAATATTTCTGACCTTTACCTTTTTGTGGTCCAGCAGACTTGGTAGTAGGTCTGCTATCAGTAGGTCTAGAAGGTCCAGCAGTCCTACCTTTGGATTTACCCTTTTTGTTAGGTACTGATGTCCTTTTTGACTTCTGATTTTGCCTCTTTGAAGCATTCTTAGTAGGCTTCATCGCCTCAAAGAACCTTATTAGAGTTGGATTTTGTGCAGCACAAACTTAAGACCACCTCGCACTAGGTTCAAATGACCTTGCTTGGATCCACTCTTATTGGATTGTTGAGTTCCAAATCCAAGCCCTGTTCTATCACCATAAGGCTTTCTAGATTTGAATGCGGTGGAGGAACAAGATGGTTCAAACAGACTCAAGCACTCACTGAATGTACAAACAGCTTATGCCGATTCTCGTCCAACTTCTTTTCCTTTCCTTTGAGAATTCTTAATTCAAGATTCAATCTTTCAACTTCGATTGAAGAGCTTCTTTTTAGCCTTCACAATCTCATAACCGATTGTATTATCCTCATTGATTAAGGATGGCATCCAAAGTTTCTTCATTGTCGTAATTTTTAGGATTTGAACCACAAAGTTGATTCACAATCACTTTCAAAGAGAGTATTGATAGATACTGTAACTGTATACCTCCTTTGTTTCATCTATATTTGCCATTAAAGCATAATCTTCCATATCAAGAACAAGTGCAAGATCATCATGATTCATTTCCTTTTCCGATTCTACTTCATATCCTCGATTCATCTTCAACAACCATAGCTTTCTTGCCATGTCTTCTTTGTTGACTTTTGGTCTTCAAAGAGGTCAGACAATCAGTCTAAAATGTCCAGCTTCTTGCAATTGAAGCAAAGATAATCAGTTCCTTACTTTGTTTTAACTCAGATGATCAGTTTGAAGTGTCCTGGTTTCTTGCAATGAAAGCACAAGTAATCATTTTCTTTCCTGGAATCATCCTTCTTCTTTTCACTGAATTTATTAGTGAAATTCTTTGGAGATCCCTTTCCAGTTTTCATCATCCTGATTTTCTTGATCAGTAGGGCAATCTACTCTTGCATCTCATCCAGTAGATCATCTTGAGCTCCTGATGTTTCTTCTTGATGTGTAGCAGCCAATGCAGTGGTTTTTGGTTCTTCCTTTTCAGTGGAAGGTGCCAATCTCTTGCTGAACTCATAAGCTTTAAGATCGAGAATAATTTGAAGGTATCCTCTTCATGTAGTTTTCTCATTTCTTCTATGGCAGTAACCTTCATTTCCCAAACTTCTTTTTCAGGTAATGCTTCCAAGATTTTTGAGTTGATTTCTTCTTTTGAGTAACTTACACTCAGCAAGGTAAGTTCATACATGATTGCATTGAATCTTGATTCCATTTGCTCAATGGTTTCATTTGGTTGCATTTTGAACTTTTGAAACTTCTTTTTGGCCACACTGATTTTGTTCTTCTTGATTGCATCAGTGCCTTCACAGATTAACTGTATCTTGTCCCAAAGTTCCTTTGCAGTCTTGCAATCATTCACCTTCATATACATATTGCTATCCAGAGTTTTGTATATGATATCAATAGCAATATTGTTAAGATTTGCTCTCTTTCTATCTTCAGCATTCCATTCTCTCTTTGGCTTTGGAATGTACTGTGTCTCATCTCCCACTGTTACTGATTTGGTAATCTCCAATGGTCCATCTGTCAGCACATCCATCATTTCATCATGTGTTGCAGCTAGATAAGCCTGCATACGACGTTTATACTCATCAAAATGATCTAAAGAACACATCAACATTGTTCTAGCATACTGGTTGTTATCCATGATGCAAAGCTTTGAAAATCAGTAACTTGAAAAAGTTTTCAAAGTATTTTCACAAGCACAACAAGTAGGATTACTTTGTAATGTAAGCTAATCGCTCCGATACCAATTGTTGGTCCCTTGAAAAAGATTTGCTTAAGTTTAGAGGGGGGTGAATAAACTTAACACTTAAAACTTTTTGGAGTTAACACTGTATAGTGCTATATTGAGAATGATGTAGAAATGTTATTCGAAGTCACAAGTTGGCTAGCCTGGAAATTCCAAGTGAAAGATTTGAGAGATGCGAATTATGTTCTTAATTAGGATTCAAATTGTTCGAGATCACATGAACGGGATGTTTGCACTATCACAAAGGTTTCCTACCAATCTATCATGGAGTTAGTCTCAAAACCCTCATGGCTCGTTTGGATTGATGGAATGGAATGTTTTTTTCATTCCATTCCATCAATTTGGCATGTTTGCAAACTTAAGAATGGATTTATTTTGATTCCATTCCATTGAAAAAGCTATGGAATGACTGGAATGGAATAAAAATGATTCTATTCCATTGCCTACCAAATAGAGTAAAGGAATGATATCATTCCATTCATTGCATTCTATTCCATCATATTTATTCCAATCCATTACATTTCATCGATCTAAATGAAATGTCAGTGTCCTTCTGACACCTAATGGGATTGAGACTATATGGAAATGTCATATGCATCCGTAGTTGCAGTCTTAATCATATATGTTATGTAGTGTATTAGGCCTAACATCTATTACACGGTCGGCATAGTCATTCGATTTCAGTCCAATCCAGAATTGGCTCATTGACAGATAGTCAAGACGATTTTTAGAATCTTCAAAAGAACGAAAAACTATATGACGGTCTATTCAGGTGTTGAGATGATATTAGACTGATACACCGATTCTAATTTACATGTCAGACAAGGATGACCAAAATTCGATTAAAGGATCAATATTTACTCTTGGAGGTGGATGACTACACAAATGGTTGTCGCATCGGTTAGGTACGTCCGGTGCAACAACAACCTGTTCATGGTTGTTTTAGTTTCCAATTCTTATGTTTTTTAGTTTTTATTTTTGTGCCTTCCTTCCGTTTATCTATGAATGATATCACTGCAATATAAGGCTAACGTGTTCAATTATCATGGATTAACACGCACCGAATGTTTTTTTTTTCTCATTTTACCTTTAATTATGGAATGGGTCGTTACAAAATATTATTCTCAATTAGTGTTTTGTATGATTTGATACACGTACATGAAAGCTTGTTCCCCGCCCGCAGGTTATAATGATTGCTATATGAACTTTTATCCTAAGATGTCCCCCTCTCAAGACACATTGCGAGTGTAATACCTTTCAACCAAAGTAGATAAAAAGATGTGTGTTGAAGTGTTTAGGATGTTAATTATCTACCTCCCCAACAACTTAAGGTTTTGTGATAGATGATAATTCAACAATGTGAAATCGCTAATGTATAATAGTGTTTATAGTCTTGCTAATGTAAGGACTTTAAAGTGTAATGGAAAGTATATATATAACAAAGTATTTTGTATTCCTGGTCCTCTGTTGACTCCACTGGCCACCAATCCAACAGACTGACTGTCTGTCCTAGAACCAGATTCCTTAAGGCTTAGCTCTCGAGCATGGAGTGAAGATCTCACGTCCTCCAATGACACTAAGTCCTTCCCGACAATAAAGGACTGCACAAAGTTCTCATATGATGCATGCAACGACACAAGTAGGATCAGTGCTACATCTTCATCTTCAATCTTCACATCAATATTCCTTAATTCAAGTAATATTATGTTCAATGATCTAGATGATCCTCACTGAGTGCCGTCATGCATCCTTAAACTGCTCATGACGTTGTTTCAATAAAACTTGTTGGTCGAGACTTTGTCATGCATGCACTCTCAAGCTTGGACCACGCCTTCTCCGATGTGTCCTCTTCAAAGAACCCTCGTGATAATATCATCCGACAAGAACAACATAATTTTTGAATGTTCTTTCTCCTCCCCGACCGATCTCTCTCAAAGACTTCCTTCTATTGATTTAGACAAGGGACCCCATAATCCCTGTTGTTTCAATAAAGCACGAATCTTGATCTACCACAGACTAAAATTGTTTCCTCCTATAAACCTGTCAATCTTGACGTTTAAAGCAGACATCTTTCTCACCAGAAAAGCTTGCGTAGATCCCAAATCCTAGCATGAATTATGACCTTGGTGTCAATCTACCTTGCTTAAAACAGATAAACAGATCTCTTGATGAACATGGACGCTCTGATACCAGTTTGGTATGACGGATCGATCAAGAAGTGATGGTATTGTGAGTAAAGAAAAACAATTAACAAGTAAACAAACACAGAAACAAGAAGAACACAGATTTAACGTGGTTTCCGGCAATGTGCCGACTACTCCACGGACAAACGAGGATATTTTATTATCACAAGAAATTTACAAGTTACAATTAATACAGATGATATTTATATCCTTGAGAATCAAATCCCAAGTGATTAAACAGCCAAACCAGACTTAAGAAAGATAACTAATGAAGAAGAAGATAATTCATTTGATTCAGTTCATTGAATTACATCAGCATTCAGCCTCTAGCATATATGCTAGATTTAGATATAACAAACTACACCAATCTCAAGACACATCTTAATATAGCAGTTCTAGTAGACACAAACCATCACACACTTGTCCTCTCTAAACAAGTGACACATGTCAACACTAATAACTTATCTAAATAAGACAGATATGTCAGTTTACTTTATATCCCCCTCGAACGAAACGTTGTATCTACCACGTTGAGTTTGCTACGAGCCAACTGACATAACCGAGTGCCAAGAGGTTTTGTTAATGTATCTGCCAGCTGTGCTTCTGAAGGAACATAACGCACCATAAGCTTCTTACCAAGGACTTGATGCCTCACAAAGTGAAGATCAACTTCAATGTGTTTAGTACGTGAGTGAAACACAGGATTATGAGGCAAAAAGGTTGCATTTGTGTTATCACACTACAACACAGGCACCAACTTCACAGAAACTTGCAATTTTGATAAAAGGGACTGGATCCATAAAATTTCAGCAGCTGCAGATGCTAAGGATCTGTATTCTGCCTCTATAGAAGATCTTGCTACTACTTGCTGCTTCTTGCAACTCCATGAAACCAAAGAATTACCCAGGAACACACAATATCCACTAACAGATTTTCTGTCATAGGGTGAAATTGCCCAATCTGCATCTAAATATGCTTGAACAGCAAGAATAGATGATGCCTTGAAGTTAAATCCAAGCTGTAGTGTCCCTTTAATTTATCTCAAAAGTCTTTTGACTGCTTGCCAATGCAATTCAGTAGGCTGAGCCATAAACTGACTCAATGTATTAACACTGTATGCAATATCTGGTCTGGTCAGTGTTAAGTGGCACTCCTGTATAAGGTAGGGTTCTGCATCAGTGGGCTAGAATCTGGACTCTGAAGCTTGTGTGACACCATGGGGGTGGAACATGGTTTCAGATTCTCCATGCCCAGTCTATGCATCAGTTGTGTTACATAATGTGCATGTGTTAAGTATAAACTAGAAGTATCCCTGTATGCTTCCACATCAAGAAAGTGACTGATTGACCCCAAGGATTTAAGAGCAAATTTTTGATTGAGCTTGTGGATAAAGACTTGTACAGCAGCCTGAGAGTTACCTGTTACTAGAATATCATCCACATAGATCAAAACATACATGGTTACAACTGAATCTTTAAAAATAAACAGGGAGGAGTCTGAAGTGGACTGCTTAAAGCTCATACTCAACTAGGTGTTGTTTAAGTGTGGATAACCAAGCCCTAGGGGCATGTTTCAAGCCATACAAGGCCTTATTTAAATGGCACACATGTGAAGGTGTATCAGTATCAACAAAACCAGCAGGTTGTGGCATAAAGATATCCTCTTGCAACTCTCCATTAAGAAAAGCATTGTTCACATCAACCTGCTGTATGTCCCAATTCTGACTTACTACAATGGCCAAAACAATTCTAATGGTTGCTGGTTTAATAACAGGACTAAAGGTCTCATGAAAGTCCACCCCATAGGACTGTTTAAACCCTTGAGCAACCAGTCTAGCTTTATGTTTGTTAATTGTGCCATTTGGATTCAACTTCAGTTTAAAAATCCATTTGTTACCAATCAGTTTCTGATTGGAATGAGGAGGAACCAATTCCCAGGTGCCATTATGTTGCAGGGCATCAAACTCAGATTGCATGGCAGCCAACCATTGAGGTTGAGACAATGCATCAGACACAGTAGTAGGTTCTGGTGGAGTAAAAGAAGATGACTGAGCTAGATAAGAGTAAGTTTTAGGTTTAAAAAAATTCCACTCATGGATCTAGTTTGCATAGGATGGCCTAGGACCACGGGTGGAGAAGGACTAGGGATAACTAGTGAAGCCTTAGGACTGGAAACATCAGAACCAGAATCAGGATTAGTAGAAGATGTAGGAGACTGATGATGCACAGAGACAGGACTATGAGGACTAAGAGGAGTAGCAGGAAGGGAATGAGTATATCCATGATCACAAGGAGGTGCAGACAAAGGAGCATGTGAGGTTGGTTCTGATTCAGGATGGACATCAGGGCCAGGGGGAGAAGTAGGTATACAATCAATAGGAATGAAATATGAGACATCAGTGTTTGTGGATAAAGATGAAGGGTCTAGACCTGTGTATTTAGGAAAACCAAGATGATAGGGAAACTCAGCCTCATTAAAGATAACATGTCTGGACACATATACTCTACCACTAGGATCTAGACACCTAAACCCCTTATGATCAGGACTAAAGCCAATGAAGACACATTTCTTAGTATGAAAATCAAACTTGTGTCTGTTATAAGGCCTCAAAAAGGGAAAACAGGCACAACCAAAGACTTTTAAATTTGAGTAGTTTGGTGATCTGTGAAGCAATGCTTCATAAGGGGATTGATTATTAAGCACAGAGGTAGGTAACATGTTGACGAGATAAACAGCATGCTGAAAACTCTCCCACCAAAGATGAAGAGGCATTTTGCCTTGAGCTAATAATGTCAGACCTAATTCAGTGATGTGCCTATGTTTCCTCTCAGCCTTCCCATTTTGTTTATGAGTGTGTGGACAAGGATGTCTAAACACAATACCAGCATTTTTAAGGACATGTTCGAAAACTCTATACTCACCTCCCCAATCTGATTGAACTATCTTTATTTTAGCA
Source organism: Gentiana macrophylla (assembly GCA_026214975.1). Lineage (NCBI taxonomy): Eukaryota > Viridiplantae > Streptophyta > Magnoliopsida > Gentianales > Gentianaceae > Gentiana > Gentiana macrophylla. The sequence goes on along the minus strand of CM047807.1, from coordinate 37,202,889 downwards.
TTGAATTGAGTTTCAACAAGTTTTTGAAAGTGAAGGAAAGCATTAAGAGCATCAGACTTGTGCTTTATAGGGTAAATCCAAGTATATCTAGTGCAATCATCTAAGAAGTGTATATAGTAAGTATATCCAGAAGCAGATTTTACTGGGGAAGGACCCCACAAATCAGTGTGTATTAACTCAAAAGGTGCAATGACAACAGTATCAGATTTAGAGAAAGGTAGAGAATGATGTTTTCCATAAACACAGGCATCACAAAATTCCATTTCATCACTTAACTGAACATTACAGGACTTCATGACAGTACTTAAGACTTTATAAGATGGATGTCCTAATCTCCTATGCCATATGACATCATTTTGTGGCTACTGACTTCACTAACATAAGCTCTAGAGTAGACTTTTTGACTCAAACTGGAAGTGAGATGCTGCATGCTTGACTTGGAAGAGTTGTGGCTGAATTGAAGTTTGGATTGAAGGGAGCTTTGACTTGAAGATGGGAATATCTGATAAAGGCCATGGTGCACTCTACCTCTGAGAAGAATTCTGCCTGTGATTTTGTCCTTCACATAACAACCAACATTTTCAAATTCAACACTAACATGATTATCAGAAGTCAATTTAGATATGCTAACAAGATTTTTAGTAATATCTGGAACATGGAGGACATTGTTCAATTTAAGATCAGAAACAGAAGTGGGAAAATGAGTGGAACCAAGATGATTTGTGGTGAGTTTGGAACCATTACCTACTCCCAAAGTGTCGACCCATTGTACTCTGACTCAATCAAGTTTGCCAAGATCTCAGCAGTGACATGATTTACTCCGTAATCAAAGATACCAATTGGGATCAACAATGCACTCAGACTAGCAAAGTAGCAGCAGCATGAGAGCAATCGATTTCCTTGACTTCCTTGATTGGATGTTGTAGGATTGTTGAAGTTCGATCAAACCTATACCAAAGATTCATTCACAAGATGACCTGGCCTTGTTACACAAATGACATGTAGCTCTAGAGGTGTTGTTGTTATATCCAAATCTCTACCTCTTCCTCTAGATCTTCCACCTCTTTGATTTTGGCCACCCCCGCCTCCGCTTTGTCCTTGATTGTTGTAATTTCCTCTACCTCTTCCTTGATAGTTATCACCATTTCTTATAGCAGCATTGGCAGATGCTTGAGACAGATCAAGATTAGCAGTGGGATTAAACCTTGCTATGATCCTTTCATGTGTGATTAATCTGCTCTGCATTCTCCGGCCAAGACAAAGGTGCCCCCATCCTTGATGTCAAATTGTCAATAACTGACTCATATTCCTTGCATAATCCACCCAAAGTGGCAAGGATGAGTTCAGATCGAGTAATAGGATATCCAGCAGCACTTAACTTGTCTGAATAGGTCTTCATCTGGGCCAAATAATCTGCCATAGTTTTAGATCATTTCTCACTTTAGTTAACGATCCTTATATTCCAACATTTGAGCTTCACATTGGTTATTGAACAGCAGCTCCAATGTTCTCCAGATTGCATGTGAGGTATTACATCCTACAAATTCAACAAGTGCTTGCTCAGTCATAGATGCCAACAGCCATCCAGTCAACAGAGAACCCTTGGCCATCCATTCATCATAAGCAGGATTTACCGAAGTAAGCACAGATGAGATCAAACTGGGGACTCCCATATACTGTGGTGGATATGGGAGAGTTCCAAACAGAAAGGGTTCAAGTTTATGACCTCTCACAACCGGAAGAATAGAAAATTTCCACAGAAGGTAGTTATTTCTATCTTATTTGACAAAACATGCTTGATTAAGATTACCTCCAAGAATGTGAGCAGGGGTGAGGTTCATGAGAAAGAAGACCTTGGATTTAGCAACGGTGAGATGGGATTCATCATGAATCCAGTAGGAAAAGTACTGTGCATGAATCCGATCGAATGAGATGAAGCTATTCCAAAGACCACCGCTATTGCAACAAAGGGACATTCTTTCAAGTTTGATTAACTCATGTGTATGTTGAGCTCACCGGAATCGGGGAAGAGGCACCATCACTGTGTGTATTCTCTTGTTCGCCGGAGAACGGTGGTGGCGTCGCCATAGCTCCGATACCAACTTAAGAAAGATAACTAATGAAGAAGAAGAGAATTCATTTGATTCAGTTCATTGAATTACAGCAGCATTCAGCCTCTAGCATATATGCTAGATTTAGATATAACAAACTACACCAATCTCAAGACACATCTTAATCTAACGGTTCTAGTAGACACAAACCATCACACACTTGTCCTCTCTAAACAAGTGACACATGTCAACACTAATAACTTATCTAAATAAGACAGATAAGTCATTTTACTTTACACCAGACAATGACTGAAATACCCCATAAGTAACCTTATCCAAACCGGAAAGCCATGCAGCAGACGTGTTCCCCAAGTCTGCTGAGAATCAACATCCTTGTCTCCAGCAGGTTGATCAACCCTGCTGACCTGCCTTAGCCGAACACCAGATCACAGTTTTCACACCAGACTCAGCAGAGTATTACACTCAGCTGACCAAACTCAGTAGCATAGTTTAAGTCACCATTACAATTTATACAACCCCCAACCAATTGGGAAAGAATAATGATACGGACATAACTGTTGTATCACAACGAACAACACAACGTTATCATCTGCACCGTTAATCATTATAAGTCTAAATTGAATATAATGTAAAATCATCATGATTAACGGTGCATATAACTCTTCTGTCAAACCATTCTGATACAAGGATACACAGGTGATGTGAAAACCGAAATCACAGGACGCACGTGTGGCACTGGAATGGAAATGGGCATGCAAATGGTGGATTGATGTATTGAAGGAATCGCAGATTATATTAGACTTACTGACACGACTGATAAACTGCCGAGTCAGGTCGGATGAGTCTCATTGAACACGATCGATCGATTCGATATGCACTGAAATGAAATGAGACACGTCTAGGGTATTTATGGGAATTCTGACACGAGTCATAATGGAGGCTAGGTATATGTGAAGAGTTCCCGGATTTTGTAAAAAGGAATATAAAATATCACTGAGAGTTGATTATAGATATGATATTAAAGTGAACACTTTATTCGAAACAATACTTTCACGTCTTTATTTATAACAGAAACATATATAGTTAACATATGAGAACAAATATTATTATCAAATGACATCAATGGAGAATATCCTTAGTTTTATTATTTCAGTTGAGTTGACACACACACATATGCATAAAATAATACTCTTCTCAAGCATTGTATTTTGCTTTGTAATCAGCCCAAAGTTGATTAACGTTCTTCCAAAGCAGATCAACAAAGTAGCTATCTTCATAACCGTTACTTATCTTCTTGTTAAGATCTGCAACGAAACCATTTCGAAGGCTGTTGCAGTAATCAAGAAACCAGGCAGTTACGCTGCACTTTGATCCCAACTGTCACCTTGTCCCGGTTTAACCCAATGGCTAGGTGCATATCCAGCTTTGAGCCTAATATGTGCGCCATTACAGATCAAACAAAGGCAAAAGCTTTAGACTTAAAAAGAAAAAAATATGATCTCCAGAAATGCATGTGTATGTCCATTTTTATAGCTGCACGAAATGCTTTAATTTGCCAGCCAGCTTGTGGAATTTGTCATTTTAATTTATCCATAGATGCATTTGTCTTGGAAATTTTCCAATTAAATGGAAAATCGTAGTCAATGAATGTAGGCTTTAGTTGTCTTTAAAAAGTAAATTCAACAGTGCATCAGCTGGAAAAAAAAAAAAAAAAAAAATACCAAGTCGAATGTTATGTTATGAATGAAATCATTTATTTGTTTGTTTATTATATGAAGATGAAATGCAACTACTCGTTTAGCACTTTAGTTTTTTTTATTATTTTTATTAATTGTATCATATATATCCTTTAAAATAATTAAATAATATTACATTTATTAAAATAAATTAATTATGGAGAAACTTATTTTTGGAGAAACAACCGATAAAAACATTTTTAAGAAGAAACATATTGGTTTTTTTTAATATAGTTAATGATTAATGATTTAGTACTGTCATGTTGTGGCTGCACACATATCTTCAATGAGTTGACATTCTTCATACGGAGAAAGTGACAACAACACCATATTAACTCAACTGGACATTTAAAAACAGCTTGTTGTTTCATGATATATATACTAAAATATATAAACACGCTATTGACTTTTTAATGGGTTGCTGTTGCTTGTATGCCTCCCTTTGACTATATCTTTTAGGAAAATAATTAAGGCACAACCCCTCATCCTCAATCCATCTATATAAAATGTGGATTTATGGTCTAGAATTTTTGTGTTATTTAATTTTCCTTTTAAATGCTAAAATGTGTGGTTATAAAGTGTTGTGTGGATGATTTATATGGATGAATTCTGTGCCTACATCACTCTCATATCTTTTAACCTTTTTGTGACACAAACACAAACACACACACCGGAAACACAGACCGCAACAGGAATTGAAACGTTTTACCTTTTTTCAATAACATTTTTTAGATACTCACTTGTTTGGAGCTGATGATTTTCGTTACTTTTTTTCCTCCTTAAATCGAGACGCTGCTGACAACATCGAAGATCCGACGAGCTGGTTAATTCCTAAGGACATGCGTATTATGGTTGAAGCGTAGGGTGCTGCAAAGTTAATTAAAAAAAAGCGTAGGGTGCTGCAAAGGACATGCGTATTATCATTAAAAAGTTAATTCCGTTTTGATCTTTAGTATCCCACAAGTTGTTTCATGATATATACTTTGCAGCACCCTATGATCATTAAAAAAAGCATAGAGTGCTGCAAACATCCCTTGATCTTTAGTATCCCACGAGCTGCTGACAACATCGAAGATCCCACGAGCTGGTTAATTCCAAACCATTTCTTGTCTCTTTTATCTTTCCTCTCCTTTACATGTAAATAGCTGACAACATGTAAATAAATTTACATGTAAATAAATTTCTATAATTTATTTTTTTATGTTATGAATGTCTTGGTTAAAGAGATGGATTGGGGTTGGTACTGTTTACTCGTTAGATCTATTGTAGCTCCTTTGTTTAGTAACAATTGAGCATAGAAATTGTATTTTATTTATGTCAATTTTTCGAAATTTATATGTAAAAGTAGCATCTTTTATTGTAATTTTGAATATCCGGGCTGGAAAAAATGAAGATCTTGCTGAAAAATTGAAGATCAAGACGAAACCCAAGGTATGAACGAGGAGAAACGGATGAATTTTATTAAAAACTGCTACAGGATTTTCTGCGACGCTGAAAAGCGTCGCTATAAGTCCTGTTTAATAAAAAATTGCGACTAGGGTTTTATTTATGTTGCGGCAGCATCAATTTTTTTTTTTTGTTAACCTAATTTGTTTACTAAACTGCCGTTTGAGAGAAAAAGAAAAAAGAAAAAAATAAAAAAATTTTGGAAAATAATTAATGCAGCCGCCTCATTGTATAATAAAAAGGGGGAATGAGGGAGAATGACAAAAATATTTCATCAATTGAGTAGAAGGACAGTCTTTTGAAACTTTTGCATAAAGGACAAAACTATTTATTCATTGGTTTAAATTCACTTATGTTCAAATTCACTGCTTAAATTCATCCGTCGAAATTCACTAATTTTCAAAATTCATTGTTTAAATTCACCGATTTTGGGATTCATCGTCGAAATTAACTATCAAAATTCACCGATTTCGGGATTCACCGGGAGATTCACCGATTTTTGGGATTCACTGTTTGTCCTTCTCGCTATAAAAATTATGCAGTTGTCCTTCTCCCTATAAAAAATATGTAGCTGTCCTGTTACTTAAAAATATTCCAGATTTTGTCCTTATCCCTAATTTCCCATAATAAAAAAAAAATTTGGAAAATATTTTTTTTTGTAACAGCCGCATAGGAATAAATTTTTTTTAGTTATAATAAATTGGATTTATTTAATTAAAAAGGTCTTTCTCCTCTCGGGTGTTCGTGGTTCGTGATCCGGCGGTTCGAGTTCAAGATTCGAAGATCAAGACTCGAAGACAACAAGATTGTAATTTATTTTTCCTAGGATAGATTAGATACGGGGGTACCAACGATCCATCTCGGTGTTTAAATTTTCCGCAATTTATTTTTTATGTGTTTGATCATAAAATAGATATAAAATCGGAATTGCCATGACATGCATCATATCATAAATCCACTCCATGCATACATGTAGAATTTTAATTTTGGTAATTAAAATAAACATGTATACAAACTCGTGTAATTAGTTGAAATTTAATTAATACGTGGTAATTAATAAATTTAGTAACTAATTAAAGATCCGAGGACGGGTTATGAAATCGTTAAGCTTTTCGGTGTGTGTTCTCGGTGAACCGCCTTAAAGCCCAAACGAGATCACGTTTTCAATTCGTAGTGTCTACGAGATTGAATGATGGTAAAAGAACAATAAATCTTGGATAAAAACGGTTCGCTTATAGGTTGGGTGGTCACCTGAGCTAGGCTCGACCGACTTAACCCTCCTAGTGTGATGTATGCACGGGTGTCCGGCAAGACTAAGCTACACCGGAGAGCGGAGGGGTGATTCCTTCTTATCTCAATGAGGCTATCTTGACCCGATTTCGTCCGACTATCACATATGTTCCAACGAATAGGACGGGTAGGCTTGCCTACGTTACCGACACCATTCGAATCCTTGGTTTGATGAGCTTTTATGTTAACATAAAAAGACGTGGTTAGTTAACCCACCACCACTTCCAAAATATTGAGTGGGAGCGGGGAGGCGACAACCAACCCCACGGCCTCTACTATAGATACAAGTAAGTGAGAGAAGGGTGACGCCGAGGCGTTTTGATTTCCCCCTAAGGATGGTGTTCACCCCTATCAACATTCATGGCTTGGTCTCCGAAAGGATAGGATTTACTGGTACTGCGTCGGGTCACCGACCTATCCTAAGACGGCATACTCGGGCGCACTCTAAGAGATCCGATATAGTAGGTCACACTCATCATGGGTATTCTTGATAATATCTAGGCTAAAAAAGAAAGGTAGTCAATGAATAAAGGGATGTTCGATTCTCGTGGGATGTTCGATTCTCACAAGTTATTCATTGATGAGATTGTCTCGATTTAACCGTCATCTCTTTGACCTACCCTAAGGCGGCACTGAGATGCGAGGTTAAAACCTTGGAATGGTAGAGTAGACTTAATTTTAGTTTACAATTCCTAAAATAAAATATAGTAGTGTTAAACTTGAATTAATATATGTCATTTTATTTACAAAGATTATATCCCTTACTAAATTGCTTAAAATTTATAATTGACTAGTATTTACTTCGTTAAAAGTGGAAAGTAACTAGGACGTTGAACTAGTTAATCGATAATGCAATTATTTTTCTAAAGAGATATTTTCTCTTAAGCCTTTTTAAAACCAGAGTGACATATGGTATGTCACTAGTGTCATTCGTGTCAAACGGAAGACAAACTTAGTTTGATCAAAGGTGATTTCGGACTTTGAAATTCTTCTAGTGAATTTTCAGTGTGTACACGAGTAATTTTCTAATTGAAAAATCGGAAAATCATGAAGTGTTACTAGTTGGACGATATTTGGAATCGATGAACTAGTGGGAGCTTTATTTTTGTTGTTTTTCTAGAACATTAGAAAAGTGTAATCGACTACACACGAATCGTTCTAATTGAAAACCGGAAAGTCATGAAATGTCGCTAGTTGGACGATATTTGGAATCGATGAACTAGTGGGAGTTCTAATGATTTGTTGTTTTTCTGGCAATATTGGAACTATGAGATTTTTTTCTAAATCGAAAAAATCGGAAACTCATAAATGAAGCATTGCTCGTTAGACGGTATTTGGAACCGATAAACTAGTGGGAGCTTTAATATGATTTGTTGTTTTTTCTGGTATATTAAAAAATCCGAGAAGTCCCGACGAGTAACACTCGAAATAGACATCCCACGGTTCAAGAGTAGTGTCTACTCAAACGAACCGCTGGTTCAAGACTGTTTCCATTCACGGAAAGTCAAGAATGGGAGAATATGTCTAAAAGTGTTAGTCATCTAAACTGAGAAAACTTTAAAGCTGAATCGAAAATTAATTAACTGAAAATCATAGGATAAGGACAGTGATTTTGGATCACCAACCTATGAATCCTTGGCGATTTTCTCGAGCTAAGTTCTTTGGAAGAATAAGGTAGCGGTGCATTTAACGATTAAAAGAGTAAACAACGGGCAGTTAATTTTAGCTAGAAAAGTGGGAGTGATATAAGGTAATGAATCTCGGATTCAATCCTTGAATATTGCGGGAAAATTATTTTCCGTTTACGATTCGTTGGAACGAATGGGTTTACCTTCTATTCGATAATTTGTTTGTCGCATAGAAAGTGAATATACCATTTGTAGTATTATACGAATCCAAGACTCGGACTTTTGTTTGATAAAGTCAAAACCACTTAGAACTGCTGAAATATGTATATAAAACACATCTTAAGAACTGTTAAAAGCAATTGGTTTCCATATTTAGATAAACGCTTCTTCATATTCCATAGTTAGTGCATAGTCCCTAAAAGACAAGACCTGAAGACTGGCTCAGGGTGATTCTTTTTCTCCCAATCTGGTTATATTGTCTCAAAGGTTCAATGACTAAGTTTCCTTTTCAATTGGGAAAGGATAATGGTTATAAAGAAGTAACATAGCTTGTTCATAACGACCTTCGGGGTCTGATTAAATATACAAGCTAGTAGGAGCTTCCGAGTAGTGACTTCTTGTCTGATAACTATTCAAACACTCCGGTAAGTTTATCCAAAATATTCTGAGGTGTCTCTGATTTTGTCGGAGATGGAGTATTCTCTACTCAAAAATGGGCCATCACATAGTCCTAGGGAATGATGCTCGGCCTGCCTCATAGTGAAATGCTTTCACTATGGGAGAAACCGTTGAATTCATTTACATAGTTTTAGATGTGCTACAATACACTGCTTAACTCAATAAAGATATTGGAAGCGAAATAACGGTTTACATTGAAATGTAAGAGCGAGAAGTCTACCTAGAATATGCTTTGGAATTTACGGATAAGGTGTGGATTCGGTTCACCCACTTCCATAAATATAAGCATTTAGCACACGGTGCTTGAAGGTAGGTCTGAAAATTTCGCGAACACGTTCGGTCAGTGACCAATCGTTATATATCTTGTAGCATTGAGAAAAAGGTGTGTTATAAGATTCTTGAAATCGGGAAGGGACGCTTATCTCATTGCGTCCTTTTCGATAGAGTCTATGAACAAGTAAAACCTTAAACCTTGCGAAAGACGTTTACTCAAGGTAGTTACTAAGCGATTAAAATCGCACCACATCCAACATCGGTTGTTGGTGATAACACTAAATACTACTAAACTAAATCGTAATTTTGATCCACCCGTAATGTAGTTGGAGTATGGTTTATCCATTACCAATTACGGGTTCTACGGACTTTGTAGTCCGAGGATCGATTGATGACCTATGGCTCTTTTGTGAGCAAAGATAGATTCGATAATAGAGGTTGGTTTAATAACCATAACCTGCGTGAATGGAGTTCGGTACTCCACCCTGTTTCATGCTCTTGTAGAACCACCGAGCGCCTCAGCCCAGTGGGAGTAATTGGATCTACACGAAAAGAGTAGAATGAGTTCGGTATTGCATGATTTCGCTCAAAAGCGTAAAATATGGGTGATTTCTCGAGACTTTCTTGCCAAACAAACGGAGTCCGGATTCATTCAAACAGAATGGTATTGACTTATGAACTTATGACAGATGACTGCCAAGGCTTATGTCCTTTGTGGATAAAAAGCAAACCTCTCGGTCATTAGAAGTCATATATTTCTACAATATATGGATTTGACCAGAATATTGATAAGTCTTTTGTAGACTGGATATCAATTTTAGTACAGTAGTGAATATATAAATATATATTAGTGTTTGTGAAGGATAACACTGCACCAGTTGGAATCAACATGGGTGTGTTATCTGAAGTCAGAATCTGACAATACCACAATTCTCTGCAACAGAGATTTGGACAACATTCTTAAGAGTTTGACTCGGTCGAATTCATTAGAATCAGTCACTGGTTTCCCATCCATCTTATTGGTTAAGATGATGCATCTGTGTATGCAACATTCAACGAGGAAGTTCTACCCTATGCCTCAGGAATGACTCTCTAAATCTTCGGATCAAGAGAAATGGGATAGATTCTCTTTCTAGTAAGAGATGGTCAGGTTATTGAACGTCAACTTTGATCGAATCTTAGATTCGGCGGTTAACAAAGCAAGTTTAGTATGTCCTTTAGTATCTTGAAGAGAACGAGGAATAATATGCGGACATATTCATGTGTGAACTTGGATATGTGTGATACAATCGATTTTGACTTTAAGTCGATTGAGGATGATCGTTAAGTCGATCTCGGCTCGATGTTTACTCAAGCACCACATGATTAGATGGACGGTAACGTTTCGATTCTACGGATCGCCCTCGAGCCGACAACCTGACTAATCATTAAGACCCATGACATTTAGATGTAGGTGCTCCCCGAGTCACTGACCTATCCTACGACGGCATACTCGGAGTGTACTTTGGAATCTGAAATGGTTATGATGTGCTTAGTGGGTACTAGAATACGGGATGAGTCTCCATTGCTTTAGAGCAAGTGGGAGATGTAGTTTGTTGTAGTTTAAATAATAGGGTGTGCTCTAAAACAATTAATCACATGCTTTCGTGCAAGTGGGAGATTGTTAGGTGTGATGCCCGAAAGACAATTTTGTAATTGTTTTATTTAATAAATGAAATAATATTATTATTCATATTTATTATTCTCATATTCACCGATGTGACAATAGTATTTACACTACAGAAAACCCAAAAGTATATCGTTTATGTAATCACTTAACTCAGTGTATGGGATATACACTGGAGGATTGAGTTAGTGAAGATGTACTTAAAATACAATTAGCCCGTAGTGAAGTTAATCGAGAGTATCGGGTCTCTCCTTTAACGTGCTATTAATGCGCCCAAAACACAATAGGTGTGATTGTCTTATCCGGACTTTCGGTTAAGAGAACCTAATGGGGCATTTATATATGATAGATATATCATATAGGGTTGGACCGATTTGATTAGAGTTCACGATATAATTCCGTAATCGAGAAGTCTTATCGAATCAATGGATGATCATATTTATGGATATATCTTAATCCTGAGGTGATCACAGTCAACTGCTTGAATCGCATATGAAGTTTGACTTGACGGTTAATGATTACACCGAGTGCGTGGTCCGAATTACCCCATCTTGGCATTGTACTGGATTGAGTGAGTAGTCTGTGTTATCACAGATACGGAATCCATTCCTTCCATTTATGGAAGTAGATAGACAGTTCCCTTATTTGTTAATCCTAGAAACTGATCGATCGCGCTGAGTTCATATTACATCGATTAGCTACCCGGTGACTTGTATGAATTAATTGATCATTAGGGGTTAATGGTAAATAAGGATAAGAGGTTCTAAAAAGGGTTAACGGTAACTTCCCGATTTAAAATGAACAGTCTATGGAGGATTAATCCGTATGTAATGATTATATCAATGGATGCTTATTATTATTCTCGTGAGGAGATAAATATAATCTTATAATCGGAGGAGTGCAGTCACGGGATTATGGTGGCATATTCCTGTGATTGATTTATCGAATATAATTATTCTATAATTATTTATTTTATTTATCGGAGCCGCTGATTATTAGTCCATGGTCCCCGACGTGCCTCCTAATATAGCATAGCTATTCTCGGACGTCGAATCCTAATAATATTAATTTAGTTCTTGTTGGACTTTATTAAAACGATATGTGAATTAATTGTTTAGTGGACTATTAAATTAGTTGGGCTAAATAATTAAATATGTGGAAAAGACATTTTCCATAATCTTGGCCCAATTATTGTGTTATGGCAAAATTAATATTGACTAGGTCAATGCATGTAATTTTCGCCCCATGCCTTATTTTTGGAACAAGAATTAGTTTCTTGTGGATTAATAAGACATGTGCATAAAATATTTATTGGATAAATATTTATGGAAAGAAATAAAGATAAATATTATTCTAGATTTGTTCTAGAATATTATGGGATTATCTTTTATTTAATAGGATTATTATAATTGATTTTGTATTAATTATTAAATCCTTGGAGGCTAAGTTTTACTCTCCTATATAAAGAGAGTTCTCCCAAGCCTTATACACAATGTAATTTTCGACTTCACCTCTCAGAGAGGGAAAGAAGAAAATTTTCGGCCAAGGGGATTTTGGGGAAAATCTTGGAGATTTTTCCGGGTAGCATATCGGAAGGGTTTGAGTCGAGAATTCCTTCCACCGGGAGTTGCTTGGATCACACGTACGGAAGATCGTGGTGCTCTTCACGCCTTCACAAGTTCTTCCTAATTGCGGTTCTTCAACTTGGATTTTGAGATCCAAGAGGTATGATCTACAACCCCCTCGTAGATATAGATCTAGTTATTTTATTACGTGTATTTTATAGATCTAGATCCTTAAAATCGCTTCCGTTGCGGATGGTATTACTAACAATCGAAGATCCCACGAGCTGGTTAATTCCTAAGGACATGCGTATTATGGTTATCATTAAATAACTTTTTAATGATAACTTTTTAACGTTTTGATCTTTAGTATCCCACGAGTTGTTTCATGATATATACTAATATAAACACGCTATTGACTTTTTAATGCTTTGTTGTTGCTTGTATGGCCTCCCTTTGACTATATCTTGATAGCTAGTAAGCTTCTTCTTCTTCATTAAAGGTGACATATATCTAAGGATATATACATTATGTTTGTATCAGCAAAAGAATTGATTACAAGAAATGTAATCGAAAGGCAAAAGAAGTATGTGTATCACTAGTTAACTGAATCTAGAAGTATTACCTCATCTAAGGCAAAAAGAAGTAGAAAAAGCTCGATTCGGGCTCGTTTTGGTGGGTTGTGAACCTTACAAATTAAATATTCGGTCGAACATGTTCGAACAGATATCATAATTCATGAGCCGAACATGTTTTTTAAAACCGAGAACATGTTTCGATTTTTTAAAACCGATTCGAGCCGAACATGTTCGAACGGTTCGACATGTTCGAGCCGAAAGAGCGAACCCGCCGAATAATGAAAATATAAGGTGCTAAGGTTCGAACATATGCAGGTATCACTAGTTTGAATCTCTCAAGGCACGATAAATTATCGAGATTAGGCGGATATCATTCTAATAGATAGAGATCTATTTAAATAAAACTCAATTTAAACCAAATAATGTATGCTTATAACCCTATCATAATTTAGATTCAAATAACATTATCTAAAGAAACTATTGACTCAATTTTGTCATTATCTCTAACACTAATTTCAAACAGATAATGATGATTGAAATTCAATTACAGGATCAATATCTTCTTTTGGTGGTGGATGACTGTACGGATGGCTGTCACATCGGTTAGGTACAGCCGGTGCCGCAACAGCCGGTTCATGGTTGTTTTATAGAAATGACATTAATTCAGGTATAATTTAAGGAAAATGATATATCCACTACAAATAGTGTGTTGTGGACATACACTACACACATCTTATCAATTAAGTAAAGTGTACTACTTCAAATAAATGAATAAGATGTGTGTAGTGTATATCCACTGCACACTATGTGTAGTGGATGTATCACCACCCATAATTTAATGCATAGTTTTACAAGCCCTCTGATGACCAAAATAGTAATGTTCAACCTTAACCGGCAGTGTACCGGGTAGGATGTACTATAGAGGCGAGCAATGTCGTATCACATGGAGAATCGATCGAGTACCAAATTCGTCTTCGTACTTAGTTTAGGAAAATCAAGTTTTTTCACGGTTTAATTATACTACAACGATATTTAAACTAGAGATAATATGAGAGAGAAACATAGTCAAACCATGATCCAATTGAATACTTTCGCCCTCTAATCGATTATTCGGGTATGGGCTTAACCAACCAACCAACCTTACGATTATATCGACGTCATTCGTGGGTGCAAACTCCAAATGTGATACTAGACGCCATGCGACAACCTAGCATCCTTTGCCTGGTTCAACAGTCCGCCTTCAAGGATTTAACTGACCGAAACAAGATTAACGTTCTACAGTTGCTCGATTAATAACCGATTAAACCTCACCTCCTAATCAATCTAAACAACTCAGTTGATTATAAGAAGCGATCTTAAAACCCCTTTTCCCACACGCCTTCGCAACATACATTTATAAAAGTTGTGTGTGTGATCATGAACTAGGTGTACAAGCGATTTCAAGAATTAAGCACAAGTTTTGAGACACGAATTAATTCATCGATACAGTTGCAATTAAACACTACCCATTCCCAATTTCATCAATTAGATGGGGATTTCTTCAACTTTCACATGACTTAGCTATGAAGTATTTAGCTACTAATTATAAAGCAAGAAATAACAATCAAAGAAAAGATTAAAGCCATAAAACAAGAAAAGAGATGATATTAATTACCAAAATAAGAGGAAGATGATGTTTCTTCAATCTCCATACAAACCCATGTCAATTTGTGAAGAAGAAGACTCCACATACCAAAATCCAAGGGTTGAGCTAGAATCTAAGCTAGAATATACTTAATCTAAGTGAGATTTGGTGTAAGAGTGAATCTAGCGAGGAAAAGGGAAAAGGGTCAACCTAGGAGAGCTATGTGTAAAAGTGTAAGTATTGGAGTGTGTGTAAAATCTAAGAAAAATCTATTTATAGGTTCCCAAATATGTATAGGGAAAGCAGTTTTGGTGCGCTCCAAAGCGGTTGGCGCACCCCAAAGCGGTTGACAACACTTTGGATCAATCCTGTTGAACTCTTGGCACGCTCTGAAGTGGTTGGCGCGCGCTGAAGGGGTTTTGTGGCTTGCAGAAGTCTCTGTTCCACGATGGCCCGCTCTAAAGTGGTTGGCACGCGCTATGTCACCCTCCAACATACGTAACACAGTGCACAATATGTCACTCTAGTGTACGAACCAACCGAGCAGATCGATGTGTAATGATCGTTTTGTCCCAACTATCATGGTACATTATAAAATATACTTTATCCATGTAAAAATAAACGATGTGCTCGAAAAAACCAAAAATGGAGAATTTTCTCCCATAGACTCCATATTTCACAAGGTCAAACCTCTCTATAAATTAAAAGAATGGTGAAACAGCTTGATCTACAAATATAGTAATATACATACATCGTGATGATGCTGGAAAATCGTCAAGTCTTATAACCCCGTAATTGGATTATTTTGAGTGAATTTCAACTAGAAACTTGGCGTTTTTTAGATTGTTTATCGTTGCGTCTGAGACTGCCTACGTACCCAGTATTGTATGTGATCAAGACAATTAACGTAATTCTAAATTGTGAGGATGATGATCGTTTGAAATCTCTGATCAAGGATAGAACACGATCCGTTTTGCTCAGGTCTCTTGCATTTTCATGAAAGTGATTTGGCTCATTGGTAGTTTTTTTTTGGAATAATTGCCGGTAAAAATATTTTTGTCGCCAAAAATGCTAATTACTTTTCTAATGGCAATTGGAATCATATTAACTCCTATTTACATAACAACTAAGGAGCTTCCATTAGTAGCACCAGCAAGACAGCTAATATAGAAGTTCTTGTCCTAGTTTTCCATTCCTTGTGTTTGGAGATATCTCAAAAACTTGGCTACTAAAATATAGGCCTCCCTCGTAATGGAGTTAATGCATGAATCCCTGATTTTGGGGGCCTGTGATTGAGGGCATGAATTATGTCAATTGTGAGGGAACCATTGCTCTATTAGGTTGAAATCGTGGAATGTAATCAATCATTGATAATGGCAATTAATGAGGAATCAATCGTGGGATCTGTCTGAAGCTACGTTGAAACTGACTTTAGAAGGTTTGAGATGACATGTTCTGTTCATGAGCGACCAAGATTGTTAGGTTGGCAATATGTGACCAGATGTATTTTGTGCTAATTATCAGATCTCTGAAGGTGGCTCAAACTCTGAGAGCAACCGGGATATGGTCGACAGAGCGTTAACTGAGATATCCAAATGTGAGGCTCGATACTCTTCCGGGCTTTAGTCGGCCCATCTTCAAGTTATGACCTCATTAAGGCCCAAAGAGTGTCACGTGTATGACTTTTAGATCATACCAATCATTAAGTTCCATTTATATATATATATATATACTAGTCATTAACCCGTGCAATGCACGGAAAATTTAAAAGTTACAAAAAAAAAAGTACAAATACATGTAGAAGTAGAACGTGTTCAATATTTTTGAATACTTACATTGTCTATATACTTCAGTGTGACTTGACATTCTTATTTCATTTCATTAATTCAGCGCAAGTAGTTGATACCGCCATACCGGTGATTTTTTGCCTACTCACCCCATATAGAGTGATTTGATTCCTAAAATAATCAGAATCTCAAAATTTAAATACACTTAGAAAAGAGACGGTATTCATTGTGCCACATCACACATCTCTATGTGTGGAGGGTCACATAAAAATCACCCAATCATACCACTGGTACTTAAACCCTCATAATAGTTTTGATAGCAGTGGTACTCGAAACAAATGAAAACAGTGGTTGATATTATTGAGCGTCTTCCCAATCTAGCCAAAACCCAATGCAATGCACAAAATCTTACAGGACATTCTATATTTCTGGAAAATATTACTAAGAATCATACACACAACAAAACATCACTAAGTAATGCTATCTTGACAAATAAAAATGTGCATCAGATGTTTGATCCATTTGATAATGCTAAAAATAAAAGCTAACAACATTTCAACAAACTTAATTATTAGTATTATAACGTGCTATTACAAATGTGCATTTGTTAAATTATTTGCATATTTTAAATACAGAAATGCATATAATGGCAATAAAAAATTAAAGAATCCAAATTGATCTCACATAAGCATCCTAGATTGCTGGAAAAAAAAAAAGAAGAGAAAACCTAGAATCATCCATGGTACTATGACTTCAATATCTGCGATCATCTATCGCCGTAATAGACACGGTTTTCCATGATAGCAACAAACTTATTCTTTCAATCCTCTAATCAATCCAAGCTAAAATAGAACTCAATTAATTCACAAAGCAGAAACACTTTACCAGCATCTCCTACGATCCCACAATATAAAATCAACGCAATTCCTAAAAAATATGATCAAGTAAAAAGGAACCCAATTAGTTCACAAAGTATAATATTTTCTAGCAAGCACCTCCTATGATAATGACCTCATGGATTTAGTTAATTACATAAGTCACGCAAAGTAAAAACCAATCATTAGAAGTTTACACAGCAGGTTGATCAAAAAAAAAAGTTTACAGAGCAGAAGCAAAGAACCCATTAGTAGTTTCTAAAGCATAAACTTTTTTGGTACGCAACTCGTGTGATTGTTATAATAAAAGATACAGCAACGACATAAATGAAATAAAAAAGATCTCATTAATTCAAAATGCATATACTATTTTGAAACACCAATTAAACAAAGCTTTAGTTAAAGATACACCCAATCCAAAATAAATGGAAAGCCAAAAGGGTAGACGTTTGGCACCAAAAATTTAAAACTACTATTTTGGTGATGCCATCTCCACATAGAGAAAATTCCCATGATTCCGAGAATTTTTTGTAAAATTTTGAGCAGTAAAACATTGCAAACGTAATGAGTAAAAGATAAAGTTAAGGTTGAATTATTGAGTCGGTGAATGACCTGATATATTTTCTATGCTTTGAAGGCTTAACGTTTTCTTTTTATCTTCCAATTGAGATCACATCCTACTTACACTAAGAATGGAATGTAGCATTTGCAGTAACCATTCCGATCATTACTCCAAGCACCATGGAGTGAGCAAATATCTACCACAAATACCATAGTTACGTATGCAAAATCATTCTTAGACCAAATATGGGCCAAATTCTGAACTCATGATCGTTGTACCAAACAATAACAAGAAATATATTTCCTAAAAGAACAGAATAATTAAGCTGAGAGACCAGAGAAAGTACAATTCAAATTCAACCATATGAATCGCACATGTCCACGGGCACGTTGAAAATAAATTCCAATTAGCAAGGCCCATATGCACTCAAGTGAATAAGAGGTTAGCAAGATTCCCATTTTTCTCAATATAATTCTGTCTGTTGAGGTAGACTTGAAGTTGTCAAGTGAATAGATATCATAAGTTTGACCCTTGGCCCTTGGGAACAGCCTATTCTAGATATAGTACTAAGCTAAAATGTCAACCGCACCATTGGATACCCTGTAAGCTATTTGACACTAAATCATATATAAATGGTTGTTACACATAGACAATCTATTCAGATGGTTCATGGTAATTGGTAATTAAGTACTAAAACCAATAGCAAGTAAGCTGTGAGAGACAGAATGGCACATACCTCATCAACTTCTTGTACGAAAGTGAAGAGGCTTTCCCGAAGCAATGTTCTGAGTCTTTCTTTCTTAAAATCATGAAGATTAGCGCCTATAGGCCCAGAAAACAAATTTTCAAACTGACTAATCAGACTAAAATCTTTAACCGAAACCCAAATACAATATAAACATCATGCTTCATCATCTTTTATGTTGTGCACTTCATCGAATATGTAGCAAATCACAATGAAATAAAATTACATCGTAAAATTCTTATCGGCATACATGAGCCAAATCTCACATTAAAATAAAACTAAGGCATATAGTTGATATGAGAACAACATGTAGCAAATCACAGTTGAAAAAAAAAAAAAAAAAAAAAACGCAAAAACCAAACAAAACAGAACTTGTTCTTAAGGGAAAATTAGGATAGTCAATATTCCTTCTCCTTGAAAATAAATATTTCATTGCAAAATTGTCATGATGGGCAGCACAACAAAAGGTTAGTTGCAGGACAAAACAGAAATATATTAACAATAAAAAAGTTAGAACTACAATAATGACAAATATGATTGGAAAAAATGAACAAACAGGTATGAACTTGATTAAGGGATTTTTCATTGCAAATTTTGCAAAATCCCAAAATACCACCCAAGTGCAATTTCAACAATTTTGGGCAGCGACAACGAAAAGGTTAAATCCCCTATTGGGGCTTTCCAATTAGGGTTTTAGATGCAACGCTAATTTCAACAACAGAACGCGATTTTCTTATATTTTTAACAATGTGCAAAAAGTTAGAACTACAGGGTTTAATGACAAATATGATTGGAATAAAAATGAACAAACAGTGGTATGAAAACTTGATTAATCAAATGTTTAGAATACTAACATTGATTCAGCAAAAGTCCTTTCTCCTTGATTATCTATCACTCCCCTGTTTGTAATTCAATCTTTTTAAAAGCCTATGACATGCAAATCTGGAAAAAGATCCATATGAAAATGATTTACATAAAAGAAAAAAATATTTATTAAAGAATCACCAAACAAATGGACTCACGCCTGATGATAACCACAACGCGTTTAACAACAGCTGCAATAAGAATGAAAAAAACATTTCCAAAACATTTCAAGTGCTATTCTGAGAATAAATAGTTAAAATCAATATTTGATACCCCGTTATACAGATAGCCATAGCATTATAAAAGTAAAAAATATATCCAGATTTACTTGAAATAAGAATGTATATATGAAATAAATAACCAACAAACACAAATGAAGATGAAGCGTCCATTCTCCATATGAAAAACAAAGCCAAGACCAATGAAACACTAAAAGTGAATATACATAGCCAACATGCTATAAGGAATTAAATTTTTACATACATATTCTTTCTAAAAAACAGAAATGTTTACCTTTTGATTCTAGACTATTTCCATATAATATACACAACAGGCCTCAAGAGCAATGTTGAAATCATCTAAGTCAAAGGTGCGCATTAGATCTGACACTTGAAATTTAAAGAATTATAAATTTGGAATGAAAAAAACTAAGAAAAGACACCTTTATTTTCAGACTTTGCTATGCAGTACATCCATAAATGAGGGCGTTGCAATACAATTTGGGAGCCATTGCAAATTATACTTAAGCTTGTTGAAAGGAAAATTTTGGACCGGACGCAAATGTATGTGGTAATTTCCCGCATTAAAATGCATATATAACATCGGTTTTTAAGAGAAACATTTTCAAAGGTTTTCATGGTTGATTGAATTCGTCGTCATTTTTTGAGGAATGCAATGAAAAACACAATGACTTGAATATAACTTGAGCAACCATGATTAACATTGAAGGTACCTTTTCAATGAGAACATCGTGTAATAGGAGTTTCTCCAGAAATGCTATCTAGATTTTGTAATTTAGTTACCTTTTGTGTAATTTAGTTATCATAATTTAGCTTTAACATTTATCATTCTTTTAAAGATGATAACAATTTCGTACTATTGAATCATGTATTTGACAAGTATTGATAACGGGTGTATCTTTCACATAATAGGAGTGCATACGATGAAAACTACTTAATATGTAAATAAATATTTTGATAAAGAACCAAAACAAGATATCGTTTGCTACGGTCAACAAAATTGTTTTCTGAAAATTCACATCCTTTAGTTCTTTACTTGATTGAGTGTGTATTCTAGTATTTATTTAAATTTTATTTAGTCATGTTAAGATTTTGTTTTCATTCACCTTAATTCTCTATTCACATCAAAACTCATATTAGTTTAATTTTTTTTGGAAGGGATATTAGTTTAAATTTTAAAAACGCTAGTTATCTCAATAATTAGAAACCCTTAATGTATTTGTCCACTCAAAATAAATAAAAAATAGCGTATTTTCTCAATTTTTATTAACATAAAAATTCATTTGTAAAGCCGTGGTGGGTAAGGAGTTATGTTGTGCTTGCCACAGCAAGAAGTTGAGTCACCCCGTCCTCTTCAACTACCAAATAGTTGTTCAGATGCAATCTCCCACAATCAGATCATGGTTCTGTAGGAGAGAGCAGCCCTCCGCAACATAGTATTTCTTCTCCTGACCTGCAACCCGTATGATGTCCACATCACGATCAATGAACCCTTCCTTCAGTGCAAGTGCAGCCAAACAGATGCTCTTTTAGGTATAGGATACATTCACTTTGGGTTGGACATTTTGACATAGCTTGTTATGTTGATTATAATAATTTTTCTGCTCGCCACCAGTGTTTTTTGACAGCTATTACTAAAGGCCGCGAACCCGCAACGTTTCGTGTGGCTGTTTTGTTGCCCGGTTGGCGTCGGGCTATGCAGGATGAGATTGATGCTTAGGAATGTAATGGGGCCTGGTCTCTGGAGGTTCTTCCTCCCGGTAAATGTGCTATTGGTTGTGGTTGGGTGTATAAAATTAAATATACCTCCACTGGTGACATGGAGTGTCTTAAAACTCGACTCGTTGTTCGTGGAAATAGACAGGTCGAAGGAGTCGATTATAATGAGACCTTTGCTCCGGTGGCTAAAATGAGGACTGTTCGTGTTTTTCTGTCTGTTGCAGCGGTTCGTAATTGGGAACTTCATCAGATGGATGTTCATAACGCCTTCCTGCATGGTGATTTAACTGAGGAAGTCTACATGCAACTTCCTCTTGGGTATCGTGCCTCCTTTCCTGGCACTGTGTGTCGATTACGTAAATCCCTATATGGTTTGAAGCAGGCTTCTCGGCAATGGTTTGCCAAACTTTCTGCTGCGTTGAAGACTTTTGGTTTTGTTCAGTCCTATACGGACTATTCACTGTTTAGTTATAATCGGGATGGTGTTTCCCTTCATGTTCTGGTTTATGTTCACGACTTGATTATTGCCGGTTCTTTCCATGATATGCTTGTTCGCTTCAAGCAGTACCTTCGCTCTTGCTTTCATATGAAAGATTTGGGCCTTTTGAAATATTTTCTCGGCATCGAAGTGGCACGTGGACCCGATGGTATCTTTCTCTCTCAGCGCAAGTATGCATTGGATATTCTGACTGAGGCTGGCATGTTGGGTTGCAAACCCATTGACACGCCTATGGAGCAAAATCATCGTCTCGCCTCCGCTACCGGTCAGCCATTTACCCATCCCGATCAGTACCGCAGACTTGTGGGCCATTTGGTCTACTTATCTGTTTCTCGCCCTGAGTTGAGTTACTCCGTGCATACTCTTGCCCAGTTTTTGAGTGATCCGCAAGTCCCGCATTGGGAGGCTGCAGTACGTGTTTTGCGCTTCTTGAAGGGGAGTCCTGGCCAATGTATTCTGTTACGACCTGTCGATGATTTGTCCTTGACTGCTTTCTATGATAGTGATTGGGCCACCTGCCCTTTGACTTGTTGTTATGTTACTAGTTATTTGGTATTTTTGGGTGTTCCCTAGTCTCTTGAAAGACCAAGAAGCAGCCTACGGTATCCCGTTCGTCTACCGAGGCTGAGTATCGTTCTATGGTGGTTGCCACGTGTGAGCTTAAATGGCTCAAGTCCTTGTTATCTTCTCTTGGTGTTTTGCATCCTATGCGGTTGTTTTGCGATATTCAGTCGGCGCTTCATATAGCAAAGAATCCTATCTTTCATGATCGTACCAAGCATATCGAAGTTGACTGTCATTTTGTTCATGATGAATTATTATCCGGAAATTTAGCGTCATCTTATGTTCCTACTACGCACCAGTTGGCTGACATTTTGACGAAGGCTCTCGGCAGGCAACAATTTCGTTTTCTCTTAGACAAGTTGGGCATTTGTGATTTACATGCTCCAACTTGATGGGGCGTGTAGAAATATATGACAATATATATGTAAGGGTATATTTGTACAGTTGCGAGTCTAAGGTTTTGATGATCATTGTACTATAAATATTTGACTATTGTTAATATAGGAATCATCTTTTTTCCCAATTGTGTTGTGTTTAACATGATTTTCATCTGAGAATGATGTTGTTCCACTGGATGGATATGTTCTAGAAGACCGAGGGCGCTGTCCGCAGCAGAGCAGAAATCAATTTTATGATATATTTTACTGTCAATTTACCTCGAATTTGTGCGTTTATTGTTCATGAGTTAATTTAGCTAAAGATAATTAGGTATGTTTGAGTTAACTTATAGGGTTTTATGTGTATTTAGTTTGTATTCTTAAGCATTATTTATCAAGAGAAGTGTGCATTGTGTAATTTTATAGGGCAGATAATGGATTTAATGGAGCTACTAAGCGTCTAAATTGATCATGATAACGATCAATGTTAACGGTGTATGTAGATAACTGTTATGGCACAATTGTTGTTTCTGTATCATTACTCTTAAACTAAACGGTACACTACTGGAAAGTGGAAACAAGACATCATGTCTTTATTCATAACAAAACAAGGAAACACAGTTAACACATATGAGAACAATTACACTGATCAGGTTACATCAATGGAGAATATCCATAGTTTTATTTGAGTTGACAGCACACATGCATAAAACACTCTTCTCAAGCCTTGTACTTCGCTTTGTAATCAGCCCAAAGTTGATTAACATTCTTCCCAAGCAGATCAACAAAATAGCTATCAGCATAACCGTTTCTCATTTTCTTGTTAAGATCCGCAACGAAACCATTTCGAAGGCTATTGCAGTAATTAAGAAATCGGGCAGTTACGTCGTATCCTTGATCCCAACGGTTATTCTTCATTCCAATGGAAGAATGGAATATGTTTGGCAACGGAAGAATGGAATATGTTTTCATTCCAACGGAATGAAAATGGATGATTTTCATTCCATCCAAAATCCAATGGAATGGCCGGAATGGAATGAAAAAAATAAATCATGCAATAAGAAACGATTTCCACTGTCTACCAAACGCAGTAATGGATGATATCATTCCATTTCATTGCATTCTATTCCAACAGATTCATTTCATTCCATTACATTCCATCAATCCAAACGGGCCATAAGTCCTATAGGGGTTTCTTGAGCCTGAGCTTCACCAAAAACAAATGGATCTACAAGTGGAAAAGCGTAATAAATAGGAAAACAAAGACTTTCAAAGGCGAGACCGGTGGCAATTGGTTATACCTAAAGGGAGGGGGTTAACTGTTATAAAGGATCGTCAGGGATCGAAAAACGGATCACAATAATCAATAATAAACGAGAAAGCATAAATCACATAAGAAATCAGCTCAACCGACTCCACCAAACGTAACATGCTGACTTCGCCCTGCTGACTTTGCTCTGCTTACTCAGATTTGCTTCGCCATATCGGACGTAGAGGTCAAGTCACCTTTACTAACAAATCTCCACATTGACTTGAACTCTCGTTCAAACAGATGCATAACCAAATGTTTTGTACCAGATGCATTCGTCAATGCCAGATGCATTGTACCAGATTCCTTTTCTTTCATTAGACTTAAGAACTTCATATGTGAAAACTAAGTCCTATAGGGGTTTGTTGAGCCTGAGCTTGACCAAGAACAAATGTATCTACAAGTGGAAAAGAGTAATAAATGGGAAAATAAAGACTTTCTAGGCGAGACCAGTGGCAAATGGTTATACCTAAAGGGAGGGGGCAACTATTATAACGGACCGTCAAGGGATTGAAAAACGGATTGCAATAATTAAGAATAAACAAAAAAGCATAAATCACACAAGAAACAATAAAACAGGATTTAACGTGGTCTTCGGCAATTGCCGGCTAGTCCACAAATCGAAACAAGGAGATTATATTATCACTAGAGATTTTACGGACATTTGCAATTGCTTCCGCAATTTCTCCTGCTACTGCAATTGTTCTAGGTTACAAAAGATGCGTATTTATAGTCACAAAACCCTAAACCTAGCCGCCATAACAACATTCTAGCATATTCACTAAACTACCCCAGACGTGAACACAACAGACTTCAAGTGAGTCTTTTCCAGACGAGACTCAACACCAGATGAGAACTCCACCTCAGACAAGAATCTCCCAGATTATTCTAATCACAGTTAAAAACTGTGATTGATGTTTTTGTCCCAGTTTTTCTAGAAACCGTGATAATAAAAATTGTGATCTATTTTAGTTGTTATCACATTAAAAACCGAGGTCTACTATAATTTCAGCACATTTAAAAACTGCGATCTATTTTAGTTGTTATCACACTTAAAAACCGTGATTTATTATAGTTGTTATCACACTTAAAAAACCGAGATCTATTATAATTTTAACACATTTAAAAACTGTTATCTCTGTTTTAGTAGTGGTTATTGTAGATATAAATATTTTGTGTGACATAATATATATGTCACGTACTGCATTTGTCTCGAAATTAAATTTATTTTATATTATTTCCTATACAAAATGATAGGAAATGATATAAATAAATAAATGATTAATTAAAATCTCTTATAAATTTAGAGATTTAATTATGTATAATTAAATGGCTATGTAGATATATGAAATATATATGTGACATATTATATTTATCACATACTACACATGCCATAAAATATAGGTATTTTTATATTATTTCCAACATTAAATATTGGTAGATAATATAAAAATCAATAAATCATAAAAATCTCTTAAAATCAATTAATTAGGAGATTTTATTGATTTATAATAATTGCGGAGATTGTGTACAAATTGCTAGTACCAATCAGGAGAGTCTGGACGCATTAAATACGGATATTATGAGAATCAATCAGAGTGTGAACACATTAAATGAGTGTGAAAGCATTAAATGCGAATTACTTCCAAGGCACTCATCCAGCACTATAAAAGAGAGAGGCTTTGGTCATTTGCAAACACACAGACACACAGAAACACAGAAACACAGAAACACAGAGCATTAACATAGAAGACGGAAGTACACAAGGATTCAAGATTGGAGAGGAAGCATCAAGCACTCCATTCAAGCATTCAAGCACCAAGAAGGAGGGGATCTAGGGAGCACAAGGAGCATTCAAGTGTTCTTCAATCTTTGAGGATTCTCCATCAAATCCGGCGTTCTTCAACATCACTTGAAGATCATCCACCAAGAAATCCGGAGTTCTTCAACCAGCTTCGAGGATCTTCCAACCTAATCAGGAGGGCGAAGGTGAGTCAAAGCATTGCCTCAAATCTCTACCCAAATCAAACATTCTTCCGCCATATTCGGGAGGAATCAACCACAAAGTCAAGATCTTCCGCCATATCCGGGAGAGTACAACCATAAATTCAAATCTTCCGCCATACTCGGGAGGAATCAACCAAGGTCCATTTCTTCCGCCATATCCGGAGGAAATCAGCCAAATTCAAGATTTTCCGCTAAATCCGGGAGTCCAAGAATTGTTAACAATTAAAGAGGAGAATCAAAGGATTCAAGAGATTGTAACCGCTTTTTATTTTATAAATTAATAAAATTCGATTTGTTACAATTTTGTGTTTTCTTTGTTATTTTCAGGGATTAACACGAAATTTGCGTTACAAATTTCTGGCACGCCCGGTGGGACCGATCTCTCCTTTCATCTCTCCTTTCCAAAGAAGTCAAGAACAAATGGCACCAAAGGTTGCTTCTACCGCTCCGAAGGCTGCTGCTGCTAAGACTGTGGCTTTGAAGGGCGCTACTACGAAGGTTGCTGCTGCTAAGGCTGTTTCTTCATCTCAAGGACAACTTTCTGGACCTATCACTCGAAGTATGTCAAAGGAGTTTGGCATCAACCTCCTTTTCCAGCATGAAGCTTCTGATAGACCCACTTCACCAATGGCTGCTGACGTAATGATGATTTAATTCCACAACTCTTGAGGAGCATATTGCTAGCCTCACGAAGGCCATTGAGGCCTCACGCCGCATGTTAGGGGACTCAAGACATGCAGATTTCAAAGCTCGCCAGCAAGATCGATTCCGTTGGGGAAGCGAGTAAGTCAAAAGAAGTGGTGCATGATGAAGAGGACGAGCATGATGTCACTTCCAAACACCAAGAAGCCTTCAAGTCTTTGCATATGGCGAACAACTCGAAAGTTGCCCCAGAAAACTCTTTCAAGGATCATGAAGCCTCCAAGTCCTTTACCTTGGCAAGCAATCTGAAGATCTCCCCCGACGGGACCATTCCTATCAGCCAACTGCAGGAGTTCATCATGGGGACGATCAATGACAAAGTCGGAGGATCCATGAAATCGTCTCAGACTTACATCAAGCCATACACCAAAAGAATTGATGACTTGAAAATGCCGGCCGGTTATCAACCACCAAATTTCCAGCAATTTGATGGAAAGGGCAACCCGAAGCAACACATTGCCCATTTCGTGGAGACTTGCAACAATGCTGGAACCTATGGAGATCACTTGGTGAAGCAATTTGTGCGTTCACTCAAAGGCAACGCCTTCGATTGGTACACCGATCTCGCCCCTGCCTCTCTAGACTGTTGGGAGCAACTGGAGCAGATATTTTTGAATCGCTTCTACAGCACTCGTAGAACCGTGAGCATGGTAGAGTTGACCAACTCCCGCCAATGGAAAGAGGAGAAAGTAGTTGATTATATTAATAGATGGAGAAGCCTTAGCCTCAACTGCAAGGATCAACTCTCTGAAGCCTCCGCTATTGAGATGTGCATCCAAGGCATGCACTGGGGACTGCAATACATCCTTAAAGGGATTCTCCCGAAATCATTTGAGGAGTTAGCCACTCGTGCGCATGATATGGAGTTAAGCATTGATGCCAATGGAGGTCAGGCCCCTGTTCAAGATCCAAGAAAGGGGAAAGAAAAACAAGAAATTAAGAAATCCGTGAAAGCTTCTCCCAAAATGGAGAAGAAGGAGTCCAACGCTACCACCGTAGCTCCAGTAAAAGTTAACAACCCAGCGTCAAGCCAACCTGAATGGAGGAAGGTTGAGCCACGACAAGTTGAAAGACGGAGGCCAACTCTGAACGAAAGGCAACAGAGGAAGTATCCATTCTTCGATTCTGACGTACCCGCAATTTTTGATGAGTTGTTGAAATTGAAACTCATTGAACTTCCGAAACAAAGCGTCCGGAGGATGCGGCCAAGAGCCCACGAAGGTAACTATTGCAAATATCATCGCTTATTTGGTCATCCCATCGAAAAATGCTTTGTCTTCAAGGACAAGGTTATGCGTTTGGCCGAGGAAGGAAAGATCGTGCTTGAGGAAGAGAAGGCAAGCACAAATCAAATCACCATAGCAGAGCCGACGAATGGTCATTACATGACCATCCAATTCGGATCACTCGACCCTGTTGAGATTAAATTCAACGACTCTCCACCCATAGCTAAGACAGAATCTGGAACGTCTCCCAAACAAGCAAAAGTCATTGCGGAAGAAAAGAAAAACCCGAAGCCTGTCGAACAAGACGATGATGGATGGATTATGGTGACTCGCAAGAAAAAGCAAAGGAAGTCACATTGTTTCAAATTGGAAGAACCAAAGACGATTTGTTCCGAGTCTTCCAAGCCAAGAAGAGGCCGAAGGGCAAGAAAGCTGAGAAGAAATCAAAGGAAGGTAAACAAGAAAGTGAAGAGCATCTTCCCTGAAGGGGTCGAGTACATAAGCCCTCGTACTCCATTCACCTTATTAGAGTACATGCCCAAAAGAGTCCTCGAAGCTGAGACGACCGAAGAAGACTCAGAGAATGAAGTTGTCCCATGTTATGCTATCCACACAGAAGAAACTGATGGTGCAAAGGAAAATGAAGATTCGCCGACTGAGGAAGAGGCTTCAAACAATGCAAAGCTTGCTTGCACGGTTGAGATCACTTTCACGAGATGACGACATGCTTCTCGGATCGGCGCCCATAACCGTCCATTATTTGTCACAAAGATATACACGCGAGCAAAAAGTTAACCGTGTGTTACTAGATGGAGGATCGGTGTCAACATATTGCCGCTCCGGGTGATGAAAGAATTGGGTGTCTCTATGGATGAACTCTCCGACAGTCGACTTATGATCCACGGATTCAACCAAGGGGGGCAGAGAGCCATTGGTGTGATCCGACTTGACATCTTGATTGATGAGCTATCTTCAAGCGCATTGTTCCATGTGATTGACGCCAGAACGTCCTACAACATGTTGTTAGGGAGGCCGTGGTTACATGAGAATGGAGTCGTCCCTTCAACCCTTCATCAATGCTTTAAGTATCGGCGCAATGGCGGGGTAAGAAAGGTCATTGCTGATGAAAAACCTTTCACTGAAGCTGAAACTCACTTTGCAGATGCAAAATTCTACCTGAAGCCGGCTCCTTTGAAGATAGTAGGCGCTTCCAGATCATGGGAAAAAGATGATGAGGAGAAGGCCATCCCATCTGAAGATAAGAGAGAGGTTAGCAAGCATGAAGAGATAAAGTCATCAGCACCTCCCCATGCCTCAAAGGAATGTGAAGACATTTATCCACCTCAAAAATCCAAAGCGTTGAGTGGACTGACCCTGCCACTTCCCAAGATCAATGCCGTGAAGATGGATGCTCCTCTGCAGGGGTTTACCCGTCCTAAAGAAGGCCCGGTTATAGAACATGGAGCAATGTGACCACAAGAAGGGAAGGTTTTGATCCTATTGCTTACAAACTCCTCGCAAAGGCAGCAAACGGATCCCGAAGCCCTGCTCTAAAAATGGGGGCAAAAAGCAAAGAATCTGAAGAAGCACATAAGGCCACGAAAGCAAAAGTTCCCATTATTGGGTCCCGGACAGGCCTGGGATATAATCCTTCACCACCCGTCCGCATTGCAATAAGGAAGGCAAGCAATAACTACATCGGGGTTGAAGATGAATCATCTCCAACGAACATTCCGGAACCTCTACCTCCAAGGCCATCGGTGTTTGAGAGGTTACAACCAAAGAAAGAACGCGTCTCAGTCTTCGAAAGGCTTTCTGTCACGACCAAGAATCTGTCAGGACCAAAAGTCGGCAAAAAGCGAAGACGATCAGCACATAAGGATGCTTTGGGGAAGGATATTACAAACATCGACTCTAAAGAAATCAAGAGTCTGGTCCCGTCCAGAATGAAGCGTCACACAGGTCTTGACATACACTGTGGAAACGTAATGAAAGCTAAGGTGCGCACGGTAGTGTACACTAAAACTGATGCCACGTACAATGTGGAGCATGTGCATCCAACATGTCAAGAAAATGAGCCTGAAGAAAGCGTTGGGTCCTCGTATGTTATCTCCGCCGGTGAAGAACCTTACCCCACCAAGACTAAAATAGGATCAGAAGAAGTCATGGGACTTGATGAAGTGAGAGAACATGCTTTCGTCTATCATATCACATTGGAAAATGATGAGGTTGAAGAAGATGCAGAAGAAGCACCCCCGGAATTAGAAGAAGGGGTCAAATCCACCGTAGATGAGTTGAAGGAAATCAACCTCGGCACTAAAGAAGAGCCACGACCAACTTTCGTAAGTGCTCTTTTGTCTCCAGAAGAAGAAGAGAGATACCATGAAATCCTCCAAGAATACAAGGATATATTCGCTTGGACTTACAAAGAGATGCCCGGGCTTGATCCAAAGGTTGCTGTCCATCAGTTGGCCGTAAAGAAAGGATCACGCCCTGTCAAGCAGGCTCAAAGAAGATTTAGGCCGGATCTTATCCCACTCATAGAGGCAGAAGTCAACAAGCTCATTGAAGCAGGCTTCATCCGTGAGGTTAAGTATCCAACATGGATCTCGAGCATCGTCCCCGTGAGAAAGAAGAATGGTCAGATTCGTGTATGTGTAGATTTCCGGGACATAAACAATGCGTGCCCAAAGGATGATTTTCCCTTGCCAATCACGGAGCTGATGGTAGACGCAACCACAGGTCATGAAGTTCTTTCCTTCATGGACGGATCGTCTGGGTATAACCAAATTCGAATGGCTCCCGAAGATGAAGAATTCACTGCATTTCGAACTCCTAAGGGAATATACTGTTACAAAGTGATGCCTTTTGGTCTGAAGAATGCGGGGGCAACTTACCAACGTGCGATGCAGAGGATCTTTGATGACATGCTACACCAACATGTTGAGTGCTATGTTGACGACTTGGTTGTAAAGTCAAAGAAGAAGGCTGACCACTTGAATGATTTGAGATTAGTCTTTAATAGACTTAGAAGATTCCAATTGAAGATGAATCCTCTAAAGTGCGCATTTGGAGTCACTCGGGAAAATTCCTCGGCTTCATCGTTCGACATCGAGGAATAGAAATTGACTTGAGTCAAAGTAGAAGCCATCGTGAAGATGCGAGCCTCGTAACTGCGTGAACTCGAAGCTCGCAAGGTAAAGCGCCTATATACGAAGGTTTATATCAAACCTCGCCGGAAGATGCCAACCTTTCAACCATCGATGAGGAAGGAGTCCCGTTTGAATGGGATAACTCATGCGTAAAGGCGTTTGAAAACATTAAAGCGCGTACTTGGCGAATGCTCCGGTCTTTGGCCACTCGTTAAAGGCAAACCTCTAATCCTTTACATCACACAGCGCAAGAACGATCGTAGGTGCAATCGCTTGCTCGGGAAAATGACAAGGCAAAGAAAATGCATTATACTATTTGAGCGAGAACAATGACTCACATGAGTGAAATACTCTCCAATTGAGAAGCTCTGTTTGTCACTCATATTCGTCATCCAGAAGCTTAAGCATTATTTTCAAGCTCACACTATACATTTGGTGTCAAAAGCAAATCCTCTGAAGTTCGTCATGTCCAAGCCTGTGTTGTCCGGCCAGATTGGCAAGGTGGTATCTCCAACTTGAAGCAATTCGAAATTGTTTACGTGTCTCAAAAGGCTGTCAAAGGGCAAGTGCTCGCAGACTTCTTGGCTGATCACCCTATCCCGGCAGAGTGGGAACTATCAGACGATCTGCCTGATGAGGATGTCATGGTGATTGAAGTCCTTCCACCATGGAGAATGTACTTTGACGGGCGTAGCGACGAGATGGGGCCAGTGCCGGAGTCATCTTTGTTTCCCGGAAGCGAAGTGTTGCCATACTCCTTCAAATTGATGAGAATGTTGCTCCAACAATGTTGCTTTGAGTATCAAGCTTTGATCTTAGGGCTTGAGATGGCGATGGATATGAAGCAATGCAGATCGAAGCGTGTACTGGCGACTCTCGATTGATCATCAACCACTTGAAGGCGCCCTACGATGTAAAAGCCGGAATTAGTCCCATATCGCAATTATGCAAGGAAAATCATTGCTTACCTTGGCGACGTTACAATTGAGCATGTTCCGAGAAAAGAAAATAAGCAAGCAGACGCCGGCAAATTTGGCAATGACGATGGCAATCGGTGATGGAAAGATGCAAGTCCCGTCATGAGCAATGGGTGGTTCCTCCATACTTTGGAGAAGATGAGGAGGATGATAATGAAAGTCATGCCGTGTGTGTTCATGAAATAGACCAAGAGGATTAGCGCCATTCATTAGTGGAGTACTTGAAACACGGAGACTCTCGGCGATCAAAAGAAGAAAGTTGACATAAGACGTCGGGCTCCACGCTTCTTGCTTCACAATGACACTTTGTATCGCCGCTCATTTGAAGGAGTATTTCTCCGTTGCCTCGGAGAAGATGAAGCTCTTCACGCTATAGAGGAGGCTCACTCCGGGATTTGTGGCGCCCATCAATCGGTCCGAAGCTCCACTTCCGCATCAAAAGGATGGGATATTATTGGCCAACCATGGTAAAAGATTGCATGGATTACGCTCGAAAATGTGAAGCATGTCAATTCCATGCCAACCTCATACATCAGCCTCCCGAGCCGTTGCATCCAAACTGTAGCGGCATGGCCTTTTGACGCTTGGGGAATGGACGTGGTTGGTCCGCTGCCGAAATCATCAGGCCAACATCTCTACATCTTGGCGGCCACTGATTACTTCTCAAAATGGGCTGAGGCTGTTGCACTACGCCAGGTAAAGAAAGAGGATGTAGTCCGTTTCATTCGAGTGAACATCATCTATCGCTATGGAGTTCCACGCTACATCATCACGGATAATGGGAAACCGTTCGTGAATAGCTTGGTGGATAAGTTGTGTGAGCAGTTCAACTTCAAGCAAAGACAAGTCGTCCATGTACAATGCGCCGCCAACGGACTTGCGAAGCTTTCAATAAGACGTTATGCAACTTGTTGAAGAAGGTCGTGGCAAGACACAAGAAAGACTGGCACGAACGAATGGGTGAAGCTTTGTGGGCCTATCGCACAACCTTTCGGACTCCGACTCAAGCCACTCCATATTCGCTTGTGTACGGTGTAGAAGCCGTGCTACCTCTTGAACGGCAAATACCCTCACTGAGGATCGCTATCCAAGAAGGCTTAACTGACGAAGAAAATGCCCGCCTTCGCCTTGAAGAGTTGGAAGCATTGGACGAAAAACGGCTTCAGGCTCAGCAAAATCTTGAATGCTACCAAGCCCGGTTGTCAAAGGCATTCAACAAAAAAGTCCGCCCAAGATCCTTCCAAGTCGGTGATACAGTGCTTGCGGTGAGAAGACCTATCATCATGACACACAAGTCCAAAAATAAGTTTACATCAAAGTGGGACGGTCCTTATGTTGTTCGCGAGGTCTACACCAATGGTGCCTACAAGTTGGTGGATGAAGATGGTGTCAAGCTTGGCCCAATCAACGGTAAATTTCTCAAGAAGTTCTATGCATAACCCTAGAAATGCTCTTCAGCACGAGCCTAAACTGTGATAATCATGTCCTAAAAAAAAAAAAAAAAAAAAAAAAAAAAAAAAAATATGAACTACGTTTGACTTGAT
Organism: Gentiana macrophylla; assembly: GCA_026214975.1. Classification (NCBI taxonomy): domain Eukaryota; kingdom Viridiplantae; phylum Streptophyta; class Magnoliopsida; order Gentianales; family Gentianaceae; genus Gentiana; species Gentiana macrophylla. The sequence goes on along the minus strand of CM047807.1, from coordinate 37,169,188 downwards.
TCCTAGAGCATTCTAGGATACGAGAAGCGACTTGGGAAGTTACTCCAGTTGATCATACCCATAAAAAAAAAAAAAAAAAAAAAAATTATATATATATATATATATATATATATATATATATATGTATTAAATCCATTCATAAACATAAAGAAAAAAAAAAAAAGAAAAGTGAACTCCGAGTTCAGTCATATCATACAAAAAGTATGGAGATTCATCATACAAAAGGGTCCTCATACAAGGAAAAGAAAGAAACAAGTCGCAAGGCGTTATGGAATAATAGAGTTTTATTTGATTCATATCAATTAAAATTTTATTACATCTCAAGACAAAAAGCAAGCGGAAAGAACGGAAGAAAAGAAATGTTTTGAGGAAGGAACAACTAATTAACTAAACAAGATTATAGTCCAACAACTCTTGGCGGGCAAGCTCAAGCGGCTCTGTCATCTTCTCTAAAGCTTCATGTTCCCCAGTTGCAACCGAGGTGCACTCTCGAGCTCATTTAGGCCATTGTGCAATTCGGATGCACGAATTGTCATACTTTTCCACTCCTCTTCACGGCTCGCAGTAGTAACGAGGACACTTCAAACTTCTTCTTTCTTCAATGCCTCAACTTTCTTCTCCAAATTCTTCCTTACGGACACGAGCTCTGCGAGACTTGACTTCGATGATTCGATCCCTTTCAGATGATTTGCCTCGGATGCCTTAAATTCATCAAGTTGTTTTGAAAGGATAGAATGCTTTGATTCATACAAAGATACGGTGAGCCTCCCGCAATGTCCTTCTCGAGTTGCCTTTGTGATGCGATCGTTTTCAAAGAAGGCACCTAAGAGAGTTTCAAACCGAGAAATGTCCGTCCTACTATGGCGTTTCATCTCGTCAAATATCTTGTAAACATCGTCCTTTTTTGAGGCCAATTCCTCTAGAAGACAATTGGAGATCTTGGTTTTGAGTCTAGTCCAGAGCATGTTGGTCAGATGTTGATAGCAATCATCGATGATACGTCCGAGTTAAATTCAAACTTCCACGGGCAATAGATGCGGATGAGCAGCAGTGTCGCCGGCCGTGCACCTTTAAGAGGCTCTTTGCTCGATGTAACCTTAGCGATGAGTGTGGTTCGATGATGGAGTCATAGCACGCACGTTCTCCACACTATTGTCAAGTTCCCGGACGAAGTCCCTTGAAGGGTAGAGAGGAGTGGCGACGAGACTTCATTTTCTCCATCCGTCACAGTGAAAGTAAGGATTCTTCCTAGTCTCTGAAGTGCCAAAGCGAAAGCAAAGCAGGACCATTGGTAGAATTCTCGCTGCGCTCTGCTCCATCATCCGGGTGAGCATGCGGGTTGACCAACCGCAAAACGAGGATACAAAGTAAAATAGAGGTAATAATAATGAAACGAATGAGCTTCAAGAAGGGATTACCCATCGTTCGGACTTTTCGGTTGGTCCCTCTTCTTCGGCGCCTTCAGTTCCTATCACTATGTGAAGAACTCCCGCTAGTGCCCAAGGCGATGTCATGACGCCTTTATCTCTCGATGTAGTACACGTCTCTCGACTTTTGTAACCACCTTGGAGGCAAGACGGGGAGCCGCGTGGGAGATGCTTTCAAAGGGCGAGAAGGCTTGGTTGGATTTTCTTTAGCTTGAGGAACGGCTCTCTTCTTTCTTGCCGTCGTCTCCAAGAACGAAGCCCTTCCATCAATCAAATATGTACCATGCACTTTCAGCCACCACGCTCGAAAATCAGAAGAAACATGGCTGTTCGTTTCGCTTGGGCAGGATGGAAATGCTAGCTTGGAACAACTCTGAAGATCGATGAATTTTCTCCACAGAATGCTAGCTGACTGTATGTGGGTGGATCGAAGGTCGGCCGCAAGTTCCTTTGGAATGGTCTGGTAAAACCCAAATTGACGTGCAAACCTACAAGGACTGTATGGCTCGACCCAACACGCACCATTCCGATGCAACACCATAAAGCTCGAGCGGGCAGCAAGAAAAAATGTCTTCTCTCGGAGATATAGTTTCCCATCATTCTCTTTGATCTCCGCGGCGGCTCCTCGCTAGCGGCCGTCGCGCTCCAATCAATGTCACGACCTCTCTATGGATGAGCTCCCAGCGAAGATAGTCATCAAAAGCCTTCGATCCTCCTTCTCCCGAGTAACGGGTCATAAAGGACCATCCAAGCGAGACGACACTCTATGGTGAGTGTCAAAATATCGGGCCATCCATCCAACACATAATGCCATGGAAGGAAAGCATCTGCCGCTCTGGGGTCGGTGAATGAACAATCTCGCTAAACCTCTGATACATTGACCAAAGACGGGGGCAGCAAGGGATAACCTCATTCCAGAAGCAATCAGGCTCGCCATTTTGAATGTGGAAGGTCTGATGAAGGAGCCACTGGTCGGAAGGACAAACAAACATAGCCAACATGCAACAAGAGCCGCCAAATAGGTCTCGTCTTTTATCTCCTCGTCTACTCCAAGCTCGAGAAAGGGAGTTTCATCTTGGGGTGACCTTGGTCGTGGCTTGTCTGGAATGACTCCATCTGGATTATATGTCTTACTTGGCCGGTTCACTCCTTTTGCTGACGTCGTAGTAGGCTTGGGATGCTTCAAAGGCAGGCGACACCAGAAATTAATCCATGCAACAACGGGAAGTTGGGGGTTGTAGATGTCATACTCGCCACCCAAGCAACGGAGAAAAGCTGCAAACAAGTATTGACAACTCTTAGGGAGAGTCCTCAAAGGACGAGCATTGGGTCCTGTTAGCTCCTGTAAGCTTGGGATGATCTCCTCATAACAACCTCCAGTGATAGGAGGCCACCAATCTTCCACAAGTCCATCAATGAGATGGACACTTCCCGACAAAGATCAAGATGCAAAGTGTTGGTCTCCGGGCACCAAGCCGCATGAGAAGGCACGAACAACGTTCTTATTCGAGTGTAGGTGAACAAGGATGCATATAAAGCGTCAAACATGAGACTCTTCTTAAGCGCCTCACCACTGCGGGAAAGAACATCCTCAAGCCACTCCCAGTAACGTTCAACATATCCAAATGCTCCTTGTGTCGTATGTTGAGGACCCCACTGTACCTCCCCATTAATGATGCGTCGCCCAAGAGTCACAAAGGTGTGTTGGCGAGGGCTCGAGTGTGTATAGAAGAAATCAACTTGTGGGTGATTCACCCCGTGAAAGTCTATGCTCGGTAGAAAGCGGTGATCTTTGTGATATCGTGGGAAGGCGGAACATCAAACGCGATAGAAGGACATATCCGAGCTTGATCCCGTCTCTATAGCGGCATGAGCATGATGAAGCACAACGAGATATCTCTCTCCGTCTCGCGTAATCTCCTCGAATATTGCCATCTGAATGTCTGGATCTTCAACGCAGGGTGGTGTCACAAAGTACCTCACTCGCGTCCTTGACTATTTGGATGACCTGGATGCATTACGCAGGTGGTGTCACTAACTACCCCACTCGCGTCTTGAACCTCGTGTCTCCGGATGTGCTACGCGCAGGTGGTGTCACTAAGTACCCACTCGCGTCTCGATCGCCTGGGTGTGCTACGCAGGTGGAGCAACCAACTACCCACTCGCGCCCTCGACCGGTGAATCTCTCTGGATGCATTACGCAGGTGGTGTCACTAAGTACCCCACTCGCGTCTCGATCGTCTGGGTGTGCTACGCAGGTGGAGCAACCAACTACCCCACTCGCGCCCTCGACCGGTGAATCTCTCTGGATCTTCAACGCAGGGGGTGGTGTCACAAAGTACCCACTCGCTCTCAACCACCGCTTGTATCCCACTCACGCCCACTAAACGGCCTCAGGCTACTCCCGCAATGCAAGGAAAAATAATTAAAAAAAAAAAAAAAAAAAAAAAGACTTTTAGTCAACTGCCGACGAGAAAGACGAAAGTCAATCGACTTCCAATCAGCAGTCGACATGGCCAGTTAGCCAACTAAAGAAGAGGAATGCCTGAAACTCTAAGTTTCCTTGACTCCTTTGGGTTGAAGAAGAATTGGTGTGGTTGAAAGAGAGGTGAATGTTTCTTTATATAGGAGAAGATGAAAAGAATCAAATCTCTTCTTAGCAATGTGGGACAAAATTTGCCCAATTGTGATTGGTTTAACCAAAAAAAAAAAAAAAAAAAAAAAAAAAAAAAAAAGGAAAAAGGCGCAGCCGACTTAAAAGAGAAAAGGTTGGTTTCCTTTTCTTTTGGTTTGTCCACGTGAAGAAGAAAAAAAAAAAAAAAAAAAAAGGAGAAAATATAATGGAAAAAGTGTGCTGCCCTATTATTGAAAAAAAAAATAAAAAAGAAAAAAAAAAAAGAAGAAAAAGAAAAAAACGGGTTATAAAGTCGAGACTCGTCGTTACGGCAAAATTTTACCGGAACAACAACAATTCTCGAGGGGGCATTTGTAGATATAAATATTTTGTGTGACATAATATATATGTCACGCATTTGCATTGTCTCAAAATTAAATTTATTTTATATTATTTCCTATACAAAATGATAGGAAATGATATAAATAAATAAATGATTAATTAAAATCTCTTATAAATTTAGAGATTTAATTATGTATAATTAAATGGCTATGTAGATATATGAAATATATATGTGACATATTATATTTATCACATACTACACATGCCATAAAATATAGGTATTTTTATATTATTTCCAACATTAAATATTGGTAGATAATATAAAAATCAATAAATCATAAAAATCTCTTAAAATCAATTAATTAGGAGATTTTATTGATTTATAATAATTATGGAGATTGTGTACAAATTGCTAGTACCAATCGGGAGAGTCTGACGCGCATTAAATACGGATATTATGAGAATCAATCAGTGTGAACACATTAAATGAGTGTGAAAGCATTAAATGCGAATTACTTCCAAGGCACTCATCCAAAGACTATAAAGAGAGAGGCTTTGGTCATTTGCAAACACACACAGACACGTAAACACGTAAACACGTAAACACAGAGCATTAACATAGAAGACGGAAGTACACAAGGATTCAAGATTGGAGAGGAAGCATCAAGCACTCCATTCAAGCATTCAAGCACCAAGAAGGAGGGGATCTAGGGAGCACAAGGAGCATTCAAGTGTTCTTCAATCTTTGAGGATTCTCCATCAAATCCGGCGTTCTTCAACATCACTTGAAGATCATCCACCAAGAAATCCGGAGTTCTTCAACCGACCTTCGAGGATCTTCCAACCTAATCGGAGGCGAAGGTGAGTCAAAGCATTGCCTCAAATCTCTACCCAAATCAAACATTCTTCCGCCATATTCGGGAGGAATCAACCACAAAGTCAAGATCTTCCGCCATATCCGGGAGAGTACAACCATAAATTCAAATCTTCCGCCATACTCGGGAGGAATCAACCAAGGTCCATTTCTTCCGCCATATCCGGAGGAAATCAGCCAAATTCAAGATTTTCCGCTAAATCCGGGAGTCCAAGAATTGTTAACAATTAAAGAGGAGAATCAAAGGATTCAAGAGATTGTAACCGCTTTTTATTTTATAAATTAATAAAATTCGATTTGTTACAATTTTGTGTTTTCTTTGTTATTTTCAGGGATTAACACGAAATTTGCGTTACAGTTATCACACTTGAAAACCGAAATCTATTATAATTTCAATCACGCATGAAAAAGTGTGATCATTCTTTTTTTCGAAAACGAAATATACGCACACACATTTTTTTCCCAGTGGGACTCGAACCCGGATACTCCGGATTAAGGAACCACACTAATTACCGATGGGTCGATGCCTACTTTCTTATCGTTTTCGACACACTAAACTGAAATCTGATCATAAAATATCATATTATTTTAATCAATGTTAAAAACTATGATAGATTAATGTTCTTGTCTCAGTTTTCCAAAAAACCGTGATAATAAAACAGTGATCTATTTTAGTTGTTATTATACTAAAAAATCGAAATCTATTATAATTCAACACATTTAAAAACTGTAATCTATTTTAGTTGTTACCACACTTAAAAATCGTGATCTATTATAGTTGTTATCACACCTAAAAACCGAGATCTATTATAATTTTAACACATTTAAAAACTGTAATATATTTTAATAGTTGTTATCACACTTAAAAACCGAAATCTATTATAATTTCAATCACACTTAAAAAATGTGATCATTCTTTTTTTCCGCACCTAATGACTGTGATAAAAAAATTTTAAGTATGACATATACATTTTCATTGTCTTAGTTCTTTTACAAGTGTGATCTCATTTGTCATTGAAAGTATCAACTTTCGTTTAGTTTTATTGTGATTTTTTTAACTAAATACCAATTTGGATGGTTTGAACTAGTATTACTCTATCTACGTACGTTATTTATTATTTCATATATATGATTATACTAGTCAAAAACTCGTGTATAATGCACGGAACAACTCACGCATTATAAAATATAAATAAAACCGGACATACGATCATGGAATAAAATTTACAAGTGTACTTTGTGTAATCTTTCAATATTTCGCATCGGAGGAGAATCAAATATGTGAACGATGAATATTAATTATTAAAAAGTTCTTCTTCTTCAACCTCCTCATATTCTAAAAGAATAATTATAAACCTTTGCGGTTGGTTCTCAATATCGACGCCCCTGCTCCGCTCCCCCCGGACTACTGGAACAGATATCCTTATCTATGTGAACAACCACACACACACAAAAGGATATAGAATAACAATATACAGAAACTTGGTTCATTTCAGTTAGTTCATTTTTGACAAATTGTAAGTCGTATGCGATAAAAAACTGGTGGAAAAAAAAAGAGAGACCAAGGGAATAAAAGCCATGTAATATTGGTTCTCCATATCGACGTTTGCTCCGATCTCCTCTTCTCCTCCGCCGAATACTGAAATAAAAACAATAGAAAGAAAAAAGTATGTTCCTTTCAGTTTGTTCGGTTTTGATGAATTGCTAAGAACACCTTATAGTACATAAAAGTCTACACATTGTTATGGATATATTTGATATTGGTAAAAGCATTTATTTTTATGTATGGCTGATACTATTTTGTTTTTGTAGTATAAGGTGATCTTAGAAAACACCCATAAGAATGCTCTATCCAAGACAAAAACACCCATAAGAATGCTCTATCCAAGACAAAAACACATGCAGTGTATGATGAGTTAGAAATATTCATGAATATAGAAAACAAACAGAGAAAGTCCATAATACGAAGAGCAGCTATAGCGAAGCTATGTCTGACAATCTCCCAAGAGACCCCATGAATCGGCCTGAAACAATGTGAAAGAAGACGCAATCGCCTCCAATATAACCATGTAACCTAGAACACCAAAAGTAAGTTCCTAAATTGACATTCTTTACATTGTAGCTATGGCGGATCCAGTAATGTTTTTCAGCGGGGTCCGAAATATTTTTCTACAGGTAAACGTAGAGTTTAGTATTTTTAACGGGGTTCGAAATATTTTTCTATGGATAAAATGTAGAGTTTATTAATTTTAACGGGGTCCGCGGACCCCATTTCAATACATGTGTGTCCGCTTATGCTTTGTAGTTCTATATTTTATAAAGACAACGGAATATGAGTACTCAAAAACAAAAATTGAATAAATAACCCAAGAAAATAAGGATCATGTTAAGTCAATTACCAGTGGGAACACAAAATCTTACATTTGTTTACTTAACAAATTCATCATGTTGGTTTCTAAGCACCCTACTTCATTTAGGTCTCTCTCTCTAAAATGAACCCAACATTTACCTGCCATACAAAACTGATGAGATCAAAAAAATCTACCATCCAAACCCCTCCTACCGGTGAAGGCAAATAAAACGGACATTGCGTTAACTAAACTTGCTTCAGTCAGCCTACAGAGAGAATTAAAGCAAAAACACACTGTTTTACCTTTAAATAATGTGCTTTTAGTACCTGAACTTACAAAGAATCTTCTTTCAGTCAGTCAACTCACTCATGATCATCCTGTAATTTGTGAATTTACTGACAAAAATGTGTTTTTTAAGGAACAGGAAACAGGGCAGGTACTGACCACATGGAACAGAAGGGGTGATCTCTATGTCTTACAAAACCAACCTGAACTATACTTCTCAAATAGGTTCAGGTCTGGTTCCAGCATCCTATGGCATCAGAGGTTGGGACACACACAAATAAACAATGTCCAACTACTGAAGTCCATGGGTTCAATTGATGTTATAGGGCAAATAAAGACGGACCACATCTGTGAAAGCTGTCAACTAGGAAAGCTCAATAAATTTCCTTTTTTTGTTCAGAACATGTCACAACTAGGCCTTTTGAAATAGTACATTGTGATCTTTGGGGACCATCCCCTATTAAATCTATTGGTTCTTTTTCATATTATGCTAGCATTGTTGAAAACTTTACTATGTTTACATGGCTTATTCCTTTAGTGCACAAACATGATTTTTTCACAGCCTACTTGCATTTTGAAAAACTCATTAAAAGGCAATTTGATAAAGATAATACAGATTTTCCAATCTGACTGTGGGACAGAATTCACTAATCACAAATTAAGAGATCACTTTAAAAACACTGGAATTGTGCACCAGATGTCTTGTCCTCACACACCCCAGCAATTAGGCATGGTAGAAAGGAGACACAGGACCATCAGGGAACTAGGACTAACCATGATGTTTCACATTCATTCACCATTATATCTCTGGACAGAAGCCTTCTACACAGTAGTATACATTATGATTAGGGTACCTTCATCATCCCTCAATAATGAATCTCCCTACTACAAGCTGTACAACAGAGAGCCTGTCTATTCCCATCTTAGGGTCCTTGGCACTAGATGCTACCCTTATACATGGGACACTAGGAACAAGTTTGACCCTAAAACTGTGCCATGTATATTCATAGGGTATAGTATGCAACATAAAGGCTATAGATGCTATCACCCTACAACTAAAAAAGTCATTATATCTAGGCATGTAGCCGTTGATGAAACCAATTTTCCCTATAAACCACCAGAACGACCCTTTTCCAGACCTACTTCCCAACTCAATCTTAGCACATTCACTGATTGGGCGGACAACCCTCAGGACTCACTGCACCACAATCTTATAGTCACACCTTTGGCTACTCCTCCTACTACACACACCCACATAGACTGCTCCCTACCAAATCTTACGGCTATTCCAAACTCAGACCACATAGACACTCTACAATAAGACCACACCACCTCCTAAGTTACTGTAGATCTTGACCCTGCATCACACACACCTACACCACCATCCAGTCCTCACTTGAAATCTCTACCCTCATCACCTGACTCTACTACCCATTCTGAACACCTTGAAGACACCACATACAGCCCCCTACTAGTCCTACTAGTGTACCATCCTGCCCAGACACCCCAATCACTCATTCAGCATCTCAGATAGTCACTAGAGGGCAGCATGGAATCTTTAAACCAAATCCTAAATATGCCATTATGGTCTCTACCTTTCCAGACATACCCAGAGAACCAAAAACCGTCATTGAGGCACTAAAACACCCAGGTTGGAAAAAGGCCATGAAATAAGAACTATAAGCTCTTCATCAAAATGGGACCAGGGATCTGGTCCCATATCACCCCAGAATGCATGTCATTGGATCTAAATGGGTTTTCAAGAAAAAACTAAAACCAGATGGCAGTATAGAAAGACTTAAATCTAGATTGGTAGCTAAAGGCTACAATAAGGTTGATGGGGTAGATTACCTTGAGACTTTCTCTCCTGTGATCAAACCAGGCACAATCAGACTTGTACTCACCACTGCTCTCAGTAGAAATTAGGACATTCAAACAATTGGATGTTAACAATGCTTTTTTCATGGTTTTATACATGAAGAAATTTATATGTCACAACTCCAGGGATGGCTAATCCTCAATTTCCTAACCATGTGTGTAAACTGCAAAAAGAGCTCTTTATGGATTCAAGCAAGCCTCTAGGGCTTGGTTTGATAGATTCATCACTTTCTTACTCACATATGGTTTTTATTGCAGTCTGGCTGACCCATCTTTATTTGTGTACCTTTTTGACTGTGATTCACTATACTTGTTGCTCCATGTGGATGACATGCTTCTTACAGGGTCAAATACCAGGCTTATTTCCTCCTGTGGCTCTCCTAAATTACGAGTTTTCCATGAAAGACTTGGGTACCATTCACCATTTCTTGGGTGTTTAAGTTTTTTATACAGGTTCTACTATGCATATTTCACAGACTCATTACGCCCTCACTATCCTAGAACGGGCAAAGATGGTTGATTGCAAGCCAGTGGCAACCCCCTTGGAGCTCAATCCAGACTTCACATCATCCCTTATGGCAGATCCTACATACTATCGACAGTTGGTTGGTGCACTACAATATCTCATATTTACTAGGCCAAATATTGCATACTGTGTCAACTATGCTTCTTAATTCCTACAAGCACTTACACAAGCCCATTTCAAGTTGGTCCACAGAATGCTTCGTTATGTCAAAGGAAAACTTTATCTTGGTCTACAACTCACTGCTACTCCCACTCTTACACTTACAGCTTTTTCAGAAGCAGATTGGGCTGGGTGTCCATCTACCCGCCGCTCTACCACAGGATATTGCACCTTCCTGGTCCCTAATCTCATTTCTTGGTATACCAAGAAACAAGCTACAGTTTCCAGATCAAGTACAGAGGCAGAATACCGGGCCATGGCCCATACAGCAGCCGAACTTGTCTGGTTACAGTTTCAATGTACTGACCTGTGCATCAAGACACCTATACCTCCAACTATATATTGTGACAATCTCAGTGCCCTATACCTAACAATCAATGCCAGTGTTTCACTCTCGCTCCAAGAACATTGAGCTTGACTTTCACTTTGTACGAGAACGAGTAGCTCAAGGCAAACTCATTACCAAGCATGTCCCTGCTCATCTTCAAGTAGCAGGCCTCTTTACAAATCCGGTCACTAGATATACACTTGGTCATTTTCTCAGCAAACTATCCTTTCACCCCAGCCATAGTTTGAGGGAGGGTATTAAACAACAAGACTCAAATTTTCAGACAACTACCTCCAATATTCAGACAAGCGTGGATGCTACTGAAGAAGAAGTAATAAGGCAGGACTCATGGAGTGATAGGGTGAATAAATAAATTTCAAAAATCTTGTGATCAGAGGCGTGTGAGGCTGATGGGTGAGTCTAGAGCTACGGATTCAAGTCAGAGTGAAGTTTATCTCAATTGTGTTTGAATAAAAGACGGTGGAATTATCTCAACTATATCAGATTTATCCCTTGTGTTTATCCCTTATTTAACTTTTGATTTACACGATTGAATAGGTCCAGAATTAGGAACTTTATCTATTTGATTTTTTCCATAGTATAATTTAAGGGCAATAAGCTGTAAACAAGTCAAGAAAACATTATTGAATAAAGTTCATACCTTTCGTTTTGCTGCGTTCCTCTTCTTCCTTTATTTTTTTCGTGTCTCTGGTTTCTTTTAAAGGTGTTGGCCGAGAAGCTTGCAGTGTGGTGAAGGAGGTGCATGGTGGAGAGTGGAGGCATGCTGAATCTCCGGCCGACAATGGGTGGGGAGTTCGGCGGCTTAATGCTGCAAGAGTTTCATCTGAGGGTGATGTTGTTCCACTGCATAGATATGTTCATGTGAAGCGGAAGACCGAGGGCGGTGTCAGCAGCAGAGTAGAAATCAATTTTATGATATATTTTACTGTCAATTTACCTCGAATTTGTGCGTTTATTGTTATTATATGCGTGAAATCATGAGTTAATTTAGCTAAGGATGATTTATTATATATGTTTGAGTTAACTTATATGGTTTTATGTGTATTTAGTTTGTATTCGATCTTAAGCATTATTTATCGAGAGAAGCTGTGCATTGTGTAATTTTATTGGGCAGATAATGGATTTAATGGAGCTAATATGCGTCTAAATTGATCATGATAATGATCAACGTTAACGGTGTACATAGATAACTGTTGTGGCACAATGGTTGTTTATGTATCATTACTCTTAAAGTAAACAGTACACTACTGGAAAGTGGAAACAATACTTCATGTCCTTATTCATGCATAACAAAACAAATGCATAAAACACTCTTCTCAACAATTACACTGATCAGGTTACATCAATGGAGAATATCCCTAGTTTTATTTGAGTTGACAGCACACATGCATAAAACACTCTTTTCAAGCCTTGTTCTTCGCTTTGTAATCAGCCCAAAGTTGATTAACATTCTTCCCAAGCAGATCAACAAAATAGCTATCAGCATAACCGTCTCTTCTTGTTAAGATCCGCAACGAAACCATTTCGAAGGCTATTGTAGTAATCAATAAATCGGGCAGTTACGTCGTATCCTTGATCCCAACGGTCACCTTTGTTGGTGATTTAAGTATAATCACAAGCCGTTAAGGTAATCGGAGTTTAGTACAAGGGTGGATATACTCGTAACACTTAATAATAAGTTTGGAGGTGCGGAGTTCACGCTTATATAAGTATATATGAGTATACGGATGGAAAATAAGCAAGTATAGTTCGAGAAAATCACTTAAAGGACCAGAAAACTAGTTAAAGGACCAAAAATCAGATTTTGGTGAAACAGAGTGACAGGCGCCCGCCTGTCACTGACAGGCGCCCGCCTGTGGGGTTTCAGCATGCCTAAATGTTGAACATAGAGTTTGGCGGTTTTCTGATGATCACAGGCTGGCCACAGGCGCCCGCCTGTGGCCCGAAAACTGATTTTTAGGTACCTCTTGGTCTTTTTAAGTGGTTATAACCAAGTGATACCTTTTCACTTAGGTTGTAACCTTAAAATACGAACTTGTAACTTATTTCTCTGCAATCCAAGTACCATAAAAGGCACTTTTACATTGTTGAACAAACACATAACAATTGTATGCATCCTTGATATAGTCTTAAACATCTAAACACTTCAAGTAATCTTTTGATCTATTTTGTCCTAGATAAAAGGAAAGGTTTTTAGTCAGTATCTCACTTAAATTATTCGTGATACTCCGGACAAGTTAGGGGTCGAATAAATTTAAGAAGGACAGCGATATACGCGTGACTGCGAGGATCCGTTCTTCATAAGATTTGCAGGTTTTTCAAAGCATTGGTGATCAATCAAGACCCTCAAAAATACAACAATCTTCTTAAATTTATTGTTCTGATCACAATGGTAAATGCAAAGGACATGATGATGAATTTCGGGAAACTTGACAAGTTCGAAGGAGTTGATTTCCGGAGGTGGCAAAGGAAGATGCATTTCCTTCTCACAACATTGAAAGTGGTGTATGTTCTTAGCACAGAGATACTAGAAGTCGATGATGATGCACCTTTGGAGGAATTGCGAAGGAGAAACAAGTGGGAAAACGATGACTACATATGTCGTGGTCATATCTTGAACGGTATGTGTGATTCGTTATTTGATATTTATCAACATATTGCATCTGCAAAAGAACTTTGGAATGCACTAGAAACCAAGTATTTGAATGAAGATGCATATGCTAAAAAGTTTCTAGTCGGTAATTTCATGAAGTACATGATGGTAGACACACGGTCTGTAATGGAACAATTTAACGAACTTCTATGTATACTAGGACAATTTGCACAGCATAAAATGGAAATGGATGAGACCATTTCAGTATCTAGTATCATTGATAAGTTACCACCATCATGGAAAGATTTTAAGCATTTGTTAAAGCACAAAAAGGAAGAACTCTCCTTGGTTGAACTTGGTAGCCATCTGCGCATTGAGGAATCTCTCAGGGCGCAGGATGGGGTTAAAACCAAGGGCAAGGAAATTGATGAATCCACTTCCATTCATGTGATGGAGGCTGGGGAGAGTTCTAAAACTAACAAAGGGAAATATCATGGCAAGAAAAAGAAAAAGTCAAACGACAAAGAATCCGGAAAAAAGGCCAAAAAATTTGTTGGATTTGTGGAAAGACAGACACTACAAGGCTGATTGCCGAGTTCGAAAGAATGGTAAAGGCAAGGGTCCAGAGCAAGGGTCGAAAGACCAAGGACCACCACATCATCAAGGTCAGAATGTTAATTATGGTGTTAATTCGGTTATGAATTATGTGCCATTTATTTCAAGCTTTTATATGCAGGATGATGATGTTACGTGGTGGATCGAATCGGGAGCAACAAGACATGTATGCAAAGATCGACGCTGGTTTGAAGACTTTGAACCAGTGAACGATGGATCTATCTTAAAGATGGGAAACGAGTCGAAGGCTGTAATTTGTGGATTTGGAACAATTACTTCAAATTTTAGTTCTGGGAAATCAGTAAAACTATTTAATGTTTTATTTGTGCCATGCATTCGGAAAAACCTTGTTTCGGGTGCTTTGTTGTGTAAATCGGGCTACAAACAAGTTTATGAGTCCGATAGGTTTATATTATCCAAATATGGTGTATTTGTAGGTTTTGGCTATTTGTGTAATGACATGTTTATGCTTAATGTTGTTAATAATAAAGTTAATCAAGTTATGCATATTTCTGATGTTAATATTTCAAAGTTGTGGCATGCATGATTAGGACATGTACATTACAAACGTATGCATGTTATGTGTAAGAATGCTTTGATTCCCCCTTTTGATATCAATATGGATAAGTGTACTACTTGTATGCTTACTAAGATTGTAAGACAACCTTTCCATGGTGTTGAAAGGTCGTCTACAATTTTGGAACTTATCCATAGTAATTTGTGTGATCTTTATGCCACACCTTCTTTGGGAAATAAGAAATATGTTGTTACTTTTATAGATGATCATACTCGCTTTTGTTATGTATATTTACTTAATACAAAAGACGAAGCACTTGATAAGTTTAAAGTTTATAAAAGTGAAGTTGAATTGCAATTAAATTCTAGTATCAAACGTTTTCGTACCGATAGAGGTGTGAATTTTATGATCCAACCTACTTCGGGTCGTGTGGTATTATACACGAGGTTACGGCACCATATACGCCACAACAAAATGGCATTGCGGAAAGGAAGAACCGTACTCTAAAAGAGATGGTAAATTCCATGTTATCCTACTCGGGATTGAGCAGTGGATTTTGGGGTGAGGCCATGTTAACGGCCTGTTATCTACTAAGCAAATTCCTAATAAAAGAAATTCGCTACCCGCATATGAACTTTGGTTCAAAAAGAAACCAAACTTAAGTTATTTGAAAGTTTGGGGCTGCAGGGCGGTTGTTAGACTTCCTGATCCTAAAATTAAAACTTTAGGAGAAAGAGGCATTGATTGCATTTTCATTGGATATGCTAGACATTCCAAGGCTTATAGGTTTTATGTTATAGAACCTAGCTAGTGATTCTGTGGCTGCACATTCGGTTATAGAATCACGCGATGCCATATTTGATGAGAATAGATTTACATCTATTCATAGACCAAAGGATATTGATCCTACGATAGTTGGAGTGGAGAATGTGGAGAATAATGATTCTCAAGTTGAGCCTTCTGAACTTCAAAGAAGTAAGATGGCTAGAATAGCAAAATCATTTCCACCAGATTTTGTCACTTATTTGGTGGAAGGTTCGAGAAATGAAGTTGGATATCAATACTCATATTGTTACAATATTGAGGATGATCCAAGAACATTTTCTGAGGCAATGGGATCTCAGGATGTATCATTTTGGAAAGAAGCCATCAATGACGAGATGGATTCCATAATGGGTAACAATACGTGGATTCTTACAGATTTACCACGTGGTTGCAAACCATTAGGTTGCAAGTGGATTTTCAAAAGGAAAATGAGAGTTGACGGTACTGTTGACCGATATAAAGCCCGGTTAGTTATACAAGGCTTTAGGCAAAAGGAAGGTATCGATTATTTCGATACTTATGCTCCCGTTGCTAGAATCTCCTCAATCAGGTTATTAATTGCCTTAGCCACAATTCATAACTTGGTGATCCATCAAATGGATGTTAAAACAGCGTTTCTAAATGGAGATTTGGATGAGGAAATATACATGAGGCAACCGGAAGGATTTATTATGCCCGATAACGAGCATAAGGTATGTAAACTTGTAAAATCATTGTATGGACTTAAACAAGCTCCTAAACAATGGCATCAAAAGTTTGATGAGGTTGTCTTGGCTAGTGGATTTAAACTCAATCAGTCGGACAAGTGCATTTATAGTAGATTTGATGAAACCGGTAACGGTGTGATAATCTGTCTATATGTCGATGACATGTTGATTTTTGGTACGAACCAAAATCAGGTTGATAAGTGTAAAGAACTCTTATTTCTAGATTCTCTATGAAAGACATGGGGGAGGTAGATGTAATTCTTGGTATTAAAATCAAGAGAAATCAGGGAGGATTTTCACTAACACAGTCTCATTATATTGAGAAAGTGTTGAAAAAGTTTAATTGTGAAAATTGTACTCCGGCAAATTCTCCCATGGAGCCTCATGAGAAGCTTGGACCTAATAAAGGTGAAACAGTGAATCAACTTGAATATTCACGAGTCATTGGCTGTTTGATGTATGTGTTCAGGGTCAAATTATATGATTTTTAACGATATATTTTATATCAATTTTCCCCATATTCTTATGATTTTCATAGAAATCAAGCTTTATATTGAAATATTGAGTAAATGATATTTTTAATGGGTTAATTCCAAAATGTAATGAATTATGTGCATAAATGATGATTTTATATCATTTTGGAATTATATTACATTTTGGTATCATTTGATCATTATTTAGGAGCCTACAAGTGTTCAAGTTTGGATGTGACAAGTGGCAAAAGGATAAGATCAAGGAGGACAAGTCATGAATCATCTAGAATATCCAAGAGATAAGGTTTGTTACAAGAGGATAAGGATGGGTTGTTAGAGATAAGATCAAATAAAAGAAGCAAGAATCGGATTCAGCTTAAACTGGCGTTTGAAGACTCCAAACGGGCGTTCAGAAGGTTGAACGTGCGTCCTGAATATCAAACTGGCGTTCAAGGCTTGGAAATCAATACTGAGAGCTCAGAAGAAGCATGGAACTGGCGTTCCAGTATAGAACCAGCGTTCAAGTCTTTGGGCGGCGTTGAGTGCACGCCTCGATTTCCTATAAATACTAGCAGATCCCAAACCTCATGATATTATTCATTATTCAACATTTTACATCAGAAAACACTCAGAGCAGCCGCAGTCTTTTCTGGGAGCTTTCAAGGCCGGTCACCCGAGCCTTGTGCTCGGGTGATCCGGGTTAGATTAGGTGCTTTAATTTCTTCTCTTTTTGTTACTGTTTTGCTGATTTTTGGGGCTGAGCATGTTCAAGCTTTTGAACCCTTTTCATCAGGTTTTTCTATTCTTTAATCTAAGTTTTTTTGTATGATCTTTATCTAAAGGTGTATCTTTTCTATGTTTATTTGTCATTGCAATGCATATCGAAAGATCGTTGCTTGTTGATGTTTAATTTGATGAGAGTCATGTTAAACCGTAGATCACCATAGAAAAGATGTGATTTTTAACCTTGACATAACGAAAGTTGATAGGTTGATTATCTAGGTTATTAGATTGAAAGATCTTACACCTCGTTTTGTATGCGTTAATCTCTATAGATCGAAAGATGATGAGATTGATAGGCGAATTACTACGAAAGTAGGATTCATACCTTTGTGAGGTGAACCACATCTTTAGTTAATCATCATGAGATAATCTTAGAGAGGAGATAGAGGGATTTGTTGGATAGGATGATTTTGTTTGTTCAACTGTTTATCCACCATGATCATCTTCGTTTATTTATTTCATAGTTAGTAGTTTTATTTCGTTTTATCGTTTTATCCTTCACGGCTTTGGACTAATAATCCTCTGTCAGTTTATTCTCCTCTTTAGTTTAGGTTTAGTAATAATTAGTAGTGACAATTGAGAGAGTTAATGAAATTAGATTTCAATGACCCAATTCCTCTGTGGATCGACCCTTACTTATCTCGCTATACTATCAACTACCCGGTGTTTGGCCGGTTAGGAGTTAGTTTTGCATCTAAGTTAGGGTTTATAAATTTTCTTTTGTTTAAATGATGCAAAATCACTCTCAACAAAAGTGGCGCCGTTGCCGGGGAATCGGTGTTCTGTTGAATCTATTTGAGTAATTCTTGATTTTGTTACAATTTACTGTGTTCAATAAAAGTAGCGTTAACTAAATTGAGAGTTTTTATTTTTGCCGTGTTTCAATGACCGTTTGGTTAAGAATGTGCAAAAAGTTTTTTTTTACTCAATTTGTTCAACGTGAATTATGTGTTTAGGTGATTTCTAATCTGACTCCTGTGCTAAAAATTTATCTGTGGCTGTTGTCTGTGCTATATGTGTGTTGAGTTTATGATTAGTTTTGGGTTGCTGTTATTTTTCCTGCCTATCTGTGCATTTTTGGAAATGGACGAGCGTTCAAGGCATCCGAACGCCCGTCCAAGTTTATAATATGCAGGGAAACGCCCGTTTGAGTGATGAAACGCCCGTTCAGTGCTAAATTTTCAGATGAACGCTCGTCCAGCTGCATGAACGTCCGTTTGGTCTGAGAAATGCAGTTCAGGTTCTGAATTTTCCTTGATCTGATTTTTAATGCTTTTGTTTGACATGGATAATTTTATACTAGCTTCTGTGGCTTTTTATTTTTACGTAGATGTTCTGAACTTGCATATTCATATCTTTCCATCTACGAATCCATGTTAAATAATTGATTTACTTTAATATACTTGATTCATCTATGCAAGTTATAGTGACTGTCGGTTCTCGTAAGCTATAACTGGTCTTATTGTTATTTAGTAGCTAATGTCGGTTTCCGTATGCTACATACCGCTGTGATGAATTTTTTAAGCTTTGAGACTTATGTGCTTTCTTGTTATTTTGTAACTCATATGGGTAGCTACTGTCGGTTTTCCGTTGCTACCATCGCGTCATATGAGTTACATCTGTTTAGTATAGCTAACTGTTGGTTTTCCATAATGCTATCACCTTTGATGAGTCTTAAGGCGCGTCTACACTGCATTGTAATGAATAGTACTGTCGTTTATCGTAAGCTATCATTATTTGGTAGACGTTTATTTTATACATGTCATGTTGCAAATTAAGGGGCTAGTTTTCTTCCTTTTATTTTCTTTTATTTGTTCATCTCATTTAGTTGCATGTCATCTAATTGCATTGTTTTCTTTTCTTTAAGGGCCGTAGTCACTGTAGGGTTGTCTTCACAACTCCGCTTCACTGAGCCTGCTTTTGCGTTTTCTTTTATTAGGATTACATATCATGTAGTTTGCATTGTAATGTAGTTGCACCTAGCCTACTATTTTGCAATGTCCATGTATATGTTCCATCCTTATCTGAGCTTAATCAAACATCTCTATGATTTATTCTCCTTGTGTTTTCAATGTATAATTCTTTTTCCCCGTAGACTCTTTTTGCACTGATCAAGTATGCAGGACACTTTTGATAGCTGTTGTGCGCTTTCACGTCGATGTCAGTATTCCTGTGATGCTCCACAAGTCTACTGATCTATTCAAGCTTACTTGGATCTGTGATGCTCCACATTTCCAAGGATAGTCAAGCAATTTTGGTTCTTGAGGGTTCTTTCCGCACTGCCGGACTTGGAAATACAATCACTAAGTTCTAAACTTTTTATTTCTATACAACTTGAGGACAAGTTGCAATCTAAGTGTGGGGGAAGGGATTAGTATCTACACTCTTTTGCCATATTAGTCATATTTCTATGAAAAGTGCTAAATTTTCAAATTTTTGTTTTTGTCTCGAGTGAACAAATGCATATCTTTATTTGAGTTTGTATATCATTGGTGCATTATTTTGCATATTTAGTAACTTTAGATGTTTCACCCAACACTATTTCACATGCCATAGTAGATGATGAGCTATAATTTAAAGCTATGCCCATCTGATTAGGATTTTTTTATGATTATTGCATGATTCTTTGCTTTCATACGAATTTTGAAAATTTTAATAGTTTGTATTTAGAATTAAAAGTATGTCATATTGTGAATATCTTGAAGTTTGAATGTGATAAGTGACACGTAACTATTGTTTTTTGAAAAGTTGAGTTAATGAATGAATTAGTTGAGTGTGTCGAAAGCTGGTTGATGATTGGAGTGAGATAGGGCATTATCTCGAAATGTCCTATACCACTATGATGACCAAAAGCTCACGACAGTCAGGAAAAGCTGCCTTATGATTTGAGTAGGTAGGGGATTATCTCGAAATGTCCTATTCTACTATGAGGGCAATAGCTCATTCTGATGTGTGTTTAAATGAGAAATAATTAAATCAACTTAGATGAGAAGTGATATGAATTGAATATAAGACATAGTTATCGTATATCTTATCCCCAGTATAAACTGAAAGATATGTTGTAGGGATTATCCTCTAAGTATGTCGGAAATATTTTAAATACTCCCTATTATTGTTTTTCGAATTTGTATGTTTTGTGAGGTGCATGTTATAATCGTTTTTATATTTCTAATTTAAATGGGATGTTAGCTAGTTTTGCTTGAATCAATTTCAAGTGCGGTTTTAGTGGAAATTTATTATGGCTATGCACACACACACCTGGGTGAACCTCTAAACGACTTGAATATGTTTTATATTTGCATAAATGTTTATACGTCTCGAGTCTTGATTTTGTTTTGTTTTGCTCGGGACGAGCAAAAAGCTAAGTATGGGGGAGTTGTTCAGGGTCAAATTATACGATTTTTAACGATATATTTTATATCAATTTTCCCCATATTCTTATGATTTTCATAGAAATCAAGCTTTATATTGAAATATTGAGTAAATGATATTTTTAATGGGTTAATTCCAAAATGTAATGAATTATGTGCATAAATGATGATTTTATATCATTTTGGAATTATATTACATTTTGGTATCATTTGATCATTATTTAGGAGCCTACAAGTGTTCAAGTTTGGATGTGACAAGTGGCAAAAGGATAAGATCAAGGAGGACAAGTCATGAATCATCTAGAATATCCAAGAGATAAGGTTTGTTACAAGAGGATAAGGATGGGTTGTTAGAGATAAGATCAAATAAAAGAAGCAAGAATCGGATTCAGCTTAAACTGGCGTTTGAAGACTCCAAACGGGCGTTCAGAATATCAAACTGGCGTTCAAGGCTTGGAAATCAATATCGAGAGCTCGGAAGAAGCATGGAATCGGCGTTCAAAGTATAGAACCAGTGTTCCAAGTCTTTGAATCGGGCGTTGAGTGCTCGCCTCGATTTCCTATAAATACTAGCGAGATCCCAAACCTCATGATATTATTCATTATTCAACATTTTACATCGTAAAACACTCAAAGCGCCGCGCGATCTTTTTAGGAGCTTTCAAAGCCGGTCACCCGAGCCTTGTGCTCGGGTGATCCGGTTAGATTAGGTGCTTTAATTTCTTCTCTTTTTTATTCTTGTTTTGCTGATTTTTGGGGTGAGCATGTTCAAGCTTTTGAACCCTTTTCATCGAGTTTTTCTATTCTTTAATCTAAGTTTGTTTGTATGATCTTTATCTAAAGGTGTATCTTTTCTATGTTTATTTGTCATTGCAATGCATATCGAAAGATCGTTGCTTGTTGATGTTTAATTTGATGAGAGTCATGTTAAACCGTAGATCACCATAGAAAAGATGTGATTTTTAACCTTGACATAACGAAAGTTGATAGGTTGATTATCTAGGTTATTAGATTGAAAGATCTTACACCTCGTTTTGTATGCGTTAATCTCTATAGATCGAAAGATGATGAGATTGATAGGTAATTACTACGAAAGTAGGATTCATACCTTTGTGAGGTGAACCACATCTTTAGTTAATCATCATGAGATAATCTTAGAGAGGAGATAGAGGGATTTGTTGGATAGGATGATTTTGTTTGTTCAACTGTTTATCCACCATGATCATCTTCGTTTATTTATTTCATAGTTAGTAGTTTTATTTCGTTTTTATCGTTTTTATCCTTCCTGGCTTTGGACTAATAATCCTCTGTCCAGTTTATTCTCCTCTTTAGTTTAGGTTTAGTAATAATTAGTAGTGACAATTGAGAGAGTTAATGAAATTAGATTTCAACAGCCCAATTCCCTGTGGATCGACCCCTTACTTATCTCGCTATACTATCAACTACCCGGTGTTTGGCCGGTTAGGAGTTAGTTTTGCATCTAAGTTAGGGTTTATAAATTTTCTTTTGTTTAAATGATGCAAAATCACTCTCAACAGTATGCAATGACTAGTACACGACCGGATATTGCCTATGCAGTTGGGAAACTAAGTAGATATACTAGTAACCCAGGTAACTGTCATTGGAGAGCGGTTGTTCGTGTATTGAGACATCTTAAGTCTACCAAAGACTTTGGTTTGACTTATGTTGTGTATCCTTCGGTGATTGAAGGATATTCGGATGCTAGTTGGATATCTAATGTAGAAGATCATTCTTCTACTAGTGGATGGGTGTTTGTTTTAGGTGGAGGCGCCATTTCTTGGGCTTCTAAGAAACATACATGTATATCTAGATTGACTATGGAGTCGGAGTTTATTGCCTTGGCAGCAGCCGGTAAAGAGGCAGAATGGCTTAGGAATTTGATTCATGAATTCCTTTATGGCCTAAACCAATATCACCAATATCTATCCATTGTGATAGCTCATCTACACTGTCTAAAGCATATAGTCATGTGTATAATTGTAAGTCATGACACTTAGGCGTTAGACATAGCACGGTACGTGAGTTGATCTCTCACGGGGTGATATCGGTTGTGTATGTGAGATTTCAAAGAAATTTGGCTGATCATTTGACGAAAGGATTGGCTAAGGACTTGTTACAAAAGTCGGTAGTCGGGATGGGACTACAACCTGTATAAGTTTCTGAATATGGGACGCCCAATTTCCCTTTGGTACAATGCCTTAGGCTAAATTCAACGTGGTAAGCCTGTTTTTGGAAACTTGAGCACATGTATTAATCCTGAAGGTATGTGCTGTTTACCTGTGAGATTAGGTTGAAGTGTTATCTTCTTAATGAATCTTATAAAGTGCTAATGCAGGTGCACGGTAAACTAAAGATTCACCTATATGAGTATGAAGTATGGCCGCTTCAAGGAAAGTTGGGTTGGCTTTCTAAATGCTCAAGAATGGATATGGACACAAGGCCGGTTTTTTCCAAGAAATGGTGTCAAGTATAATACTTTGAAGTAGTTTCAATTCATGTGTATTGTTATGTACATGTATTCAAAATGTGTAAAGGGGTTCAATGCTTAGTCACACCCAGTACTCGAATATTTGCGTGTAATAATACTAGATGGAAATTCAATCTTCGTGACATTTTCATTGAATCATGAGTTGGTTTGTTTTATGACTGTTTTGTTTTACTAAACCAAGGATTACACTTAAATGGGGAGGAATGTTGGTGATTTAAGTATAATCACAAGCCGTTGAGGTAATCGGGGATTAGTACAAGGGTGGATATACTTATAACACTTAATAATAATTTTGGAGGTGCGGAGTGCACGCTTATATAAGTATATATGAGTATACGAATGGAAAATAAGCAAGTATAGTTCGAGAAAATCACTTAAAGGACCAGAAAACCAGTTAAAGGACCAAAAATCAGATTTTGGTGAAACAGAGTGACAGGCGCCCGCCTGTGGGGTTTCAGCATGCCTAAATGTTGAACAGAGAGTTTGGCGGTTTTCTGATGATCACAGGCTGGCCACAGGCGCCCGCCTGTGGCCCGAAAACTGATTTCTAGGTACCTCTTGGTCTTTTTAAGTGGTTATAACCAAGTGATACCTTTTCACTTAGGTTGTAACCTTAAAATACGAACTTGTAACTTATTTCTCTGCAATCCAAGTACCATAAAAGGCACTTTTACATTGTTGAACAAACACATAACAATTGTATGCATCCTTGATATAGTCTTAAACATCTAAACACTTCAAGTAATCTTTTGATCTATTTTGTCCAAGACAAAAGGCAAGGTTTTCAGTCAGTATCTCACTTAAATTATTCGTGATACTCCGGACAAGTTAGGGGTCGAATAAATTTAAGAAGGACAGCGATATACGCGTGACTGTGAGGATCCGTTCTTCATAAGATTTGCAGGTTTTTCAAAGCATTGGTGATCAATCAAGACCCTAAAAAATACAACAATCTTCTTAAATTTATTGTTCTGATCACAATGGTAAATGCAAAGGACATGATGATGAATTTCGGGAAACTTGACAAGTTCGAAGGAGTTGATTTCCGGAGGTGGCAAAGGAAGATGCATTTCCTTCTCACAACATTGAAAGTGGTGTATGTTCTTAGCACAGAGATACCAGAAGTCGATGTGATGCACCTTTGGAGGAATTGCGAAGGAGAAACAAGTGGGAAAACGATGACTACATATGTCGTGGTCATATCTTGAACGGTATGTGTGATTCGTTATTTGATATTTATCAACATATTGCATCTGCAAAAGAACTTTGGAATGCACTAGAAACCAAGTATTTGATTGAAGATGCATATGCTAAAAATTTTCTAGTCGGTAATTTCATGAAGTACATGATGGTAGACACACGGTCTGTAATGGAACAATTTAACGAACTTCTACGCATACTAAGACAATTTGCACAGCATAAAATGGAAATGGATGAGACCATTTCAGTATCTAGTATCATTGATAAGTTACCACCATCATGGAAAGATTTTAAGCATTTGTAAAAGCACAAAAAGGAAGAACTCTCCTTGGTTGAACTTGGTAGCCATCTGCGCATTGAGGAATCTCTCAGGGCGCAGGAGGGGGTTAAAACCAAGGGCAAGGAAATTGATGAATCCACTTCCATTCATGTGATGGAGGCTGGGGAGAGTTCTAAAACTAACAAAGGGAAATATCATGGCAAGAAAAAGAAAAAGTCAAACGACAAAGAATCCGGAAAAAGGCCAAAAGGGGCCTGTTGGATTTGTGGAAAGACAGGACACTACAAAGCTGATTGCCGAGTTCGAAAGAATGGTAAAGGCAAGGGTCCAGAGCAAGGGTCGAAAGACCAAGGACCACCACATCATCAAGGTCAGAATGTTAATTATGGTGTTAATTCGGTTATGAATTATGTGCCATTTATTTCAAGCTTTTTATATGCGAGGATGATGATGTTACGTGGTGGATCGACTAAGGAGCAACAAGACATGTATGCAAAGATCGATTTGGTTTGAAGACTTTGAACCAGTGAACGATGGATCTATCTTAAAGATGGGAAACGAGTCGAAGGCTGTAATTTGTGGAATTGGAACAATTACTTTAAATTTTAGTTCTGGGAAATCTGTAAAACTATTTAATGTTTTATTTGTGCCATGCATTCGGAAAAACCTTGTTTCGGGTGCTTTGTTGTGTAAATCGGACTACAAACAAGTTTATGAGTCCGATAGGTTTATATTATCCAAACATGGTGTATTTGTAGGTTTTGGCTATTTGTGTAATGACATGTTTATGCTTAATGTTGTTAATAATAAAGTTAATCAAGTTATGCATATTTCTGATGTTAATATTTCAAAGTTGTGGCATGCACGATTAGGACATGTACATTACAAACGTATGCATGTTATGTGTAAGAATGCTTTGATTCCCCCTTTTGATATCAATATGGATAAGTGTACTACTTGTATGCTTACTAAGATTGTAAGACAACCTTTCCATGGTGTTGAAAGGTCGTCTACAATTTTGGAACTTATCCTTAGTAATTTGTGTGATCTTTATGCCACACCTTCTTTGGGAAATAAGAAATATGTTGTTACTTTTATGGATGATCATACTCGCTTTTGTTATGTATATTTACTTAATACAAAAGACGAAGCACTTGATAAGTTTAAAGTTTATAAAAGTGAAGTTGAATTGCAATTAAATTCTACTATCAAACGTTTTTCGTGCACCGATAGAGGTGTGAATTTTATGATCCAACCTACTTGGTCGTAGTGTGGTATTATACACGAGGTTACGGCACCATATACGCCACAACAAAATGGCATTGCGGAAAGGAAGAACCGTACTCTAAAAGAGATGGTAAATTCCATGTTATCCTACTCGGGATTGAGCAGTGGATTTTGGGGTGAGGCCATGTTAACGGCCTATTATCTACTAAACAGAATTCCTAATAAAAAGAATTCTGCTACCCCGTATGAACTTTGGTTCAAAAAGAAACCAAACTTAAGTTATTTGAAAGTTTGGGGCTGCAGGGCGGTTGTTAGACTTCCTGATCCTAAAATTAAAACTTTAGGAGAAAGAGGCATTGATTGCATTTTCATTGGATATGCTAGACATTCCAAGGCTTATAGGTTTTATGTTATAGAACCTAGTGATTCTGTGGCTGCACATTCGGTTATAGAATCACGCGATGCCATATTTGATGAGAATAGATTTACATCTATTCATAGACCAAAGGATATTGCTCCTACGATAGTTGGAGTGGAGAATGTGGAGAATAATGATTCTCAAGTTGAGCCTTCTGAACTTCAAAGAAGTAAGAGGGCTAGAATAGCAAAATCATTTCCACCGGATTTTGTCACTTATTTGGTGGAAGGTTCGAGAAATGAAGTTGGATATCAATACTCATATTGTTACAATATTGAGGATGATCCAAGAACATTTTCTGAGGCAATGGGATCTCAGGATGTATCATTTTGGAAAGAAGCCATCAATGACGAGATGGATTCCATAATGGGTAACAATACGTGGATTCTTACAGATTTACCACGTGGTTGCAAACCATTAGGTTGCAAGTGGATTTTCAAAAGGAAAATGAGAGTTGACGGTACTGTTGACCGATATAAAGCCCGGTTAGTTATACAAGGCTTTAGGCAAAAGGAAGGTATCGATTATTTTGATACTTATGCTCCCGTTGCTAGAATCTCTCAATCAGTTATTAATTGCCTTAGCCACAATTCATAACTTGGTGATCCATCAAATGGATGTTAAAACAACGTTTCTAAATGGAGATTTGGATGAGGAAATATACATGAAGCAACCGGAAGGATTTATTATGCCCGGTAACGAGCATAAGGTATGTAAACTTGTAAAATCATTGTATGGACTTAAACAAGCTCCTAAACAATGGCATCAAAAGTTTGATGAGGTTGTCTTGGCTAGTGGATTTAAACTCAATCAGTCGGACAAGTGCATTTATAGTAGATTTGATGAAACCGGTAACGGTGTGATAATCTGTCTATATGTCGATGACATGTTGATTTTTGGTACGAACCAAAATCAGGTTGATAAGTGTAAAGAACTCTTATTTCTAGATTCTCTATGAAAGACATGGGGGAGGCAGATGTAATTCTTGGTATTAAAATCAAGAGAAATCAGGGAGGATTTTCACTAACACAGTCTCATTATATTGAGAAAGTGTTGAAAAAGTTTAATTGTGAAAATTGTACTCCGGCAAATTCTCCCATGGAGCCTCATGAGAAGCTTGGACCTAATAAAGGTGAAACAGTGAATCAACTTGAATATTCACGAGTCATTGGCTGTTTGATGTATGCAATGACTAGTACACGACCGGATATTGCCTATGCAGTTGGGAAACTAAGTAGATATACTAGTAACCCAGGTAACTGTCATTGGAGAGCGGTTGTTCGTGTATTGAGACATCTTAAGTCTACCAAAGACTTTGGTTTGACTTATGTTGCGTATCCTTCGGTGATTGAAGGATATTCGGATGCTAGTTGGATATCTAATGTAGAAGATCATTCTTCTACTAGTGGATGGGTGTTTGTTTTAGGTGGAGGCGCCATTTCTTGGGCTTCTAAGAAACAGACATGTATATCTAGCTCGACTATGGAGTCGGAGTTTATTGCCTTGGCTGCAGCCGGTAAAGAGGCAGAATGGCTTAGGAATTTGATTCACGAATTTTTTTATGGCCTAAACCAATATCACCAATATCTATCCATTGTGATAGCTCATCTACACTGTCTAAATCATATAGTCATGTGTGTAATTGTAAGTCACGACACTTAGGCGTTAGACATAGCACGGTACGTGAGTTGATCTCTCACGGGGTGATATCGGTTGTGTATGTGAGATCTCAAAGAAATTTGGCTGATCATTTGACGAAAGGATTGGCTAAGGACTTGTTACAAAAGTCGGTAGTCGGGATGGGACTACAACCTGTATAAGTTTCTGAATATGGGACGCCCAATTTCCCTTTGGTACAATGCCTTAGGCTAAATTCAATGTGGTAAGCCTGTTTTTGGAAACTTGAGCACATGTATTAATCCCGAAGGTATGTGCTGTTTACCTGTGAGATTAGGTTGAAGTGTTATCTTCTTAATGAATCTTATAAAGTGCTAATGCAAGTGCACGGTAAACTAAAGATTCACCTATATGAGTATGAAGTATGGCCGCTTCAAGGAAAGTTGGGTTGGCTTTCTAAATGCTCAAGAATGGATATGGACACAAGGCCGGTTTTTTTCCAAGAAATGGTGTCAAGTATAATACTTTGAAGTAGTTTCAATTCATGTGTATTGTTATGTACATGTATTCAAAATGTGTAAAGGGGTTCAATGCTTAGTCACACCCCAGTACTCGAATATTTGCGTGTAATAATACTAGATGGAAATTTAATCTTCGTGACATTTTCATTGAATCATGAGTTGGTTTGTTTTATGACTGTTTTGTTTTACTAAACCAAGGATTACACTTAAATGGGAGAGGAATGTTGGTGATTTAAGTATAATCACAAGCCGGTGAGGTAATCGGGGTTTAGTACAAGGGTGGATATACTCGTAACACTTAATAATAAGTTTGGAGGTGCGGAGTGCACGCTTATATAAGTATATATGAGTATACGGATGGAAAATAAGCAAGTATAGTTCGAGAAAATCACCTAAAGGACCAGAAAACCAGTTAAAGGACCAAAAATCAGATTTTGGTGAAACAGAGTGATGCGCGCCTACTGTGGGGTTTCAGGATGCCTAAATGTTGAACGGAGAGTTTGGCGGTTTTCTGATGATCACAGGCTGGCCACAGGCGCCCGCCTGTGACCCGAAAACTGATTTTTATGTACCTCTTGGTCTTTTTAAGTGGTTATAACCAAGTGATACCTTTTCACTTAGGTTGTAACCTTAAAATACGAACTTGTAACTTATTTCTCTGCAATCCAAGTACCATAAAATGCACTTTTACATTGTTGAACAAACACATAACAATTGTATGCATCCTTGATATAGTCTTAAACATCTAAACACTTCAAGTAATCTTTTGATCTATTTTGTCCTAGACAAAAGGCAAGGTTTTCAGTCAGTATCTCACTTAAATTATTCGTGATACTCCGGACAAGTTAAGGGTCGAATAAATTTAAGAAGGACAGCGATATACGCGTGACTGTGAGGATCCGTTCTTCATAAGATTTGCAGATTTTTCAAAGCATTGGTGATCAATCAAGACCCTCAAAAATACAACAATCTTCTTAAATTTATTGTTCTGATCACAATGGTAAATGCAAAGGACATGATGATGAATTTCGGGAAACTTGACAAGTTCGAAGGAGTTGATTTCCGGAGGTGGCAAAGGAAGATGCATTTCCTTCTCACAACATTGAAAGTGGTGTATGTTCTTAGCACAGAGATACCAGAAGTCGATGATGATGCACCTTTGGAGGAATTGCGAAGGAGAAACAAGTGGGAAAACGATGACTACATATGTCGTGGTCATATCTTGAACGGTATGTGTGATTCGTTATTTGATATTTATCAACATATTGCATCTGCAAAAGAACATTGGAATGCACTAGAAACCAAGTATTTGAATGAAGATGCATATGCTAAAAAGTTTCTAGTCGGTAATTTCATGAAGTACATGATGGTAGACACACGGTCTGTAATGGAACAATTTAACGAACTTCTACGCATACTAGGACAATTTGCACAGCATAAAATGGAAATGGATGAGACCATTTCGAAGATCTAGTATCATTGATAAGTTACCACCATCATGGAAATATTTTAAGCATTTGTTAAAGCACAAAAAGGAAGAACTCTCCTTGGTTGAACTTGGTAGCCATCTGCGCATTGAGGAATCTCTCAGGGCGTAGGAGGGGGTTAAAACCAAGGGCAAGGAAATTGATGAATCCACTTCCATTCATGTGATGGAGGGTGGGAGAGTTCTAAAACTAACAAAGGAAATATCATGGCAAGAAAAAGAAAAAGTCAAACGACAAAGAATCCGGAAAAAGGCCAAAAGGGGCCTGTTGGATTTGTGGAAAGACAGGACACTACAAGGCTGATTGCCGAGTTCGAAAGAATGGTAAAGGCAAGGGTCCGAGCAAGGGTCGAAGACCAAGGACCACCACATCATCAAGGTCGAATGTTAATTATGGTGTTAATTCGGTTATGAATTATGTGCCATTTATTTACGAAGCTTTTTATATGCGAGGATGATGATGTTACGTGGTGGATCGACTAAGGAGCAACAAGACATGTATGCAAAGATCGATTTGGTTTGAAGACTTTGAACCGTTGAGCGATGGATCTATCTTAAAGATGGGAAACGAGTCGAAGGCTGTAATTTGTGGATTTGGAACAATTACTTTAAATTTTAGTTCTGGGAAATCTGTAAAACAATTTAATGTTTCATTTGTGCCATGCATTCGGAAAAACCTTGTTTCGGGTGCTTTGTTGTGTAAATCGGGCTACAAACAAGTTTATGAGTCCGATAGGTTTATATTATCCAAACATGGTGTATTTGTAGGTTTTGGCTATTTGTGTAATGACATGTTTATGCTTAATGCTGTTAATAATAAAGTTAATCAAGTTATGCATATTTCTGATGTTAATATTTCAAAGTTGTGGCATGCACAATTAGGACATGTACATTACAAACGTATGCATGTTATGTGGTAAGAATGCTTTGATTCCCCTTTTGATATCAATATGGATAAGTGTACTACTTGTATGCTTACTAAGATTGTAAGACAACCTTTCCATGGTGTTGAAAGGTCGTCTACAATTTTGGAACTTATCCATAGTAATTTGTGTGATCTTTATGCCACACCTTCTTTGGGAAATAAGAAATATGTTGTTACTTTTATAGATGATCATACTCGCTTTTGTTATGTATATTTACTTAATACAAAAGACGAAGCACTTGATAAGTTTAAAGTTTATAAAAGTGAAGTTGAATTGCAATTAAATTCTAGTATCAAACGTTTTCGTACCGACAGAGGTGTGAATTTTATGATCCAACCTACTTCGGGTCGTGTGGTATTATACACGAGGTTACGGCACCGTATACGCCACAACAAAATGGCATTGCGGAAAGGAAGAACCGTACTCTAAAAGAGATGGTAAATTCCATGTTATCCTACTCGGGATTGAGCAGTGCATTTTGGGGTGAGGCCATGTTAACGGCCTGTTATCTACTAAACAGAATTCCTAATAAAAAGAATTCTGCTACCCCGTATGAACTTTGGTTCAAAAAGAAACCAAACTTAAGTTATTTGAAAGTTTGGGGCTACAGGGCGGTTGTTAGACTTCCTGATCCTAAAATTAAAACTTTAGGAGAAAGAGGCATTGATTGCATTTTCATTGGATATGCTAGTCATTCCAAGGCTTATAGGTTTTATGTTATAGAACCTAGTGATTCTGTGGCTGCACATTCGGTTATAGAATCACGCGATGCCATATTTGATGAGAATAGATTTACATCTATTCATAGACCAAAGGATATTGCTCCTACGATAGTTGGAGTGGAGAATGTGGAGAATAATGATTCTCAAGTTGAGCCTTCTAAAATTCAAAGAAGTAAGAGGGCTAGAATAGCAAAATCATTTCCACCGGATTTTGTCACTTATTTGGTGGAAGGTTCGAGAAATGAAGTTGGATATCAATACTCATATTGTTACAATATTGAGGATGATCCAAGAAAATTTTCTGAGGCAATGGGATCTCAGGATGTATCATTTTGGAAAGAAGCCATCAATGACGAGATGGATTCCATAATGGGTAACAATACGTGGATTCTTACAGATTTACCACGTGGTTGCAAACCATTAGTTTGCAAGTGGATTTTAAAAAGGAAAATGAGAGTTGACGGTACTGTTGACCGATATAAAGCCCGGTTAGTTATACAAGGCTTTAGGCAAAAGGAAGGTATCGATTATTTCGATACTTATGCTCCCGTTGCTAGAATCTCCTCAATCAGGTTATTAATTTCCTTAGCCACAATTCATAACTTGGTGATCCATCAAATGGATGTTAAAACAGCATTTCTAAATGGAGATTTGGATGAGGAAATATACATGAAGCAACCGGAAGGATTTATTATGCCCGGTAACGAGCATAAGGTATGTAAACTTGTAAAATCATTGTATGGACTTAAACAAGCTCCTAAACAATGGCATCAAAAGTTTGATGAGGTTGTCTTGGCTAGTGGATTTAAACTCAATCAGTCGGACAAGTGCATTTATAGTAGATTTGATGAAACCGGTAACGGTGTGATAATCTGTCTATATGTCGATGACATGTTGATTTTTGGTACGAACCAAAATCAGGTTGATAAGTGTAAAGAACTCTTATTTCTAGATTCTCTATGAAAGACATGGGGGAGGCAGATGTAATTCTTGGTATTAAAATCAAGAGAAATCAGGGAGGATTTTCACTAACACAGTCTCATTATATTGAGAAAGTGTTGAAAAAGTTTAATTGTGAAAATCGTACTCCGGCAAATTCTCCCATGGAGCCTCATTAGAAGCTTGGACCTAATAAAGGTGAAACAGTGAATCAACTTGAATATTCACGAGTCATTGGCTGTTTGATGTATGCAATGACTAGTACACGACCGGATATTGCCTATGCAGTTGGGAAACTAAGTAGATATACTAGTAACCCGGGTAACTGTCATTGGAGAGCGGTTGTTCGTGTATTGAGACATCTTAAGTCTACCAAAGAATTTGGTTTGACTTATGTTGCGTATCCTTCGGTGATTGAAGGATATTCGGATGCTAGTTGGATATCTAATGTAGAAGATCATTCTTCTACTAGTGGATGGGTGTTTGTTTTAGGTGGAGGCGCCATTTCTTGGGCTTCTAAGAAACAGACATGTATATCTAGCTCGACTATGGAGTCGGAGTTTATTGCCTTGGCAGCAGCCGGTAAAGAGGCAGAATGGCTTAGGAATTTGATTCACGAATTCCTTTATGGCCTAAACCAATATCACCAATATCTATCCATTGTGATAGCTCATCTACACTATCTAAAGCATATAGTCATGTGTATAATTGTAAGTCACGACACTTAGGCGTTAGACATAGCACGGTACGTGAGTTGATCTCTCACGGGGTGATATCGGTTGTGTATGTGAGATCTCAAAGAAATTTGGCTGATCATTTGACGAAAGGATTGGCTAAGGACTTGTTACAAAAGTCGGTAGTCGGGATGGGACTACAACCTGTATAAGTTTCTGAATATGGGACGCCCAATTTCCCTTTGGTACAATGCCTTAGGCTAAATTCAATGTGGTAAGCCTGTTTTTGGAAACTTGAGCACATGTATTAATCCCGAAGGTATGTGCTGTTTACCTGTGAGATTAGGTTGAAGTGTTATCTTCTTAATGAATCTTATAAAGTGCTAATGCAGGTGCACGGTAAACTAAAGATTAACCTATATGAGTATGAAGTATGGCCGCTTCAAGGAAAGTTGGGTTGGCTTTCTAAATGCTCAAGAATGGAGATGGACACAAGGCCGGTTTTTCCAAGAAATGGTGTCAAGTATAATAATTTGAAGTAGTTTCAATTCATGTGTATTGTTATGTACATGTATTCAAAATGTGTAAAGGGGTTCAATGCTTAGTCACACCCTAGTACTCGAATATTTGCGTGTAATAATACTAGATGGAAATTCAATCTTCGTGACATTTTCATTGAATCATGAGTTGGTTTGTTTTATGACTGTTTTGTTTTACTAAACCAAGGATTACACTTAAATGGGGGAGGAATGTTGGTGATTTAAGTATAATCACAAGCCGGTGAGGTAATCGGGGTTTAGTACAAGGGTGGATATACTCGTAACACTTAATAATAAGTTTGGAGGTGCGGAGTGCACGCTTATATAAGTATATATGAGTATACGGATGGAAAATAAGCAAGTATAGTTCGAGAAAATCACTTAAAGGACCAGAAAACCAGTTAAAGGACCAAAAATCAGATTTTGGGGAAACAGAGTGACAAAGCGCTACTTTGTGGTGTTTCAAAGATGCCTAAATGTTTTTGAGCAGAGAGTTTGGCGGTTTTTCGATGATGATCACAGGTAGCCACAGCGCCCGCTTTGGGGCCCAAAACTGATTTTTAGGTACCTCTTGGTCTTTTTAAGTGGTTATAACCAAGTGATACCTTTTCACTTAGGTTGTAACCTTAAAATACTGAACTTGTAACTTATTTTCTCGCAATCCAAGTACCATAAAAGGCACTTTTACATTGTTGAACAAACACATAACAATTGTATGCATCCTTGATATAGTCTTAAACATCTAAACACTTCAAGTAATCTTTTGATCTATTTTGTCCTAGACAAAAGGCAAGGTTTTCAGTCAGTATCTCACTTAAATTATTCGTGATACTCCGGACAAGTTAAGGGTGGAATAAATTTAAGAAGGACAGCGATATACGCGTGACTGTGAGGATCCGTTCTTCATAAGATTTGCAGGTTTTTCAAAGCATTGGTGATCAATCAAGACCCTCAAAAATACAACAATCTTCTTAAATTTATTGTTCTGATCACAATGGTAAATGCAATGGACATGATGATGAATTTCGGGAAACTTGACAAGTTCGAAGGAGTTGATTTCCGGAGGTGGCAAAGGAAGATGCATTTCCTTCTCACAACATTGAAAGTGGTGTATGTTCTTAGCACAGAGATACCAGAAGTCGATGATGATGCACCTTTGGAGTAATTGCGAAGGATAAACAAGTGGGAAAACGATGACTACATATGTCGTGGTCATATTTTGAACGGTATGTGTGATTCGTTATTTGATATTTATCAACATATTGCATCTGGAAAAGAACATTGGAATGCACTAGAAACCAAGTATTTGAATGAATATGCATATGCTAAAAAGTTTCTAGTCGGTAATTTCATGAAGTACATGATGGTAGACACACGGTCTGTAATGGAACAATTTAACGAACTTCTACGCATACTAGGACAATTTGCACAGCATAAAATGGAAATGGATGAGACCATTTCAGTATCTAGTATCATTGATAAGTTACCACCATCATGGAAATATTTTAAGCATTTGTTAAAGCACAAAAAGGAAGAACTCTCCTTGGTTGAACTTGGTAGCCATCTGCGCATTGAGGAATCTCTCAGGGCGCAGGAGGGGGTTAAAACCAAGGGCAAGGAAATTGATGAATCCACTTCCATTCATGTGATGGAGGCTGGGGAGAGTTCTAAAACTAACAAAGGGAAATATCATGGCAAGAAAAAGAAAAAGTCAAACGACAAAGAATCCGGAAAAAGGCCAAAAGGGGCCTGTTGGATTTGTGGAAAGACAGGACACTACAAGGCTGATTGCCGAGTTCGAAAGAATGGTAAAGGCAAGGGTCCAGAGCAAGGGTCGAAAGACCAAGGACCACCACATCATCAAGGTCAGAATGTTAATTATGGTGTTAATTCGGTTATGAATTATGTGCCATTTATTTCTGAAGCTTTTTATATGCAGGATGATGATGTTACGTGGTGGATCGACTCGGGAGCAACAAGACAT
This sequence comes from Gentiana macrophylla, assembly GCA_026214975.1. Lineage (NCBI taxonomy): Eukaryota > Viridiplantae > Streptophyta > Magnoliopsida > Gentianales > Gentianaceae > Gentiana > Gentiana macrophylla. The sequence continues at coordinate 37,133,457 of CM047807.1, read as the reverse complement.
GTATGCAAAGATCGACGCTGGTTTGAAGACTTTGAACCAGTGAACGATGGATCTATCTTAAAGATGGGAAACGAGTCGAAGGCTGTAATTTGTGGATTTGGAACAATTACTTTAAATTTTAGTTCTGGGAAATCTGTAAAACAATTTAATGTTTCATTTGTGCCATGCATTCGGAAAAACCTTGTTTCGGGTGCTTTGTTGTGTAAATCGGGCTACAAACAAGTTTATGAGTCCGATAGGTTTATATTATCCAAACATGGTGTATTTGTAGGTTTTGGCTATTTGTGTAATGACATGTTTATGCTTAATGCTGTTAATAATAAAGTTAATCAAGTTATGCATATTTCTGATGTTAATATTTCAAAGTTGTGGCATGCACGATTAGGACATGTACATTACAAACGTATGCATGTTATGTGTAAGAATGCTTTGATTCCCCCTTTTGATATCAATATGGATAAGTGTACTACTTGTATGCTTACTAAGATTGTAAGACAACCTTTCCATGGTGTTGAAAGGTCGTCTACAATTTTGGAACTTATCCATAGTAATTTGTGTGATCTTTATGCCACACCCTCTTTGGGAAATAAGAAATATGTTGTTACTTTTATAGATGATCATACTCGCTTTTGTTATGTATATTTACTTAATACAAAAGACGAAGCACTTGATAAGTTTAAAGTTTATAAAAGTGAAGTTGAATTGCAATTAAATTCTAGTATCAAACGTTTTCGTACCGATAGAGGTGTGAATTTTATGATCCAACCTACTTCGGGTCGTGTGGTATTATACACGAGGTTACGGCACCGTATACGCCACAACAAAATGGCATTGCGGAAAGGAAGAACCGTACTCTAAAAGAGATGGTAAATTCCATGTTATCCTACTCGGGATTGAGCAGTGGATTTTGGGGTGAGGCCATGTTAACGGGATTTTACCCATGTATGAACTTTGGTTCAAAAGAAACCAAACTTAAGTTAGGCCAGCGGTTGTTAGACTTCCGATCCTAAAATTAAAACTTTAGGAGAAAGAGGCATTGATTGCATTTTCATTGGATATGCTAGTCATTCCAAGGCTTATAGGTTTTATGTTATAGAACCTAGTGATCTCGTGGCTGCACATTCGGTTATAGAATCACGCGATGCCATATTTGATGAGAATAGATTTACATCTATTCATAGACCAAAGGATATTGCTCCTACGATAGTTGGAGTGGAGAATGTGGAGAATAATGATTCTCAAGTTGAGCCTTCTGAACTTCAAAGAAGTAAGAGGGCTAGAATAGCAAAATCATTTCCACCGGATTTTGTCACTTATTTGGTGGAAGGTTCGAGAAATGAAGTTGGATATCAATACTCATATTGTTACAATATTGAGGATGATCCAAGAACATTTTCTGAGGCAATGGGATCTCAGGATGTATCATTTTGGAAAGAAGCCATCAATGACGAGATGGATTCCATAATGGGTAACAATACGAACTTGTAACTTATTTCTCTGCAATCCAAGTACCATAAAAGGCACTTTTACATTGTTGAACAAACACATAACAATTGTATGCATCCTTCATATAGTCTTAAACATCTAAACACTTCAAGTAATCTTTTGATCTATTTTGTCCTAGATAAAAGGCAAGGTTTTCCGTCAGTATCTCACTTAAATTATTCGTGATACTCCGGACAAGTTAGGGGTCGAATAAATTTAAGAAGGACGGCGATATACGCGTGACTGCGAGGATCCGTTCTTCATAAAATTTGCAGGTTTTTCAAAGCATTGGTGATCAATCAAGACCCTCAAAAATACAACAACCTTGCCCCGGTTTCACCCAATGGCTAGGTGCATATCCAGCTTTGAGCCTAATATAATCCGTGATTCCTTCAATCAACCCTCCATTTGCACGCCCATTCCCATTCCACTGCCATACATGCGTCATATCGTGGTATAAAACACATGTGATCTCGGTTTTCACATCACCTGTGTATCCTTGTATATACTTTGCGCTTTTGTTAATCTGGTTATTGATAGCGTATGCAACGCCATCCATGTCTTTAATGAATAGATCGACTCGCTGCAGGTTTTTCGGTCGGCAGGAATGCTTTCTTTGAAGGTTGACTAGATGAAATTTGTGGCGGAATTCATCTTTTGCACCATGTAGATGTTTCCAATGGCGGTTGTGAAGCGGGAACCACCTGGGGTTTTTGAAGCCGTGTTTGTGACGGTGTAAGTAATGGCGCCATAGCTGACTTGAATGGTTGCCAAGAAAATCAAACAGAAGAGAACAAATATGTGTGGTCTGATGTTTGCCATTACAGCTAGATCAAATTAAAGGCAAAAGCTTTAGATGTAAGAAAAAGAAGATGATCTTCTGAAATGCATTGTATGCCCATTTTTATAGCTGCACGAAATGCTTTAGCCAACCTTGTATACTATTTATTTATCAATAGAAGCATTTGGTCTTTGACATTTTCCATTAAAATGGAAAATCGTAGTCAATGAATCGAGGCATTAGTTGTCTTTAAAAAATAAATTCAACGGGTTCATCAGCCGAAAAGAATGACTTGCAGGTCGAATGGAATCATTTATTTATTGTATGAAGTGCTTAGTCCATTAATTATGCATCAATCCAACTGAATAGGAAATGTTTAGTACAGAATGCATCTACTCAAAGGAGAATAAAGAAAGGAAGAAATCATGAAGTTTATAAGAAAGTCAATGTGGCTGACATACTACATAGATGAAAACTAAGTCCTATAGGGGTTTGTTTGTTGGAAATTTTATCAATCTAGCATGCTGTTTAATATAAAAATTCAATCAAAAACGAAAACATAAAATAAGACACAAAACTTTTTGACTGAGGCGAGTGCAGCACTCTGTCCTGAAAACGTTTTTGCCCCGATTATGTGCACATGGTAATGACAATTGCCTCCCAAGATAAAATAGTCATACTTTCTTCGGATAGTTGCACTTCAATGAGAAGAAGACGGCGAACCGATCATGTTCTGTAAATCTCTTCTTGACTCGGAAAATATGCTAAGTATTTGGATGAGTGTTTTTTTTAAAGCATTTGGCCAGAATTTGTCTAAGGAAAATCATTTAAAATCTGCATCATTTTCCATTAAAATGGTGGGAATTTATAAGGAAAAGAAGTCTCATCATTCAACGGTTGCAACATTTAATCCAAAAAGTTATAACCTTTTACCGAAAGGACACAGCCTCTTACGGGGTCGTAACCTTTCATCGAACCATTACGACCCTCCATAAATTTTATAATTAATTTTAATTCAAATTCTCCAACAATCCGCCACATGAATGAAAATTAATGCAAATGCAATGCAGACTCTGAAGAGATCACAGACAGAAATATGTTGCATCGGGCGAGGTGGTTTGCTGCCTTGAACCTTCCGTAGTAGAGTACCATCGGACATAATCGGCTAAGTCGTGAACTAGGTCTTGAACTGCTCAGGCTTTGATGCATGCCTAGAAAATGATACCTGCACAACAGTTCTCCTGACATTCTCGAGGTTCTCATGGTTGTGTCTGTTTTGGCCCTGGATAACCTTGGTTTTAGAAAGTGTGTTAGAGAATTCAGCCCCAAAATTCTCACAGAAGCGGCCCTACATCCACTTACATAGGTGAACTCCGATAAAGAGTACTCTGCAATACCCCACTTGTCTTAACCGAGATATAGGAATCATTAAAAGCTTTATGCTTAACCTGAACCATTCAGCAGACAGCACTTTTTTTTAATAGAATGAGTAAGTGCTAATTGTCCCTCATAACTTAGTTGTCTCTTTTGAACCATGATTTTGGGATCTCCAGTCATTATGGTTGGGTTGCCATTACAAGGGAACATGCATAATAAGCTTAAGTCTCATTCTGTTTGTCAAACATTTGACACCCGATCTCTAGCTAAACCATTTTATAAACAGATCTGCAAGATTCTCCTTCGACTTTATACAATCGAGGAAATCAAACCATTAGAGATCAATTATTGAATGGTATTATGTCTACGACGTATATGTCGAGACTTACCATTATACATACTATTATGTGTCCTTCCAATAGCCGACTAACTATGATAGTGTATGCTAATAGCAGCCACTGGCTTAGGCCAACATGGATTATCCTCAGTGATATTCCTGAGCCATTCAACTTCTTCTCTAGGCTAATCCAATGCTATAAACTCAGATTCCATCGTGGAATGAGCTATGCACATCTGTCTCGTGGACTTCCAGGACACAACACTACTACCAATAGTGAATACATATCCACTAGTGGATTTTGAGTCTTTACAGTCAGATATCCAATTTGCATCACAGTATCTTTTCCAAAACTACTGGATATCTTGTACAATGTATACCAAGGTTCATTGTAAACTTCACATACCTTAACAACCGATCAAGGGCTATAGATTGAACTTGAACCTCTTTTCTCCTTGACTTTACAAGGAAAGATCTCATCGATAAATACAACATTCCTTTAATCAATGATCACTTTTTAATGTACGTCAGGAGTGTCTGATTTGTGCACAAGAAACCAATAGACACGATACTGTCATTTACATATCCAAAGAATGTTCATCTTTTGTTTCAAGCCCTTATTTTGACATGCTTTGGCTTAGGTATTTCGACCTTTGGCAAGCACCCCACACTTTCAGGAATTTATTGGTAGGCTTGTAGTCTTTCCAGTATTCCATGGTGGTATTCTCTTGAGAATAAAAATTGTTGAGAGAATCGTTTCCCCCACATTTCTGGATAAATCTGAATTGGTCAACATAGTACTCAACAATTCTTACAGTGTTCTTGCATTTTAGCAACACCAGTCGACTATGGAGTGTATGAAGTATTGGTTTGATTAATGATGTTGGCACCTTAAAAAATAAATTCTGTTAGAATTTTTTTGATAAACAAACAGAATTGAATGATCTCCAAGGCACGTATAAAATGTTTCTTTAAAGAGATGTTTTAAGATCTCTCTCAGGATTCAATGAATTCTTCTTTAGAGACACAATATGTTTGTACTGATGATGCTTCTTAGAAAAAAACCTTAGTGTTATATCACACCGAATGTTGATGTCTCTCTATATATAGACAAAGAAAAGATATTGTACCTCTTCACGAAAAAACATACTAGTTCGTCTTCAAAGGATGTGTCCCAATGAACATGCACCACCGAAGTGGTGTGTCCCATTGAACATGCACCACCGAAATGGTGTGTCCCAATGACAAAACCCTTCTACGAAATGGTGTGTCATTCGCATAGGTTTGTTTAGGTCGAACCCCGTTTCTTTTCGGCGACACCTGTCGCACTCAGTGTGCAACAACACATTCAAAACAAAATTAAAAATAGACTTTGTGAATAAAATATCTAACATTTTCCCCTAGTTTTTCACAAAAAAAAAATTTATGTAAAAAGCGGCTGCATCACCTAAGTGACTGCCTACGTACCCTTTTGGGGATCAAGCCACCATAGTTCATACAGACAAGGACTAAGAATCATCGTAGGAAATCATACATAAAAGAAAGTAGCTTTTGGCTTTGAACTTCCACTTAGTGTAAACAACTCAAAGTCACATCAGGGCGCTGTGGTGAATAAATCTTGAACCAAGGACCCTATCATGATGTTACCGGAGTTATCACACATACTATTCCGTTAAAGCAGTGTCTCTTCATTCCAATGCATTAATGGCCATGCGTACATCCCGAGATTCATGAATGCTTTAGAGATGGTCTAAATCTCATATAAAGCGGCCTGACTTTCACACTCACATAGGTAAGTTCTTTTAAAGTGATACTGCGAGTCACTTTTCCCAATGACATAACTTATTAAGAACTAATTTCAACCTTTACCATGCAGTAATTACTCACACTAGAGATTTTATGAATGGGATCTATTAAATACTCTAGCGCCTCAATCTAGTTAGACTTTAACTTGTTTGTACCCTTTAAAAACTCTGTTTATTTTTCAAAACATTAGTAGGGTTCCCGTTAAAGCTAACTAATGTTTCATAGACCTTAATCCCATTCCTTTCGATGTTATTGCAATCATCTCTCTAGGCAGTCCTTTTGTGAAAGGATCTGCTAGATTGCTCTTTGACTCTACATAGTCAACAGTGATTACTCCTTGCTTAAGTAATCCCCTAATAGACTGATGTCTCAAACTAAGGTGTCGTTTCTTACCATTGTAAGTCTTACTTGCTACTGAATATAAAGTAGCCTGATTGTCACAATGAATCATTACAGCTGGGGATGGCTTGTCCCATAATGGAATGTCAATTAATAAATTCCTTATCCATTCAGCTTCTTTACTTGCATCTGCTAATGCAATAAATTCTGCTAACATAGTCAAATCTGAGACACAAGTTTGTTTCTTAGAACACCAAGAAACAGTTGCACCTCCTAAGGTAAAAACCCATCCCGTTGTGGGTTTACAATTCGATTCTATGTTATTCCAACTTGCATCGTTGTATCCTTCAAGTACAGCGGGAAAACCACAATACTGTAATCCGTAATCGATTGTTCCTTTTAAATATCTCAGAACTCTTGAAACTGCGTTCCAATATTCTTTTCCTGGATTACTAGTAAATCGACATAACAATCCAACTGCATATGCAATGTCTGGTCTTGTGCAATGCATGGCATACATAAGACTTCCAATCACACTTGCATATTGTAACTGGTCGTAGCATCTACCGGTATTTTTCATTAACTTGATACTAGGATCAACGGGTGTAGATGCTGGCTTATGCTCCATATGACCATATCTTTTAAGGATATTTTCAAGATAATGAGATTGATTTAATGATATAAATCCATCTTTCCTCATTATCTTTATCCCTAAGATTACAATTGCTTCGCCCAAATCCTTCATATCGAAGTTAGATTCCAACAATTGCTTGGTCTCTATTATTGATTCCAAGTTTGGCCCAAGGATAAGCATATCATCCACATATAGGCAAATCAAAATACATGAACCATTTCTATACGTAAAATAGATACAATTATCCTCTTCATTAACTTTGAAGCCATTAGCCAACATCACTTTATTAAATTTTTCATGCCATTGCATACGGGCTTGTTTTAATCCGTAAAGAGAATTCACTAGTTTACAAACTTTCTTCTCTTGTCCGGGTAAAACAAAACCCTCAGGCAGCTCCATGTATACTTCTTCATCCAAATCACCATTTAGAAAAGCCGTTTTAACATCCTTACAAGTTTACTTGGCTTTATCATCGATATACCAATATATATATTGCACAAACTGTAATTAGCATGTGTAACTTTATAGTTCATGCGAATATGGGTACAGTGACTATATTTACATGCACAAAATGTTTATTAAATCATATATACATATACTTTAAAGATCAAACCTTTCTTTATGGACGTTGCACCCGTTTAGATTAACGGTTTCATTCGGTTACACCGAATGATCACATGAAATGATACAGACCTAAACATATAAATCATTAACATTCAATCGAAAAATACTATCATTATAGTACTGCTTTATATAACATCATTTAATTAACAATCATGTCCAAAATAATATTTTCTCAAACTAGAAAATATGAATGAACATTGAAAGTTAAATAACTTATCTTAAATCGAGACAACACCATTCATTTTTGGTAAGACATAACCATTCCATTTGTTTTATTAAACAACACATGCTTCCAAAATACAATATTGTGATTCCTTTAACCTTCAAATTATTTTTTCATGTGAATTTCAATAATATTTCAGTATGAACCCAAGAACATAGGTGTACCGAAACTTTAGATACAATTCTCATTTTGTCAAAAAAGCAGTTACTTATTGTTGAAAGGAAACAACATTTTATATCAACTTGTCATGCAGATGACTTCGAAAGCAACACATATGTTAACAATTACCACTAATGTACATATCAAATACCATGTTAAATACAAATTATTTAGAATTTGAGGATTAGAACACATTAGGTTCACAACAACATTTTCTAACGGTCACAACCTTCGAATCTGTTCTTTCAAAATATATTTTACTTAAACAAACACAGTTACCAATGTACCAAATAATCTACACTATTCATGCTTGTAAAGTCTAATTAGCCACTGATATATTTTAGACGCAAAATTAGACTTTGCCTTTATAAATCTGATAGAATGATGAAATGGTTTTTGCAAACACTCACAGCCAATAAATCTAACACACGAAACAAAGCAACTTGATCGATCAATTGGATATGGACAAACTAAAGTAATTGTTGCAAGCATACTATTGACTTTGGTTTACTTATTGATTCCATCATCCAAGTTAAAACAGAGAGATATGGCTACGGTTGTTATCAAATTCTAGTAATTAAATAACACAAACTTAGTTCAATAACGTTTGATGCACCGAAGATGTCTAAAAATTCCCAATGATTTGAAATAAATTGCACAGAAGACGACCAAACACAAAACAACTTCTATTCTATAATATCATAAGCTACGACATTGAGGATTTTCATCATGAACTTGCCATGAGACAACTTTCCTCTACTTATTATATAATCGTTCCAAGAAAGTAGAAATCTATTTGCAGAGAATTCCAATTTATAGCCAAGACTGACAAGTTTGGATCCATAAATAACATTCTCTCGAACTTCTGGTACGTACAACACATTTTGGAGAGTTAGTGTATCTCCGGATATAAGCTTCAAAGTGATATTGCCATATCCTTCGGCGTTGGAACTTGATGAGTTCCCCATCTTAACTTTATATATATCTGTCAATTGGCCTATAATCTGAGAATAAAGACTTGATAGGACAAAAATGATGTGTAACACCCGTGTCTACCATCCACTCGTGTGTTTTTTCCACCGAGTTGTCATTGCCTTCAATCTTTATTTCTTCCATATTTTTTTTTTCTATTTTTTTTTCATAGGGAGAAGATGTATACATATATATTTCTTTCTTAACGAAAGGAGTTAAAAAAACATCAATCTAATTTCATGTGTTGTTATATATATATATATATATCCCAGAGGTTATAGGAAGTTAAATAACTTCCAAATTTAATAAGACTCAACCGAACAAAAGCGATTATTACCTGTAGCACCAATTAAACAACAACACAGTTGCCATATAACATTTATTGCTTAACTAATTAATCAGATTTGATCAATAATACTAGAACAAATACCTAATTGCATGTAGAAAGTACGGAAACAAACAAACAAACTGATATATAGAATATGTATATGCTCTGTCACCAATATCAGTTACTTTCGTCTCACTATGCGAATCCTAATGACAAAAGAATTGCTATGGAACATGCATCATTTCAATAAAGTCTTTATCTATCAACACATATCAAATATATGTAAACAAGTTCAGTCCAACTTTCCAACATTCATCAATATTTTATTTTCTTTTTTCTTTTCCCTTCATCTGTTTGTTCAATTTCTGTTTCTTAACATTTGAAAGCATAAAAGCGTAGTAGAATAGAACAGATACAGCATGATTAAAAAAATTAGCAAACTGATATGAAAGGGTAACATACCACAATTACATAAACACTAACAGATTCGAAGTAAGCCCATCAAAACGATCAAGACGAACCAAGTCCTGATTCATGACTTGAATCGATGGTGCCACAGAATGATTCAAACTCAGATCCTTGAATGAAGACATCTCTTTAAAATTGTTAGAAAAAATTTGATAAACAAACAGAATTGAATGATCTCCAAGGCACGTATAAAAAGAGTTTTTAAAGAGATGTTTTAAGATCTCTCTCAGGATTCAATGGAGTACTTCTTTAGAGACACAATATGTTTGTACTGATGATGCTTCTTAGAAAAAAAAACTTCGTGTTATATCACACCGAATGCTGATGTCTCTCTATATATAGACAACGAAAAGTTATTGTACCTCTTCACGAAAAAACATACCAGTTCGTCTTCAAAGGATGTGTCCCGATGAACATACACCACCGAAGTGGTGTGTCCCATTAAACATGCACCACCGAAATGGTGTGTCCCAATGACAAAACCCTTCTACGAAATAGTGTGTCATTCACATAGGTTTGTTTAGGTCGAACCCCGTTTCTTTTCGGCGACACCTGTCGCACTCAGTGTGCAACAACACATTCAAAACAAAATTTAAAACAGACTTTGTGAATAAAATATCTAACAAATTCAACTGTTCATCAGCCGAAAAGAATGACCTGCAGGTCAAATGGAATCATTTATTTATTGTATGAAGTGCTCAGTCCATTATGCATCAATCCAACTGATCGAATCAAAGAAGGACTATAGTATAGGAAATATTGTTTAGTGCAGAATGCATCGACCCAAAAGAGAATAAAGAAAGGAAGAAATCATGAAGTTTGTGTAAGAAAGTCAATGTGGCTGACAACTACATAGATGAAAACTATGTCCTATAGGGGTTTGTTGAGCCTGAGCTTGACCAAGAACAAATGTATCTACAAGTGGAAAAGAGTAACAAATGGGAAAATAAAGACTTTCTAGGCGAGACCATTGGCAAATGGTTATACCCAAATGGACGGGGTAACTGTTATAACGGACTCAGCAATAACCAAGAATAAACAAGAAACTATAAATCACACTAGAAACAACAAAACATGATTTAACATGGTCTTCGGCAATTGCCAACTAGTCCACGGACAGAAACATGGAGATTATATTATCACTAGAGATTTTACGGACTTCTGCAATTGCTTCCGCAATTTCTCCTGCTACTGCAATTGTTCTAGGTTACAAAAGATGCGTATTTATAGTCACAAAACCCTAGACCTAGCCGCCATAACAACATACTAGTATATTGATTAAACTACCCTACACGTGAACTTAGCTCAAACAACTACACCAGACATAACCTGCAGACTTCGCCCTGTTTACTCAGATTTGCTTCGCCATATCAGACGTAGAGGTCAAGTCACCTTTACTGACAAATCTCCACATTGACTTGAACTCTCATTCAAATAGACGCATAACCAGATGTATTGTACCAGATGCATTCGTCAATGCCATATGTATTGTACCAGATTCCTCCTCTTTCTTCAGACTTAAGAACTTCAGATGTGATTCCTTCATATGAGAGTTAAATCTAGATGAGACACCAACTTTAGATGAGAACCTCTCAGATTCATATGAGATCCTATAATGTCTTCAGATTCAGACTTGATTGAGCTGAGAACAGATGTGATCAACAGATTTAGACTTGATCACTAGACAAGATGTGATTACCAAATTAAGATGTAATCACCTTAGCTGAGCATACTCAACTGAGTTCTTCAGATTCAACTTCAACCAAATAGAATGCATATTCAGATTCAGAGCTGACCAAACGTGAACACAACAGACTTCAAGTGAGACTTTTCCAGACGAGACTCAACTCTAGATGAGAACTTCACCTCAGACATGAATCTCCTAGATCAGATGAGAATCTAATTTAGGCGAGCGTACCAGATACTCAATTTACTTTACTTAGTCGGGGCTTCCAGACATTGATGCAGAACCATCACAGACATGTTCAACAGATACAACAGACGCCATTCCACAGACAGATGGACTCGGCTGACTCTTCACTCAACCGAATTCCTAGACTTGAACACTTCACTCTACTCAGCTGATACCAGGTCAGCTGACCCTCACTCAGCCTATCTTAGATTTTGGTTCCACTCATTCAGGTTCAGATTTACACAACAAAGTGCCATATTAGTGTTGACTGTTCTCAGCAGAGTTCTACAGACTCGGCTGAGTGGACCTGAACCTCAACCTAAACACTCCAGATTCAGACATGATTTGCATTAGGGCCTTTGGAATCACCTTTCTTGAAAGTCTTCTTTCTGGGATTTCGATTCCCTTTGCAATTGCTACTAGCAACCAAACCAGCAGCTAGATTGTCTGTACATGTGCCAGCTACATTATGCATTAGCTCTCAATTATGGAAAGATGCGCCCTAACATTCTCCAGTGACACAGTGCCACTTCCAACAATAAAAGACTGCACAAAATTCTTATATGATGCTGGCAGTGATACCAAGAAAATTAGAGCAGCATCCCCATCTTCAATCTTAACATCAATACTCCTTAAATCAAGCAATATTGTGTTTAGCTTGTTTATGCATCTTTAAACTAAATAGATGTTGGTTCAACGTCAACTTCTTGATCAACGACTTTGTCATATACAGACTTTTAAGCTTTAGCCACAGCCCTGCTGCTGAATCTTCTTCAGCAACTTTAGTGATAACATCATCTGACAAGCACCACAAAATCATTGAATGTTCTCTATTAGATTGGACATCTCAACATTTCTGGCATCCACCACCTTTGTCAATGGAGCCTAGAGCCCTAGTTTCTTCAACAGAGCAGGCATCTTGATTTATCATAAACTAAAATTGTTCCTTTTTGTAAATTTATCAATCTCTACATCTAACCCATACATCTTGATCACGCCGGAAAGCTAGAGTTGATCCCAAAACCTAGCGTCAATTACGACATTGGTGCCAATCTACCGACATTTGGATTCCCCGATGATATCCTCGCTCGATATCAATAATACCTGATATCCTTCGAATCACACTTGAACCCTTATAGACATTCACGACTTCACCCCTGAACTTGAACCATGATAGTAGACTAAGTGATATCAAATTCTTGGTCATTTGTGGAACATGCCTAACCTCATTCAATGTGCGAGAATTTACCATCATGTGTCACGAGTTGGATTTATCATTTTATGAGACCTTCTTTGTTGGCCATAGCAATATATGACCTCCATCAACCTGTTGATGGGTTGAAAACTCCACACCTGTTTGGACCATGACAAGATGCCCCAAAGTGATCGAAAAATGGATTGCAATAATCTAAGAATAAATGTTCTTCCAAAGAAAGCACCGCTACTTCTTCCTCTTTGGAAATCACACAGATATCCCTAGAAACAATGAATTTCATCTTTAATTCACGACTCCAATCGGCCACCAAGGGGGATTGACCGATACAAATAGGCGTAACTAGTCGAGCATGGGGCGATGATCTTACATCCTCCAATGAGAGAGACTACACAAAGTTCTCATATGATCTTTGGCAATGACACAAGAAGAATCAATGCAAAGATCCTCATATTCAATCTTCACATCAATATTCCTTAAATCAAGCAATATGTGATCTAGATGATCCCTCTATTGAGTACCTACTTAAACTTATTTCAACATATGTGTATTTATAGTCACAAAACCTAGGCATAGTCGCCATAACATCATACAAAGCAGATTGACTAAAATACTCTCGGACATGAACTCACTCAACCGACTCCACCATACGTAACACGCTTACTTTGCTCTACTTAGTCAGCACTGCTTTTCCATATCAGACGTAGAGGTCAAGTCACCTTTACTAACAATAATTATGACCATGAGACTTTCTCACATGTTACCATGCTTACATATGTTAGGATTCTTCTTTCAATAGCTACGTAACTAGGTTTGTTAAGTCGGCCAGAAGCAGATTACTGCGAGACTTTTGGGATTTATTCATGGGTTAAAACATTCCTCTGGGTCATGGAACCACATATTTGATGAGATGATAAAATTATATGGATTTGACCAAAACTTTGTGAGCCTATATATACAAGCGAATCAAGGAGGATAAGGCGGCATTCCTGTATAGTGCTATATTGAGAATGATGTAGAAATGTTATTTGAAATCACGAGTTGGCTAGCCTGGACATTCCAAGTGAAAGATTTGAGAGATGCGAATTATGTTCTTAATTAGGATTCAAATTGTTCGAGATCACAAGAACTGGATGTTTGCACTATCACAAAGGTTTCCTACCAATCTGTCATGGAGTTAGTCTCAAAACCCTCATGGCTTGTTTGGATTGATGGAATGTAGTGGAATGGAATACTTTTTTCATTCCATTCCATCAATTTGGTATGTTTGGAAACTTAAGAATGGATTTATTTTGATTCCATTCCATTGAAAAAGCTATGGAATGATTGGAATGGAATAAAAATGATATTATTCCATTGCCTACAAACACAGTAAAGTAATGATATCATTCCATTCCATTCCATCATATTTATTCCATTCCATTACATTTCATCGATCTAAATGATTTTTCGGTGTCCTTCTGACACCTGATGGGATTGAGACTATAGGGAAATGTCCTATGCATCCGTAGTTGCAGTCTTAATCATATATGTTATGTAGTGTATTAGGCCTAACATCTATTGCGCGGTCGGCATAGTCATTCGAGTTCAGTCCAATCCAAGATCGGCTCATTGACAGACAGTCAAGACGATTTTTAGAATCTTCAAAAGAACGAAAAACTACATGCTGGTCTATTCAGGTGTTGACATGATATTAGACGGATACACCGATTCTAATTTACATGTCAGACAAGGATGATCGAAATTCGATTACAGGATCAATATTTACTCTTGGTGGTGGATGACTACACAGATGGTTGTCTCATCGGTTAGGTACCTCCGGTGCAACAACAGCCTGTTCATGGTTGTTTTAGTTTCCAATTCTTATATTTTTTGCTTTTTCTGAGATTTTCTTTTTTTTGTCTTCCTTCCGTTTATCTATGAATGATATCACTGCAATATAAGGCTAACGTGTTCAATTGTCACGGATTAACACGCACTGAACGTTTTTTTTATTATCTAATTTTACCTTTAATTATGGAATGAGTCGTTACAAAATATTAGTCTCAAATAGTGTTTTGTATGATTTGATACACGTACATGAAAGTTTGTTCCCCGCCCGCAGGTTATAATGATTGCTATATGAACTTTTATCCTAAGATGCCCCTCTCTCAAGACACATTGCTGGTGTAATACCTTTTGTTATAACGGATCGATCAATAAGTGATGGTGATTGTGAGTAAAGATATAAGACTAACAAGTAAACAAACACAGAAACAAGAAGAACACAGATTTAACGTGGTTTCCGGCAATGTGCCAACTACTCCACGGACAAACGAGGATATTTTATTATCAACAGAAAGTTACATCTAGTTACAATTAATACAGACGGTATTTATAGCCTTGGGAATCCAACCCTAACCGACTAAACAATCAACCCAGTAAATGACTGAAATACCCCATAAGTAACTTAGACAAAACCCTAACAAACATGCGGTGAGGCGTGTTCCACAGTCTCTTTGAGCCTCAAGCAGAACTTGTCTTTAGTAGACTTGCCATCATCAAGAGTGATCAACCTCTTTGAACTTGCCCCCAGCTGAACACCAGACTTCAGCAGATGCTTTATACAATGCTGACCAAAACTTGTTTCCAAAAACAGACTCAGTAGCATAGTTTAAGTCACCATTACACATCTCCACCTTGACTTCAACTTCATTCAGACTGACCAGATGCACAACCAAGTGCCAGAAATCCTTTTTGTCTTCAGATTTCAATATCTCAGCAGACCCCCATCATCAGCTGAGTATTCCCATATACAAACTAACAGCTTTGGATATTTAGCAAGTCCAGACACAACTTGGTACTGGTTTAGTGAACATATCAACAGGATTGACATCAGTGCTAATCTTCTCCACTTTAACTCTCCTTTCATTTCTTAGAAAATGATACCTAACATCAATGTGCTTGGTTCTCTAATGATGAACCTGATCCTTAGCCAAACATATTTCACTAAGACTGTCACAATACACCTTGGCTTGATCTTGATGTAGACTCAGATCATTGATTAGCCTCTTTAACCAGATTGCCTCCTTTGTCGCATACATCGGTGCCATGTATATTCGCCTTGATAGTAGATAATGTCACTGTACCCTGTAAAGTTGCCTTCCAACTTACCACAGAACCACCTAAGGTAAACACATACCCAGTCATAGACCTCCTGTTGTCCACATCCGTAGAATAATCAGAATCACAGTATCATGTGACAAAACATTGAGTACCACCTCCATAAATGAGTCCAATATCTGATGTACCCCTAAGGTACCTGAATATCCTCTTTACTGCTTTCCAGTTTTCCTTTCCAGGTTGAGCCATAAACCTGCTGACAACATCGACTGCCTGAGACAAATCAGGCCTAGTACAGACCATGGCATACATAAGACTGCCAACTGCACTAGCATATGGAACCTTAGACATGTATTCTTTCTCATCACCGGTGGTTTGTGGAGCAAACAGATGAGATGAAGTAGATTTGGTGCCATTATAGTGTGTCTATAGTTTTTTTCTTTTGACATGCCAAACTTGGATAGTACCTTTTCAATATACCCCTGCTGAGACAAGAACAACTTCCCCTGATTCCTATATCTATAGATCTCCATCCCCAAAATTTTCTTTGCATTCCCCAAATCCTTCATCTCTTATTCAGCTTTGAGCAAATTCTTCAGATCTTGAATGTCAGACTTGTTTTGCGTGACTATCAGCATATCATCTACAACAACACCAGATAGATGATTGATCCATCCTTCAACTTGTTGTGATAAACACATCAATCATATGGACTCTGCTATAACCTCTTTGAATCATATAGTTGTCAAACTTCTTATACCCTTTGCCTTGGAGCTCTGCTAAAGTCCATATAAGGACTTCTTCAACTTGCACACATATCCTTTCTTTCCGGGAACTTGAAACCCTCTGCATTTGAGTCATATAAATCTCCTTATCTACATCTCCATATAGAAAAAGGTGTATTCACATCCAATTGCTCAAGTTCAAGATTACGATGTGCCACTATTGCTAATGACACCACGATGGAAGTATGTCTGACCACTGAAGAAAATATTTCTTCATAGTCTACCCCCTCTTTTTGACTGAACCCCCTAGCAACCAAACGTGCCTTATATCTAAAACCCTCAGCAGATGTCATTCCTTCCTTCTTCTTGAATATCCCTATGCCAATTACCACCCTCCTGTCTTGTGGTTGTTTGACCAGATCCCAAGTCTCATTCTTCTGAAGTGACTCCATTTCTTCTCCCATAGCAACAAGCCATTGGGATGCCTCAACACATGTCACTGCTTCCTAGTAAGTGTTAGGTTCAAAACCGTCCACTTCTTCAGCTACCTGTAGTGCATATCCAGCCATATCCTCCTCAAACCCATATCTTCTTAGAGGTCTGATAATGGTTCTCCTAGCTCTGCTGAGAGCTATACCCTGCTGACCAACATCAGCTGTTTGAGTCTCTGCTGACCTTTGTTCAACAGACTGGCTTGGATCCTGTTCTGGATCTGCTGACTGTTGACTATCCTCTGCTGACTCTTTCAATCCAGCAGGTTCTGATTGAAGCTCCTCCTGTTTGTCAACCTTCCCAGTCTCAGATCCAATTTCAGATTTAGATGTGGCTCTCACAGATGAGTTAAGCATAGATTTTCATCAAAGACTACACTCTCTTTGAGTATAACCCTATTTTCAGCTGATGACCAGATTCTATACCCCTTAACTCCATCTTCATATCCAACAAACACACCCTTCTTGGCCCTAGGCTCTAATTTACCCTCACTAACATGGTAGTAGACAGTGCTTCCAAAAACCCTAAGTCTAAAGTAGTCTGCTGACTTTCCTGACCAAACTTCAAGTGGTGTTTTAAGTTTGATCCCAGTGTGAGGCCCGCCTATTGATTAAATAGCAAGCTGTTCTACTGATCTCTCCTCAAAATCTCCTTGCTAGACCAAGAATTAGAGAGCATGCACCTTGCCCTTTCCGGAAGAGTTTGATTCATTCTTTCGCAACACCATTACATTTGTGGAGTATCTCGTGATATGGTGCCCAAAGCAATGCCTTCATTCTTGCAAAAATCATCAAACTCAGACCAACAGAATTCTAGTCCATTATCAGTTCTAAGTCTCTTGATCTTCCTCCCTGTCTGATTTTCAACCGAAGCCTTCCACTGCCTGAAGTTCTTGAATGCTTCACTCTTGTGTTTCATCATAATTACCCAAACCATCCTTGAATAATCATCTATAAAAGACACAAAATACATGTGACCACCCAATGAATCCACCCTTGAAGGTCCCCAACAATCGAATGAACATAATCAAGTGTCCCTTTTGTAATGTGGATTGCTTTAGGAACTTGCTCTATGTAGCTTCCCAAAACACAGTTTTCACAAATTCCAGCTCATTGACCTTATGTTCCCCAAGTAGATCAGACTTAGACAAAATTTGCATCCCCTTTCACCCATATGACATATTCTCATATGCCACAACTTAGTCAACTGTGACTGGTGAACCTCGATCTTTGCTGCAATGAAGAGAACTGTCTGATAGACCCTTGTAGTATGTACAATGTCCCCTGCCTGATATCCTTCAGAATCACACTTGAACCCTTATAGACATTCACCACTCCACCTTCACCCCTGAACTTGAACCATTTGCTGTCCAGTAGACTAAGTGATATCAAATTCTTGGTCATTTGTGGAACATGCCTAACCTCATTCAATGTGCAGAATTTACCATCATGTGTCCTGAGTTGGATTTATCCAATCCCAACTATTTTGCAGACCTTGCTGTTGGCCATAGCAATATATATGACCTCCATCAACCTGTTGATGGGTTGAAAACCACACCCTGTTTGGACACACATGACAAGATGCCCCAGTGTCCAGAATCCACACATCTCAGTGCCCTACTGACTCTGAAACTGCTAAGGCCAGATCTTCTTCAGAGTTTGTGTCATGTTCTTCCAAAGCAATCTGTACCTGCCTGCTTGAGTACCACCGCTCGCTTCTTCCTCTTTGGACATTCATTTTTCCAATGTCCCTGCTCCTTGCAGTAATTGCAGATATCCCTAGCTTTAGGACCCTTGGAATTCTTCTTGAATTTCATCTTTCCAGAATTGCCTGGCCCCCTGCTGACTCCACTGGCCACCAACCCAGCAGACTGACTATCTGTCCCAGATACAAATGCCTTATGGCGTAACTCTCGAGCATGGAGCGATGATCTTAGATCCTCCAATGATACTGAGTCCTTTCCAATAATAAAGGACTACACAAAGTTCTCATATGATGCTGGCAATGACACAAGAAGAATCAATGCAGCATCCTCATATTCAATCTTCACATCAATATTCCTTAAATCAAGCAATATTGTGTTCAGCTGGTCTAGATGATCCCTCAGCTGAGTACCCTCATGCATCCTTAAACTAAACAAACGCTATTTCAACATATGTGTATTTATAGTCACAAAACCCTAGGCATAGTCGCCATAACATCATACCAGCAGATTGACTAAAATACCTCAGACATGAACTCAGCTCAACTGACTCCACCATACGTAACCTGCTTACTTTGCTCTACTTAGTCAGCACTGCTTTTCCATATCAGACGTAGAGGTCAAGTCACCTTTACTAACAATAATTATGACCATGAGACTTTCTCACATGTTACCATGCTTACATATGTTAGGATTCTTCTTTCAATAGCTACGTAACTAGGTTTGTTAAGTCTGGCCAAGAGCAGATTGCCTGCAGACTTTTGGGATTTATTCATGGGTTAAAATATTCCTCTGGGTCATGGAACCACATATTTGATGAGATGATAAAATTATATGGATTTGACCAAAACTTTGACGAGCCTATATATACAAGCGAATCAAGGAGGATAAGGCGGCATTCCTGTATAGTGCTATATTGAGAATGATGTAGAAATGTTATTTGAAATCACGAGTTGGCTAGCCTGGACATTCCAAGTGAAAGATTTGAGAGATGCGAATTATGTTCTTAATTAGGATTCAAATTGTTCGAGATCACAAGAACTGGATGTTTGCACTATCACAAAGGTTTCCTACCAATCTGTCATGGAGTTAGTCTCAAAACCCTCATGGCTTGTTTGGATTGATGGAATGTAGTGGAATGGAATACTTTTTTCATTCCATTCCATCAATTTGGTATGTTTGGAAACTTAAGAATGGATTTATTTTGATTCCATTCCATTGAAAAAGCTATGGAATGATTGGAATGGAATAAAAATGATATTATTCCATTGCCTACAAATGCAGTAAAGTAATGATATCATTCCATTCCATTCCATCATATTTATTCCATTCCATTACATTTCATCGATCTAAATGATTTTTCGGTGTCCTTCTGACACCTGATGGGATTGAGACTATAGGGAAATGTCCTATGCATCCGTAGTTGCAGTCTTAATCATATATGTTATGTAGTGTATTAGGCCTAACATCTATTGCGCGGTCGGCATAGTCATTCGAGTTCAGTCCAATCCAAGATCGGCTCATTGACAGACAGTCAAGACGATTTTTAGAATCTTCAAAAGAACGAAAAACTACATGCTGGTCTATTCAGGTGTTGACATGATATTAGACGGATACACCGATTCTAATTTACATATCGAGACAAGGATGATCGAAATTCGATTACATGGATCAATATTTACTCTTGGTGGTGGATGACTACACAGATGGTTGTCTCATCGGTTAGGTACCTCCGGTGCAACAACAGCCTGTTCATGGTTGTTTTAGTTTCCAATTCTTATATTTTTTGCTTTTTCTGAGATTTTCTTTTTTTTGTCTTCCTTCCGTTTATCTATGAATGATATCACTGCAATATAAGGCTAACGTGTTCAATTGTCACGGATTAACACGCACTGAACGTTTTTTTTATTATCTAATTTTACCTTTAATTATGGAATGAGTCGTTACAAAATATTAGTCTCAAATAGTGTTTTGTATGATTTGATACACGTACATGAAAGTTTGTTCCCCGCCCGCAGGTTATAATGATTGCTATATGAACTTTTATCCTAAGATGCCCCTCTCTCAAGACACATTGCTGGTGTAATACCTTTTGTTATAACGGATCGATCAATAAGTGATGGTGATTGTGAGTAAAGATATAAGACTAACAAGTAAACAAACACAGAAACAAGAAGAACACAGATTTAACGTGGTTTCCGGCAATGTGCCAACTACTCCACGGACAAACGAGGATATTTTATTATCAACAGAAAGTTACATCTAGTTACAATTAATACAGACGGTATTTATAGCCTTGGGAATCCAACCCTAACCGACTAAACAATCAACCCAGTAAATGACTGAAATACCCCAGAAGTAACTTAGACAAAACCCTAACAAACATGCAGCAGACGTGTTCCACAGGTCTGCTGAGCCTCAGCAGACTTGTCTTTAGTAGACTTGCCATCGCGAGGTGATCAACCTCTTTGAACTTGCCCCAAATTGAACACGGACTTTCAAACAGATGCTTTATACAATCTTCGACCAAAACTTGTTTCCAAAAACAGACTCGATAGCATAGTTTAAGTCACCATTACACATCTCCACCTTGACTTCAACTTCATTCAGGTCGACGGATGCACAACCAAGTGCCGAAATCCTTTTGTCTTGATTTCAATATCTCTCGTGAGACCCCCATCATCATTTGAGTATTCCCATATACAAACTAATGACTTTGGATATTTAGCAAGTCAGACACAACTTGATGCTGGTTTAGTGAACATATCAACAGGATTGACATCGGTGCTAATCTTCTCCACTTTAACTCTCCTTTCATTTCTTAGAAAATGATACCTAACATCAATGTGCTTGGTTCTCTAATGATGAACCTGATCCTTAGCCAAACATATTTCACTAAGACTGTCACAATACACCTTGGCTTGATCTTGATGTAGACTCAGATCATTGATTAGCCTCTTTAACCAGATTGCCTCCTTTGTCGCTTACATCGGTGCCATGTATTACCTTGGTAGTAGATAATGTCACTGTACCCTGTAAAGTTGCCTTCCAACTTACCACAGAACCACCTAAGGTAAACACATACCCAGTCATAGACCTCCTGTTGTCCACATCCGTAGAATAATCAGAATCACAGTATCATGTGACAAAACATTGAGTACCACCTCCATAAATGAGTCCAATATCTGATGTACCCCTAAGGTACTGAATATCCTCTTTTTATTGCTTTCAGTTTTCCTTTCCGAGTTGAGCCATAAACTCCTGCGACAACATCATTGCTGAGACAAATCAGGCTAAAGATGCACTCATGGCATACATAAGAGGCGCTTAAATCGCACTAGCATATGGAACCTTAGACATGTATTCTTTCTCATCAGCTGACTGTGGAGCAAACACAGTAGACAGAAGTAGATTTGGTGCCATTATAGTGTCTATAGGTTTTGCTGCTGACATGCCAAACTTGGATAGTACCTTTTCAATATACCCCTGCTGAGACAAGAACAACTTCCCCTGATTCCTATATCTATAGATCTCCATCCCCAAAATTTTCTTTGCATTCCCCAAATCCTTCATCTCTTATTCAGCTTTGAGCAAATTCTTCAGATCTTGAATGTCAGACTTGTTTGCAGCAGCTATCAGCATATCATCTACAACAACACCAGATAGATGATTGATCCATCCTTCAACTTGTTGTGATAAACACATCAATCATATGGACTCCTGCTATAACCCTGCTGAATCATATAGCTGTCAAACTTCTTATACCACTGCCTTGGAGCCTGCTAAAGTCCATATAAGGACTTCTTCAACTTGCACACATATCCTTTCTTTCCCAGGAACTTGGAAACCCTCTGGCTGAGTCATATAAATCTCCTTATCTACATCTCCATATAGAAAGGCTGTATTCACATCCAATTGCTCAAGTTCAAGATTCTGATGTGCCACTATTGCTAACAGCACCCTGATGGAAGTATGTCTGACCACTGAAGAAAATATTTCTTCATAGTCTACCCCCTCTTTTTGACTGAACCCCCTAGCAACCAAACGTGCCTTATATCTAAAACCCTCAGCAGATGTCATTCCTTCCTTCTTCTTGAATATCCCTATGCCAATTACCACCCTCCTGTCTTGTGGTTGTTTGACCAGATCCCAAGTCTCATTCTTCTGAAGTGACTCCATTTCTTCTCCCATAGCAACAAGCCATTGGGATGCCTCAACACATGTCATCCTTTGCTTCTAGTAAGTGTTAGGTTCAAAACCGTCCACTTCTTCAGCTACCTGTAGTGCATATCCAGCCATATCCTCCTCAAACCCATATCTTCTTAGAGGTCTGATAATGGTTCTCCTAGCTCTGCTGAGAGCTATACCCTGCTGACCAACATCAGCTGTTTGAGTCTCTGCTGACCTTTGTTCAACAGACTGGCTTGGATCCTGTTCTGGATCTGCTGACTGTTGACTATCCTCTGCTGACTCTTTCAATCCAGCAGGTTCTGATTGAAGCTCCTCCTGTTTGTCAACCTTCCCAGTCTCAGATCCAATTTCAGATTCAGATGTGGCTCTCACAGATGAGTTAAGCATAGATTTTTCATCAAAGACTACACTCCTGCTGAGTATAACCCTATTTTCAGCTGATGACCAGATTCTATACCCCTTAACTCCATCTTCATATCCAACAAACACACCCTTCTTGGCCCTAGGCTCTAATTTACCCTCACTAACATGGTAGTAGACAGTGCTTCCAAAAACCCTAAGTCTAAAGTAGTCTGCTGACTTTCCTGACCAAACTTCAAGTGGTGTTTTAAGTTTGATCCCAGTGTGAGGCCCGCCTATTGATTAAATATCAAGCTGTACTGACAGTCTCTCCTCAAAATCTCCTTGCTAGACCAGAATTAGAGAGCATGCACCTTGCCCTTTCCAGAAGAGTTTGATTCATTCTTTCTGCAACACCATTCTGTTGTGGAGTATCTCTGACAGTATGGTGCCCAGCAATGCCTTCATTCTTGCAAAAATCATCAAACTCAGACCAACAGAATTCTAGTCCATTATCAGTTCTAAGTCTCTTGATCTTCCTCCCTGTCTGATTTTCAACCGAAGCCTTCCACTGCCTGAAGTTCTTGAATGCTTCACTCTTGTGTTTCATCATAATTACCCAAACCATCCTTGAATAATCATCTATAAAAGACACAAAATACATGTGACCACCCAATGAATCCACCCTTGAAGGTCCCCAACAATCAGAATGAACATAATCAAGTGTCCCTTTTGTAATGTGGATTGCTTTAGGGAACTTGCTCCTATGTAGCTTCCCAAACACACAGTTTTCACAAATTCCAGCTCATTGACCTTATGTTCCCCAAGTAGATCAGACTTAGACAAAATTTGCATCCCCTTTCACCCATATGACATATTCTCATATGCCACAACTTAGTCAATCTGTATTTGGTGAACCTCGATCTTCGCAGCAAAGACAGCAGAACTCTGATCTGATAGACCCTTGTAGTATGTACAATGTCCCCTGCCTGATATCCTTCAGAATCACACTTGAACCCTTATAGACATTCACCACTCCACCTTCACCCCTGAACTTGAACCATTTGCTGTCCAGTAGACTAAGTGATATCAAATTCTTGGTCATTTGTGGAACATGCCTAACCTCATTCAATGTGCAGAATTTACCATCATGTGTCCTGAGTTGGATTTATCCAATCCCAACTATTTTGCAGACCTTGCTGTTGGCCATAGCAATATATATGACCTCCATCAACCTGTTGATGGGTTGAAAACCACACCCTGTTTGGACACACATGACAAGATGCCCCAGTGTCCAGAATCCACACATCTCAGTGCCCTACTGACTCTGAAACTGCTAAGGCCAGATCTTCTTCAGAGTTTGTGTCATGTTCTTCCAAAGCAACTGTACCCTGCTGAGTACCCTGCTACTTCTTCCTCTTTGGACATTCATTTTTCCAATGTCCCTGCTCCTTGCAGTAATTGCAGATATCCCTAGCTTTAGGACCCTTGGAATTCTTCTTGAATTTCATCTTTCCAGAATTGCCTGGCCCCCTGCTGACTCCACTGGCCACCAACCCAGCAGACTGACTATCTGTCCCAGATACAAATGCCTTATGGCGTAACTCTCGAGCATGGAGCGATGATCTTACATCCTCCAATGATACTGAGTCCTTTCCAATAATAAAGGACTACACAAAGTTCTCATATGATGCTGGCAATGACACAAGAAGAATCAATGCAGCATCCTCATATTCAATCTTCACATCAATATTCCTTAAATCAAGCAATATTGTGTTCAGCTGGTCTAGATGATCCCTCAGCTGAGTACCCTCATGCATCCTTAAACTAAACAAACGCTATTTCAACAAAAGCTTGTTGGTTAATGACTTAGTCATATACAGACTCTCAAGTTTGGACCACACCTTCTCAGCAGTGTCCTCCCCAGCAACCTCTGTGATAATATCATCTGACAAGCACAACATAATTGTTGAATGTGCTTTCTCCTCCAGACTGGGTCTCTCAGCATCACTTCCTTCTGTTGATTTAGACAAGGGACCCCATAATCCCTGTTGCTTCAACAAAGCACGCATCTTGATCTACCACAGACTAAAACTGTTCCTTCCTGTAAACTTGTCAATCTCAACATTTAAAGCAGACATCATTCTCACCAGAAAAGCTTGTGTAGATCCTAAATCCTATCGTCAATTATGACCTTGGTGCCAATCTACCTTGCTTAAAACAAATAAACAGATTTCTTGATGAACCTGGACGCTCTGCTACCAGTTTGTTATAACGGATCGAGAAGTGATGGTGATTGTGAGTAAAGATATAAGACTAACAAGTAAACAAACACAGAAACAAGAAGAACACAGAATTAACGTGGTTTCCGGCAATGTGCCAACTACTCCACGGACAAACGAGGATATTTTATTATCAACAGAAAGTTACATCTAGTTACAATTAATACAGACGGTATTTATAGCCTTGGGAATCCAACCCTAACCGACTAAACAGTCAACCCAGTAAATGACTGAAATACCCCAGAAGTAACTTAGACAAAACCCTAACAAACATGCAGCAGCCGTGTTCCACAAGTCTGCTGAGCCTCAACAGACTGGTCTACAGTAGACTTGCCATCAGCAGGCTGATCAACCCTGCTGAACTTGCCCCCAGCTTGAACCCAGGACTTCCAGATGCTTTATACAATGCTAACCAAAACATGTTTCCAAAAACAGACTTAGTAGCATAGTTTAAGTCACCATTACACATTTCAACCAAAGTAGATAAAAAGATGTGTGTTGAAGTGTTTAAGATGTTAATTATCTACCTCCCCAACAACTTAAGGTTTTGGTTTTGTGATAGATGATAATTCAACAATGTGAAATCGCTAGTGTATAATAGTGTTTATAGTCTTGCTAATGTGAGGACTTTAAAGTTAATGGAAAGTATATATATAACAAAGTATTTTGTATTAATTCTTATTTAACTATGGGATGTTATTGATTCTATTACGTTTATATATTAGGGTTTTATATATGTTAGGGGAATCAGATTTAACCTAATGGTTTCATTACGGTTTCCCATCAGAATGATCATTGTTCATATAATAATTCACATTACAATTCAAACAATATTTCGGTTCCGTTTGTTTTGGGTTGGAGTTTATTTTGGACGTTTTTTTGTATTCTAGTGGATAATAAAATATAATAAAAATAATTGAAGTAATAATTAAAAAGTTAAAATGTTGTTTTGAAATTTGTATAGATAAATAAATGATTGGTGAGAGAAATTAAAATAAAATAGTATAATGAATAAAATAATGATAAAAAAAGTAATAAAGTAGATAAAGTGAAATGGTGAAAGATAGTTTAATATTTTTTATTTGTAGTTGAAATAATGATTGGTGAGATAATTGTAAAAAATAATTGATTAAATAATATTAAAAAACTCCACAAAAAAAAAAAAAACTCCAACGAAAACAAACTCATGCTTCATGTCTTCGTAACAAAACCACATAATCATTTCATTTATATAACTTCGAAATAACATACACGAACGATTAATGTTCAAGTGACATTAATGGGTACATATATCCAAATTTTTTTTAAGCAAACAAACATAAAATATTCTACTTGTATTATTCTTATTATTATTATTATTTGGAAGCTATTGGTTCCAAGTGAAGTAGAATAATAAGTTCATAACCAACATCCTCTCAACCCATTAATTGTTATCAGCTTTGTAATCAGCCCACAACTGATCAACACTCTCCCCAAGCAGATCAACAAAGTAGCTATCAGCATGGCCATTTCTCATCAATTCATTGAGATCCGCAACGAAACCATTCGAAAGGCTATCGCAATAATCAAGAAACCGGCCAGTTACATTGTACCCTTGATCCCCACGGTTACCTTGCCCCAGTTGAACCCAATGGCTAGGTGCATACCCAGCCGTGAGCCTAATATAATCCGCGATTCCTTCAATCAATCCACCATCAGCATGCCCGTTTCCATACCACTGCCATACATGCGTCATCTCGTGCTACAAAACACATGTGATTTCGGTTTTCACATCGTCTGTGTATCCTTGTATATACCGTGCACTCACGTGGATCTGATTATATATATATATATATATATATATATATATATATATATATATATATATATATATATATATAATAAAGAGACATCATTCTCATGTTTTTATCATTTTGGGTTGTCGATTTCCCCTATTTTTTAACAGAAAAAAATAGGTGACACTTTTGTTTTTTGTATGTCCATAATGAGGAGGGGGGAAGGACGGTAATTTGATTTGTATGTTCATCGTTTTAATAGCTTTGACAGTCTTGGGCTCCCCCTCCATTGTAATTTTCTTAACTAAATACCAAATTTGGATGGCTTGAAGTAGTAACTTCATCTACGTACGGTTTTATTTTATTTTTTATTTTTTTTTTTTTTTTTTTAGGAATATACATTATACATCTACGTACCTTATTTCAAATTTTTTTTTTGAACAGCCAAAATTTCTCATTAATCAGCAAGATGCTAAAAAAAATTACAAGATATTGTCCATATTATCACAAAAACAACTCCCGGTTATTGAAATCAGAAATGCCCCAAAACAGAAAAGCTGCAAAAATCTCTCAGCCAACATCTGAAACAAACTGAAAACAAATAAAAAACATATGTAGCAGGCTTCAAACCTGTTGCGTTCCAAATTCAAAGAAAACCGGCACCATTTCGACTAGCACAGGAAACAAGAACCAAACCTTGGGATTAAACTGCTGCAATCATCGGGTTTGATTTCCAAACTTCCCACTCCAACTTCCTGAGACCTTCGGAATTTGATAACCAAGAAAAAGATAATCTCTGAATATCTCTAAAAATCGATTCCGGATTCAAAACTTGAGACTGAAAAAACACTTTGTTCCTATGCAACCAAATTACCCAAGTCGTGACACCAACAATAGCGGACCATAAGTAGGATGCCGAATTCGAAGAAGCACTCTTGGGTCTCCAGATATAAATATCCAGACTGAATGAGCAAGCATTTAGCCCAACAATCTTGCACCAATCTAGGATATGAGAGCAAAGCAATAATGACACATCGCAAGCATAAAAAAGATGGTTAACTGTTTCTTCAAACTTATAGCAAAACGGACAATAAAAATCTTGGATTTCCACACCACGACTAAAAAGGTTCGGTTTTGTTGGAATTCTTTTGAAACTTGCTTTCCACATAAAGAGATTCACCTTATTTCATATATACGATTATTATATTTACATTTTATTTTAGGAAACTGAAACTTTAGGAGGTATGTATAGATCAAGTTGTTTTACTTTTTTATTTATATATATATATATACAGGCCGGTCATGTGAAATATGGGGTCCAAAGTCGCACGTTCGACTCCAAATCCCTTGGTTAAAGTAGTTGGGTTTTCCTCACGAACTTAGAACTTAATGAGGATTTTTCACATAAAATGAAACAAATCACATATTTAACATTTTTTTAAGGTAACATATTGGGAATTGAAAAAATATACATTTGGGAAAAAATAGTTTTTTTGTATACCCCTATTTTTGAGTCTTACAAGCATAACCCTCAGTAGAACGGGCAATTTGACATTTATGACGGGATATAATGTCATGAGGGCGGGTTATTTTTCATTGAGGTCGAACTAAAATAACACGTCCTCAGTAAATTTTCTCACTCGGTCGTGCTTACAAACCCGTCCTGAAATTATTATTATTTTTTTTTTTTTGACAATTGTGGGCACGGGATCCTCTGTCAAACCGGCCTGTCCAATTTCCCTGTCAAAGCTAATCCGACGTCGTTTTTGTGAAAGAAAAAATTAATTATTGTACGTATTTAGTTTTTCTATTTGTGCTTTTGACTTTTCCTCATTTTCATTCACAACACACTTTCTTCTTCCTATGTCTTCTTCCCCAAATAGAATACTTTTCTGCCATGAAAACCAACTTTGCCGCAACTGCTATACATTATGCGGGTTACTTGACGGAATTACTTTCTCAATGTGTAATGTTCTATTATTGAAAACGTGTAACTCACCGGAATCTAAGTTTTTGTGGGGGTAAGTTTTGAAAAAAAAAACTTTAATTAACCAGTATACCTTGATATACATTAGATTTTTTAAAATGTTCAGAAGAACACATAATCCAAAAATATTAATAGCTTCATTCAGACCTACCGGATTCTGTTGTCAGTAATGGATTCCCTGTGGTCAGAATTGGACTCTATTTCAAGAAATGACGGTAATCAGCAGAAGAGAATCGTTTCAGATTATAGTTTTCAGTAAGGGTTTGGACAGGGAGGATAGCGAGAAAGAATGGACGGTAAGGAAGCTGCAATGGATGGCAGAGGGTCCGCAGTACCCGAAGAACTGGAGTAATCCAGTAGCCGGGAAGGGGCCTAGAAGTGCCTACTACTACACCACACTACACTTGGCTCTACACATTTACAGAGTAACCCCCCTGTCCAGTGCCTGGCAGAGCTAAGGGGCTTCAATCCTTACTATTTATCCCATCTAATGGGGCCTTACTTATTCAGGGGATATTTTCTGGTTTACCACCACTTTCTGGAACAAATTGTGAGAATACCACCCAAGGCAAAAAATACCAATTTTGATTCGCGATTTTCTCCCGTTTTTTTCACCTTTGTGCACGATCTTAAGGGACACCCTTCCCTATTGGGTTCCCCTTCCCAATTAGGGTTTAGTTTGGTTCAAAAAACCTAAAACGCGAAAATGGGAGTGGTATTTCGACAAGAGAGAGTGGTAGTCGCACAAATGGCCCGGCAAAGTAGTGGTAGATCGGCAAAGCTCCCCTTATTCAGGGGGGAGAGTTGAGCCTCAAAAAGCACTGTTGAGAGGAAGATCCTTGGCCCCTCTTCATTCTCTCTGAGGT
Organism: Gentiana macrophylla; assembly: GCA_026214975.1. NCBI lineage: Eukaryota > Viridiplantae > Streptophyta > Magnoliopsida > Gentianales > Gentianaceae > Gentiana > Gentiana macrophylla. Next base: position 37,103,338 of record CM047807.1, on the reverse strand, counting down.
TCCAAACCTTTCTTCAACATAGGTGACAACGAGCGAGGTGCGAAGCGAGTGATGATGAAAAGTAGTGACTGTTGAGGCCTGGGGGACGATTTTTTTTTTTTTTTTTTTTTTTACTTCTTAGTAACAATAAAACGACGTCAGGATTAGCTTTGATAGGGAAATTGGACGGGTATTTTTAGCAAGGCCGAGTGAGAAAATTTACTGAGGACGTGTTATTTTAGTCCGTCCTCAATGAAAAGAAACCCGTCCTAATGGCATTATATCCCGTCCTGAATGCCAAATTGTCCGTCCTACTAAGGGTTATGCTTGTAATACTTAAAAATAGGGGTATACAAAAAAAAAAAAACTATTTTTATCCAAAGGTATATATTTCGAATTTCGGTCTAACATATTTAACATTTAGGTACCATAAAATATCTCATAATTTATCTCAATACAAGTTAGGATTTAGGAATGTTTGTTTGAAAAAAAAGAGTTAGGAATGTTAATTACACACCTAATTCGTCATCTTGATTAGAGTCCCTTTGATATATAGAGAATGATGTATATTCATTTCTATTGTAATACATATACACCAGACTTAATGGTTAATACAAAGTGTGACGAATAAAACTTTTGTTAAAATAACTCGTTTTATTTTTATCAACATTGACTTTTTATTACACGCAAGTTTAATTTTTTTTAAATAAGACATCGCGGAAAGTTACTTGCGGCAAAAGACATCACGATTCAGGGCCTGAAAGCAGCCCTAGCAAAATGCTTGCAATCTAATGCTTTTATAGTGGCCCGGGGTTGGTAAGAACTCGGTTCAATTTGATTTTTTTATCGTGATCAGTACACTACTGGAAGGTGGAAACAATACTTCATGTCTTTATTCATAACAAAACAAAGAAATTCACAGTTAACACATATGAGAACAATTACACTGATCAAGTTACATCAATGGAGGATATCCATAGTTTTATTAATTGAGTTGACACACACATACGCATAAAATACTACTCTTCTGATCAAGCATTGTTCTTCGCTTTGTAATCAGCCCAAAGTTGATTAACATTCTTCCCAAGCAGATCAACAAAATAGCTATCAGCATAACCGTTTCTCATCTTCTTGTTAAGATCCGCGACGAAACCATTTCGAAGGCTATTGCAGTAATCAAGAAATCGGGCAGTTACGTCGTATCCTTGATCCCAACGGTCACCTTGCCCCGGTTTCACCCAATGGCTAGGTGCATATCCAGCTTTGAGCCTAATATAATCCGCGATTCCTTCAATCAGCCCTCCATTTGCACGCCCATTCCGAGTGATTTTATGGTGCAACGGTTGTAGCAAGGTTATACCAAGTGGCATACATTAGAGCCTCTCATTTTTACTATCTTTCACATAATACACTTTTATCGTGTGTGAGAGGTTAGAAATGTGTGGTTGTAATGTATGCCACTTGGTATAACCTTCCTACAACGGTTGTATTTTAAAATTTCACCGCCCATTCCCATTCCACTGCCATACATGCGTCATCTCGTGGTATAAAACACCTGTGATCTCGGTTTTCACATCACCTGTGTATCCTTGTATATACTTTGCGCTTATATGAATCTGGTTATTGATAGCGTATGCAACGCCATCCATGTCGTCAATGAATAGATCGACTCGCTGCAGGTCTTTTCGGTCGGCAGGAATGCTTTCTTTGAAGGTTGCCCAGATGAAGTTTGTGGCGGAATTCATCTTTTGCATCATGTAGATGTTTCCAATGGCGGTTGTGAAGCGGGAACCACCTGGGGTTTTTGAAGCCGTGTTTGTGACGGTGTAGGTAATGGCGCCATAGCTGACTTGAATGGCTGCCAAGAAAATCAAACAGAAGAGAACAAATATGTGTGGTCTGATGTTTGCCATTACAGCTAGATCAAATTAAAGGCAAAAGCTTTAGATGTAAGAAAAAGAAGATGATCTTCTGAAATGCATTGTATGCCCATTTTTATAGCTGCACGAAATGCTTTAGCCAACCTGTATACCATTTGTTTATCAATAGAAGCATTTGGTCTTTGACATTTTCCATTTAAATGGAAAATTGTAGTCAATGAATCTAGGCTTTAGTTGTCTTTAAAAAATAAATTCGACTGGTTCATCAGACGAAAAGAATGACCTGCAGGTCGAATGGAATCATTTATTTATTGTATGAAGTGCTCAGTCCATTATGCATCAATCCAACTGAATAGGAAATGTTTAGTGCAGAATGCATCGGCTCAAAGGAGAATAAAGAAAGGTAGAAATCATGAAGTTTATAAGAAAGTCAATGTGGCTGACATACTACATAGATGAAAACTAGGTCCTATAGGGGTTTGTTTGTTGGAAAATTTATCAATCTAGCATGCGGTTTAACACAAAAATTCAAGTAAAAACGAAAACATAAAATAAGACACAAAACTTATTGACTGAGGCGAGTGCAGCACTTTGTCCTGAAAACGTTTTTGCCCCCATTATGTGCACATGGTAATGAAAATCGCCTAAGATACAACAGTCATACCTTTTTCGGATTGTTGCACTTCAATGAGAAGAATACGGCGAACCGATCATGTTCTGTAAATCTCTTCTTGACTCGGAAAATATGCAAAGTATTTGGATGAGTATTTTTTTTAATGCATTTGGCCAGAATTTGTCTAAGGAAAATCATTTAAAATTTGCATCATATTCCATTAAAATGGTGGGAATTTATAAGGGAAAGAAGTCTCATCATTCAACGGTTGCAACTTTTAATCCGAAAAGTTATAACATTTTACCGAAAGGATCTGACCTTTCTTACGGGTCGTAACCTTTCATCGAACCGTTACGACCCTCCATTAATTTTATAATTAATTTTAATTCAAATTCTCCAACAATCCTCCACATGAATGAAAATTAATGCAAATGCAATGCAGACTCTGAAGAGATCACAGGCAGAAATCTGTTGCATCGGGCGAGGTGGTTTGCTGCCTTTAACTTTCCGTAGTAGAGTACGATCGGACATACTCGGTAAGTAGTGAACTAGGTCTTGAATTGCTCAGGCTTTGATGCATGCCTAGGCAATGATACATGCACAACAAATCTCTTAACATTCTCGAGGTTCTCATGGTTGTGTCTGTTTTGGCCCTGGATAACCGTGGTTTCAGAAAGTGTGTTAGAGAATTCAGCCCCAAAATTCTCACAGAAGCGGCCCCACTTCCACTTACATAGGTGAACTCCGATAAAGAGTACTCTGCAATACCCCACTTGTCTTATCCAAGATATAGGAATCATTAAAAGCTTTATGCTTAACCTGAACCATTCAGCAGACAGCACTTTTGTTTTAACAGAATGAGTAAGTGCTAATTTTCCCTCATAACTTAATTGTCTCTTTTGAACCATGATTTTGGGATCTTCAGTCATTATGGTTGGGTTGTCATTACAAGGAAACGTGCGTAATAGGCTTAAGTCTCATTCTGTTTGCCAAAAATTTGACACCCGATCTCTAGCTAAACCATTTTTAAACAGATCTGCAAGATTCTCCTTCGACGTTATACAATCGAGGAAATGAAACAATTAGAGATCAATTATTGAATGGTATTATGTCTACGACGTATATGTCGAGACTTACCATTATACATACTATTATGTGTCCATCCTATAGCCGACTAACTATCACAGTGTATGCTAATAGTAGCCACTGGCTTAGGCCAACATAGATTATCCTCAATGATATTCCTGAGCCATTAATTATGCATCAATCCAACTGATCGAATCAAAGAAGGACTATAGTATAAGAAATATTGTTTAGTGCAGAATGCATCGACCCAAAAGAGAATAAAGAAAGGAAGAAATCATGAAGTTTGTAAGAAAGTCAATGTGGCTGACAAATATACTACATAGATGAAAACTAAGTCCTATAGGGGTTTGTTGAGCCTGAGCTTGACCAAGAACAAATGTATCTACAAGTGGAAAAGAGTAATAAATGGGAAAAAAAGACTTTCTAGGCGAGGCCAGTGGCAAATGGTTATACCTAAAGGGAGGGGGCAACTATTATAACGGACCGTCAGGGATCGAAAATTGGATTGCAATAATCAAGAATAAACGAAAAAGCATAAATCACACATGAAACAATAAAATAGGATTTAACGTGGTCTTCGGCAATTGCCGACTAGTCCACTAGAGATTTTACGGACTTCTGCAATTGGTTCCGTAATTTCTCCTGCTACTGCAATTGTTCTAGGTTACAAAAGATGCGTATTTATAGTCACAAAAACCCAAACCTAGCCGCCATAACAACATACTAGCATATTCCCTAAACTACCCCGGACGTGAACACAACAGACTTCAAATGAGTCTTTTCCAGACGAGACTCAACTCCAGATGAGAACTCCACCTCAGACAAGAATTTCCCAGATCATATGAGACTCTAATTCAGGCGAGTTCACCAGATACTCAGTTGAATTTACTCAGCCGAGGCTTCCAGACACAGATGCATAACCATCGCAAACATGTTCAACAAATACAACAGACGCCACTCCACTGGCAGATGGACTCGGATGACTCTTCACTCCACCGACTTCCTAGACTTGAACACTTCACTCTACTCAGCTGGTACAAGATCAGCTGACCCTCACTCACCCAATCCTAGATTTTGGTTCACTAGATTCAGCTATTGATTCTTCAGGTTCAGATGCACAACAATGTGCCATATTAGTGTTAATTGTCCTCAGCTGAGTTCTACAGACTCAGTTGAGTGGACCTGAACCTCAACCTAAACACTTCAGATTCATATTCAGACATGGTTTGCATTAGGGCCTTTGGAATTATCTTTGTGGTTCTCAAACTCTTTTGAGATCTTATTTACTCCCACTGTCTCTTTTGGAAGAGATACTTCCTCTTGTGGATAGCATGTTTGGAGAAAAACACCTTTTGCTCCGCGGACAAGTAAATAACATATAGCGTACTTGCTAAGATATCCCACAAAGTTGCACATGTGATACTGGGCTCTAAGCCTTTCAGACATCGCCTGCTTGCTGGAAGCATGACAACCGTAAATCATCGGTTAAGATGGATTTGATGTCATCGATTCCATATCTGATATGGAATTTATTCAACCTTTATTTTTTAGAACTCGGTTAAGTATATGTTTCGTATAAGGGCACTATCCCGAAACGGGTAAGGGATACTTCGCACGGCTTACGTCACACCTTTATCATATAAAGTGTTGTTTCTATTTTAGAAGCACAATCTGATTGCGTATCCAAAAATGGTATCCTTCAAGGGGGAATCTTATTCCTTTTCAGACAACTTCTGAAACACCCTTCAGGTGTTAATTACTTCAATCCAATTGAAGATTAATTCCTAAGTAGTTTATCAATTTCATATTCGAACTAGCTCGAACTTTTTGGGCTTTCCGAATTATGCACTTCACTGAGTACACTTGACTATTTCTAAAAATAGTCATAGAGATTAACAAAAATTTATTTGTGGCATTAATTCTCATGAGCCAACAAACATCGGTATGTTTAGGCTTTGGACAACTTTCTAGATTTTCTAACATTTTCATAAAAGGGTATTTTAGTCATCTTTAGATAAGATACGTATTACCCACATGATTCATAACCATATGGTTCAAACGTCATCAGAATGGCATCTGATCACACGATTCCCCTCCATACAGACTATGTCTAGAACGACCACCAAATATTAAGGATAACAGCCATATAAACATTTAGTTGAGATTTTATCACATATATCAACTATATAGTGACATCAATCTAGTATGTTGGATTCAGTGACCTTTCAACTTTATCGGAATAACATTTTTTATTTACAATTGAATATGTCTACTAAATCCTAACTAGTAACTGAGAAACATCTTCTTCATAAGAACCGGAACATAATAACGTTTATTTAGTTCGCTTATCAGTCTACTAAAATCAGAATACAATACCGAAAATGTCGCAACATTTGCTTCACTTTTCGAATCTTAATGCATTCCGTATTTAATCTTTCTAATTTAATCATACTCGTAAGATATCATATATCTAATAGTTGACTTGAACTTAGATGGATTTATCTCAAAACACTTGCCTAGAATAAAGACTTCGATAAGATCTCTTATTTTAAGCACATGCCCTAACTTCCTTTTTAATCCTTTAAGCACTTGTGAATATTTCTTTGTGTAGTCTTCATTAGACTAAGAAAGATCACAAGAGCTATGTCTTTAATTTCCTTTAATAAAGAAAAACTAAAGTTTATTAAATAGTTTATTTAACCATTTGAATCGTATTCAAAACATTTTCCAAAATTCGATGTGGTCATTCTTATCCAACGTTTGAATTAATTGTCATCGTACGACTGAATGATCATATTGGATCGTATCCAATATATGATTAATTCGTTGAAACTTATTTCAAGTGATTCAATCATAACATGAGCTTCCGCTTTTGTTAATAATTAAAGTCTAGGAACACTCCATCAAATATGTAGTCTACTTGTCTCTAACTACTATAACGGGGTTGCTCGCGTCATTGCTTATTTTAAAAAGATTAAAATTACTTAACCATACTTGAGAACGTTTCTCAAAAGGTAACAGTCACAATTTGGTTTTACTAATCAAGAATTAAAAACATAAATATAAAAGTTTGATAAAAACTACAACATAAAATAAAGATAAAAGAGTGTTGTTGTTTATACACGCAAAATCAAAACTGGTCTTTTGATTTATGATTTTGCTCCCATTACTCAACTACTCCTAATTGACTTTCAAGAATCTTTCAAATATTCTTTAGTGGCCAAGATCTCATCTAGTTACCCCGATTCCCGATGAGGGCTGATCAACCGGAATAATTCGAAAGGTATGTAACACTTTACCAATCACATCTCTATGTGACTCTTGGTGGTTGACTAGTCAACTTTTTGACAATTCACATCTTATGTGATAGTCAACCCCTTGTCTCTAAAATCAGACGGTCCTGACGAGGGCCAATCACCGCAAGTCGTAACCCAAATATTCTTGAGCTCCAGTAATGATCATATCTCGATAACGACGGTATACCCGAGGTAGGTCAACTCCCGATGAGGGCCGATCAGTTGGATCCGAGCAAGGGCTCTTCACTGTCATTATAATATTGGGAGACAAATATAACTCGATTTTTGTTGTGGGAGTAATTTTAGATTAATTCACTAAATTAATTTCGAATTAATTCTCCTAATTAATTTAATTATGGTCTCATTATGTATATATATCTCTATAGACATATATCCTACATATTTATCTAGATCGTGCCTAGTTATGCATCTATCGTATCATATAAAATAAATACAAGCACAAAATAAATAAATACGTAAAGTAATCGGTATGATCATGGACTTTTCCTAGAGTGCGATTTGAACACAAACCGAGCGAAACCGTGATCGCAATCTAAAGGTAGCTGCAACCGCCAATAGGATCTTTAATGCTCCATTCTCCAATGGGATCTTTACTACGTCTTTTTTGGTCTCCATCTTCCGCTCCACTTTTATCTAATAAAATAAATACACCCGCCGCACACGGGGGGAGCCAACGAGAATGGGATAATGCAGAAAATGAACTAGGTAACGTTCTTCATAACGGCCTAGGACAATTTAAACCAACATAAAAATTAAATCATTCACACATATCCTATTGGTCGAGTCCATGATCAATCGGGGTCCATATAATCACATTATATCTACTATGTCTATTTCTTGCAATAATATCTTATGAAAAAGACAAATTAAAATTTAACTACTTGCGTCTTATTTATCACATCAAATAATCAATTAACTTTTAATTAATTAAATGACTTAAATCGAAAATAAAATTAACATTTAATTTTAAATCGATTCTAATTTCAATTTTATTAATTTGAAACTATTCAAAATTAAAATCAAAATTAAAAGGTCTCTTTTGTTTCATTTCCCTTTGGTTTTTAACCAAAAGTGATGTCTTTGGTTTCCTAAACCAAAAGGCCTCTTTCCACACAAGATTTGGTTGACTGCCTGACTCATTTACCAAAATAAATTTTTAAAAAGTGGCCTAGTCTAGGCCTTTTTCCAAATCAAATATTTGGAAAGGGCCTAGGTCTATTCCAAACAAAATTTAGGAAGGCCAATATTTTGGTTGATTTTCCTGGGCACTTTCTAAAATCAAAATTTTGAAAGTGGTCTAGGCCTAGGCCTTTTTCCAAATCAAATATTTGGAAAGGGCCTAGACCTATTTCATACAAAGTTTGGAATTTCCATTATTATTTTAATGTCATGTGGCATCCCAAGGGCCCAAACTATTTGAACTATTGGTTAGCCACATGAAACAACTAAACAAAAGAGATATCAATGCACAATAAATATCGCAAAACGAAAAACAAAATCGGGACCGCCATGAGACAACCAGCCAACGGCAGCACCTTAGGGGGGCGCCGCCGCCGGCCGCCGTATGGTGGGGAGCCGCCGCCAGTCGGCCGAGCTCCTTACCCGAATATTATTTTTTTTCTTTTTCCGTTATCGCGAATCTAGATCTTGCATCTATAGATAAATTACTACGCAATTTAATTAGTGCTTATTGCTTAAGCTCGAAACTTGCTCTGATACAACTGTTAGAAAATCTATGCGGGAACGCAGCGGAATTCAAAATTTATTTCCTTTTAACAAGGATCGACTTCATTTAAGCAAAAAAAAAAAAAAAAGCTAGAAGACGGTGGTTACCTTGGTTGATCTAAAATATCGACTCTTTGACCGTCTAAGGAGAGTAGTGGTGCACGGAGCCGCCCAAGCGTTCGGCCTCTATCGCTAGTCCACATGAACAACCCACCAGAATCCACTATTGGATTGCTACTAGAAAAATCTGGTTGCTAGACCGGCATTTTCTCTCTCTAAATCTCTCCAGAAGAAACTCTCTATTTTCACAAGAATTATTAGCTCTTGGAATTGTGATGTACAAAATAGCTAGCCAACCCCTTTCTTTTATTGTAGAAAGTGGCGCCCCTATTGTCCTAATCTGATTAGGAGAAGCTTCCTAGAAGATAGATGAAAGAGAAAACTTTTTCCCAATAAAATAAGGAAAATCCTTTTGGTTGATTTATCTCATTTAATATTCAATATCTTATATTAAATATATTTCCAAGATATATATTGACAATATCTTACATTGAATATGTATTTATCTTGTTACCATAAATCTATTTTTCCAAAAATCAATTAATATCTAATATTAATATTTTGGTAATTTTATTAATTAAATTGCACAATTCAAATGTATCCAATATACTTTGAAAATGGCGTCTCATATATCCTAGATTTAGCATCCAGAATATTCTTTAATTAATATAATGCTATGATTAATTAATTTACAAAATACATGCATGTCATGTATATATATATATATATATATATATATATATATATATATGTATATATATATATTCGAAATATATGTATCTATATACATATTTAATTAATCAACATAATTAATATCTTGTATTATAATTATTCATAATAAATAAATATCACCATATTAATTTACCACTATAACCTTTATAGTATGAGATAAATTCTTTCCTTATTTGGTTATCAACTATAACCACATTTTAATCCGACTTGATGTTCATATGTCTGTGACCCGATAGGCTTCCGAATATGTTGGTCGTAGACACAAAGTGCAAATTACGAAAATGCCCTTCATACCTAACGATCACGGGATAGCGTCTAGAAACACACCGTGACTCCCAATAATTGGAAGAGTCAAATGCAATGACTACTACCTTTCATGTGAAACAGCTACTGTGTAAATAGAATCCTTTCGCTGTAATAATATCCATACGGTCGTACATTGAGTGTCAAGCATCAACGACCGTATTTAATAATCTAGATATCATGCTCTCTCGAAAGAACTTATTTACTTCCATTTTGCAAAGATTCACGAGAGTAAGACATTCCTTATAAGAATGCTCTTTCGGATATTCACCCCTACTCATAGGGTACGATTCCCAGACGACCAAACATGTATACTCCGCATTCTTCAGTATCACACACAATCACTACCGCATGATCGCCTCATGGCTAGGGGAAACCTCAATAGTGTCAAAGCATGACAATCCACACCGTGATGCCATGTAGACTCCGGTCCTAAGGATAATTACACAACCGCCACATAGTGTGACACTTAACAGTGTAAGTGGGTCAGTCTAACGTATGCATTCTCTAATACACGTCCACGTACAATCCAAGTGTCTCTACACTTCGATAGACGAGATCTATCCCTGCCCTTAAAGACATAAGACATCTAATACGTGCTAGCCTTTTCATACTATCAATGCCCTGTTTAATAGTAAATCAATCTAGAGACATTTAAGTATCAAACTTATTAAAGTGATTAGAGATCTCATCAACCTTAATCACCTATCATGGTTTCTGTATCACAATTTAATACTAATGACGTTATCATATAACAATTCACAATTGGTTCTTTAAAAGAACAAATATATGACAACAGAAAAGTCATTTAATGTATGTATAAACATAAAGAAATAGTAGAAATGATCCGACCGGTCGGATCTCGGGTCCAACCGATTGGGTTTGGATACTATTTCAACAGAAACATGGATTATACAGATTATCGTGCATGGATACCATTAACAGTTCACATAATCATGTAGCAAATAAGCACCAAAAGTCAACCAAAAGATAATGCTTAAGAAGTAAAAAGAAAGATAGTACCCAAAAGTGCTAAATTTATAGTCTATAGCTAGACTTTGCCTTGCTTAGGTCTTTAATGCACGGGTAGTGGGTCATTCTTATGCTCCGCATCCGTCTTTTTCAACATTAGCGGTCTCCAACATAATGTAGAGGAATGCCACCAATCCAAACGGTTCTTGACCTTTTCCTTTGATTTTTTAGCTTTCGGTTTGCGAGCCTTCACATTATTGCTCACGTCTTCTTCAACTACCCGCATGTTAGTACGATCCACAACAAGGGGACACGAAGTGTCCACAAAAGAACAAGATTCTAGTGTAGTGCGTAGATATTTCAATGAAGTGTAGATGTTGAAGACAACGCGCTCATCATTCACTCCCAAACTAAGCTCCCCCTGCTGACTCCACTGGCCACCAACCCAGCAGACTGACTATCTGTCCCAGATACAAATGCCTTATGGCGTAACTCTCGAGCATGGAGCGATGATCTTAAATCCTCCAATGATACTGAGTCCTTTCCAATAATAAAGGACTGCACAAAGTTCTCATATGATGCTGGCAATGACACAAGCAGAATCAACGCAGCATCCTCATATTCAATCTTCACATCAATATTCCTTAAATCAAGCAATATTGTGTTCAGCTGGTCTATATGATCCCTCAGCTGAGTACCCTCATGCATCCCTAAACTAAACAAACGCTATGTCAACAACAGCTTGTTGGTTAATGACTTAGTCATATACAAACTCTCAAGTTTGGATCACACCTGCTCAGCAGTGTCCTCCTCAGCAACCTATGTGATAATATCATCTGACAAGCACAACATAATTGTTGAATGTGCTTTCTCCTCAGGCCAGCTCTCGGCAGATCACTTCCTTCTGTTGATTTAGACAAGGGACCCCATAATCCCTGTTGCTTCAACAAAGCACGCATCTTGATCTGCCCAGACTATAACTGTTCCTTCCTGTAAACTTGTCAATCTCAACATTTAAAGCAGACATCTTTCTCACCAGAAAAGCTTGTGTAGATCCTAAATCCTATCATCAATTATGACCTTGGTGCCAATCTACCTTGCTTAAAATAGATAAACAGATTTCTTGATGAACCTGGACGCTCTGCTACCAGTTTGTTATAACGGATCGAGAAGTGATGGTGATTGTGAGTAAAGATATAAGACTAACAAGTAAATAAACACAGAAACAAGAAGAACACAGATTTAACGTGGTTTCCGGCAATGTGCCAACTACTCCACGGACAAACGAGGATATTTTACTATTACCAGAAAGTTACATCTAGTTACAATTAATACAGACGGTATTTATAGCCTTGGGAATCCAACCCTAACCGACTAAACAGTCAACCCATTAAATGACTGAAATACCCCAGAAGTAACTTAGACAAAACCCTAACAAACATGCAGCAGCCGTGTTCCACAAGTCTGCTGAGCCTCAAAGCAGATCGGGTCTGATGAGACTTGCCATCGGCAGGTGATCAACCTCTTGAACTTGCCCTCAAATGGTGAACCAGGACTTCAAGGATGCTTTATACAATGCTGACCAAAACATGTTTCCAAAAACAGACTTAGTAGCATAGTTTAAGTCACCATTACACATTTCAACCAAAGTAGATAAAAAGATGTGTGTTGAAGTGTTTAAGATGTTAATTATCTACCTCCCCAACAACTTAAGGTTTTGGTTTTGTGATAGATGATAATTCAACAATGTGAAATCGCTAATGTATAATAGTGTTTATAGTCTTGCTAATGTGAGGACTTTAAAGTTAATGGAAAGTATATATATAACAAACTATTTTGAATTAATTCTTATTTAACTATGGAATGTTATTGATTCTATTACGTTTATATATTAGGGTTTTATATATGTTAGGGGAATCATATTTAACCTAATGGTTTCATTACGGTTTCCGGGATTTTTTCCAGTATGCCACAGAATTGGTGGTAAATTGTGGAAATACCACCCAAGTGCAATTTTCATAATTTTGGGTCGCGATTTTCTTCCATTTTTTTTTCACAAATGTGCACGATCTTAAGGTACACAAATACCCTATTGGAGTTCCTCTTCCCAATTGGGGTTTAGTTTGGTTCCAAAAACACCTAAAACGCGAAAAACGGAGTGGTATTTCGACAACGGAATGGTTGTCCAGAAATTGCCTTGCCTCAATAGTGGTATTTCGGCAAAGGTCCCACGGTTTCCCATCAGAATGATCATTGTTCATATAATAATTCACATTACAATTCAAACAATATTTCGGTTCCGTTTGTTTTGGGTTGGAGTTTATTTTGGACGTTTTTTGTATTCTAGTGGATAATAAAATATAATAAAAATAATTGAAATAATAATTAAAAAATTAAAATGTTGTTTTGAAATTTGTGTAGATAAAGAAATGATTGGTGAGAGAAATTAAAATAAAATAGTATAATGAATAAAATAATGGTAAAAAAAAGTAATAAAGTAGATAAAGTGAAATGGTGAAAGATAATTTAATATTTTTTATTTATAGTTGAAATAATGATTGGTGAGAGAATTGTAAAAAATAATTGATTAAATAATATTAAAAAACTCCAAAAAAAAAACTCCAACGAAAACAAACTCAAGCTTCATGTACAAAACCACATAATCATTTCATTTATATAACTTAGAAATAACATACATGAACGATTAATGTTCAAGTGACATTAATGGGTACATATATCCAAATTTTTTTTAAGCAAACAAACATAAAATATTCTACTTGTATTATTCTTATTATTATTATTATTTGGAAGCTATTGGTTCCAAGTGAAGTAGAATAATAAGTTCATAACCAACATCCTCTCAACCCATTAATTGTTATCAGCTTTGTAATCAGCCCACAACTGATCAACACTCTCCCCAAGCAGATCAACAAAGTAGCTATCAGCATGGCCATTTCTCATCAATACATTGAGATCTGCAACGAAACCATTCGAAAGGCTATCGCAATAAAGGAGAAACCGGCCAGTTACATTGTACCCTTGATCCCCACGGTTACCTTGCCCCGGTTGAACCCAATGGCTAGGTGCATACCCAGCCGTGAGCCTAATATAATCCGCGATTCCTTCAATCAATCCACCATTAACATACCCGTTTCCATACCACTGCCATGCATGCGTCATCTCGTGCTACAACACATGTGATCTCGGTTTTCACATCGTCTGTGTATCCTTGTATATACCGTGCACTCACGTGGATCTGATTATATATATATATATATATATATATATATATATATATATATATATATATATATATATATATATATATATATATATAATAAAGAGACATCATTCTCTTGTTTTTATCATTTTGGGTTGTCGATTTCCCCTATTTTTTAACAGAAAAAAAAAGGTGACACTTTTGTTTTTTTGTATGTCCATACTGAGGAGGGGGCAAGGACGGTAATTTGATTTGTATGTTCATCGTTTTAATAGCTTTGACAGTCTTGGGCTCCCCCTCCATAGTAATTTTCTTAACTAAATACCAAATTTGGATGGCTTGAAGTAGTATTACTCCATCTACGTACCTTTTTTTTTTTTTTTTGAGGAATATACATTATTCATCTACGTACCTGTAACGCTCCATTCCCGGACACCGAGTCCTTATCCGGAAAGAGCGCTCGGCACTTATATTATCAAATAAATTCAATAATATACGTAAGCCTTACGTCATACATCAGAATTAAACGACGCGGAAGATAAAACAACTCAACAACTCAGGGAAACCAAAAGATCGAACACACGGTAATCAATGCTGTGAAAAACTAAATCCAATAAAAAGAACTATTCATCCAACATCCAAATCCCAAAAGATCTCAAAAGAAGCTAAACCAAAAAGAAGGACAACATTGTTCAAACGTGAAACAACTGTTTTAAGAAAGAAACAACTAAAAGAACTAAGTCTTCAAAAGCTTCATCTCAAACTTCATCATCAAGAACTCGTCAACCGTAGCAACTTGTTTGTTGAGGATATAGTTGTCAATACATAATTACATTCATATTTATTGTATTTATATTCTTTACACATTCACTCGTGGCCCGGATCGAGTTTATATTCTTCTTTATGTCGACGATGTGATTATTACTGGGTCTTCTCCTACCCTCGTTGAACAGGTTATCAAATATCTTGGCTCACAGTTTCCTGTTAAGGATCTTGGCACGCTCTCCTACTTTTTGGGTGTCGAAGCACTTTTTACGCCTGATGGTCTCTATCTCACTCAACGCAAATATATACTTCAGTTACTTCAGCGTGCTGGCATGGATAAGTGTAAGCCATGCCCGACTCCTATGTCTGCTTCCACCCGCATTACGGCTGCATCATCCTCCCCATTTGCCGATCCCTCCTTATATCGCACCATTGTCGGTGGTCTACAGTACCTCAGCTTTACTCGCCCCGATATTGCGTTTGCAGTTCACAAGATTAGCAAGTTCATGCATGCTCCAACTGATGATCATTGGCTTGCAGTGAAGCGCGTTCTGCGCTATCTTAAGCACTCTATTTCTGATGGGTTATTTTTCTCTCGGCATTTTTCACCTACTCTTCATGCATACTCTGACTCCGACTGGGCGGCTGATCCGGATACTCGCCGCTCTGTTGGGGCCTACTGTGTCTTTTTCGGTGGCAACTTGATTAGCTGGCGCTCTAAGCAACATCTTACCATCTCCAAAAGTAGCACTGAGGCTGAATATAAAACCTTGTCCAACACTGCTGCCGAGGTTCAATGGTTGTGCAGTCTTCTCGCTGAGATGGGCATTTCCCTTCCTACTCCCCCAGTTCTGTGGTGTGATAATATCGGCGCCACCTATCTTGCCCACAATCCAGTCTTCCATGCGCGTACGAAGCACATTGAAATTGATTTTCATCATGTCCGCGAGCTGGTCACGGCCAAACGTCTTTCTATCTCCTTCCTCAGCACGAAAGACCAGCTGGCTGATCTCCTCACGAAGCCTCTCGCTCGTCCTCGCTTTGATCTTCTCAAGTCCAATCTCCGTGTCCAGCCGCTTCCCACGGGATTGCGGGGGCGTGTTGAGGATATAGTTGTCAATACATAATTACATTCATATTTATTGTATTTATATTTACTTGGAGGTTAAGTTTGTGTACTCCTATATAAACCCTATTGTACTCATAATATAATCGATGGAAAACAGTTGATGATTTCTGATTTCAATACTGTTCATCTTCTTTGGGGAAAGGGGAAGACAAACACAACGTAACGGGGTAAGTACAAAAGTACTCAGTAACGCGTAGAAGATCGTATAACTATGATCTCATAAAGAAATAAAAGCAATGCCGTCTTTTATTAATTCATTTCTGTTATTAACCCTAGCTAACTATCATATTATGTTCATAGCACAACATGAGGTTCCAAGAGGTATCTAGCTTAGCTCAAGTTTGTTACATCATGAATAACAAGGGCACTACGCCTAGTAATAGGATGTACTAGTACAACTGGGTGCAACCTACTTAGAGACACGCTCTAGTAGCCCCGGGAATATCTGAGTCCCGATAGTGTGATAACCGGAAGAATGTACCAGACGCTTTATCTAGCCAATCGATTGACAGGCGTGGGTACAGTCTACTTTGTCTGGTCAGAGAACACATCGCGATATTGTACTATGCCTTACCAAGCATTGCATGATGTTTAAGATTATTAATCTAGCACATATGTTTGATTAGATGTTTAACTAGCCACCTAAGTGTTTTCAAGTAAGCTCCCTCACATCTCCTACTCTCGTACTTAGACCACTAGACACGGACAAGTCTTAGCAATTACACAGACATCGATAAACTCTAGCTTATCGAAGCACAAGGCAAATCCAAAGCTTTGAAAAAGGTTAAACCTTTAACCTCCAACGTCAACGGATCTAGGGATTGTTGGTATCAAAACGATCCTCGTCTCGCGGTGATCCTTTCTCTCTTGATGAGTCTGATGAAAAGAGCAACGGATTAGCCTCGAAAAGCGAAAGCTTCTTCTCCCACTTTTTTCTTTTCTCTCCTGCGCCTCTTCCTCTCAAAATATGCGCCCCTTTTTTTTTTTTTTTTTTTTTTTTGTCAAAAACAACTAGGTTAAAATTAGGATTAGTTTTCCTTTTATAATCCCAATTACCTAATTATTTTCCTTAAAAAGAAAATCCTTGTTTATCTTTTTTTTCTTCCTTTTCTTTAATTTCCAATAATTAAATAACATAATATTCTGATTTTTGCTAAAAGACCGAACTGCCCTTTTTTCAAAAATCGGGATATTACATTCCTCCCCCCTTAAGAGGAGTTTCGTCCTCGAAACTAGATCGTACCTGGTAGATGAGGGAACTCTGGGAACTCGTCGAACATGTCCGCTTCCACTTCCCAAGTGGCTTCCGTCGGTGCATGATTGCTCCATTGCACTAATACTAACGGAATCACTCGTCTCTTTATAATCTTTTCTTTCCTATCCAGAATCCTTATCGGCTTCTCCACGTAGGAGAGATTATCTTGCAACACTTCCGGGTCAATCTCAGATTCCACGTCCACTTTAGATAGACACTTCCTAAGCATCGATACATGGAAAACATTGTGGACTCTAGACATCGACTCTGGTAACCGAAGTCTATAAGCCAACTTCCCAACTCTTCCGATGACATCAAAAGGTCCTACATACCTTGGACTTAGCTTTCCTTTCTGTCGAAACCTCTTGATACCCTTCATTGCGAAGGTAAACTCTATCCCCGACCTCAAACTCTAGCGGTCTTCTTCTAACATCGGCCCAACTCTTCTGACGATCTTGAGCAGCTTTCAGATTTTTCCTTATCAACTTGATTTTCTCCTTGGCTTGCTGAACCATCTCCGGCCCTGTGATGTGCTTCTCTCCCACTTCATCCCAGTAAAGTGGAGTTCTACACTTCCTACCGTACAAGGCCTCAAAAGGTGGCATTCCCAAACTTGCATGGTAACTATTGTTGTAAGCAAACTCAGCCAAATTGAGGTAATCTATCCATGATCCTCCGGCATCCAAAACACAAGCTCTAAGCATATCCTCAAGAGTCTGAATTGTTCTCTCGGACTGCCCATCCGTCTGTGGATGAAACGCTGTACTCAAATCAGTCTTCGTCCCAAAAGCTTTCTGCAAACCCTTTCAGAAACGACTGATAAATCTACTATCCCTGTCAGATACAATAGATAAAGGCACACCATGAAGCTTCACTATATTGTCGATATACATAGTAGCGAACTTCTTTATAGGCATGTCCACTTTACACGGCAAGAAATGGGCTGATTTTGTGAGTCTATCCACAATCACCCAAATCATGTCATGACCGCCCTTAGTCTTAGGCAAACCGGTGATGAAATCCATCGTAATATTCTCCCATTTCCATTCTGGTACCTCCAAGGGTTTCAACAAACCTCCCGGCCTTACGTGTTCTCGCTTTCACTCTCGGCATGTATCACATCTTGCCACAAACTCTGCGATCCCTAACATCATACCAGGCCACCAATACCTTTCCTTGAGATCTCTATACATCTTAGTGGCTCCTGGATGTACCGCAAAAGCAATCTTATGAGCTTCATCCATAACCTTCTCCCTTAGGCCATCCACATCGGGCACACACAAACGGTCTCCGTACCAAAGATGACCACTCTTGTCCAACTGATAACCCACTGTAGGCTTCTCTCAAGCTACTCGCTTCAAATTAACCAACACAAGGTCTTTATCTTGCTTAGCCCGAATCTCATCTAGAAAATCTGACCTTGCCATCAATGGCGCCAAATTCTGAGCTTCACCCTTCCTTTCAATCACTTGAATCTGCATCCTATCCAAATGATCTACGACTTCTTGCAAGGTAGTGATAGCATTAACCGCTCTCCGGCTAAGTGCATCAGCTACAACATTAGCTTTACCCAGGTGGTATTGAATGTCCAAGTCGTAATCTTTCACGAACTCCAACCATCTTCTTTGTCTCATGTTCAGATTCTCCTGAGTAAAGAAGAACTTAATACTCTTATGATCCGTGAAGATACTTGCCTTGACACCATACAAATAGTGTCTCCAAAGCTTCAGAGCAAAAACCACTGCTGCCAACTCCAAGTCGTGTGTAGGGTAATTCTTCTCATGCACCTTTAACTGCCTAGATGCATAAGCAATCACCTTTCCTGACTGCATCAGAACACAACCCAAACCTTGACCCGATGCGTCTGAATATACATCATAGTTATCAAAAACTTCCGGTAATGCTAACACGGGTGCTGTGGTCAACTTTTCTTTCAAAGTCTGAAAAGCTTCCTCGCATTCATTGGTCCACTCATACTTAACGTTCTTTTGAGTGAGCCTCGTGAGAGGTGTAGCTATCTTAGAGAAATCCTTTACAAACTTCCGGTAGTATCCAGCTAAACCCAAGAAACTTCTTATCTCTGTTACTGATGTCGGTCTAGGCCACTTGGAAACGGCTTCTATCTTTGCGGGATCCACCTTAATACCTTCTTCAGAAATTATATGCCCAAGAAAACTAACCTGGTCCAACCAAAACTCGCACTTAGAAAACTTGGCATGTAATTTGTTCTCCTTTAAGGTCTGTAGAACTATCCTTAGGTGTCCTTCATGCTCTTCATCTTCCTTAGAGTACACCAAGATATCGTCTATGAAAGCTATCACAAACTTATCGAGATAAGGCATGAAAACTCTTTGCATCAAGTCCATGAACTTTGATGGAGCATTAGTGAGTCCAAACGGCATAACCAAAAACTCATAATGTCCATATCTCGTACTGAAGGCTGTCTTAGGTATATCTGACACCTTGATCTTCAACTGATGATAACCGGACCTAAGATCAATCTTAGAGAACACCTTCTTACCTTGCAACTGACTGAACAGATCATCAATCCTTGGTAAAGGATACTTATTCTTGATTGTCAGTTTATTCAACTCTCTGTAGTCGATGCACAAACGCATACTCCCATCTTTCTTCTTCACAAACAAGACCGGTGCTCCCCACGGTGATGTACTTGGCTGGATGATGTTTTTCTCTAGCATCTCCTTAAGCTGAGTTTTCAACTCTTTCAACTCCGCGGGTGCCATCCTATAAGGTGCTTTGGACACTGGTGATGCTCCGGCAATCAATTCGATCTCGAACTCTATGGCCCTATCAGGCATATGTCCTGGCAAATCTTCCGATAAAACTTCGGGAAAGTCCTTAACTACACGAGTCTCTCCTAACTCGGGCCTATGCTTTTACTTATCTAATGCATAAACAACGAAACCCTGGCAACTCCTCTTCAAAGCTCTTAGGGCTTTAACTGCTGAGATAATCGGATAATGACCCTTGCTAGGCTTGTATACGTTACCCAGAAACGTCTTAGCTGGTTTTCCTGGGGCCTTAAAGATCACCCTCTTACCTCTACAATCCAAGTAGACGTAATTCTTGGACAACCAGTCCATACCCAGGATAACATCGAAATCCGAGAAATCCAACACCGTCAAAGCATGCTGGCACTTGTAAGTCCCAACTCTAAAATCGACTTGGGGTGTGACTTGAGCACGTCTAGTGACTCTGCCCAAAGGTGTGGTTATACTCAAAGGTCTCTCCAATTCCTTAAGGGGTAGGTTCAACTTCTTAGCTATCTTAGAGGAAACAAAAGTCCCTGACGCTCCAGTATCAAACAGAGCTGAAACTGCTAGATTATCTATGATTATGGTACCTAACAAGTGAATCAGCTTAAGTATAAATATGGAATATCATATGCGCGCTATATCATATTAAATATCTATAATAAACACAAACACTGAAAAGTACCTGTCACCACAAGGTCATCTAACTCTTCCGGTTCTGCATCTGCTGCGAAGACATGAACTGGTTTGCTACCTGTAGTACGATTACCCTGCTGGTTACCTCGTCCTCCTACCTGATTACCTTGAGAGAGCTTCTTAGGACACGCTCTCGAGTAATGTCCCACTTCCCCACAGTGGAAACAACTCACGCTACCTGCCATGCACTCTCATGTGTGTGTCTTGTTACACTTAGCACAAACGATGGCGTTCCACTTGCTGAACTCTTCATAGCCGGATTTCCTGTCCTCTTAACATTCTGCTGCGGTGCTCCTCTATTACTTCCTTGAAAATTTGAGAAAGCCCTCTTATCTCCAACTACAATCGTCTGTCTACTGGCAAATCTCTCCGCAATCAAAGCTCTATCCATGACGCTTGCCATGCTCGTAGGTCTATCTCTTAGCATGCCCTTTGCCACCTCGTGTGACAATCCTTCCATGAATTTATCAATCTTTTTCTCTTCACTTTTCATGATCTCAGGGTAGAATCTGCCTAACTCATGGAACTTCTGGGAGTACTGAGTTACTGTAGTATATCTCCCTTGTTTCAAACTCAGGAACTCATTAGCTTTCGCATTCCGTGCTGTCCTAGGAAAGTATTCCTTGTAGAACAGATCCTTGAACACTGCCCAATCCGTGATCCTTGGATTAACTTGCTCATATGCTTCCATCCAACTCTCTGCATTCCCTGCCAACAAGGATATGGCTAAATGAGCCCACTCAGATTCTGGAGCTTTCATATTTCTGCACGCTTTCTCGAACCCACGAATCCATAAGTCTGCTGCTATTGGTTCGACATTGCCAAAGAACTCTGGCACCTTATGTTTCTTCATCTTCTCATACCAATCCTTTGGGTCATCGTCATAACCCCCAAACCGATGATCTCTTGATCTTGTTTGGCTGACCTTTGGTGGGGCATTCTCGCTCTCGATAGTTCTTTGGAGATGGGTGTAGCCAAAAGCTGAAAGAATCCGACCTAGGTGGTGGTGGAGGTAGAACCGTCGGTTGCGGTGTAAAACTCAGCGGTGCAGAAGGAAACGTCGATACTTGTGGATAACTGAAAAACTGACTAGCCGGTGGATGAGAAAGTCCTAACCCGGTCCAACTCGCGGTCCTTGGAGCTGAAGTAGTAACCGGTACGCGGGTGTTAAACCGTGAAGGACCCCATTGTTCCACTCTACCTCTGGCGACAATGTCTGGTCCATGATTCACCCCACGCAGGATGTTGCTCCCAGACGGGGTGTTAACTTGGGAAACTGTAGGGCCCTGGGTAGCTGGTCCACTTCTTCTCCTTCTCGGAATCACAACCTCGGTAAATCCTGCCTCAGTGCTACCCGTCTGAGTGTTAGCCGCCTCGGTGTTACTCGTATTAGCTCCTCCTCTAGTAAGCACCATTCTGTAACTAAGAAAAGAGAAGGGGTTACTAAAGCTCTAAAACTTATCTTAAGGAAGAAATCAAGTCCTACACAGCAAGGAAAACCTTTCTCTCTGATACCAACTGTAACACCCCATTCCCGGACACCGAGTCCTTATCCGAAAGAGCGCTCGGCACATATATTATCAAATAAATTCAATAATATACGTAAGCCTTACGTCATACATCAGAATTAAATGACGCGGAAGATAAAACAACTCAACAACTCGAGGAAACCAAAAGATCGAACACACGGTAATCAATGCTGTGAAAAACTAAATCCAATAAAAAGAACTAATCATCCAACATCCAAATCCCAAAAGATCTCAAAAGAAGCTAAACCAAAAAGAAGGACAACATTGTTCAAACGTGAAACAACTGTTTTAAGAAAGAAACAACTAAAAGAACTAAGTCTTCAAAAGCTTCATCTCAAACTTCATCATCAAAGAACTCGTCAATCAGAAAGTAACCTGTTCATCTTCTTTGGGGAAAGGGGAAGACAAACACAAAGTAACGGGGTAAGTACAAAAGTACTCAGTAACGTGTAGAAGATCGTATAACTATGATCTCATAAAGAAATAAAAGCAACGCCGTCTTTTATTAATTCATTTCCGTTATTAACCCTAGCTAACTATCATATTATGTTCATAGCACAACATGAGGTTCCAAGAGGTATCTAGCTTAGCTCAAGTTTGTTACATCATGAATAACAAGGGCACTACGCCTAGTAATAGGATGTACTAGGACAACTGGGTACAACCTACTTAGAGACACGCTCTAGTAGCCCCGGGAATATCTGAGTCCCGATAGTGTGATAACCGGCAGAATGTACCAGACGCTTTATCTAGCCAATCGATTGACCGGCATGGGTACAGTCTACTTTGTCTGTGTTGGGGAGATTTTGCATCATTAAAACAAAAGAAAATTTATAAACCTATACTACCATGCAAAACTACCTCCTAACCGGCCGAATACCGGGTAGTTGCTAGTAAAGTTGGATAAGTACGGGTATCGATCCTCAGGGAAAAGGGATGTTGAATCTAATCTAATTAATTCTTCTTTATTAACTAAACCTAAACCTAAACTAGAACGGAAAAATAACTGGACGGAGGATTGTTAATCCAAAGCCAGGAAATATAGTTGCGGACAAAATAAATAAAACTACATCTACGAAAACAGTAAAACTAACTAATAACTGAACAAACATAAACAAACCATGATCAACCTATTCCCAACAACCATCACCCCACCGAAATCAGTCAGATAGACAAACATTCATTCATTAGTTATCTTGGATTATTATCTTTTCTAATGAAGCGTTTCCTCTTCCGATTTATCACGCCATTAATTAGTTTACCTTCCGGTCTTAACTAATATCGATACAAATCAAAGATATAGATTGAATCCTAACCTAACAACATTATCCCTCAACTTCCGTTTGTTGGAATAATTATTGTCAATCTCCCTCACGATAATCTAGTGAATCTATTAACTTCCGTTATCTAAATTCGATTAACATAAAGCATACAAAACATGAAAGAGAACAAGAACAACGTAATGAAATAAACACATGAACAATCTCATCTTTCCGGTAACGGTGATATCCCTCAATTCCAATCTAAGATAATCTTGCATCGAATTAATTAAATTGTGGTTCTCTCGTAAACCTAGATATTTAACCTACGAACTTCCGTTATGTATAGATTAAAGATCTAATCTTTCCTATGGTGATCTAAACTACACCGACTTCCGTCATACGGTAGCATCAAATCATACAATCATCTTTCGATATAAAATTGCACGATACAAATAAACATAGAAAACGAAACAATTATAATTAAAACTTACAAAATCATCCATGAACTGAAATTAAAGTGCTGCAGAAACAGGTCTCCATGGCTGCTCCATGGATGAAAGCTCCAAGCCTTCATCATAATTCGAACAAGAAAGGAAAACGAAACGAAAAATAAAACCTAGCTAACCCCGATCACCGAGCACAAGGCTCGGGTGACCGCCTTGAAAGCTCTCGTAAAATAAGGTGTTCTTGCGGCTGTTGTGTGTAAAATTCGATATGGTATCCTATTAGGGTTGAAAAGCTGCTGCTATTTATACAAAATCAGAGGCGGTTGCTACAGTAACGGTGCCGGACGCCCGTCCATAAGGTCGGACGCCCGTTCACTATTTTCAGCAACAGCATCCAAACTTGTAATGCTCATATCTCGGGCCTCGTAAGTCGGAATGGAGTGATTCAAAATCCTGTAGAATCCTCTCTTCAAGCCCTACAACTCTTCTCTTGAGTTCCAGAGTCAAATCGGTTGTTATCATATCAAGAACTGCGTTGCAAGGTCGTCACTACCCGGAATCCTGATTTTCCGACATTTATCTTGCTTGATTTCTTTTCCACTCGAATTTATCTCTTTAAAATCATCCTTTCCATCAACAATGTGTATCTACAATGTAGGAAAAACATACCAAAGCGTAACACAATCCTAAAATAATATAAAATCATGATTTAAACACATAAATCGCTACGTTTTGCAATTTAACCTATTAGAAACACCATTTACTCAATTAATCGATTATAAGCTCGATTTCTATGAAAATCCTAAGAATATGGGGAATATTGACATAAAATATATCCTTATAAAACGTATAAAATCACTCTTAACAGTCTGGTCAGAGAACACATCGCGATATTGTACTATGCCTTACCAAGCATTACATGATGTTTAAGATTATTAATCTAGCACATATGTTTGATTAGATGTTTAACTAGCCACCTAAGTGTTTTCAAGTAAGCTCCCTCACATCTCCTACTCTCATACTTAGACCACTAGACACGGACAAGTCTTAGCAATTACACAGACATCGATAAACTCTAGCTTATCGAAGCACAAGGCAAATCCAAAACTTTGAAAAAGGTTAAACCTTTAACCTCCAACGTCAACGGATCTAGGGATTGTTGGTATCAAACGATCCTCGTCTCACGGTGATCCTTTCTCTCTTGATGAGTCTGATGAAAAAGCAACGGATTAGCCTCGAAAAGCGAAAGCTTCTTCTCCCTCTTTTTTCTTTTCTCTCCTGCGCCTCTTCCTCTCAAAATATGTGCCCCTTTCTTCTTCTTCTTTTTGTCAAAAACAACTAGGTTAAAATTAGGATTAGTTTTCCTTTTATAATCCCAATTACCTAATTATTTTCCTCAAAAAGAAAATCCTTTTTTATCTTTTTTTTTCTTCCTTTTCTTTAATTTCCAATAATTAAATAACATAATATTCTGATTTTTGCTAAAAGACCGAACTGCCCTTTTTTTCAAAAATCGGGATATTACTGTACCTTATATCATTTTTTTTTGAACAGCCAAAATTTCTCATTAATCAGCAAGATGCTAAAAAAAATTACAAGATATTGTCCATATTATCACAAAAACAACTCCCGGTTATTGAAATCAGAAATGCCCCAAAACAGAAAAGTTGCAAAAATCTCCCAGCCAACATCTGAAGCAAACTGAAAACAAATAAAAAAACATATGTAGCTGGCTGCAAACCTGTTGCGTTCCAAATTCAAAGAAAACCGGCACCATTTCGACTAGCACAGGAAACAAGAACCAAACCTTGGGATTAAACTGCTGCAATCATCGGGTTTGATTTCCAAACTTCCCACTCCAACTTCCTGAGACCTTCGGAATTTGATAACCAAGAAAAAGATAATCTCTGAATATCTCTAAAAATCAATTCCGGATTCAAAACTTGAGACTGAAAAATCACTTTGTTCCTATGCAACCAAATTACCCAAGTCGTGACACCAACAATAGCGGACCATAAGTAGGATGCCGAATTCGAAGAAGCACTCTTGGGTCTCCAGATATAAATATCCAGACTGAATGAGCAAGCATTTAGCCCAGCAATCTTGCATCAATCTAGGATATGAGAGCAAAGCAATAATGACACATCGCAAGCATAAAAAAGATGGTTAACTGTTTCTTCAAACTTATAGCAAAACGGACAATAAAAATCTTGGATTTCCACACCACGACTAAAAAGGTTCAGTTTTGTTGGAATTCTTTTGAAACTTGCTTTCCACATAAAGAGATTCACCTTATTTCATATATACGATTATTATATTTACATTTTATTTTAGGAAACTGAAACTTTAGGAGGTATGTATAGATCAAGTTGTTTTACTTTTTTATTTATATATATATATATATATATACAGGCCGGTCATGTGAAATATGGGGTCCAAAGTCGCACGTTCGACTCCAAATCCCTTGGTTAAAGTAGTTGGGTTTTCCTCACGAACTTACAACTTAATGAGGATTTTTCACATAAAATGAAACAAATCACATATTTAACATTTTTTGAAGGTAACATATTGGGAATTGAAAATATATACATTTGAGAAAAAATAGTTTTTTTGTATACCCCTATTTTTGAGTCTTACAAGCATAACCCTCAGTAGAACGGGCAATTTGACATTTATGACGGGATATAATGTTATGAGGGCGGGTTATTTTTCATTGAGGTCGGACTAAAATAACACGTCCTCAGTAAATTTTCTCACTCGGTCGTGCTTACAAACCCGTCCTGAAATTATTATTATTTTTTTTTGACAATTGTGGGCACAGGATCCTCTGTCAAACCGGCCACTCCAATTTCCCTATCAAAGCTAATCCGACGTCGTTTTTGTTAAAGAAAAAATTAATTATTGTACGTATTTAGTTTTTCTATTTGTGCTTTTGACTTTTCCTCATTTTCATTCACAACACACTTTCTTCTTCCTATGTCTTCTTCCCCAAATAGAATACTTTTCTACCATGAAAACCAATTTTGCCGCAACTGCTATACATTATGCGGGTTACTTGACGGAATTACTTTATCAATGTGTAATGTTCTATTATTGAAAACGTGTAACTCACGGAATCTAAGTTTTTGTGGGGGTAAGTTTTGAAAAAAAAAACTTTAATTAACCGATATACCTTGATATACATTAGATTTTTTAAAATGTTCAGAAGAACACATAATCCAAAAATATTAATAGCTTCATTCAGACCTACCGGATTTCGTTGTCGCGAACGGAGTTCGTGGTCGAAATGGACTCTATTTCAAGAAATGACGGTAATCAGCAGAAGAGAATCGTTTCAGATTATAGTTTTCAGTAAGGGTTTGGACAGGGAGGATAGCGAGAAAGAATGGACGGTAAGGAAGCTGCAATGGATGGCAGAGGGTCCGCAGTACCCGAAGAACTGGAGTAATCCAGTAGCCGGGAAGGGGCCTAGAAGTGCCTACTACTACACCACACTACACTTGGCTCTACACATTTACAGAGTAACCCCCCTGTCCAGTGCCTGGCAGAGCTAAGGGGCTTCAATCCTTACTCTTTATCCCATCTAATGGGGCCTTACTTATTCAGGGGGGAGAGTTGAGCCTCAAAAAGCACTGTTGAGAGGAAGATCCTTGGCCCCTCTTCATTCTCTACAGGGTTCCAAACCTTTCTTCAACATAGGTGACAACGAGCGAGGTGCGAAGCGAGTGATGATGAAAAGTAGTGACTGTTGAGGCCTGGGGGACGCTTTTTTTTTTTTTTTTTTTTTTTTTTACTTCTTAGTAACAATAAAACGACGTAGGATTAGCTTTGATAGGGAAATTGGACGGGTATTTTTAGCAAGGCCGAGTGAGAAAATTTACTGAGAACGTGTTATTTTAGTCCGTCCTCAATGAAAAGAAACCCGTCCTAATGGCATTATATCCCGTCCTGAATGCCAAATTGTCCGTCCTACTAAGGGTTATGCTTGTAATACTTAAAAATAGGGGTATACAAAAAAAAAAAAACTATTTTTATCCAAAGGTATATATTTCGAATTTCGGTCTAACATATTTAACATTTAGGTACCATAAAATATCTCATAATTTATCTCAATACAAGTTAGGATTTAGGAATGTTTGTTTGAAAAAAAAGAGTTAGGAATGTTAATTACACACCTAATTCGTCATCTTGATTAGAGTCCCTTTGATATATAGAGAATGATGTATATTCATTTCTATTGTAATACATATACACCAGACTTAATGGTTAATACAAAGTGTGACGAATAAAACTTTTTGTTAAAATAACTCGTTTTATTTTTATCAACATTGACTTTTTTATTACACGCAAGTATAATTTTTTTTAAATAAGACATCGCGGAAAGTTACTTGCGGCAAAAGACATCACGATTCAGGGCCTGAAAGCAGCCCTAGCAAAATGCTTGCAATCTAATGCTTTTATAGTGGCCCGGGGTTGGTAAGAACTCGGTTCAATTTGATTTTTTTATCGTGATCAGTACACTACTGGAAGGTGGAAACAATACTTCATGTCTTTATTCATAACAAAACAAAGAAATTCACAGTTAACACATATGAGAACAATTACACTGATCAAGTTACATCAATGGAGGATATCCATAGTTTTATTAATTGAGTTGACACACACATACGCATAAAATACTACTCTTCTGATCAAGCATTGTTCTTCGCTTTGTAATCAGCCCAAAGTTGATTAACATTCTTCCCAAGCAGATCAACAAAATAGCTATCAGCATAACCGTTTCTCATCTTCTTGTTAAGATCCGCGACGAAACCATTTCGAAGGCTATTGCAGTAATCAAGAAATCGGGCAGTTACGTCGTATCCTTGATCCCAACGGTCACCTTGCCCCGGTTTCACCCAATGGCTAGGTGCATATCCAGCTTTGAGCCTAATATAATCCGCGATTCCTTCAATCAGCCCTCCATTTGCACGCCCATTCCCATTCCACTGCCATACATGCGTCATCTCGTGGTATAAAACACCTGTGATCTCGGTTTTCACATCACCTGTGTATCCTTGTATATACTTTGCGCTTATATGAATCTGGTTATTGATAGCGTATGCAACGCCATCCATGTCGTCAATGAATAGATCGACTCGCTGTAGGTCTTTTCGGTCGGCAGGAATGCTTTCTTTGAAGGTTGCCCAGATGAAGTTTGTGGCGGAATTCATCTTTTGCATCATGTAGATGTTTCCAATGGCGGTTGTGAAGCGGGAACCACCTGGGGTTTTTGAAGCCGTGTTTGTGACGGTGTAGGTAATGGCGCCATAGCTGACTTGAATGGCTGCCAAGAAAATCAAACAGAAGAGAACAAATATGTGTGGTCTGATGTTTGCCATTACAGCTAGATCAAATTAAAGGCAAAAGCTTTAGATGTAAGAAAAAGAAGATGATCTTTTCTGAAATGCATTGTATGCCCATTTTTATAGCTGCACGAAATGCTTTAGCCAACCTGTATACCATTTGTTTATCAATAGAAGCATTTGGTCTTTGACATTTTCCATTTAAATGGAAAATTGTAGTCAATGAATCTAGGCTTTAGTTGTCTTTAAAAAATAAATTCGACTGGTTCATCAGACGAAAAGAATGACCTGCAGGTCGAATGGAATCATTTATTTATTGTATGAAGTGCTCAGTCCATTATGCATCAATCCAACTGAATAGGAAATGTTTAGTGCAGAATGCATCGGCTCAAAGGAGAATAAAGAAAGGTAGGTACTCTCTTGTTTAAAAATCCCATTTTCGCGTTTGAAGTGTTTTTTTATAACCCTAATTGGGAAGGGGAGTCGATCTACCACTATTTTGCCGGGCCATTTGTGCGACTACCACTCTCTTGTGAAATACATACTTTGAACCAAACTAAACCCTAATTGGGAATAAGAGCACAAAGGTGAAAAAAAACGGGAGAAAACGCGAATCAAAAGGTCACTAAGTGGTGGTAAATCGCTTTAGAAATCATGAAGTTTATAAGAAAGTCAATGTGGCTGACATACTACATAGATGAAAACTAGGTCCTATAGGGGTTTGTTTGTTGGAAAATTTATCAATCTAGCATGCGGTTTAACACAAAAATTCAAGTAAAAACGAAAACATAAAATAAGACACAAAACTTATTGACTGAGGCGAGTGCAGCACTTTGTCCTGAACACGTTTTTGCCCCCATTATGTGCACATGGTAATGAAAATCGCCTCCCAAGATACAACGGTCATACCTTCTTCGGATTGTTGCACTTCAATGAGAAGAATACGGCGAACCGATCATGTTCTGTAAATTTCTTCTTGACTCGGAAAATATGCAAAGTATTTGGATGAGTATTTTTTTTAATGCATTTGGCCAGAATTTGTCTAAGGAAAATCATTTAAAATTTGCATCATATTCCATTAAAATGGTGGGAATTTATAAGGGAAAGAAGTCTCATCATTCAACGGTTGCAACTTTTAATCCGAAAAGTTATAACATTTTACCGAAAGGATACAGCCTCTTACGGGGTCGTAACCTTTCATCGAACCGTTACGACCCTCCATTAATTTTATAATTAATTTTAATTCAAATTCTCCAACAATCCTCCACATGAATGAAAATTAATGCAAATGCAATGCAGACTCTGAAGAGATCACAGGCAGAAATCTGTTGCATCGGGCGAGGTGGTTTGCTGCCTTTAACTTTCCGTAGTAGAGTACGATCGGACATACTCGGTAAGTAGTGAACTAGGTCTTGAACTGCTCAGGCTTTGATGCATGCCTAGGCAATGATACATGCACAACAAATCTCTTAACATTCTCGAGGTTCTCATGGTTGTGTCTGTTTTGGCCCTGGATAACCGTGGTTTCAGAAAGTGTGTTAGAGAATTCAGCCCCAAAATTCTCACAGAAGCGGCCCCACTTCCACTTACATAGGTGAACTCCGATAAAGAGTACTCTGCAATACCCCACTTGTCTTATCCAAGATATAGGAATCATTAAAAGCTTTATGCTTAACCTGAACCATTCAGCAGACAGCACTTTTGTTTTAACAGAATGAGTAAGTGCTAATTTTCCCTCATAACTTAATTGTCTCTTTTGAACCATGATTTTGGGATCTTCAGTCATTATGGTTGGGTTGTCATTACAAGGAAACATGCGTAATAGGCTTAAGTCTCATTCTGTTTGCCAAAAATTTGACACCCGATCTCTAGCTAAACCATTTTTTAAACAGATCCGCAAGATTCTCCTTCGACGTTATACAATCGAGGAAATGAAACAATTAGAGATCAATTATTGAATGGTATTATGTCTACGACGTATATGTCGAGACTTACCATTATACATACTATTACCAAATATTCATGAGCTCTCATAATGATCATATCTCGATAACGACGGTATACCCGAGGTAGGTCAACTCCCGATGAGGGCCGATCAGTTGGATCCGAGCAAGGGCTCTTCACCGTCATTATAATATTGGGAGACAAATATAACTCGATTTTTGTTGTGGGAGTAATTTTAGATTAATTCACTAAATTAATTTCGAATTAAATCTCCTAATTAATTTAATTATGGTCTCATTATGTATTTATATCTCTATAGACATTCATCCTACATATTCATCTAGATCGTGCCTAGTTATGCATCTATCGTATCATATAAAATAAATACAAGCACAAAATAAATAAATACGTAAAGTAATCGGTATGATCATGGACTTTTCCTAGGTGCAGTTTCGAACACAAAATGACGAAACCGCGTATCGCAATCTAAAGGTAGCTGCAACCGCCAATAGGATCTTTAATGCTCCATTCTCCAATGGGATCTTTACTACGTCTTTTTTGGTCTCCATCTTCCGCTCCACTTTTATCTAACAAAATAAATACACCCGCCGCACACGGGGGGAGCTAACGGGAATGGGATAATGCAGAAAATGAACTAGGTAACGTTCTTCATAACGGCCTAGGACAATTTAAACCAACATAAAAATTAAATCATTCACACATATCCTATTGGTCGAGTCCATGATCAATCGGGGTCCATATAATCACATTATATCTACTATGTCTATTTCTTACAATAATATCTTATGAAAAAGACAAATTAAAATTTAACTACTTGCGTCTTATTTATCACATCAAATAATCAATTAACTTTTAATTAATTAAACGACTTAAATCGAAAATAAAATTAACATTTAATTTTAAATCGATTCTAATTTCAATTTTATTAATTTGAAACTATTCAAAATTAAAATCAAAATAAAAAGGTCTCTTTTGTTTCATTTCCCTTTGGTTCTTAACCAAAAGTGATGTCTTTGGTTTCATAAACCAAAAGGCCTCTTTCCACACAAGATTTGGTTGACTGCCTGACTCATTTACCAAAATAAATTTTTAGAAAGTGGCCTAGTCTAGGCTTTTTTCCAAATCAAATATTTGGAAAGGGCCTAGAGCCTATTCCAAACAAAATTTGGGAAGGCCAATATTTTGGTTGATTTGCCTGGGCACTTTTAAAATCAAAATTTTGAAAGTGGTCTAAGTCTAGGCCTTTTCCCAAATCAAATATTTGGAATGGGCCTTGAAATATTCATTATAATTTTAATGTCATGTGGCATCCCAAGGGCCCAAACTATTTGAACTATTGGTTAGCCACATGAAACAACTAAACAAAAGAGATATCAATGCACAATAAATATCGTAAAACGAAAAACAAAATCGGGACCGCCATGAGACAACCAGCCAACGGCAGCAGCTTAGGGGGGCGCCGCCGCCGGCCGCCGTATGGTAGGGAGCCGCCGCCAGTCGGCCGAGCTCCCTACCCGAATATTATTTTCTTTCTTTTTCCGTTATCGCGAATCTAGATCTTGCATCTATCGATAAATTACTACGCAATTTAATTAGTGCTTATTGCTTAAGCTCGAAACTTGCTCTGATACCACTGTTAGAAAATCTATGCGGGAACGCAGCGAAATTCAAAATTTATTTCCTTTTAACAAGGATCGACTTCATTTAAGCAATAAAAAATAAGCTAGAAGACGGTGGTTACCTTGGTTGATCTAAAATATCGACTCTTTGACCGTCTAAGGAGAGTAGTGGTGCACGGAGCCGCCCAAGCGTTCGGCCTCTACCGCTAGTCCACATGAACAACCCGCCGGAATCCACTATTGGATTGCTACTAGAAAAATCTGGTTGCTAGACCGGCCTTTTCTCTCTCTAAATCTCTCCAGAAGAAACTCTCTATTTTCACAAGAACTATTAGCTCTTGGAATTGTGATGTACAAAAGAGCTAGACAACCCCTTTCTTTTATAGTAGAAAGTGGCGCCCCTATTGTCCTAATCTGATTAGGAGAAGCTTCCTAGAAGATAGATGAAAGAGAAAACTTTTTCCCAATCAAGTAAGGAAAATCCCTTTGGTTGATTTATCTCATTTAATATTCAATATCTTATATTAAATATATTTCCAAGATATATATTGATAATATCTTATATTGAATATGTATTTATCTTATTACCATAAATATATTTTTCCAAAAATCAATTAATATCTAATATTAATATTTTGGTAATTTTATTAATTAAATTGCACAATTCAAATGTATCCAATATACTTTGAAAATGGCGTCTCATATATCCTAGATTTGGCATCCGGAATATTCTTTAATTAATATAATGCTATGATTAATTAATTTACAAAATACATGTATATCATGTATATGTATATGTATATATATATATATATATATATATATATATATATATATATATATATATATATATATATATATATATATATATATATATATATATATATATATATATATATTCGAAATATATGTATCTATATACATATTTAATTAATCAACATAATTAATATCTTGTATTATAATTATTCATAATAAATAAATATCACCATATTAATTTACCACTATAACCTTTATAGTATGAGATAAATTCTTTCCTTATTTGGTTATCAACTATAACCACATTTTAATCCGACTTGATGTTCTTATGTCTGTGACCCGATAGGCTTCCGAATATGTTGGTCGTAGACACAAAGTACAAATTACGAAAATGCCCTTCATACCTAATGATCACGGGATAGCGTCTAGAAACACACCGTGACTCCCAATCATTGGAAGAGTCAAATGCAATGACTACTACCTTTCATGTGAAACAGTTACTGTGTAAATAGAATCCTTTCGCTGTAATAATATCCATACGGTCGTACGTTGAGTGTCAAGCATCAACGACCGTATTTAATAATCTGGATATCATGCTCTCTCGAAGGAACTTATTTACTTCCATTTTGCAAAAATTCATGAGAGTAAGACATTCCTTATAAGAATGCTCTTTCGGATATTCACCCCTACTCATAGGGTACGATTCCCAGACGACCAAACATGTATACTCCGCATGCTTCAGTATCACACACAATCACTACTACATGATCGCCTCATGGATAGGGGAAACCTCAATAGTGTCAAAGCATGACGATCCACACCGTGATGCCATGTAGACTCCGGTCCTAAGGATAATTACACAACCGCCACATAGTGTGACACTTAACAGTGTAAGTGGGTCAGTCTAACGTACGCATTCTCTAATACACGTCCACGTACAATCCAAGTGTCTCTACACTTCGATAGACGAGATCTATCCCTGCCCTTAAAGACAGAAGACATCTAATACGTGCTAGCCTTTTCATACTATCAATGCCCTGTTTAATAGTAAATCAGCCTAGAGACATTTAAGTATCAAACTTATTAAAGTGATTAGAGATCTCATCAACCTTAATCGCCTATCATGGTTTCTCTATCACAATTTAATACTAATGACGTTATCATATAACAATTCACAATTGGTTCTTTAAAAGAACAAATATATGACAACAGAAAAGTCATTTAATGTATGTATAAACATAAAGAAATAGTAGAAATGATCCGACCCGGTCGGATCTGGTCCAACCCGATTGGGTTTGGATACTATTTCAATAGAAACATGGATTATACAGATTATCGTGCATGGATACCATTAACAGTTCACATAATCATGTAGCAAATAAGCACCAAAAGTCAACCAAAAGATAATGCTTAAGAAGTAAAAAGAAAGATAGTACCCAAAAGTGCGAAATTTATAGTCATAGCTAGACTTTGCCTTGCTTAGGTCTTTAATGCACGGGTAGTGGGTCATTCTTATGCACCGCATCCGTCTTTTTCAACATTAGCGGTCTCCAACATAATGTAGAGGAATGCCACCAATCCAAACGGTTCTTGAGCTTTTCCTTTGATTTTTTAGCTTTCGGTTTGCGAGCCTTCACATTATTGCTCACGTCTTCTTCAACTACCCGCATGTTAGTACGATCCACAACAAGGGGACACGAAGTGTCCACAAAAGAACAAGATTCTAGTGTAGTGCGTAGATATTTCAATAAAGTGTAGATGTTGAAGACAACGCGCTCATCATTCACTCCCAAACTAAGCTCTCCCTTACGAACATCGATCACAGCTTCCCCCGTTGCTAAATATGGTCTACCGAGGATAAGAGGTGTATTGTACCCTTCCTCCATATCCATAACAACAAAATCGACGGGGAAGTAAAACTTATCGACCTTCACTAGTACATCCTCAATGACTCCATTTGGACGTTTTATAGATTTATCCTCAAGTTGGAGAGTCATCTCCGTACGCTTGAGCTTGCCTATGCCAAGTTTCATGAAATCATTATAGGACATGAGGTTTATACTCGCATCAAGATCACATAGTGCATTCTTAAACAAAAAGTCCACAACCTCACATGGGATCATAAAACTTCCGGGGTCTTTAAGCTTAGGAGAGCTTATGTTGAAGCACGACGGAACACTCCTCACTTAGACACACCGTCTCATAGTCTTCCAACCGTTTCTTGTTGGATAGTATGTCCTTAAGAAACTTACCATACGCCGGCATATTCGTGAGTGCTTTGATGAAAGGGATGTTAATGGTTAAGTGCCGAAAAGTGTCAAGAAAACGTGCATATTTCTTATCCAAATTCTTCTTTTTAATTACCTCTCGGGGAGGATAGGGAAGTGATGTAAGATCAATAATTTTAGGAATAGAATCATACCTCCCTTACTCTTGGCGTTTAATGAAGTGGTAGAAGTTCTTCTCAAAATTTTAGTTGCTGGCGGATGCCATGCATCTTTGGTGTGCGTCATTTTGCTAGCTGAAGTCTCTGAACCTCTATGTTTTGCACTGGCCTGCACCAATTCATCCTTGTTGGGCGCCATTTTCACATGATCATTAAACAAGGTTCTCAAATCACTAGATCTCGGATTCTTCAAAATTCTTGGGACCTTTACCAGTTATTCTTCTTTTTCCACCTCAACATAGCCATCATTTTTCAAGTTACCATCAACAATTTCTTCCTCTTCTTCATTCAAATCATTCTCTTTCTCTTCATCTTCCAAGTCTCTTTCAACCTCATTCCTTCCACACATTCTTACACTCCGGGTGATTATTGCATTTACCCTTCTCGGGTTCCTCTCGGTGTTGCTCGGTAATCCACACGGTGGTCTACTACTATTTCTCTCGCCTTCCCTACTCAAATGGTCTTTAATACCTCTCATTGAAGCTTCCATCATTCTCATTCTTGTATTTAGTCAATTCATTCATGTCTCCAATATATCAACATCTTGGGACATCACACCAATACAAGTCATCATTGTTTGCATATTGGCGGCTTGAGGAGCCACAACTCCCTTCAAGTTCTCCAGTAATTTTCTTAAATTGGCCACATCCTCTATTGTTTGGTTTAAAGCTTGTTGTGCTATAAGTGGTGGATCAATAACATTGGTGTGAGTGTTGCTCAAATCCCGATGTTTTCTCAATAAACCCATTTCTTCTTGTGTGGATATATCGGACTTTGATAATTCTTCAGTATGAAAAACACCAAATGTCACATCATCGCATTCTTGATGCTTCAACTCTCTCTTCCCCGCTTGTAATTCATCATCCTCTTATTTATCACCACCATTTCTCTCAAAATTTCTTCCTCATTCGAATTATGATCATCCCCAATGGAAACTTCCGTTTCACTTGGGCCGGGATCCCACAATTTCTCATTTCTTGTCACTCTTTTAATAGCCTTATAAATTTCTTGGGCCGTGCTCATCATAAGTGATCCATGGCATGCCGAATCAATTTGTTCCCTTGACATTTTATGTAAGCCTCTATAGAATAATTGGACTTGCCTTTCTAAAGTATAATCATGATTTGGACACGCCCTCAAAAGAATCTTAAAATGGTCCAAAGCATTGTCCAAAGATTTGTTAGTAATACCATCCGCAACGGAAGCGATTTAAGGATCTAGATCTATAAATTACACGTAATAAAATAACTAGATCTACATCTACAAGGGGGTTGTAGATCATATCTCTTGGATCTCAAAATCCAAGTAGAAGAACCGCAATATAAAGAATAAAAGATTGTGTGAAGAGCACCACAATCTTCCGTACGTGTGATCCGAGCAACTCCCGGTGGAAGGAAATCCTCGTCTCGAATCCTTCCGATATGCTACCCGGAAAAACTCCAAGATTTTCCTTTTTTTTCCCCTTGGCCGAAAATTTTCTTCTCCTCTCTAAGAGGTAGAAGTCGAAATTTGTCATGTGTACTAGGCTTGGGAGAACTCTCTTTATATATGTGAGTAATCCTTGTCCTCCAAGGATTTAATAATTAATACAAAATAAATTATAATAATCCCATTAAATAAAAGATAATCCCATAATATTCTAGAACAAATCTAGAATAATATTTATCTTTATTTCTTACCATAAAATATTTATCCAAAAAATATTTTGTGCACATGTCTTATTATTTATCAAGAAAACTAATTTCTTGTTCCATAAAACATACTTGGGGCCGAAATTCATCATTCTTGACCTAGTCAATGATGATTTCGGCCATACACACTATTTGGCCATGATTATGAAAAATGCCTTTTTCACATATTTAATTATTTAGCCCAACTAATTTAATAGTCCACTAAACAATTAATTCACATATCGTTTTAATTAAATTCTAATAAGAACTAAATTAATATTATTAGGATTCGACGTCCGAGAATAGCTATGCTATATTTGGAGGCACGTCGGGGACCATGGACTAATAATCAGCGGCTACGATAAATCAAATAAATAATTATCTTACGAACAGAATAATTATATTCGATAAATCAATCACAGGAATATGCCACCATAATCCCGTGACTGCAGTCCTCCGATTATAAGATTATGTTTATCTCCTCACGAGATGATAATAAGCGTCCACTGATATAATCATTACATATGGATTAATCCTCCATAGACTGTTCATTCTAAATCGGGAAGTTACCGTTAACCCTTTTTAGAACCTCTTATCATTATTTACCATTAACCCCCTAGTGATCAATTAATTCATACAACTCACTGGTAGCTAATCAGTGTAATATGAACTCCATGGATCGATCAGTTTCTAGGATTAACAAATAAGGGAACTTTCTATCTACTTCCATAAATGGAAGGAATGGATTCCGTATATGTGATAACACAGACTACTCACTCAATCCAGTACAATGCCAAGATGGGGTAATTCAGATCACAGACTCAGTGTAATCCTTAACCGTCAAGTCAAACCTCATACCGATTCAAGCAGTTGACTGTGATCACCTCAGGATTAAGATATATCCATAAATATGATCATCGATAAGACTTCTCGATTACGGAATTATATCGTGAACTCTAATCAAATCGGTCCAGCCCTATATGATATATATATCATATATAAATGCCCTACTAGGTTCTCTTAACCGAAAGTCCGGATAAGACAATCACACCTATTGTGTTCTGGGCGCATTAATAGCACGTTAAAGGAGAGACCCGATACTCTCGATTAACTTCACTACAGGCTAATTGTATTTTAAGTACATCTTCACTAACTCAATCCTCCCATGTATATCCCATACACTGAGTTAAGTGATTACATAAACGATATACTTTAGGGTTTTCTGTAGTGTAAATACTATTGTCACATCGGTGAATATGAGAATAATAAATATGAATAATAATATCATTTCATTTATTAAATTAAACAATTACAAAATTGTCTTTCGGGTATTACACCTAAAAATCTCCCACTTGCACGAAAGCATGTGATTAATTGTTTTAGAGCACACCCTATTATTTAAAATACAACAAACTACATCTCTCACTTGCTCTAAAGCAATGGAGACCCATCCCGTATTCTAGAACCCATTAAGCATGTCATAACCATTGTAGATGACAAAATACACTCCGAGTGTGCCGTCGTAGGATAGGTCAGTGACTCGGGGAGTACCTACATCTAAATGTTATGGGTCTTAATGATTAGTCAGGTTGTCGGCTCGAGACGATCCGTAGAATCGAAACGTTACCGGTCCATCTAATCATGTGGTACCTTCGCAATATGCTTTTGACCTCTAGTGATTTCGAAAATCCTTAGGAGCTACCCCTTCATCGTTTGCACAATGATGTGATATCGGCTTCCAAATCTAGAATCACTCCCAGATATGAAAAGGAAATCCTTAAGCTATATCGCCTCTCTAGCTACTACAAAAGCCACTAATCACCCAACTAGTTAAAGTCGAGTTGGCGTTGCTAGATTCCTCCAGGCAATAGCTTCAACACAAGAGTAAACACTGAGCCCGAGATCGACTTAACGATCATCCTCAATCTGACTTAATGTCAAAATCAGTGTATCACACATATCCAAGTTCACACATGAATATGTCCGCATATTATTCCTCGTTCTCTTCAAGATACTAAAGGACATACTAAACTTGCTTTGTTAACCACCGAATCTAAGATTCGATCAAAGTTGACGTTCAATAACCTGACCATCTCTTACTAGAAAGAGAATCTATCATATTTCTCTTGATCCGAAGATTTAGAGAGTCATTCCTGAGGCATAGGGTAGAACTTCCTCGTTGAATGTTGTATACACAGATGCATCATCTTAACCAATAAGATGGATGGGAAACCAGTGACGGATTCTAATGAATTCGACCGAGTCAAACTCTTTAGGATGTTGTCCAAATCTCTGTTGCAGAGAATTGTGGCATTGTCGGTCGACTTGGATAACACACCCATGTTGATTCCAAGCTCAGTGCGGTGTTATCCTTCACAAACACTAATATATGTATATATTCACTACTGTACTAAAATTGATATCCAGTCTACAAAAGACTTATCAATATTCTGGTCAAATCCACATATTGTAGAAATATATGACTTCCAATGACCGAGAGGTTTTCTTTTTATCCATAAAGGACATAAGCCTTGACAGTCATCCTGTCATAAGTTCATAAGGCAATACCCTTTTCTTTTGAATGAATCCAGACTCCGTTTGTTTGGCAAGAAAGTCTTAGGGAATCACCCCTATTTTCTGCTTTCGAACGAAATCATGCAATACTAAGTGGTAAGAGAGTCCAAGGTCTGATTACCTCTCTACTTCTTAGGGAATTACCCCTAGACCACTCAAGATTTGCTCTGAAAGATAAACTTTCCTATTCATTCTACTCTTTTCCGTGTAGATCCAATTACTCCCACTGGGCCTGAGACGCTCAGGTGGTTCTACAAGAGTATGAACAGAACTGGAGTACCGAACTCCATTCACAGGGTTATGGCTATTAAACCAACCTCTATTATCATAATCCTTTACTGCTCACAAAAGAGCCATAGGTCATCAATCGATCCTCAGACTACAAAGTCTGCAGAACCCGTAATGGGTAATGGATAAACCATACTCCCAATACTTACTGGGTGGATCGAAATTCTGATCTAGTTTAGTAGTATTTAGTGTTATCACCAACAACCGATGTTGGATGTGGTCTGATTTTAATCAGTTAGTAACTACCTTGAGTAAACGTACTTCAAGGTTCAAGGTTTTGTTGTTTATGGACTCTATCAGAAAAGGATGCAACAGTATGACAGTCCCTTCCCGATCTCAAGAATCTTATAACAAACCTTTTTCTCAATGCTACAAGATATATAACGATTGGTCACTGACCGAACGTGTGCGTGAAATTCCCAGACCTACCTTCAAGCACTGTGTGCTAAATGCTTATATTTATAGAAGTGGGGTGAACCGAATCCACACCTTAGTGAGAACATGTCACATTAAGGCAGGCTGAGCATCAGTCTCGAGGATTATGAATGGCCTATTCCGAGTATAGAATACTCTATCTCTGTTGAAAACAGAGAGACCTCAAAATATTTTGGATAAACTTTCCGGAGTGTTTGAATAGTTATCAGACAAGAAGTCACTACTCGGAAGATCCTACTAGCTTGTATCTTTCATCAGACCCGAAGGTCGTCATGAACAAGCTATGTTACTTCTTTATAACCATTATCCTTTCCCGATTGAAAGGAAACTTAGTCATTGAACCTTTGAGACAATATAACCAGACTGGGAGTAAGGAATCACCCTGAGCCAGTCTACAGGTCTTGTCTTTTAGGGACTATGCACTAACTATGGAATATGAAGAAGCGTTTATCTAAATATAGAAACCAATTTCTTTTAGTAGTTC
Organism: Gentiana macrophylla; assembly: GCA_026214975.1. Classification (NCBI taxonomy): domain Eukaryota; kingdom Viridiplantae; phylum Streptophyta; class Magnoliopsida; order Gentianales; family Gentianaceae; genus Gentiana; species Gentiana macrophylla. Next base: position 37,062,013 of record CM047807.1, on the reverse strand, counting down.
TTAAGATGTGTTTTATATACATATTTCAGTAGTTCTAAGTGGTTTTGACTTTATCAAACAAAAGTCCGAGTCTTGGATTCGCACTACAAATGGTATATTCACTTTCTATACGACAAACAAATTATCGAATAGAAGGTAAATCCTTTCGTTCCAACGAATCTTAAACCGAAAATAAATTTTCCGCGATATCCAAGGATTGAATCCGAGATTCATTTCCTTATATCACTCCCACTATTCTAGCTAAAATTAACTGCCCGTTGTTTACTCTTTTAATCGTTAAAGGCACCGCTACCTTGTTCTTCCAAAGAACTTAGCTCGAGAAAATCGCCAACGATTCATAGGTTGGTGATCCACAATCACTGTCCTAATCCTATGATTTCCAGTTAATTAATTTTTGGTTCAGCCTTAAAGTTTTCTCAGTTTAGATGACTAACACTTTTAGACATATTCTCCCATTCTTGACTTTCCGTGAATGGAAACAGTCTTGAACCAGCGATTCGTTTGAGTAGACACTACTCTTGAACCGTGGGATGTCTATTTCGAGTGTTACTCGTCGGGACTTCTCGGATTTTTTAATATATACCAGAAAAAACAACAAATCATAACATTAAAGCTCCCACGTGTTTATCGGTTCCAAATACCGTCTAACGAGCAATGCTTTATTTTTATGATTTTCCAATTTTTTCGATTAGAAAATCTTTCGTACATAGTTCCAATGTTTATAGAAAAACAACAAATCATAGAACTCCCACTAGTTCATCGATTCCAAATATCGTCCAACTAGCGATATTTCATGACTTTCCGGTTTTTCAATTAGAACGGTTACGTGTGTAGTCAGTTACACTTTTCTAATGTTCTAGAAAAACAACAAATCATAAAGCTCCCACTGGTTCATCGATTCCAAATATGGTCCAACTAGCAACACTTCATGATTTTCCGATTTTTCAATTAGAAAATTACTCGTGTAATCACTACACACTCAAAATTCACTAGAAGAATTTGAAAGTCCGAAATCACCTTTGATCAAACTAAGTTTGTCTCCGGTTTGACACGAATGACACTAGTGACATACCTATATGTCACTCAGGTTTTTTAAAAGGCTTAAGAGAAAATATCTCTTTCAAAAAATAATTGCATTATCGATTAACTAGTTCAACGTCCTAGTTACTTTCCACTTTTTAACGAAGTCAATACTAGTCAATTATTAATTTTCAAGAAATTTAGTAAGGGATATAGTGCTGTAAATAAAATGACATATATTAATTCAAGTTTAACACTACTATATGATTTTATTTTAGGAATTGTAAACTAAAATTAAGTCTACTCTACCATTCCAAGGTTTTAACCTCGCATCTCAGTGCCGCCGTAGGGTAGGTCAAAGAGATGACGGTTAAATTGAGACAATCTCATCAATGAATAACTTGTGAGAATCGAACATCCCTTTATTCATTGACTACCTTCCTTTTTTAGCCTAGATATTATCAAGAATATCCTTTATGACTGTGACCTACTATATCGGATCTCTTAGGTACGCCCCGAGTGTGCCGTCGTAGGATAGGTCAGTGACCCGACGAGTACCCGGAAATCCTATCCTTTCGGAGACCAAGCCATGAATGTTGATAAGGGTGAACACCATCCTTAGGGGGACGAAATCAAAGCGCCGCGAGGCGTCACCTTTCTCTCACTTACTTGTATCTATAGTAGAGGCCGTGGGGTTGGCTGTCGCCTCCCCCGCTCCTACTCAATATTTTGGAAGTGGTGGTGGGTTAACTAACCACGTCTTTTTGATGTTAACATAAAAGCACATCAAATCAAGGATTCCGAATGGTGTCGGTAACGTAGGCAAGCCTACCCGTCCTATTCGTTGGAACATATGTGACAGTCGGACGAAGTCGGGTCAAGAGAGCCCCATTGAGATAAGAAGGAATCACCCATCCGCTCACCGGTGTAGCTTAGTGTTGCCGGACTCCCGTGCATACATCACACTAGGAGGGTTAAGTCGGTCGAGCCTAGCTCATTTGACCACCCAACCTATAGGCGAACCGTTTTTATCCAAGATTTATTGTTCTTTTATCATCATTCAATCTCGTAGACACTACGAATCGAAAACGTGATCTCGTTTGGGCTTTTAAGTCGGTTCACCGAGAACACCCACCGAAAAGCTTAACGATTTCATAACCAATCCTCGGATCTTTAATTAGTTACTAAATTAATTAATTACCACGTATTAATTAAATTTCAACTAATTACGCGAGTTTGTATACATGCCTATTTTAATTACCAAAATTAAAATTCTACATATATGCATGGAGTGGATTTATGATATGATGCATGTCATGGCAATTCCGATTTTATATCTATTTTATGATCAAACACATAAAAAATAAACTGCGGAAAATTTAAACACCGAGATGGATCGTTGGTACCCCCGACTAACTTATTTTCTAAGGAAAAGTAAAACTAATTCTAAATCTTCAAATCTCGATCTTCGATCTTGATCTTGAAACTTCCGGATCTCAAACATTCGATCTTGATATGAACGACGAGGAGAGGAGGCCGTAATATACCAATATATTTAATCTATATCTATATTATCAAATTGTTTTATAAAAACTTATTATTTTTTTTTTTTTTTTTGGTTACATCATGTCACGGCAAAAAAAAAAAAAAAAAAAAAAAAAAAAAAAAAACATTTTTTTCGGTTAGGTCAAACCTTTCGGCAAATACATAGGTTACAAAAATTGCTGCCGCCAATTTGTTAAAAAAATTCAGCCGCCGTAAAAACAATTTCGGCCTCCTCCCGTTTTATCTTTTGTTCATCATCTTGATGATCTTCAACACCATGATTTTCGTCGTCTCGAACCCGGAACAAAATTAAAAAACCAAAAGGTACTACATTTTTGCAATTTTTCACATGACATAAAATAAATCACACATCCTATACTCAATTGATACTAATCAAAAGAGCTACAAAATAGATCTACAGGTAAACAATACCAACCCCAATCCATCTCTTCAACCAAGACATTCATAACATAAAATATATATATATATATATATATATATATATATATATATATATATATATATATATATATATATATATATATATATATGCATTGGCCCCAAAAAAAAAAAAATTGGGACACAAAAAGTACATGTTTTCCACTCCTTAGATATAATATTTTATACGTATAAATATAGATCACCTGGCGATTGATACCACTGTTAGTAATATCATCCGCAACGGAAGCGATTTAATGATCTAGATCTATAAATTACACGTAATAAAATAACTAGATCTACATCTACAAGAGGGTTGTAGATCATACCTCTTGGATCTCAAAATCCAAGTAGAAGAACCGCAATAGAAAGAATAAAACATTGTGTGAAGAGCACCACGATCTTCCGTACGTGTGATCCGAGTAACTCCCGGTGGAAGGAAATCCTCGTCTCGAATCCTTCCGATATGCTACCCGGAAAAAACTCCAAGATTTTCCTTTTTTTTTCCCCTTGGCCGAAAATTTTCTTCTCCTCTCTAAGAGGTAGAAGTCGAAATTTGTCATGTGTATTAGGCTTGGGAGAACTCTCTTTATATAGGAGAGTAATCATTGTCCTCCAAGGATTTAATAATTAATACAAAATCAATTATAATAATCCCATTAAATAAAAGATAATCTCATAATATTCTAGAACAAATCTAGAATAATATTTATCTTTATTTCTTACCATAAAATATTTATCCAATAAATATTTTGTGCACATGTCTTATTATTTATCAAGAAAACTAATTTCTTGTTCCATAAAACATACTTGGGGCCGAAATTCATCATTCTTGACCTAGTCAATGATGATTTCGGTCATACACACTATTTGGCCATGATTATGAAAAATGCATTTTTCACATATTTAATTATTTAGCCAAACTAATTTAATAATCCACTAAACAATTAATTCACATATCGTTTTAATTAAATTCTAATAAGAACTTAATTAATATTATTAGGATTCGACGTCCGAGAATAGCTATACTATATTTGGAGGCACATCGGGGACCATGGACTAATAATCAGCGGCTCCGATAAATCAAATAAATAATTATCTTACGAACAGAATAATTATATTCGATAAATCAATCACAGGAATATGCCACCATAATCCCGTGACTGCACTCCTCCGATTATAAGATTATGTTTATCTCCTCACGAGATGATAATAAGCGTCCACTGATATAATCATTACATATGGATTAATCCTCCATAGACTGTTCATTCTAAATCGGTAAGTTACCGTTAACACTTTTTAGAACCTCTTATCCTTATTTACCATTAACCCCCTAGTGATCAATTAATTCATACAACTCACTGGTAGCTAATCAATGTAATATGAACTCCATGGATCGATCAGTTTCTAGGATTAACAAATAAGGGAACTGTCTATCTACTTCCATAAATGGAAGGAATGGATTGCGTATATATGATAACACAGACTACTCACTCAATCCAGTACAATGCCAAGATGGGTAATTCAGATCACAGACTCAGTGTAATCCTTAACCGTCAAGTCAAACCTCATACTGATTCAAACAGTTGACTGTGATCACCTCAGGATTAAGATATATCCATAAATATGATCATCGATTGATTCGATAAGACTTCTCGATTACGGAATTATATCATAAACTCTAATCAAATCGGTCCAAATTTCTATATGATATATCTATCATATATAAATGCCCCACTAGTTCTCTTAACCGAAAGTCCGGATAAGACAATCACACCTATTGTGTGTTCGGGCGCATTAATAGCACATTAAAGGAGAGACCCGATACTCTCGATTAACTTCACTACGGGCTAATTGTATTTTAAGTACATCTTCACTAACTCAATCCTCCCGTGTATATCCCATAAACTGAGTTAAGTGATTACATAAACGATATACTTTAGGGTTTTTTGTAGTGTAAATACTATTGTCACATCGGTGAATATGAGAATAATAAATATGAATAATAATATCATTTCATTTATTAAATAAAACAATTACAAAATTGTCTTTCGGGCATTACACCTAACAAGATTCAATTAAATTTTGCTTGAAAGTAGTAACTCTTACCTTCAACTCCAAATATCTACCTGGTGGAAAGTATTGCTTCAAAAACTCGGTTTGTATGTCATCCCATGATTGCAAGTATGGTGGGGAAGTGACATAAGCCATTCCTTTGCTTGACCTTTCAATGAAAAATGAAATAATGCATGGCGGGTTAATTCTTGACAAGCACTATTTTGGAATCCTGTATTGCATATTTCATCAAGGTTATAAAGATGTGAATACAGGTCATCGTGGGCATTTCCATGGAATTGAGCTCTACTCTCCACTAGACCGAACATATGTGACTTGATTGAAAAGTTTTTTGCATCAATGTGAGGTAGCCGAATAGGATTATGAACTTGATTTTTTTCTTTGAATGGCTTTCTCACAAAACGGTCTATCTTGGTAGGGTGGATTTGGGGGTGGATCATAAGGATATGGTTCTTGGGGTGGTGAAGGAATTGGTGATGGTGGATCGAGTGGAGGTGGTGGACTTTGTGGATATGGTTTTTGTGGTGGTAGTGGAGGATAGTCATTTGGATTTAAGGGATTTTGTTCAACTTGGGCATTTTCAAGGTTATTCCCTCCTTGTACCATTCCTTGTACCTCATTCATTTCCTCTTCTTGGTGTAATGACTCTTGTGAAGATGCTTCATCAAGATCCAATTCACTACGAGCTTGGCCAACCTTTCTCTCAAATAAACGATCCCTAATATAAGTGTTAATATCCGGGATATAAGGAGTATTGGGTGCCTTTCCTCGACGAGAACGGTTCATCCACTACAAGAGAGAAACAACAAGAACACAATCAAATAACACTTGGTAACTTATCAAAGAGGTAAGCACCAAAGAAATAAAAAGAAAAGATTAGAAGAGATTGACTTATTCTCAAGAATTTTCTAGCTAATATGAGTATCAACTGTTACACAATCCCCGGCAACGGCGCCAAAAAACTTGATCAAACTTTTCTAGGTGTCCAATCTTACCGGCAGTGTACCGGGTCAATTAAAGTCTAGTCTAGTGGTCAAGGTCGTATCCACGAGGATTGTGAGGTTGAACACCGAAAAGCTATTATTATCTTGATATAAGTCGTAATAATACAAGAAAGTAAATTTATCTAAGAATCTACTACTACAAAGGGTGATAAAATGATAAAAAGACTAGCCAAGACAATGCAATGATCAAGTCAATCTCTACTACAGTCATGGGAATGAACTACCTACCAAACTTCCAATGAAGTTCAAGTGTGTGTTATTGGTGCACTCCTAAGCTAGCAATTCCCCCTCATACGAGTGTACGGAACTACTCTATGTCTCCTCCTTGGACTAAGTGTCCTAGACCTAATGATTCAACATGATAAGAACTTGAATGCAATGACAATGTCAATACTCCCCGGATAAGAATCGAATTCCACTTAAGGTCGATTTTACCTTCCGGTTTTCATATCCCTTCTCCCACTCCAAGCATATCCTTTCGGTCTCAACTAAGTGTGTGTGTGCTAGTGCTAGGTGATCAATACAACACCAACAAGCAATACAATGAAAATAAGAAAAGATAACAACAACACATGAAGCTATGAAATACAAACTAACATTCCCAATCAACCAATAGAGATTAATAACTATCACAAATACATAATCTTGGCTAGTATAGACTAGCCACTCATAACTATGAATAACAACATGTCAAGATTAATATTCATGGTTATAACAACAATTAATTCAACGTAAATGTAAGAATTTACCAATCACAGACTTGAACTTGAAGTTGGAAGCTTTCATTCAACCTCAAAAGATTTCCATGTAGTTTGATACACCAAGGTGAGTATCTTGCTTCCACAAAAGTAGTCTAAGGATTAAACTAAGAATTCTTAATCGTTACAATGATGTTTAAAAGCTACTATTGATGGATTTGGTCTAGGAGAGCCATTGGCCGAGTTGCCTTCAAGAGCTCCAAGAGAAAGGGGTTGAAGATAATGAATAGTGGATCTAAAAAGGGGTTTATAAGCTGAATTTTTTCTATTTGCGACGCTTTGGCACGCGCCATTATAGGTCTGGCGTGCGCCAATTGTGAAGGAAAACTTCCAGCAGCTCAGTAAAATTGCCTTAACTTAAGTTGTAGAGCTCCAATTGATGTGATCCAAGATGCGTTAGAAAGTTCGTTTCCCAATCTACTACTCTCATGAAGAAGTATTCTCCAGAAAATTCCTCTAAGGGGGATCAAATGTCCATTGAAGATAGGCTACGGTAGAAACACTAAGGACAATTGATCCGTTTAACTTGTTAGCTTCCGGCACACTCTTCTAGCCCTCAAAAGACATGTTAAGCTCAAAGCGTGGTGTCACTCGGGGTCTTGGTTAACCTATAATCCTGTAATACAACACAAAAATACCAAGCGTAAACCCGACACGACGCTCCGGTTACTGTAACCGGTTCAAAACTAATCTAAACACAATATTTTATATAATAATTACTATCTACACATTTGGGTGAAACTAAGAAAATAATGACTTGAATTGATACAAGAACATCAATAAATGCAAGAGAAATGGGGGTAAAACATCGTGAAATAGTTGACTCACATCATCAGTGTCCTTCTGACATATGATGGGATTGAGACTATAGGGAAATGTCATATGCATCCGTAGTTGCAGTCTTAATCACATATGTTATGTAGTGTATTAGGCCTAACATCTGTTACACGGTCGGCATAGTCATTCGATTTCAGTCCAATCCTGGATCGGCTTATTGACAGACAGTCAAGACGATTTTTAGAATCTTCAAAAGAACGAAAAACTATATGCTGGTCTATTCAGGTGTTGACACTAATTTACATGTCAGACAAATATGATCGAAATTCGATTACACGATCAATATTTACTCTTGGTGGTGGATGACTACACAGATGGTTGTTGCATCGGTTAGGTACCTCCGGTGCAACAATAGCCTGATCATGGTCGTTTTAGTTTCCAATTCTTATATTTTTGCTTTTTCTGAGTTTTCCTTTTTTGGCCTTCCTTCCATTTATCTATGAATGATATCACTGCAATATAAGGCTAACGTGTTCAATTGTCACGAATTAACACGCCCCGAACGTTTTTTTTTCCTCATTTTTCCTTTAATTTTGGAATGGGTCGTTACAAAATATTAGTCTCAAATAGTGTTTTGTATGATTTGACACACATACATGAAAGTTTGTTCCCCGCCCGCAGGTTATAATGATTGCTATATGAACTTCTATCCTAAGATGTCCCTCTCTCAAGACACATTGCGGGTGCAATACCTTTCAACCAAAGTAGATAAAAAGAAGTGTGTTGAAGTGTTTAAGATGTTAATTATCTACCTCCCCAACAACATAAGGTTTTGTGATAGATGATAATTCAACAATGTGAAATCGCTAATGTATATTAGTGTTTATAGTCTTGCTAATGTACGGACTTTAAAGTGTAATGGAAAGTACATATATATAACAAAGTATTTTGTGTTCCTGGTCCTCTGCTGACTCCACTGGCCACCAATCCAGCAGACAGACTGTCTGTCCCATAACCAGATGCCTTATGGCGTAGCTCTGAGCATGGAGTGAAGATCTTATGTCCTCCAATGACACTGAGTCCTTCCCAACAATAAAGGACTGCACAAAGTTCTCATATGATGCAGGCAATGACACAAGTAGGATCAGTGATGCATCTTCATCTTCAATCTTCACATCAATATTCCTTAATTCAAGTAATATTGTTTACAGCTGATCTAGATGATCCCTCAGCTGAGTGCCCTCGTGCATTCTTAAACTGAACAAACGTTGTTTCAATAACAACTTGTTGGTCAGAGAATTTGTCATGTACAGACTCTCAAGCTTGGACCACAACTTCTTTGTTGTGTCCTCTTCAGCAACCTCTGTGATAATATCATCTGACAAGAACAACATAATTGTTGAATTTGCTTTCTCCTCCAAACTAGATCTCTCAGCAGCACTTCCTTCTATTGATTTAGACAAGAGACCCTATAATCCCCGTTGTTTCAACAAAGCATACATCTTGATCTGCAACAGACTAAAACTGTTTCTTCCTGTAAACTTGTCAATCTTGACATTTAAAGCAGACATCTTTCTCACCATAAAATCTTGCGTAGATCCTAAATCCTAGCCTCAATTATGATCTTGGTGCCAATCTACCTTGGTTAAAACAGATAAACAGATTTCTGGATGCTCTTATACCAGTTTGTTATAACGGATTGATCAAGAAGTGATGGTGATTGTGAGTAAAGATAAAAAATTAACAAGTAAACAAACACAGAAACAAGAAGAACACAGATTTTGTTAGTATAGTGGGCCAAAGCCCAATTGTGATAATTTTTCAATTTGCTATACATCCCACATAGGCAACTAAGAAATTATAGCCGACTTAGTGTGGCTATTTAAGAAGCCTTTTGGTTAATTTATTAGATGTACCAAGGTACCATTGAGATGTGCCAATTTGTGTACCAATTTGTGTCAATTAAGATAAACTCTCAATTGTCTTAGCTATTTTGGCTATTGTTTTTAGGCGTCAGGAGAGTTGTTTCTTTTGTAATCCTCCTCTATAGTAATATTGTCTCTTTTGCCCGTGGACTAGTCGGCATATTGTCGGAAACCAAGTAAATTTGGTGTTTTGTCTTTTTCCTTCCGTTTGTTATTTTGCGTTACCGTCGTTAAGGGCTATCGCTCGGTTTGTTTTTCCTAACAAACTGGTAGTAGAGCCGAGGTTATTTTTGAGGAGTTTTTTGAGAGCTGAGGTTTTACGAGCCGAGATTTTTGTTGAGATTTTCTGAGGTTTGAAAATTAGCCACCATGACGGTAACTAAGTATTATTTTGAGAAGTTCGACAGAAACGTCAACTTCGGATGTGGAAATTGAAGATGGAGGCCATGCTGATTCAGGAGGGCTTCGATATTGAACTGCTTGGGAAGGAGAATAAGCCAGAGAAAATGTCAGATGAGGAGTTTGTTGATCTCGACAAAAAGGCCAGGTCAGGTATCATATTATGTATTTCTGATGAGGTTTTAAGAGAGGAAGCCACTGAGGTTACTGCTAAGGATTTATGGGAAAAACTAAAATCCTTATATATGAAGAAAACCGTTGAGAATAGGTTTTATTTAAAGCAGAGTTTGTATTTGATTCTTATGTCTGAAGGGTCATCTATATTATCGCACTTAGATAAATTTGATTCTCTGCTTATGGATTTGAGTAATATAGATGCTAAGATTGATGATGAGGATCAGGCCCTGTTGTTATTATGTTCGCTTCCACGGTCTTTTAAGCATTTTAGGAAAACAATGCTTTACGGTAAGGATACAATTTCTTACAAATAAATTAAGTCGATTTTAAAATCGAAAGAGCAGATTGATAAATAAATAACTGGGGGAAGTAGTAGTACTCAGGCAGACGTGATGTTAGTTCGGGGCAGATCAAATAAGAAGGATGCAGATAGTGAATTTTTTTTTTGAATCCCAGACATAAAGATTTGATGTGAAATTATTGTAAAAAGATTGGGCACATCAAATCTGATTGCTTTTGACTTAAGAACAAAGAAAAGCGTTAACAAAAGAAAGAGCGTGGTAAAGAGTCTGCTCAGGCCGGTTTCGTTGAAGATGAGAGTGATGGAGAAATCTTCTTTGCTGATGATAAATTAAGGTATGTTGATGAATGGATTTTGGATTCTGGTTGCACGTATCATATGTGTCACAATAGGGATTGGTTTTCCACGTATGATTCAGTTCAAGGTGGAGTTGTTTCTTTGGGCAAAGGCGCAGTTTGCAAGGTTGTTGGTATTGATGCGGTTAGAAAAAAGACCCATGATGGTGTTGTCAGGACACTTAAAAAAGTTAGACATATTTCGGATTTGAAGAAAAATCTCATCTCGTTGGGCACACTTGAGACTCTTGGATTTAGGTACACCGCTGAAGGTGGAGTTATGAAAGTAATTAAAGGTGCTCTGGTTGTTATGAAAACTTGCAGGTCTGGTGGTTTGTATGTTTTGCATGGATCCACAGTCATTGGCAATTCTGCAATCCCTATGTAATCCCGTTCAGAGTTTGATTTACGAAGCGTCGTCCATTTGTTAAGTTCAAGCAGTGCTTTGGACTTATTTCACACAGTCTGAAGATTTTTTGAAGTTTGTGGAGAAAGAGAAGTATTAATATTTCTGGATGTGGTCTTTATTCCAATGTGGAGATTTGTTAGTTTAGTGGGCCAAAGCCCAATTGAGATAATTTGTCAATTTGCTATACATCCCACATCGGTAACTAAGAAATTATAGCCGACTTAGTGTGGCTATTTAAGAAGCCTTTTGGTTATTTTATTAGATATACCAATGTACCATTGAGATGTGCCAATTTGTGTATTAATTTGTGTCAATTAAGATAAACTCTCAATTGTCTTAGCTATTTTGGCTATTGTTTTTAGGCGTCAGGAGAGTTGTATCTTTTGTAATCCTCCTCTATAGTAATATTTTCTCTTTCGCCGGTGGAGTAGTCGGCACATTGCCGGAAACCACGTAAATTTGTTGTTTTGTCTTTTTCCTTCCGTTTGTCATTTTGCGTTACCGTCGTTAAGGGCTATCACTCGGTTTGATTTTCCTAACAGATTTAACATGGTTTCCGGCAATGTGCCGACTACTCCACGGACAAACGAGGATATTTTATTATCATGAGAAAGTTACAAGTTACAATTAATACAGTTGATATTTATAGACTTGGGAATCAAACCCTAACCGACTAAACAGCCAAACCAGATAATGACTGAAATACCCCATAAGTAACCTTATCCAAACCAGAAAACCATGAAGCAGACGTGTTCCCCAAGTCTGCTGAGAATCCGTAGTCTTGGCTTCAGCAGCCTTGTCCCGGTTTTCCCAATTGAGCCTGATATAATCCGCGATTCCTTCGATCAATCCTCCATTAGCATTCCCATTTCCATCCCACTGCCACACACAGTTGCGGATTCAGAAATTTTTTCAGGGGGATTTGTAATATTTTTCCTAAGTAAATATTTTTTTTCACGAAGTTCGAAATATTTTTCTATAGATAAAATGTAGATTTTTTTTTATTTTTAGCAGTTTCCGTGGACCCCATTGTGGACAATATACGTCCGCCTCTGGCCACACATGCGTCATCTCGTGGTATAAAACACCTGTGATATCTGTTTTCACACATCACCCGTGTATCCTTGTATATACGTTGCAGTTACGTGAATCTGATTATTGATAGTGTAAGCTGCAACAGTGTCGTCAGTGTCGTCAATGAATACGTCAACTTGCTGAAAGGTTTTTCGGTCGGTGGGGATGCTTTCTTTGAAGGTTGCCCAGATGAATTTTGTGGCAGAATTCATCTTTAGCTTCATGTAGACGTCTCCAATGGCGGTTTTGAAGCGGGAACCACCTGGGGTGTTTGAAGCTGTGTTTGTCACCGTGTAGGTAACGGCACCATAGCAGATTTCAATGGTTGCCAAGAAAATCAAACAGAAGGGGACGAATATGTGTGGACTGATCATGTGCGCCATTACAGATCAAACAAACGTAAAAGCTTTCGACGTTAAAAACAAATGATCTCCTGAAATGCATTTGTATGTCCATTTTTATAGCTGCACGAAATGCTTTAATTTGCCAGCCTTGTGGAATTTGTCATTTCAAAATTGGTTGGGACTTGGGAGAGGTGTATATATACATACTATTAATTTATGGATAATGATTTAGGTACCCAGGAGTGGTACCGAAATATCAACTGAACCTTATGTGGCAATATGCCACATCTGCACATGCATGTGCCAATTCATTCCTCGGCAAAAATAAGGAAAACAAAATAAATTGAATTTCACGTCTCAGATCCCATTTCCCGAGAAGAATTATGATAGGGGAGTGATTTGAGAGGTATACCAAGTGGACGGGTGTAATTTCTCACATACTCTCTCACACATAGTAGGTGTGTGTAGGTGTGATATGGATTAATCACATCCATCTACTTGTAATACCTCTAAAATAACTTCCCCACCATAACTCTTCTCCTATTTCCCACCCTTCGTTATCCCAAAACTGGACTTCCGTTCGCCTCCTGCTCTCGTTCTCCGACAGCCGTCTCCGCCGCCGCCGCCCATCCCGATGGAACATAACACTACAGATCCCTTCTCTTTTATGTCTCCCTCAAAACCTCCGCCTCTCAAGTCACGATCTAAAATTTGTCCTGCTTCAAATAGAATGGTGAATCTGTTTTTCGAGTCGAAACCTTCAAATCCCGTCTCCATCAACTCCCAAAAAGTTTGGCTGGGGTTATTTTGCTTTATTTCATCAAATCCGGGGACGGACCTAGCATAGAAAGGGGGTGCACGGCCCCTACTGAGATCCGAAAATCGACGTGTTTTTGTAGGTAAAAAATGTAAAAACACTATTGATGCCCCCACTCGCCTTTTGAATTTATTCCGGTGCCCCCACTGAGACTTTTTTCTAGGTCCGTCACTGATCAAATCCCATCTCCATCACTTCCCAAAGGAAATGGGAATGCTAATGGAGGATTGATAACAGGAATCGCGGATTATATTAGGCTCACAGCTGGGTATGCACCTAGCCATTGGGTTCAACAGGGGCAAGGTGATCAAGGGTACGATGTAACTGCCCTGTTTCTTGATTACTGCAATGGGATTCAAGATGGTTTTGTTGCAGATCTCAACAAGAAGATGAGAAACGACTATGAAGATAGCTACTTTTTTGATCTGCTTGGAAAGAGTGTTGATCAACTTTGGGCTGATTACAAAGTTATAAACAATGCTTTACCAAAAGATGACCCTTCATTAAGCAAGTAGCTTGGCTCAAGTCGTAAGTGATTTGAGAATTTTTAGGGACGTCACTGTTTCGATCCTCTGAGACGTCACGTTCAAAGAGCTCATGGTTAGGCTTTACCCTTGAATAAGAGTTATGTCTGCAGGCACGACTCGGGCCAAACTCCGGATTAATGTTTTTTTTTAAAAAGAGTAATTGTTCTGATATTATGTGTTTCCTTTTCTTCTTCTTCTTTTTTTCTTTTTTTCATTGTTGTTTTTTTAGGGGTAAAGAGATATTGTTAAGCACAATCTGAGGTACATGCCAGAGTTACTTGGGAGGGAGGGGAAGATTCTCATTCCACGCAGCCAATTACATTAAGACCTTCCTCAGCTAATAATTAAATAAGCAGGGACATTTCTTTGTCTTATAACAAAGGAAAAAGAAACGGAGACAAAAGCGGGTAGCAGACGACGACAATCATCAATAATGCTTCCAACTGGCGTGAGATACTCCGAATGAGACATGAGTCTATTATGGATAGTGAGTGAATCACCTTCAAAGACCACCCTGAAGAAGCCCCAATATAAAGCGTAGAAAAGAGCATGGTAAATGGCATATGCTTCACCAATTAGAACCTCATATCTCCCATCAAGTAGCATCGAGAAACTATGACTGATCTTCCCTTGAGAGTTGCGAAGCAGACCACCAACAGTAGTTGTGCCTGGGCCAAAAGCAGCATCCACATTGAACTTATGAATATCCAAGGAGGGAGGCTGCCAAGAACTATTTAGAGGGACCCCATTGGCCGGCATAACTTGGTTTTTTCACGGCCAAAAAAATATTCTACTTCTTCCACCATCGATTTAGGAATATTCGAATTTAAATTAATTTCCTTTCCATCAAACAAACCAAGCACAATGTGATTTCCAGATATTCCACAAAAAATAAACATTCTGAATTATTTGTTGCTCTTCCTCTTGTCTCATCAGAATATCGAAGAAATCAATAAGTGAGTGAACACGCAAATTTCGTCAATATTTTCCATTTGGATAAATTTTCCAAAGTGCATATGGAATCTCACATTCAAATAAACAGTGCCAGACTGATTTCTCACACCTATGGGAGATTAAGCATGTACCATCACCAATACCCCTAGAGCGAAGACCAACAGCACTTGGCAAACAATTATGTAACAATCTTCCAAAGTGAATGATACGCGGCTTCATCTTTAGAGTCCAAAGTTTATTCCACATGCGTCTACCCGAAGTAGAGCTAGAGGGGGCATCTTTAATAGTATTCCATGGGTTAAGATCACAAGCCAGAAATTACCCGGTTTTAACGGAATAAAGACCATTACTAGAAAAATGCCATATCAATTTATCATCTACTGGGCCAGGAGACAGGGGGATAGATAAGATTTTTTCCGCTTCAAAATACTGATCCCTCTTAGGCCATGAGACATGGGATAGATAAGATTTATCAATTACTGATCCCTCTTAGGGCTTCTCTCCCCGTTCAGGGGCTTCTCCTTCGGGATTCCGACTTCTAGCCGAGTTATTAGGCCTTCCCCCGCCCATGGCGGCTTTCTTTGGTTCCCAGTGGTCTGCCTCTCTTCTAGGAATGGCTCTGTTTGTGATTATTTCATCATTGTTGGCAATCGTTGGTGAATTTCTTAGGTAACGAATTTTTCTTTTTCCGAAATGAAAGTTTTGGCTTGGAATTGTCGGGGTCTAGGGAAACCCATTTTTTGTCGGAAACCAAATCGAAATCGAGGAAGATGAACTTGGTTCGTGAGGAGCTGGGTTTTCAATCAGGTATTTTTTGGGATTGTAATGGTAAAAGCGGTGGTTTAGCATTATTGTGGAATACTGATGGGGGTCAAGTTAAATTTATAACTTGATCTACAAGACCAACTAGCAAGAGTCAAGTTAAATTTATAACTTGATAGAGTCAAGGTCGATCCTCGAGACTCGAATTAAACAAGTATCACTACTACAAAATTGGACATAGGTCACACTTAAGATATGAAAACAATCACGGTTTCAATAAAAGCGAGACAACGAAAATATATATATCACACTTACGACTTTCTATCACGCTTATTGAAAAATCGAGATAAGTTATATTAATCAATCTCATTTTTAAAGTGTGACTTAATTGATATGATTTTTTCCGTCACGATTATTGAAAAACCGAGATAAATTATATCAATTAATCTCATTATTAAACCGTATTGAATTGATAAGATATTTTCATCACGGTTTCTAAAAAGCGAGATAAATTATATATATCAATCTCACATCTAAAAGCAATGTGTGAATTGATATGATATTTTTATCACGATTATTGAAAAAACGAGATAAATTATACCAAACTATCACACTTTTAACTGTGACTAAATTGGTATGATATTTTTGTCACGGTTATTATTGAGAAAGAGATAAATTATATCAATTACTCTCATTTTTAAAGCGTGGATTGAATTCATGATATTTTTGTCACAATTATAGAAAAAGTGAGATGATTATTTCCACTAATAAGAAAAGAGATATAGATCACACTTATCTAAAGATAAGGATCACACTTTAAAAGAACCGAGACAAGTAAAATGTATATATATCACACTTAAATTTTTATCAAGGTTATTAGGAGTGAAAAAGAATGATCACACTTTTTAGGTGTGATTGAAATAACAAGACTTTTAAGTGTGATAACAAACTATAAAATAGATCACAGCTTAAATGTGTTGAAATTATAATCGATCTCTGGTTTTTAAGTGTGATAACAACTATATAATAGATGACTCGAATTAAACAAGTATAGACAGTGTGATAACAACTAAAATAAATCATAGTTTTATTAAATTCAATCATATTAAACTAAAGTGATTTATAAGATATTTTATAATCATATCTTAGATTAGTGTGGTTGAAAATGATAATATAGTGGGCATAATATAGTGGGGTGGTAATTAGTGTGGTTCTAATCCGGAGAGTCCCGGTGGCAACAACTATAATCACACGATTGAGAATAATAAAAGATAGAAAACACAAGACTAACAATAGACGATAACAACAGATCACATTTTTAAATGTGTTGAAATTATAGTAGATCTCGGTTTTAAGTGTGATAACAACTAAAATATATCACGATTTTACTATCACGGTTTTTAAGAAAAATGAGACAAAATCAACAACAATCTGAGTTTTAGTATTTTTATGGTTTTTTATAAGACTCGGTCTAGTGGTAATAAGTGTGGCTCCTTAATCCGGAGTATCCGGTATTGATAACGCTAGTAGTAATTACTCCCATATATGCTTTTTAAATGTGTTTTATATCTAAGTCGTTTTTAACAAATAAGACATTAAGATTGATTATAATATTAGCTATTTGTAAGCGTGATTGAGTTAGAGTCATCCCTTTTAGATAGATCTCGATCCGGTAGGACAACTATAACAAACACCTATGTTTATTACATGACTTTATTGGGTAGAGTCTCCATCTTATATAATAAAACATGCTTTTAAAACTAGGGATGCCGGTATAAAAACATGACACTAGGGATATCTAGGCAACCAGCAACCGGGTAGAGTGGCACACCTCCTAGACAATCGATTATTCTATGTCCCAATTAACATTCCACTTTTTGGCTTTATGTTAATTTACGATGACTATAATAAGTTGATCAGGTTTATTACTCGTTTTTATGACAATCAGATAACCAGACGTAGCCGAAGTCGTTCACAGAAAATTCCCAGAATCTATGTGGCTAGCTCCAGCCGTAAAGACCGCGGCTCCAGCTAGGTCGGCGATTCTAGAATTTTCTCGTAAAACGTCTTCATACGGCTTACATCTACATTAATATGGGTTCGTTAATTACTACATCGTGAAATCAATACATAAACGACTACTCCATTACAAGATAAAATAGATCTACGAATAAAGATAGCATTTATAAGTAGGCATTACCCTCGACGACGAGCGTGACTCCCACTCCTCGATGCGATCCCTAACCGGAGAATCTATTGACTCCGTAATGAAAGAACATAAAGAAAACAAAGAAAAACTATAGATAACAAGCGTATTGCATTTTGCTCTGTATTTTCGGTGTGTGAAATAATGTATGACTGGAGGCCTTATATAGGTGTTT
Organism: Gentiana macrophylla; assembly: GCA_026214975.1. NCBI lineage: Eukaryota > Viridiplantae > Streptophyta > Magnoliopsida > Gentianales > Gentianaceae > Gentiana > Gentiana macrophylla. Next base: position 37,043,990 of record CM047807.1, on the reverse strand, counting down.
TTGACCGACTTAAAACCTTCTAGAAACCCTAGGATGTACTGTTTCGAAACCCTAAAGCGGCGGAATACATTGACAATTTTGCCCCAGCGAACTGGGCAGTTTGACCCGGCGAAATGGGTACTTCGCTCCAGCGAACTGGGCTTCTGGCCCGGTTTCATTCGCACTTCATTTTACTCCGTTCCACGATCCGTGCTATGTTGGGCTTTTTCAGTATTTCGCTCCAAATTTCCTTCCACTTCACTTGAGATTTTCCGGAACCTATAATTATGATAAATATCGAGCAGTAAAACATATTCCGGGGCTAAAAATGCATAAATAACAAATCACGATTCAAAAATCACACAACATGAGTTAAGCACTATAAACACATGATTCGACGTAAAATAATATACCATTATGCTCCTTTTAGGGAAAATGTTGATGACAAAAGGGTATATATTAGACCGTCATCAACTACCCCCCACTTAGACTTTGATCGTCCCGAACAAAGCATCAATAAAATATTCCCTTAGAAAACATTTTCCATGGTCATCCCATACTTTTACAAGAAATCCGAGTCGACTCATACCAACGCATACTCATAAGTCATCCATTATTCAATACTTTATATGAATCGAAGTGATGTGTGCATGTGTATTCAATTTTATATAATCGTAGCAAGATTAAACTTTATGCCAACTTCGCAATCTCAACCTACCAACATCAACATTCTTACTTCCTCCGCCTCGCGTGGGTAAAGACATGGAGCAATAATCAAGAACCTCATTTAAAAATTTTATGGACTTGGAGACCGAGTACTACTCAAAGGCCTCTAAAAATTTGAATTGCTTCTTGTTTTCATATGCACAAGTATTGACACTTCTCAAGAAAGAAACTTGCACTGGTGGGTGCCAAGCAAGAATCCCCTATCCCGGATTAGTCAACAACCTTGAATATCGCCACAAGCTCAAGGCTAATTTGACAAATGTTTCCACAAGCCCAGTGTTTAATGCAAATATTAGAACACATATGGTTCTCAAGCTTATTACTCTGCTATGATGGCCAGAAGCTCAGAATACATCAGTAGATAAATATCGACACTAGGTCCTCATAACCAATCATCTCCGCATGTACACATTAATTCTTCCAGTTATTATCATTCGGGTGTAAACCGTCGATTCAAAGATTAAGTAATCAAATAATAAATAACTATTTGCAGCAGTCAGCATGAATATCCTTAAATTCTCTCACACAAGTATAATATGATCACGTACTCATGCAACTTGGTTCATTTCTCACTAAATCCAATGTTAAGAATTCATGATTCTAAGGAGAAATAGTTTATTCAGTTTTTTTAATACCCCGTTTCACCCCGTTTCAATTATAAGTTTATAGGTTTATAGCTAAGTCTCCTTACCCCCACTTAAATTCGACATTGTCCTCAATGAGAAAATAAAAGGAGAAATAAGAAAAGGACTTAGCTCTGGAAACGGTTCTCAAGTAGGAAGCTGAGTGTAGGACTGATCCTTTCACGGCGTAGAGAAGTTAATGAAAGCCTTGGAAAGAAACCAAAATAACAAACTCCATGAAACCGTCAGTAACATGTCAATGGAATTGATAAAATAATGTGGCAATAATTAGATATAATATCCAAAAACAATTTGAGCCACTTTATTTTATACAACCAATGACAAGTAATTAAAGAGTAACAAAACAAACTACCGAACTCACATGGTGGCCATCAAGGAAAAACCCTCATTTATTCCAAACTTAGACTCGGAACATGGAGAGATGAAAAAAACCTCAATAGTCTCCATGCTACTTTATTTGCAGAAAATAAACAAACTAAAATAAAGTTTAAGAAATAGTTCTGAGGTTATAGTCGTCAGCTCGACTTTATTTCCACGATGGTCTAAGTGTATGTCCGATCTTCCAGAGTAAATACTTCCTCCTCTTTATCAAAAGCATTATCTAGGTAATGTTTCAATCAGTGCCCATTAACCAAAAAGGTGGTGTTATCTTTAAGATTAATTACCTCTATAGCTCCAGAAGGAAAAACTTTACTGACTTCATAAGGGCCATACCACCATAATTTCAACTTGCCCGGAAAAAGTTTCAGGCGCGAATTGTAGACGAGAACCAGATCTCCTGCCTTGAAGGTTCGGTCTAATATCTTCTTATCATGGAATTTCTTTGTTCGCGCTTTAAAGATGCGAGCATTCTCGTTGGCTTCAACGTGGAACTCCTCTAAGCGAGTTAATTCCAGTAGTCTCTTCTCTCCGTTTAAACTCTCATCAAAATTTAACAGACGAGTAGCCCATAAGGCTCGGTGTTCAAGTTCAACCAGTAGATGACATGATTTTCCAAAGACAATCTTATATGGGGACATTCCAATTGTAGTCCTATGAGCAGTTCTATAAGCCCATAAAGCATCATCTAACTTTAACGACCAATCTTTCCTTGTAGGATTCACAGTTTTCTCCAAAATGAGCTTGATCTCTCGATTTGTAACCTTAACTTAACCACTTGTCTGAGGGTGATATGCGGTAGCTAACCTATGTCTTACCCCGTATTTAATCATTAATTTTTCAAATAACCTATTACAGCAATGGCTTCCACCATCGCTAATAATGGCACGAGGGATTCCAAACCGCGTAAAGATATTATTCTTTAGAAACCACAATACAAATTTTGCATCGTTAGTGGGTGAAGTAATAGCCTCAACCCATTCGGATACATAGTCGACTGCTACTAAGATATAGCGATTTGATATAGAAAACGTGAAAGGTCCCACAAAATCAATTCCCCAAACATCAAAGAGTTCCACTTCTAGGATACTCTTTTGTGGCATTTCATTCCTTTTTGAGATATTGCCCATCATTTGGCAGGAATGACAGGCTCTAGCGTAGTCATGCACAGTTTTGTAAAGATTGGGCCAGTAAAAACCATATTGGGGGACTTTCGCAGCCGTCTTGTCTCCTCCAAAGTGTCCTCCTACCTCGTAAGCATGGCAGTGTTTGAGTATATCATTGAATATGCTCTCAGGAACACATCTCCTAAACACATTGTCCGAGCATAGCTTAAAAAGGTAGGGATCATCCCAGTAGTAATGTCTAAGGTCTGCAAAGAATTTCTTCTTTTGCTGCTTGGAGAATTCTGGTGGCAGATATCTTGCGGATAAGTAGTTCACTATATGTTTAAACCACGGTTGTGGCTCCGTGATGGGAGTCAACTTTACGGCACATTGATGTGCAGTTTAACCCCCATTTATCACTTTATTGGCATGTTTTGGGTAGATATAGACCTGTTTGAGAGTAATATCGAGAGTTATGTGCACTGGGAGTTAAACTGTCATATCGATAGTAAACTCTGCCTTTTTAACGATATTTGACTCTTTTCCGAGCACTTTTGTCGTGCGGAATTACGTGTGGTCTTTGTTCGTATATGTTGTTGCAGGACTTAGGTGACTCGAGAACCCGGACGGTGATGTTTTGGGATAAGAAGCGTGGTCGTGGCTCGAAATTAGTATGAAAGTGAGGAAAAGTCAAGTTTGGATTGAAATCAAGGCAAACTGGCATTTGCCTCACGCCTACCTCAAACTAGCGTTTGGCCATTCCAAACTGGCGTTTGACAGAATTAGCATTGATGCTGATAGTTGAGTTTTTAGCCAAACTAGCATTCAAATTATCCCCAAACTGGCGTTTGGATGGGTTTAGCCCGAATCAAAAAGCTCATTCAGCCAAACTGGCGTTCAGATACTGCAAACGGGCGTTTGCCCCTCAAGGCATGATCCATGAACTGGCGTTCAAGTTAAGGCAAACGCTCGTCCAAGGAAGGAGAAAACCTAATATCATCAATTTGTCCAGGCAAACTAGCGTTTGACAGGAGGCAATCTGGCGTTTGCGACCGACAGAAGCAGATTTTTGACCTACACTTTAAATATGCAGCTCATTCAGCCCCTATACATTCTAGACCAACTTTAGACTCTTCTTAGGCGATTTTGGTGCGATTTTAGTGTAGCTTGATCACTCTTCAATCCTTTGATCCTCTAGATAACAACCTCCGATTCTACATACTTTTTATAGCTTAGATTTACCTTCCAAGAACAAAAGATTCAACTTTTTGGTGCAATTATTTCTCCATATTTTCTGGATTAGATTTTCTGCAAGTTATATGGTAATGACTCCTCTTTTATATATTGTCTTGAGTTTGATTCAAATTCTTATTTCATTTATTAGTGTAATCATGAGTAGCTAATCGCATGTGTAGTCGAATTATGTGAAAGCGAGCGAAAACCCGAGGGAAGTGCATGTTGATAACGTTCCCTCGTCGATGAGAGAAGGATCGAGACAAAGAATGAATCGGGATCGCCAGTCTTTCCGTTGATCCCAGTGCTGGGGGAAGTGCATGTTGATAAGAAAGATGATGCGGGATGGCCCGAGGCAGCATCATGAGCTAAACGAGGTATGCCGTTCATTAGCTCTACTATGTTGATGTTTGTACTTAGTATATCTGTGAGCATGCTTAAACTGATGAGTACGGAATTTGGCTTAGATGATTACGTGCTTAAATGCTAGGTGATGCCTGTTTGTGAGAGTTGTTTCAGTTTGTATTGATTGGAGTCTGTTAAGCGTCATCCGATCGAGCCAACGACGTAAAACAAAGGCGCTTGGGGGGAGGCAACCCCGCCATAATAAGACTGTTTGGAATAAAAGGTGATCTAAGGGTTTTTGAGTATGCACTACTTGTACTCGACTTTGATGATGATGCCCCGGACAGACGTGATCTTATTTTTATTTATGTTGTTCCTCTTGTCGTCTATGTCCGGTGTTAGGGTTGTTTAGGAGCTTCTTCGCCTGTGTGCTACATTTGTACTTCATATGATGATACATTCAGCTGTGGATACTACTATTTTATCATGATGTTTTGTAAGCCTTAGGGCATGCTACTACTTTCATTCGTGTTTGGGCTGTTATTTGTACGCACTATGGATGTTGTTTTTCTATTATGTACCTATGTGGCCTTTCTAGCAAGCTTAGATGTTCTGTACTTTACCCGTAGGGGTTATTTTCCCATCTATAGCAATCCCGTTTGTGCGTTATACACTGCATATTGAGTTTTCTAACGTGACACGGCCATATTATTGTTATACCCCTTATCCCTATTCGATATCTTGGCACGAGGACCATGTCTTGTGCGTGTTTTGCAATGTTTCTATCTTGATAGGGATTCGGGTTGTGCTTACACGAGGCTGTTACAGGATTCGATAGCGCCTTTCTGCCGGGTTTTCAAGCTAAGTCTTCATTTCTATCTCATTCACACACTGAGGATAGTGTTTCATTCGAAGTGGGGGGTGGATACGACTTAGCTTTATTGTTTCGATTGATGAATGTGCCAGTAATTGTGATATGCTTAGTTAATGTCCATTTTCGAGTCAATTCGTGGCTTAAAATTTTAAAACTTTTCACGGTTTGACACTGCGTTATATGCATGTTGCTCACGATGGAGTTGGTAAATGTCTTAGTGGTCGAGTAATGTGTGCAGGGCGATTTTATTTTATCATGATACGAACCCTTTTAGTGCACGTAGACCTTGGTTATACTTAGTTTGGTTGCTATACACACTTATATCACTAGTTTCAAGGCAAAATAGAGAGGTTTACCTAGGCCGGATACGGGAGAGAGTCATGGCGCTTCTTCGACCCGCCAGAGCCAAATAAGCCAAAATCCCAACATTTTACCCTCGTACCCCCTCTAAGATTTGATAGGACGGTCTGACCACCATCCGAAAATGAGCCGTTTTGGTTACTTAGCCTGTATTACCCTAACCCTAAGCTTTATTACCGGTCACGTTTCCTTTGATCACCCTACGAGTGGACTTAGTCGTTACTTTAGACACACTTGCTGAAGCAAGTGTAGGGTGGGAGATGATGTGTGTTTCGAGAGGAGTTGGTTAGTACGAGCTAGTATAATGAAGGGGAGGAGCTCGAGATATCTATTGTGAGGCTTATTGGTTCGAGAAAATTCGAAAAAAAAAGAATGAAAAGAAAATGAAAAAAATGAAATATTGAAAGTTGAATAAAGTTCAAGAAAAAGGAGTCAAAGAAGGATGTGTTTAAATGAATGAAAGTATGATGTTAAGGTTGGAGTTGTTTGTTAACACATATAGAAAAATCGAAGGAGTTTTGATGTAGTTTGGTATGTTTTCGAAGAAAGAATACATGAAATGATTAGGTTCACTCGTGTTTTTCTCTTTCTCCAGTCCCAAATTTTCCTTTCGATTAACCCCGTCCCGAGCTTAACGTTATAACCTTTCAAGTCCTACTTGACCGTATTTAGCCTCGGTTGCCTCGATTAGTGGAGATTCTAGCCCGGTATGAGTTGTGTGTAGTCATTTGGCCGGTATTCAAAGCCGGTAATTATTTTGAGTGTGGCTTTCGATTTTATCACACACACTTCGTTTTTGTGATAAGATAGAGTCAAGTTGTTTACATTCAGTGTCTGCTTTACGTTCACCTTGATGTCGTGAGTGCTATATATGTTTCGTAAAGTTGATCCCGTGGTCTGTTTTAGAGCGCCTAATTTACTCGAGGACGAGAAAAGGCTAAGTGTGGGGTGGTTGATGGGAGTCAACTTTACTGCATTTTGGTGTGTAGTTTAACCCCCGTTTATCACTTTATTGGCATGTTTTGGGTAGATATAGACCTGTTTGAGAGTAATATCGAGAGTTATGTACATGGGGAGTTAAACTGTCATATCGATAGTAAACTCTACCTTTTTAACGATATTTGACTCTTTTCCGAGCACTTTTGTCATGCGGAATTACGCGTGGTGTTTGTTCGTATATGTTGTTGCAGGACTTAGTTGACTCGAGAACCCGGACGGCGATGCTTTGGGATAAGAAACGTGGTCGTGGATCGAAATTAGCATGAAAATGAGGAAAAGTCAAGTTTGGAGTGAAATCAAGGCAAACTGGCGTTTGCCCTACCTCAAACTGGCGTTTGCCTCAAGCCAATCTCAAACTAGCGTTTGGCCAGTCCAAACTGGCGTTTGACAGAATTAGCATTGATGCTGAAAGTTGAGTTTTTAGCCAAACTAGCGTTCAAATTACCCCCAAACTGGCGTTTGGATGAGTTTAGCCCGAATCGAAAAGCTCATTCAAGCCAAACTGGCGTTCAGATACTGCAAACGGGTGTTTGCCCCTCAAGGCATGATCCATGAATTGGCATTCAAGTTAAGGCAAACGCTCGTCCATGGAAGGAGAAACCCTAATATCATCAAGTTTTCCAGGCAAACTAGCGTTTGACAGGAGGCAAACTGGCGTTTGCGACTGACAGAAGCAGATTTTTTACCTACACTTTAAATATGCAGCTCATTCAGCCCCTATACATTCTTGACCGACTTTAGACAATTCTTAGGCGATTTTGGTGAGATTTTATTATAGTTTGATCACCCTTCAATCCTTTGATCCCCTAGATAACAACCTTCGATTCTACATACTTTTTATAGCTTAGATTTACCTTCCAAGAACAAAAGATTCAACTTTTTGGTCTAATTATTCCTCCATATTTTCTGGATCAGATTTTCTGCAAGTTATATGGTAATGACTCCTCTTTTATTTATTGTCTTGAGTTTGACTCAAATTCTTATTTCATTTATTAGTGTAATCATGAGTAGCTAATCGCATGTGTAGTCGAATTATGTGAAAGCGAGCGAAAACCCTAAGGGGGATGAGATTAGGATTTGTGTAGTGCGTAATATTATGTTTAAACGATTAATCCATGTCCTAAAACTTATTTTAACATCTTTGAACTAGATTGATCACCTAGTTCACTGTCACACACATCAAACTTATAGATGCATTTTGCGGTGAGATGTGGGATAAGGGGTTTTAGGATCGTTACGTAGATTCGGCCTAGTTGTTAGGTCCGTGTCCAATATAGAGGTTTGTAATCGTTGTTCGAGCGACTCTAGAGCGTAATCATGTTAGGGTAATCGGTTTTCTAAAGGGAGAGTCGGTTAGCTTCACATAGGGTGGTTAGATCGAGTTGTTTAGTCTAATCACTAGAATTAGGAGTTGGCACCCGTGGATGTCGTTAAACTACATTGGATAGGTAAGTCGGTTAAGACACGCTCCCGGTCAAGTCCTTCCTTAGGGGTAAAAGTAGCTGTGGGATCATAGTTCGGCTATACCTTTTAATAACTAGAAGTAAACACCGGTAGTATAATCTTTATTTCTGCACTAGTATAAGATATTTCACCTTTCGATTGACCTGAACTGAGTTATACGTCATCTTTGGTACTTAGACATTACTCCTTGTGGATTCAACCTTGTGACCACTATACTCCCGTTGACCCGATACTCTGTCGGTAAAAGTTAGCGGTTAAGTATTTTGCTATCACTCCGCAGCCTCAACCTCTTCACAGCGTGACGATATCGCTGCACAACCACCATTTCCGGGAAGGGTAGAGATGGAGAATAATTGTTCGTCAGGAAATGTCTCTCCAATCTCGGGCAATTGCTCATTGTCCTCTATTTGTAAACGGGAAAGGTGATCCGCAACCAGGTTCTCAGACCCTTTCTTATCTCGGATTTCTACTCTCACCAATCTCAGCTTGGAATCCTGTTTTGCTAATAGGTACTTCAGGGCTGTGTGGTTAGTCCACACTGTGACTTTAGATCCCACAAGGTAAGATCTAAATTTGTCAAACGCAAAGATGACAGCCAGAAGTTCTTATTCAGTGGTCGCATAATTCCTTTGCACAGAGTTTAAAGTGCGACTAGCGTAGTACATAGGTCGAAATATCTTATCTTTCCTTTGTCCAAGGGCCGCACCTGCCGCAGTGTCGCTTGCGTCACACATTAACTCGAAAGGTAGATTCCAGTCAATTAAAATTGGTGCAGTGATAAGCATCTTTTTAAGAACATTAAAGGCTTTGGTACACTCACTTGTAAACTCAAACGGAACATCCTTGGCCAAAAGTTCAGTGAGAGGTCTAGAGATTAAGGAAAAGTTCTTCTTCACAAACCGGCGGTAAAATCCTATGTGGCCAAGAAAACCTCACAATGTCTTTAGATTGGTTGGTGGGGGAAGCTTTTCGATCACCTCCACTTTTGCTCTATCTACCTCTATACCGTTCCTTGAAATACGGTGGCCAAGTACTATGCCTTCAGTAACCATCATATGACATTTCTCTCAGTTAGGCACCAGATTCGTCTCCTCGCATCTCTTTAACACTCTAGCTAGATGCGTGAGACATGAATCGAAATCATCTCCAAATACGGAGAAATCATCCATGAAGATCTCCAGGAAATCTTCAACCATATCAGCAAACAAAGACATCATGCATCTTAGAAATGTTGCTGGAGCGTTGCACAAACCAAAGGGCATTTAGTTATAAGAAAAGGTTCCATATGGACATGTAAAGGTGGTCTTCTCACGATCCTCGGGTGAGATATGAATTTGATAATATCCCGAGTAACCGTCGAGGAAACAGTAAAATGCATGTCCGCTCAGTCTCTCGAGCATTTGATCAATGAAGGGAAGAGGGAAATGGTCTTTACGAGTTGCTTCATTCAACTTCGTAAAGTCTATGCACACCCTATGACCGGTGATAAGTCTGACGGGAATCAACTCATCCAACTTATTTGCTTGTACCGTCAAACCTCCCTTCTTAGGAACCACGTGGATGGGGCTTACCCATTCGCTATCAGAAATAGGGACGATTATTCCCATTTCTAGCATCTTTATGACTTCATCCCATACCACGTCTTTTAATTATGTGTCAACCTTCTTTGAGGTTGCGCAACCGCTTTCGTTTTAGGGTCCACGGAGATTTTATGCATGCAGATGCTAGGGCTAATGCCTTTGACATTGGCTATTGTCCATCCAAACTCTCCGCGATACTTTCTTAGTATTCTCATTAGCTTTTCTTCTTCTATCTTAGTCAAGGAGGAAGAAATTATGAGTGGTAGGGTCTCATCTTGCAGAAACACATACTTTAAATGCGCAGGTAAGGGTTTTAATGTTAGGTTTACAGGAGGCTCTTCTAATGATGTCTTAAGCCTTTGTCCGGTTAGCTTTAGTTCAAAGAACTTATGCCATGCTGGCCTATGATAGCACCTCTCAATCTCAGTCGAGTTAATTTGCTCGATGTGGCGAGGAGTTCCTTCACTACATCCTGGCCATATCTCTTTTTCCTCATTAGAATCCTCAGAGCTTGTGTCATCTTCTAAAGCTAAGGAGGCGGTGATTAATTCTTTTATATCTTCATGTTGTTGAAGTTCATTGACCATTTCGTCAATAGAATCCAACTTGTAACATGCATCCTCAGTATCATCCGCTTGTCTCATAGTGTCAAACACATTGAAGACAACCTTATCTTCATTTAAGTGTAATACCAATTCTTCTTTGTGAACATCTATTAGTGTCTTACTAGGGGCCAATAAGGGTCTTCCCAAAATCAAGGGCACTTTGTAATTTGCTTCCATATCTAGCACGACAAAGTCGACTTGAAACACAAACTTGTCAACTCTTACTACCACATCTTCTACCACTCCACAAGGTTCCTTGACCGAACGGTCAGCTAGTTGTAGAGTGATGGAAGTCTTATTTAGCTCCCTCATACCAAGCTTGCGAAAGATAGATAACGACATCAAATTCACGCTCCCTCCTAGATCACATAGCGCCTTGTTCAAACATACGTTACCTATAGTGCAGGGAATGAGAAAACTTCCCGGATTTGTACATTTTGTAGGCAATTTATGTTGAAGAACGGCTAAGCACTCTTCATTTAGGCAAATGGTCTCTAAGTCTAAGAGTTTCCTCTTAGTAGAGACAGCATCTTTTAAGAACTTGACGTACTCAGGCATTTCAGCAATGGCTTATACCAAAGGTATATTAATTTGTAGTTTCCTAAACATATCAATGAATTTCTTATACCTTGTATCATCAACTTTAGCCTTAGATTTGCGTGGAGGATAAGTTAAAGTTGAAGGGTCGATAGAAATAGTATCAGGAAACTTACTTGTATGCTCAGCACCAGTAGTAGCAGGTTCCTTCACAGTATCTTGCACAAGCAAGGTTCCCGAAGTACTTGCTTCAGCCTCTGGCTCACCATCCCAACTTTCTATGATTTTATCCTTGTCTTTCAGGGTTGGTGGAGTCAGTGCTTTACCACTCCTAGTCATTATCGCATTCAAATCCTTAGGAGTCTTATCAGTGTTACTCGGCAATCCACCAGGAGGTCTAGTTGAAACTTGTTCATCTAGTTGACCTATTTGGTGAGAGAGATTCTGGACTAGGGCTTCTTGATTGGTTACCTTCGCATCGTTCTTTTGACAATATTGGCTAAAGTTAGTAGCCAACTCGGTCATAGATTTTGACAATTGTCCCATGTTGTCAGTCACGACATTGCTCATCTTTTCAATCGCAGCTTCCCAACCAAAAGTTTTAGTTTGCTGGGGTGAAAAAGTGTTAGGCTGTCTTGGCCCCTCTCTTCCATTTGGGTCACCATATCAGAATCCAGGGTGGTCATGATTCGGTTTGTAACCTCCATATTGGTTCCCTTGTCTTCCAACATAGTTGTCTTCTTCAGTACCAGCATTCTCGATTTGATTGATCATTTCAATCCTATTTCCATTCTCTACTCTTACCATCCTCTCTTGCATTCCATCCACCTTAGTGTTTATAAGCGATAGTTGATGTAGGATCTTAGTTGATGCACTTTCTTCAAACATATCAGCGACCATCTTCCCGGTTGCTCTATCATTGCCTCCCCATTGGCTATTCATCGCTATTTGCTCCATCTTTGCTTGTGCCTCCTCAGGAGATAATAGAACAAATGCTCCATTGCTGGAGGCATCTACTCTTATCTTCTCTGTCTCTCTCAATCCATGGTAAAAAGTTTGCATTAAAAGCCATAGTGAGATATCATAATGAGGGCACCTCCTCATAGATTCCTTAAAGCGTTCCCAGGCTTGATCAAAACTCTCATCAGCTTGCTGCTTAAACCCCAAGATGTCTTGGCGTAACTTAAAGGTCTTTCCTAGAGGAAAGTACTTATTCATGAACTTTTGCAGCAGTTCCTCCCAAGTCCTGATTGATCCAGCCGTTAAAGAGAGAAGCCATTGCTTAGCTTTATCCTTTAGAGTGAAAGGAAAAGGCTTAAGCCTAATGTTACCCTCCGGGATTAGTTCTGGCTTCACCGTGCTAACGTTCTCCAAGAAATTCGTCACGTGAACGCCAAGATCCTCATTCAGGATACCATGAAAAGTGGAATAGTTTGTCACCATTTGAATGACATTAGGTCTCGGGTGATGAACCTCCACAACATCTCCAGGTGCTAAGATAGGGGGAATGAATTGTTCAATAGTAGGCGTTGCATAGCGTTGCAAAATACGCATTTCTCCTGCAGCGACAGCTTGATTAAGAATATTCACATTATTATTATTGATTACATGATTAGGGTTGACGGGATTTTGCAGTCCATTCTTCGTTTCTGACTCAGTACTCGCATAATAGTTTGTTTCCTCAGATTCGTACCCAGTTGGTTCACTTTGGCTAGCCAATTCCGCTAACCCTGATTCGATTTCCTCCAGACTTCTTGCAGATCCTTCTCCTTTATGCAACTTGTTGTTTTTCCTTGCGAATTTCTCGATCTCGGGGTGGTAAGGCTCAAGTGGTGCCTTAAAACTCCGGGTAGCGTACTGTAAGATAAAAACAACACTAAACAATCAGAAACTGCAAAGGCTAAAGCCTTTGACTGACTCAAAATTAGAAAAGAATAACACAGACTCTGAACGGAACATAATAGAACGAAGATTTCCCGAATCAGCAGGTTCGCTCCAGCGAGATATTCAGCTGGCTTCAGGGAAACTGTCTTTCCTCTGGGACTGGGCAGTTTCGTTTCGTTCCGACTCCTATAAAATAAAAACTAAAGCAGACGCTGTGCAGAACAGAATGATGCAAAAAATTTCCAAAAAAATGAGGCTGGCTCCAGCGAACTGGATGCCTCGTCCTAGAGAAAAGTCTTGATTTTTGCAGGTTTCACCAGATACATTACTGAATATTTCGATTAATTCTATGCTATAAAAATTAAATAAACAGAGAATATTCACAGTATTTACGAATCTACTTTTAATAAAATAAGTTATACTTAATTTAATGACTCGAGTCCCCAGAAACGGGGCCAAAAACTTGATGGGGGTCAAGTTAAATTTATAACTTGATCTACACAACTAACTAGCAAGAGTACTAGGTACAATTGCAGTATAGCTAGATAGAGTCAAGATCAATCCCTCAGAGACTCGAATTAAACAAGTATAACGTATTAAACTAAAGTAAATTAAGGGCGGTCTACGACCAACTATAACCGAAGAATAAAAAGATAGAAAACACAAGACTAACAATATGACACAACGACACGGCACTAGTATTTTTATGGTTTTTTATAAGTCTCTTAAGAAACAGTATTGATAACGCTAGTAGTAATTACTCCCCCATATATGTATATCTAAGCCGAGACAAATAAGACATTAAGATTGATTATATTATTGGCTACAGGTGTCATCCCCTTATATAGATCTAGATCCGGGTAGGACTCTAAACCCCTATGTTTATTACATGACTTTACCGGGCAGGTCTCCATCTTATATAATAAAACATGCTTTCAAAACTAAGGATGCCGGTATAAACCGTACACCTTATATAGGCAACCAGCCCGGGTAGGGTGGCACACCTCCTAGACAATCGATTATTCTATGTCCTAATTAACATTCCACATTTAGTCTTTATGTTAATTTACGATGACGATATAATAAGTTGATCAGGTTTATTACTCGTTTTTATGACAATCAGATAACCAGACGTAGCCGAAGTTGTTCACAGAAAATTCCCAGAATCTAAGTGGCTAGCTCCAGCCGTAAAGACCGCGGCTCCAGCTAGACCGGCGATTCCAGAATTTTCTCGTAAAACATCTTCGTACGGCTTAGATCTACATTAATATGGGTTCGTTAATTACTACATCGCGGAATCAATACATAAACGACTACTCCATAACAAGATAAAACAGATCTATGAATAAAGATAGCATTTATAAGTAGGCATTACCCTCGACGACAAGCGTGACTCCCACTCCTCGATGCGATTCCTAACAGGAGAATCTATCGACTCCGTAATGAAAGAACATAAAGAAAACAAAGAAAACTATATAGATAACACAAGCGTATTGTATTTTGCTCTGTATTTTCGGTGTGTGAAATAATGTATGAATGGCTGCCTTATATAGGTGTTTCTGGCCGACTTAAAACCTTCTAGAAACCCTAGGAAGTACTGTTTCGAAACCCTAAAGCGGCGGAATACATTGACGATTTTGCCCCAGCGAACTGGGCAGTTTGACCCGGTGAAATGGGTACTTCGCTCCAGCGAACTTGGCTTCTGGCCCGGTTTCATTCGCACTTCATTTTACTCCGTTCCACGATCCGTGCTATGTTGGGCTTTTTCAGTATTTCGCTCTCAGATTTCCTTCCACTTCACTTGAGATTTTCTGGAACCTATAATTATGAAAAATATCAAGCAGTAAAACATATTCCGGGGCTAAAAATGCATATATACCAAATCACGATTCACAAATCACACAACATGAATTAAGCACTATAAACACGTGATTCGACGTAAAATAATATAACATTATGCTCCTTTTAGGAAAAATGTTGATGACAAAAGGGTATATATTAGACCGTCATCAAATACAAGCGTTACAATTATTTTACACAACTTTTCACCGAGGTATATTGATTTGTGGGTAGATCACCAAGGCCACCGTCCATTGCGTCTAACCGGTTTCTACAGCAATCCAGATGCAGCACAACGTTGTCACTCGTGGACTTTACTTAGGCGTCTCAAAGACTCTTGTCAAATGCCGTGGTGTGTAATTGGCGACTTCAACGAGATAATGTATTCAAACAAAAAAGAGGGAGGGAATAAACGTTCAGGTACGGCGATGCAATCTTTTAGAAATGTACTTACTGATTATGATTTATTTGATTTGGGATTCACCGGATGTCCCTTTACATGGAGAAATAAATAGGATAATGCTACTATTCAAGAGCGTTTGGACATAAGGGTAGCGAATATAGATTGGAAAGATGTTTCCAAACCACAAAATCTCTCATTTAACTACTTTTCACTCGGATCACTCGCCCTTGCTCCTTAGGGATCTGCATCTATCTACTTCAAGTACAAAATGGAGGAAGCTTCCTAGATACGAACCGTTTTGGGTGCTTGATGAGGATTTCTGCAATGTATTCTGTGATGTTTGGAAAAATGAAGCTTGCACGTCACCGAAAGACTTGAATTCTGAAATTATACGCACAAGAGATGAGTTAAGGCTATGGTCGAAAGATAAATTTGGGTTGCTTCCATCTCGTCTAAAGCAGCTACACAAACAATTGGAGGAGAATTTTGCCAGTGGTAACTATAGCGTGCTGTGACGATGCTGGAAATCATCTTAACTAAATCCGGGTTTTTCATTCTAGAGACAAACTGCCAAAGCTTCAAGAAGCAAAAAAAAAAAATGATGAAAAGAGGGGGGTTGTTTAGGCTGTTTTAGACTGCACTTGAGATGTTCTTTCTCAAGCTTCCTACTTATCCAATATATGAATTGGAATCAAGTATTCATAGTTCCTTAGGGATGGTTTATATAGAGGGGCTTGTGCCCTAGGGTTTGCGCGTAGCGTGTCTAAGGTGGACTCCGATTACCGTGTTCCTTAAGGAAAAGATAAAGATGATTTGATCTCCTAGATTATGAGATAATTATGGAGCGTTTAAATGTCAGAATCGGAGTAGTAATGACCAAGGATTCTTTCCTTGTTTATCTGATTAAATGCGTGCACAATGAGTTATATCAAAGGACTTAGTCTGACCTGTAAGTTCGGACGCGAGTGGGAGCGATCATATGTACTGGGCGACCTGTAGGGGTCGGCGAAGAGTGACCGAGCTTATACAGCTTGGACGTCGAGGGTTCTGGCCTTTAAGGGAGACTTTTTACTATCCTTATTAATTGTTGGACTATTAGGGGGATGACACATGGCGAGGTTCTTGTCCGACCTCCGTCATAAGCCCCACAGATCCAGCCGAGCCTTGTGTGCTCGGTTCGGATCTGCTTAAGTTGTAGCTCAGTTCGGTCATCTAACTTGTAGATCTTGAAATGCCAGATAACAAGGCTAGTTATGATGCAGTTATAAATGTCCCGGGAATCGAGACGTCAGTGCCTATTAAATCTAATTACGGTCGTTTTTTGAGGTGAATGGGGGGTTATAACCCCGTCATTTTAATCTTTTCATTGCACCCCGTTGCCAATTGCTACCCTTCTTCTCTCAACTTTAAAAACGTTCTTGCAAGTAAGTGTTCTTCCTTTCGCAATTTTAGCTTTGTAACCTACCTTTGGTCGCTTTTAGCCCCCACCACACCGGAACCCTAGATTTTTGAGATGGCTATTGCCGACGGAAGGGACGTCAAATCCATTCTAAATCAAGAGGATGTGGACAAACTCTGTGAGTTATATGGGGTTAATAGGGAAAGGTATGCTCATATGTTGCATTCTGACCCTTACCTTTTTGTCCCAACCCGCCGGACGGGTTATGTGCCGTTCACAAGGAGTATTTTGAGGTGGGCATAAGGTTGTCCTTTTGCCCGGCTCTTCTTGCTGTGATTCAGTACTATGAGCTAAGGCTTTTTCAGATAGCCCGCAATGGCGTCCGGTCCATCATCGGGTTTGCTATTTGGTGCCGGCTACTTAATATGAGGTTCAGTGTGAAGAAGTTTAGGTACTTTTATCAAAGCATAGGGGTAAAGGACCACCCCTACCGGTACTATTTTTCTTGGAGACAGGGTCGGTCCTCCGATGTCCCCATACTCCCCAAAGGTAAGGATTCTTTTAAGCGGTGGAGGGAAATATTCTTCTTTGTTCGTCACGAGAATCACCTTGAGTTGAGCCAGTGGAACAAGGACGAGCTAGAAAAGGATGATCGTCTGGAGCTGGCCGTCAAGCTGGTGGAGAAGATCCAAAAATCTGGGTCTTCCATCGAGTGGCAAGATCTATACGACGAGCTGATCATGGCAGCTCGGTTAGAGGATCAGGGGCCCGACCCCTACATAGAATTTACTAAGGCCGAGTGGAAGTCCTATAGGACCCTTTCCGTTGCACTTTAGCTTTGTCTTTATATTTATGCTTTTGTCCGACTAATACTTTGTTCATACTTGCAGTGGCCGACTTCGCAGATCTATTGGCCGGAGCAAAAGATGAAGTTGTGGTTTGTCCACCTGAACAGACTCCGTCTGTCTGAAGCGTGCATGTGGAGGATCCTATCGTGGATGCTGCTGCGGCAGGTACTTCTTCGTCTGCTCCTGCTCAGGGGCGGACCAATCTGGACATTCCCAAGAGGATGACGGAAAAGGATTCGTCCCTTGGGAAAAAGGGGCGGCCTAGGCCGACCGCGACCTCACAGGAGGGTAGGCCCACCAAAAAGGGCAAGTCTAAGGCCATTGAGGGAGTGCAGGGCCAAACGGGTCCTCAAGAGGAAACTGCCTCCGAGCAGCAGCGGGTCGCCGACATGTCCGACGAGGAGTTGGCTATTGTGGGTTGTAAGACCGTGGAGCTGGTAAGTAATTCTTTCTTATTTCTTTATGCTTTAAAGCTAAACTTTTGATGGTCCTAACCTCTCCGTTTGATTGTTCGGGGAGTCACGATTGGCTTGGAGGTTTTCTGAAGGTTGAGAAAGCCTCCGTGGACTCAGCCGAATAGAAGAAAAAGATTGCCGAGCTGAGGCAAACACGAAAGGAGCTCAGGGCAGCCGCCAAGCTCAAGGATACATAGATGAAGGCTCTACAGGCCCAACTCCTGGCTCAAGAGGGTGAGCTGAAGTCTTTGTCGAGCAAGCTCGCCAAGGAGAAAATGATGAAGGAGCAGGAAGTCGCCGACCTCCAAGCGTAAGCACCCGAGCTGGAAGCTCGATCCCAGCTCGGTGCTCTGAAGATGTTCAAGAGTACAAGGCCTTAGTGGACTTTGCCGAGGCCTTAAAGGTGCTGCCGATCCCCATCCTAAACCATGGTTACACCCAGAGAGTGGATGAGGTAATGATCCAGTATCCTTCTCTTGTGGTGGACGACCTTCCTAAGAAGGTTTACTATAAGCAAGGAATGGGCGCGGCTTACACTGAGCGCGTGAAGAATTTTAAGGCGGCGGTGGACATTGTGTCCAAGTATGCTGCCCAACCTGCTGCTGCTTCCAGCTTGGCTAATTCATCCGAGCCTCCGAAGAATATGACCCTTGGCTCTTAGAGTTTAGGGTTTTTTTTATTTTTGATTGAAAAAACTTGTACTATGATTTTAATTGATAATGAAAGAAGTTCTTCAATTAACGTGTCTCTTTTGTTTGTTCTTATTGTTGGTGGGGTATGTCCTCCCCCCCCCTCCCGAGTATGCCATTCACTAGCATATGGCTTTGGATGGCATACTTGTGTGTGTATACCTGCCGTATGTGTGAGGCCGAGCTCGATGCGTGGGCTCGGATATTTATAGGTCGGAAGACCTGAACAAGTAAGGTTAGTTTAGCTCTGTTAGATCGCAACAAGCGAGGCCAGGTTGAGCTAACCTTTCATAAATTTTGTGGGGCGATCCGGACCAGGTTATACTAGCCTCCTCTTTAAGTCACGGCGGGTGGGGACCGGTCGGACTGACTTCTCGCATGAAAGTTTAAGGACGAGCGGGGCCAGGCCAGTGCTGACTTCTCGTTTATAAAGCACGGTGAGCAGGACCAGGTCGGACTGACTTCTCGCATTAAATTTTAGGGACGAGCAAGGCCAGGCTCGTGCTGACTTCTCATTTGTTAAAGCACGGCGAGCAGGGCCAGGTCGGACTGACTTCTCGCATGAAAGTTTAAGGACGAGCAGAGCCAGGCTTGTGCTGACTTCTCGTTTTTTAAAACACGGTGAGCAGGGCCAGGTTGGACTGACTTCTCGCATGAAAGTTTAAGGACGCGAGGCTAGACTAGTGCTGATTTCTCATTTTTTAAAGCACGGCAAGCAGGGCCATGTCGGATTGACTTCTCACGTGAAATTTTAATGATGAACGGGGCCAGGCTAGTGCTGGCTTCTCATTTTCTAAAGCACGGCGTGCAGGGCTAGGTCGGACTGACTTCTTGCATGAAAGTTTAAGGACGAGCAGGGCCAGGCTAGGGTTGACTTCTCATTTTTTAAAGCACGGGAGCAAGGCTAGGTCGGACTGACTTGTCACGTGAAAGTTTAAGGACAAGCAGGGCCAGGCTAGAGCTGACTTCTTATTTTTTAAAGCACGGTGAGCAGGGCCAGGTCGGACTGACTTCTCGCATGAAAGTTAAAGGACGAGTGGGGCCAAGCTAGTGCTGGCCTCTCATTTTTTAAAGCACGGCGAGCAGGGCCAGGTCGGACTGACTTCTCGCGTGAAAGTTTTTTATATGAGCGTTATAACAGAGCAATAAAAGCAAGCATGCGACCAGAATCTAAGATTGAACGCTCCTAGAGCGAAATTTACTCAAAAAGAAACAAATATCCAAGACTAGTATTAAATCAAAGAAAAAACGGACATAATAAAAGTGCGGGAATGAAAAGCAGCAGATAAAAGGAACTTGCCGAACTGTTGAAGCTAGGACTACTCATTTGCCCTTTATTGTCGCTGCATAGCAACTTCTGGTGACTTCGAGATCCCCCTAGATATGAACCGAGCCGTAGGCGGTCGGAAACTTCAGATGATATGCGCCGGGGAGATTATGGCCCAAAGGTCGATCAGAGCGGGCCTTCCTAGAATGATGTTGTACGTTGATAACGACATGACCACAACATAATTAACCAAGAGTGTCCTTCCTGGTGGTTCCTTTCCGAACTTTGTCCTGAGCCGGACCATCCCCATAGGATGAACAGTGGGGCCGGCGAATCCGAATAGTGGTGCTGAGACAGGAGTCAGATCGGACTCCTTGAGAGACTTAGACTGAAAGGCTGAAAAGTAAAGAACATTGACGGCGCTTCTTGTGTCAACACAAACCCTCTTCACCAGATTCTTACTTACCACGGCTTCAATGACCAAACCCTCATTGTTCGGGACCAACAGGATTGGATCCCTAGGCCCATAACTTACCTCCCGAATGGGGGTCTGACCTCCTCAGTTCACCTGTATGCCTCCAGGTCGGGCGTTAAGCCTGCTAACTTCTCCAAATGTATTGCCGGGGCCACCCACGATATTGTTAATGGTGTTGATCGGTCGGTTCTCCCCCTATTGATCCCCCTATGGAGATCGGTCTATTCTTCTAGGGGGTTCACCCTGTCGATCACGTTCTCGGTTAAGGTTCTTTCACGGGTAATAGTGTCGACCCCGCCGTTCGCCATACTGAGATCTCTCCACGACCTCATCCAGCTTTCCTTTCGTGATTGCTGCATCCATATCTCTTTAGAAATCCATGCAACCATCCAGATCATGCCCAGTATCTTTGTGGTATGTGCAGAAGTTGCTTTGGTCTCTCCTTGTGTGCTAGGCCCTTCCTTTCCATGATTGCGAGGACTTGTTCATGCGGTCTGTTTAGCGTTGAGAAATCCCAATGCTGTAGGGCCGGCTTCCTCTCAGATCGGCCTGTGGTTGAGCCGAGCGCACGATCTCTAGACGATCTCCTTCTCTTATCCGAAGGGTCCTCAGCCCTTTCCTTCTTGTCGACTGACCTTTCCAACTCGCGCTTCAAACGGTTGGCTTCCTCTCCTTGATGGTACTTGAATGCCACTTCCATGCATTCCTCCATGGATGTTGGGAGCCTGCTGCTCAGTTTGGCGTATAATTTCCCTTCTCGTAGCCCTGCTACGAAAGATGCAATCCGGATATGGTCATCCGCGTCTCGGACCTGCATCGATTCCTCATTGAACCGCTTAAGATATTGCAGTGTGGTCTTCTCTCGCTTTTGTTTGAGAGTAAACAGATGAGTCGCATTCCTCTGAAAAGGCTTCGCCGTTATGAAGGCGTTCAGGAACATCTTCCCTGAGGTTTCGAAATTGTAGATTTTCTGGCCGGGATCCTTTTGAACCATTCTCGAGCTCGGCCGCCGGCCGGTAAGTAACGCCGGAAACGCTTTGCACTTCATCTCGTCCGGGGCACAGTCGAGGTTCATGTGCGTGAGGTATTGGAACAGGTGATCCTGGGGATCCTTGGTCCCGTCGTATGGATCTAGTTTTGGTACCTTAAACCTTGCAGGTCGGGGGTAGCTGTCAATCTGCTCGGGAAAAGGAGATTCGAGAGCCAAATGCGTAGCTCTTCTTCCTGCTATGGCGTCTAACTCAGCCTGAGCCGCGTCCATTGCCTGCGGGACAACCAACTATTTTCTCAGATTCGACGAGGATGACGGGTCATCCTTCTTGTCCCTTCTATGCCTGGGGAGAGAAGGGGTTTGCTTCCATGACCCATCGTTGGGGTCATCCTCCTCCTCCAACTCCTATCCTTGGGAGTTTTCTCCAGATGCACCTCTCTCTTGTAGATCCTGATCCTATGAATTTTCGTCAAGATGATCCTCTTCCTCTAGATCTTCCAGATCTTCCTCTTCTTCGTCCTCATCTGCCAAGGCGGCATTAAGGACGGCCTCTTTGCTTGCACCATCGAGGGTTGTAAGATGATCCACCAATGCTTGGTTGGTAGCATCAAGGGCTACTTCCTCCTGCTGTGGGTTCTGGTTGTTTGCGTCTGACTCCATTGCATAGTTGGCGTGGCTGCTGTTAGCTGCTTGTTGTCGTGTGGTCACCATGTCGATCTTCAAACCTGCTTGTTGTCGTGTGGTCACCCTCCTTCTAGCGCTAATTGACGGTGCGGGAAATCGTCTTAACTAAATCCGGGTTTTTCTTTCTAGTGACAAACTACCAAAGCTTCAAGAACAGTAAAAAACGATGAAAAGATGGGGGTTGTTTAGGATGTTTTAGACTGCACTTGAGATGTTCTTTCTCAAGCTGCCTATGTATCCAATATATGAATTGGAATCAAGTCTTCGTAGTTCCTTAGGGATGGTGTATATAGAGGGGCTTGTTCCCTAGGGTTTGCGCGTAGCGTGTCCAAGGTGGACTCTGATTGCCGTGTTCCCTAAGGAAAAGATAAAGATGATTTGATCCCCTAGATTTTAGGAGATAATTATAGAGCGTTTAAATGTCCGAATCTAAGTAGTAATGACCAATGATTCTTTCCTTGTTTATCTGATTCAATGCGTACGCAAGGAGTTATATCAAAGGACTTAATCCGACCTGTAAGGTCGGACGCGAGTGGGAGCGATCATATGTACTGGCCGACCTGTAGGGGTCGGCGGAGAGTGTCCGGGCTTATACAGCTTGGACGTCGGGGGTTCTAGCCTTTAAGGGAGACATTTTTCTATCCTTATTAATTGTTGGACTATTAGGGGATGACACGTGGTGAGGTGCTAGCCCGACCTCCTTCATGCTGCGTGAGAATTTTTTACCTAATGAACTGATCATCGAGGAGGAATTCTAGAGAGTCGTTGGTAAATCGGAATGGCTATATTCAATGGACAAAAATACAGAGTAATTTCACCATAAAGCTCATCGCGTAAAGCTCGGAACACCATCATTGAGCTCCAATCTGATGATGGCATAACTTGTGACAAAATGTAGGAAATGTTACATTTAGCAGCAAGGTACTTTGATAACATCTATGCTTCTAATAAGAAGGATCATGCTTTGCCTGCTGATATTGAGTTCAAAAAGGTTCCTGATGAGGCGTTGGAAAATATTTTAAAGCCTTTTACTCCCCATGAAATCCACCGTGCTCTTTCTCAGATGCCGGGGAAGAAATCCCCAGGCCCGGACGGTATTCATTTTATTTTTCTTCGGAAATTTTGGTATGTCATTGGTCCTCGGATTACAACGATTATTCTTTTTTTTTTGGTTGAATGTAAAAATATATTAAACCAAGGTATGCAATCTACAAGAGGTTACATCCTAGACACAAAGGAGGTAGTCTAGTATCTACAACATGTTGAGGAGAGGTTAGATTTGTTGATTTCAAACAGCATAAGACCCCAGAGGTTATATGCAACAAGAAACAATAGCACTAAACACTTATCAACACACAACACTGCAAAAAAATGGGTCATATGAGAGCATAACTCACAGAGCCAATCCCTTGGGGTGTAGAGGAAGAAAATTATCTCATAAACCACCAACAAGCAGCAAAAGAGAACACAAAATATGTACAAAACCCTAACATCAAGGGGTAAAAGTATACAAAGGAAAAATAGCCTGCATTATATAGTAGATGTGAGTCTTTATACAATGCAGAACCTGAGGAATCTTCATCAAAGTGCCTTCAAATCTTTTCTTGTTCCTCATATGCCAAAGCCAGTACACAACAACAGAAAGAGAAGCTGATCTAGCCACATTCCCAAAGGAAGAGCCCCTGCATTTCCTACCAAACGATCTAACAGCACTCACCACTGTTTCAAGCCTTCTACTAATACCTAACCACAATCTGATTTTCCCCCAAACAATACAGGAGATAAGGCATTGGAAAAACAGATGAGATACAGATTCATTGGCCAAACTACAAAGAGTGCAAAGTTTATCATCAAAAACCATCCAGTCAGTAGTTAGCAATCTATTGTTCAAAGCCATCCATAGCACCAAACAGTGTTTAAGAGTAGCCCTGGGATTCCAGACAGTCCTGCACCACCAGGCCTTAGGCCCTTTCATTCTAAAATAATCATAAGCAATCCTCGGTCTTAGTTTAGCACCAATAGACCAAGACTGCATGAGAGAAACAGCAGCATCAGCAGAGCCAATGCTGTCCAAAATCTTGTCCCTGATCCTAAACAAGGCCTTGATCAAAGCAGAATCAGTATGCTTGTACTGATAATCCCACAGATATTCCCTTTCTAAGTACTCTTCACTGATCCACTTCACCCAAAGACAGTCCTTCTTGCATTAGAAGTTCCACAGAATTCTGCACAGAAGAGCCAAATTCCAAGATTCTAACTGAAAGATCCCCAGACCACCCTCAGATTTAGGAACACAAACATTAGCCCAACTGACTAATGATTTTCTATGAGAGTCACAAGTACCCCCCCCCCCGAAACCTCCTACACATTTGATCCATCTTCAACTTGACACTGCCAATGATAGGATAAATTCCAAGCCAGAAACAATACACACCATGAATAACAGAGTGTATAAGCTGCAGTCTTCCAGTATAAGACAGTGTGGCGCCCTTCCAATTGCAGAAATGGTTCCTCAAAGCAGTAAACAGGGGATCATAGTGACTAACATTCAATCTAACCGCACACAAAGGAATACCAAGGTATTTAATAGGCAGCACCCTTCCTGTAAACCAGTAATGTCCAACAAATCTGCCTTATTATCCTCACTTAATCCAACACAAAACATTTCAGACTTTTGCAAGTTAGCAAAAAGGCCAGAGCAATCACCAAAAGAAGTTAAACAATTCATCAAGAGAGTGATAGATATAGGATCACCTCTAGCAAACAAAATTAGGTCATCAGCAAAAGCTAGGTAGTTTATTTTCAGATTCTAACAGCCAGCATGGTAATTAAATTCAGAATCCTCACCCAGAATCCTCAGCGTTCTTGACAGATATTCCATACCAATAACAAACAGAAAAGGAGATAGTGGATCACCTTGTCTTAAGCCTCTTTTGCCAGGGAAAAACCCTTTCATTTCTCCATTGATAGACAGGGAAAAAGATGCGGTGGTAACACACAGCATAATCCACTTGATAAACCTGTCTGGAAAACTAAAACCCCTTAAGACAGCCTCCAAAAAAGGCCAATGAACAGAGTCAAAGGCCTTTTGATATCCAATTTGATCAAGCATCTAGAAGGGCCTCTTTTAACACCATAATGTCTGATTAATTCCTGACACAGGAAAATATTATCTGACATGGCTCTACCATCCACAAAACCAGTTTGAGCTTCATCAATAAGATCAGGAAGACAAGAAGAAAGCCTGGAGGCCAAGATCTTGGAAATCATGGTAAGTAATGTTGCAGCAAGAGATAGGCCTGTAATCACCAACAGAGGAAGCATGAGTTTTCTTTGGAATCAAAGTTATGACAGCATGATTGATATGTTTCAATAAGGCATCATTCTGAAAGAATTCCAGCACGGCATCAGTAAAGGCCGCACCAATAATATCCTAAGATTTTTTGAAAAAACCAGCAAAATAACCATCAGGGCCAGGAGATTTGTCATCAGAGAAAGAAAACAAAGCTTCCTTAACATCCACAGTAGTAACCTCTCTTAATAACAAATCAGCAGCAGCTCTAGGAACTTTAGGGCCAGCATTAACAACATCCTCATCAATAGGAACAGCATAACCCTCAGAACCTAAGAGATCAGAATAAAAATCCACAAAAGCCTCTCCAACCTGATCATAGGAAGTGGTGAAAGAACCATCAGCAAGTCTAACAGAGGAATTATGTTTTCTGGCATTATTCCTTTTCACTAAGGAATGGAAAAACTTAATGCCCCTATCATTGAGCTTCATGTACACACCTTTTAATTTCTAAGATAAAAAAGAAGCCTTAGCAGCCTCCAAAGTATGACAAATCCTCTTCTGATCCAAGATCTGGAAAGCCAAAAGATCAGTAGGTCCCAGATTATACTGTGACTGTAAAAGTTTCCAAGCATTTGAAGGGCTTTTCAGACCTAACTGAAATATGGGCAAAGTGCTTCTTGTTCAAGACTCTCAAGGGTTGTTTAAGTCTTTTCAGTCTTTTACACAGTTGATACATAGCAGTACCAGTAGCATCTTGATTCCAACTGTCTGCCAGAACATTTTTAAAACAGTCATGGTTCATCCACATGTTGAAAAACTTGAAGGGCTTCTTTCTGGTCATGGAATCAGTAGATAAGGAAATTCTACAAGGAGAATGATCAGAATGGAGACCAGGTGGTTCAAAAAAAGCAAGGGCATTCAGATTCCAATCATACCAAGAGGTGTTGGAGGGATTTGCATCACTAAACAAAAAGAAAATTTATAAACCCTAACCTAATTGCAAAACTAACTCCTAACCGGCCGAATACCGGGTTGTTGATAGTAGAGCGAGATAAGTAAGGGGTCGATCCACAGGGAATTGGGATGTTGAATCTAATTTCACTAATCTCCTAAATTGTTACTCTTAAACGAAATAAACGAAAGAAAGAGACATAAAAATAGAAAAGAACAAATCAAATAAATCTAACCTAGAAAACAAAATAAAACAATCTAAACTAAAGACATGGGATCAAACAACCAATATACAAACCTATGTGATCTCAATCCTAGTTAATCTCATGATTCTAATTCGATTTGTGGTTTCACCTTTTCACGAGACATAAACCCCTAATTCCTTAGTGAATTTATTCTCAAACTACGGATTCCTAATTCCTTAGTAAATCCAATTTATCAATCTCTACTCTCTCGTAAGTTGAAACTGATTTCCATACAACACTCGGTGTAGATTCAGGTTAACTCTCGTATTTTAGAATCTAACAACCTAGATAATTAATCGATTAACTTGTCATCATTAACGATTAAAAATCTTATCTTTCTATGGTGATCTAACGTTTATGCAACTTCCGTATTATAAACATCAATTGAAAACTAATTTTCCAATCTATTCTCATGGCATCATAAACACATAGGAAAGATACAAAACGAAATCAAAACATGAAGAGAAACTGAATTGAATTAATCGAAGAGAACTCACACGATTTCATACATTGAAGGATCCAAGAACGGAAAAAACATCTAAACTACTCTAATCTAACCTCCGTTTCCCGAGCACAAGGCTCGGGTGACCGGCCTTCAAATCTCAAGGTGCGGCTGCTCTCTTGTGTTTGATGTGAAGAAATTTCTGAATGAATTAGGGTTGGGGCGGCGATGGTTGTTTAAATAGAAGATTAAGTCGGTTTAGGCAAAGCGCGGCGGCGGACGCTCGTTTGAATACGTGGACGCCCGTCCATTTGCCTTGGACGGAGAGTCAACGCTCGTTCGAAACTTGCGTCTGGAGACTCGAATGTAAAATCTCTTCTAGGGACGCTCGTTCACTTCACCAAACGCCCGCCCACTATTGAACGCAAATCGCTTGGATGGACGCTCGTCCATATTGACTTGAAATCGAATTTCTTGATTTTTCCATCTTTATCTTGATTATTTCTTTCCTTATCTCTTTTATTCTTCCATATCTTTAATTGATCCTCTTCCATCTCGAATTTAGCCTTTTAGGATCATCTTTTCCATCATTAATTGGGTATCTACAAATATCAAAACATACCAAAACGTAATAATTTCCAAAATAATATAAAAACATCAAATAAACATAAAAATCGATACGTTTTCATATTTAATCATTAAAAACCTCATTTACTCAATATTTGACTATAAGGCCCGATATCTATGAAAATAATCCATATATGGGGGAAATTGATTCATAAAATATATATGAAAATCACTATAATTTGGCCCTAAACAACACCCCCACACTTATCTTTTTGCTCGTCCCCGAGCAAAACAAAACAAAACCAACTCGAGATAAATAAACATCTATGCAAATATGAAGTATATTCAATAACTTAGAAGTTCACCCAAGTGAGTGTGTGCATAGCCATAATAAACTTCCACTAAGTTCCACAATTTGAAAGTTATTCAAACCAAAACTAGCCCGGTTTCCCATCTAAGTTAGAAATATTCAAAAATCATAACAGGCACTTTACAACACATACATATCCCAAAAAGAAATAGTAGAGAATATCTAAAACATTTCTGACAGACTCAGAGGATAATCCCTACAACATATCCTTCAGTTTATACTGGGGATAAAGTCGACGATAACTAAGTCGTTACTTATGCATAATAATATATTTCAATATTTACACTTTTTTCACACTTTTCTAACACACATCAGAATAAGCTTTTGCCCTCATAGCAGAATAGGACATTTCAAGATAATCCCCTACCTTACTCCAATCATAAGGCAGCTATGAACTGACTGTCGTGAGCTTTTGGTCATCATAGTGAAATAGGACATACGTGGTACACCCTACCTCACCCAAATCATAAACCTGCTTCCGACACACACAATTACAATTATGTTTACTTAGAGATTTCTGGCTGGCAGTGGTAAAGATTATTTTCTAGTGACACAGACCACTGAGCATAACACCTCAAGTAAACAATTTATTACTCTTGCAAAGACTTAATCACGTTTCACTTATCACATTCAAACTTCTAGATATTCACAGTATGTCATACTTTAATCCTAGAATACAAACTACTAAACTTTTCAAGAATTGTACATAAGCAAAGAAACATGCTATAATCATCAAAAATCTCCAACTAAAATGGGGTAGGCTTTCAACATTTAGCTCATCATTTACTATGGCATGTGAAAAGAGTGTCGGGTGAAACAACTAAAATTACTAAATATACGAGAATATAGCAAAATGATATAAACTCAAGCAAAGATATGCCTTTGTCTACTCGGGATATAACAAAAAAAATTTGAAAATTAATCACTTTTCATAGAAATACTAAAAATATGAGCAAACGAAAGTAGACACATAAATCATCTATCCCTTCCCCCACACTTAGATTCCAACTTGTCCTCAAGTTATACAGAAATAAAACAAATAGAGAACTTAGCTGATTGGATGTCGGCAGTGCGGAGGAACCAACAAGAACCAGGATTGCTTGCATAGCTCAGTAGACTGTGGAGCATCACAGGTAAACTGAATTCATCGTGAAAGTGCACAATAGCTATAGAAAGTATCCTGCATACTTGATCAGTGCAAAAAGAGTCTACGGGGAAAAGATTAGACTTATACAAATAAAGCACATAAGGAAAAGAATTTATAGAGATATTCAAATTATGCTCAAATAAAGATGGACACATATACATGAAAATATCACAAACTCGTAGGCTAGGTGCAACTATATGAAAATATACTACAATGCAACCTACATGGTATGCAATCCTAAAAATTAAAATAAATAAATAAAAACGAGGTAGTATTACGGAAACCGACAGTTAACTACACTCAGGAAAAATAAAAGAAAAATAGAAAAACAATGCAACTAGATGACATGCAACTAAATGATATGCACCTATATGATATGCAAAAATAAAAGAAAATAAAAGAAAGAAAACTAGCCCACTCATTAGCAACACGACATGTATAAAATAAACGTCTACCAAATAATGACAGGTTACGATAAACGATCTTTGTTCGTTTCATTACATGCAGTGTAGACGCGCTTTAAGACTCGTCAAAGGTGATAGCATTATGGAAACCAACAGTTAGCTATTCTAAACAGATATAACTCATATGGAAAATGACGTAGCATACGGAAACCGATAGTAGCTACCCATATGAACTATAAAAACAAAGGAAGCACGTAAGTCTTAAAAGCTAACAAGATTCATCACAACGGTATGTAGCATACGGAAACCGACATTAGCTACACTAACATTAACATAACAACTATAGCATACGAGAACCGACAGTCACTATAACATGCCTAGATGAATCATATATAAGGAATTGATCAATTATCTAACATGGATTCATAGATGGAAAGGTAAAAACATATAAGTTGTGGCATCTATGTAAAAATCAATTAGCCATGAAGCTCGAATGAAAAATCCACATCAAATAAAAGCATTGAAAATAAAATCAAGAAATTTAGAACCTGGATGAACCCGGATTTAACGTTCACTTAGCGTTCGAATCGGACGGGCGTTCCACCTTGCAGACGCTGCTCGCTTTGAAAACCGACCGGACGGGCGTTTCGAAAGTATAGACGCTAAATGCGGTCCTCTAAATCGTAAGCAGATTGAAAATATTTGAACGGACGGCGCCCAATACTTCCCAACGCTCGTTCACTGCGCAGATGAAGAATGGACGGGCGCCCAGCGTAATGACGCTTCGTCCATACAACAAGAATGCACAGACGGCAGGAGAAAAAACACAGCAAAACCCTAAATACTTATGAACACAACACAAAGAATACGAGATCACAAGACAAAGAGCCTTATCAAATTAAGCACGAGGGGTTAGACTAGGTAACACATAAACAAATAAACTTCACGTAAAACAAGTTGAGTAAAAACTTTTGCACATTCTTAACCTAACGGTCATCGAAACACGGCAAAATAAAAACTCTCAACTTGGTATACGCTACTTTTATTAAAAACAAAAATAAAACGTAACAAAATCGAGAACTAACAAAACTAGATTCAACATGACATCTATTCCCGGCAACGGCGCCACTTTTGTTGGAGGGATTTTGCATCACTAAACAAAAGAAAATTTATAAACCCTAACCTAATTGCAAAACTAACTCCTAACCGGCCGAATACCGGGTTGTTGTTGATACAGTAGAGCGAGATAAGTAAGGGTCGATCCACAGGAATTGGGATGTTGAATCTAATTTCACTAATCTCTTAAATTGTTACTCTTAAACGAAATAAACGAAAGAAAGAGACATAAAACAGTAAAAGAACAAATCAAATAAATCTAACCTAGAAAACAAAATAAAACAATCTAAACTAAAGACATGGGATCAAACAACCAATATACAAACCTATGTGATCTCAATCCTAGTTAATCTCATGATTCTAATTCGATTTGTGGTTTCACCTTTTCACTAGACATAAACCCCTAATTCCTTAGTGAATTTATTCTCAAACTACGGATTCCTAATTCCTTAGTAAATCCAATTTATCAATCTCTACTCTCTCGTAAGTTGAAACTGATTTCCATACAACACTCGGTGTAGATTCAGGTTAACTCTCGTATTTTAGAATCTAACAACCTAGATAATTAATCGATTAACTTGTCATCATTAACGATTAAAAATCTTATCTTTCTATGGTGATCTAACGTTTATGCAACTTCCAGATTATAAACATCAATTGAAAACTAATTTTCCAATCTATTCTCATGGCATCATAAACACATAGGAAAGATACAAAACGAAATCAAAACATGAAGAAAGCGGAATTGAATTAATCAAGAGAACTCACACAGTTTCATACATTGAAGGATCCAAGAACGGAAAAAAAAACATCTAAACTACTCCTAATCTAACCTCGGTTCACCCGAGCACAAGGCTCGGGTGACCGGCCTTCAAATCTCCAAGGTGCGGCTGCTCTCTTGTGTTTGATGTGAAGAAATTTCTGAATGAATTAGGGTTGGGGCGACGGCTGTTTAAATAGAAGATTAAGTCGGTTTAGGCAAAGGCGGCGGCGGACGCTCGTTTGAATACGTGGACGCCCGTCCATTTGCCTTGGACGGAGAGTCAACGCTCGTTCAGCTTGCGTCTGGAGACTCTGAATGTAAAATCTCTTCTAGGACGCTCGTTCACTTCACCAAACGCCCGTCCACTATTGAACGCTCGTCTGCTTCAGATGGACGCTCGTCCATATTGACTTGAAATCGAATTTCTTGATTTTTCCATCTTTATCTTGATTATTTCTTTCCTTATCTCTTTTATTCTTCCATATCTTTAATTGATCCTCTTCCATCTCGAATTTAGCCTTTTAGGATCATCTTTTCCATCATTAATTGGGTATCTACAAATATCAAAACATACCAAAACGTAATAATTTCCAAAATAATATAAAAACATCAAATAAACATAAAAATCGATACGTTTTCATATTTAATCATTAAAAACCTCATTTACTCAATATTTGACTATAAGGCCCGATATCTATGAAAATAATCCATATATGGGGGAAATTGATTCATAAAATATATATGAAAATCACTATAATTTGGCCCTAAACAAGAGGCATTAATCAAAACTCATCAATCCTGGTAAAGACTCCACCAGCATTCTAAGTGTAAAACTCACCAGAGGAGTTCATATCAGTGAGATTGGCATCCAGACAGCAGTCCACACCATCCTGCATTTCATAATCTGTAGGCACATTCCCATTCAACTTGTCATCCACAGAAAGAACAGCATTGAAATCACCAAGAACCATCCAAGGGAGGGAGGAGCAGGCACTGATCTCCCTGATTCTATCCCACATAGACCTCCTATCCCCCATAGAATGCAGACCATACACAAAAGTGACCAGAAAACAGTCCCCAGTCACTAAAATCTTCACTTTACAATGGATCCATTAGATATCCACCTCCAACATCAATAAGAGCCGGATCCCAGATCACCAACATTCTCTTACTCGTATGCAAATCAAAATTATGAACAGACTTCCAAAGGGGAACTTTCTTACATAAGAAGTGATCAAAATTATTTTGAGACAACTTTGTCTCGAGGATTCCAAATAAGGTAATCTGATGTTGTCTGAGAAAAAGACAACAGCAGACTGTTTATGAGCCTTATTGAACCCTCTCACATTCCAAAACCCTATCATTTTGGTCTACCTAGAGTGATCTACCCCTAAAGACAACATCTATTGGTTTACTCATATTTCCAGAAACACCAGCCGTGTTATGCCTATTATTCTTCTTTTTCTTCTTAGATTTCCTGGAGCTAGAAGCAACAGTGTCACCCTTATCCACCAAATCTTCCACATCAACTTCTTCTGCCCAATTAGCACTCTTTCCAGGGGATAGAACATCAAAAGAATTAATCACAGGTGTTGTGACCTTATCAACCTCAGTCCTGTTAGAATTCTCAAGCACGCTCTTACTCTTATCAGTAGATGCTGCCACCGAATTTCGAGCGACATCGCTAGAGGCTGTAAATGAACGTCGATGATTCGATTCGATTCGTTGTATTCGCTCGAAAAAGCTCGATTCGAGTTCGATTCGAACCTTCGAACGCCGAAAGCGAACGTTAGGTATTTGATATTCGTCTATCGAGCCGAATCAGATCGTAACACGCTCGCCCGAACTATTGTATATTTAAAAAAACTATATATATAAGGTTCGAACATGTTCGAACCGTTCGAACATGTTCGAACATGTCGAACATGTTCGAACTTTCGAACCCGAGCCGAACCTTGCTAAACTAAGGTTCGATCGATTCGAGCCGAGCCAACCTTAGGTTCGAACCTTTCGAGCGAACTCGAACCCCGCACATGTTCGGTAGGGTTCGCTCGCTTTCTGACCCTAGCATCACGCAGACTTGTTAACCTCAAGCAGTCTTTGAGGGCATCGCAGACATGGTGAGATATAGCAGACTTCTGTTGAGTATCAGCAGGGGCATCTTTCCCATCAATAACAATCATTTTCTTCTTCTTTGTGGGGTTAGGTTTAGAAACACCTGGTTTTTTTGACCTAGCAACATACAAAGCAGGGACTTCAATCTTAGAATCATCACATCCAGCAATATTGTGCCCTAGCCTATTACACTTGGTACAAAACTTAGGAATTTCTTCATATAGAACAGGCTGTTTAAGAACTTTCCCATCATGCAAAGTTATAGGAATCACAGGTGGAAGCTTCAACGTGAGGTCCACTTTCATTAGGCATCTTGCAAAGCTCAAGACTTTCCTAGAAGCAGTAACTTTATCTGTATACTGTAGACTCCCAATGAAAGAACAGATCTTACTCAGTGCCCTATCCTTCCAAAGCCTTAAGGGGAGATTTGGCAACTGGATCCATACTGGAACCACAGTACAAGCATCCTTGCTAAAATTAAACATCACAGGCATCTTCTTCAATATCGTAGGCTTTCCAAAATCATAGAAGGGACCAGCTTGCAGAACATCACTGAGATCAGATTCTTTTTCAAACAGAAACACTATCCAACCAGAATTATGATAGTTATATCTACATTTCCTAGGCAAAGAATTAACAATCTTCTGGACAGCATCCCTACCAGGAAATTTGGTAGGAAAGATTCCAATTAGACTAAGCTTTTCCATACTATCATCATTCTCATCTTCCTCTTCCATGAACATAGATTCTGGAGTAATACAGTCCACATGATCAGTCAACTGGACCACATCATCAGATGGCTCCCTATTTTTCTTTACTATCTGGGCCCAAGAAGCGACCTCATCCACAACTTTACCAGCATTAGGCCCCAAGAAGTCTCCTGAAGGTGTAACACCAGTAGCAGCATTAGAATCTCCATCATTTTGTAAAACAGAAGACACACCACCAGTGGAAGGAGTAGTGTTCTTATCACAAGTAGTAGAGACAGGATCCACCTCAAAAAGAGTCCCCTTCTCCACCACACAACCATGTCCTAAAGTGGTTGCAACACCATCAGTAACAGGTCCAGCACCTGAAGAACCATGTTCAGCAGGTGTAAGGACTTGCCAAGCAGGTGCACCAACACTCTCAGTAGCCTTATCCAAAACACGATAAACAGTTGGACTACCAACTTGAGCATCTACCCTCAATTTTGAACATTATCTGACTGTTTTTCAACCACAAGAAGTTCTGAAAGGTTAGTAGAACTTGCCAGATCAGAATCATTAAAATTCACCTTCTTTTTTTGCTGTGTTGACGCCGGAGTGACTAACTTTCCAGATTTCAACCTCATTGCCTCATAAACTTTGGGATTACTACATAAGGGAGCAGATTCCATCACCTACACCACTGCAGAAGCATCATCTACACCACCCACACCAGGTGCAGATTCAGCTCCTGCATGCTTCCATGAAACAGGGGGATCTAGCAACGGATTCTTCTCCAAAGTGTTACCATCTTCATCTTGAGCTGTAGGGAGAGCAACAATGGCAGCAGTAGCTGTTGCAACCTGCAGATCAACTGCAGTTTCATGTTCATCATCAACCGGTTCATGCACAGTGCCATCTTCGTCTTTTTTCTTATTTTTGCGAGCCATGGAACAAAATCAAAGATGTAAAAACAGACAAAAGATAATCAAGTAAAAATGAAGCTATTCGAGTAAGTAACAAGATCAAGAACGCAGTAACAGAGGGGATTTGGCAAGCTCATTCGAAGAAGAGGAAGGAGCTAGCTGAGAGAAAACATCTCTCTAAAATCCAATATTTTGATTCGCTACTGAGAGCTCTTTCTTGATTACAATGATTATTCTTGATTGCTTGAATGAAGGTTGTGATATCTTCCTTAAACAAAACTTTTATTGTGCTTATCCCTAAAGTAAAAGATGCAAAGAAATGACGGAGTTCCGACCTATTAGCCTATGTAATTCAATCTACAAACTCATGTCCAAAACTTTAGCTAACAGATTGAAGCCAATAATGGACTCGGTTATCTCTTCGACTCAATCAGCTTTCGTGAAGGGTAGGCTAATCACAGATAACATTATAGCAACGTTTGAGGCGTTTCATTCTATGAAGCTTGGGAGGAAGGGTTGTAACAAGCATATGGCCTTAAAATTAGACATGATGAAAGCCTTTGATCGAGTGGAATGGGGTTTTATTCGGTCAGTGATGAGAGCTATGCACTTCCCAGACTCCCTTATTAATTTGGTTATGTCTTGTATCAGCTCTCCTACGTATCAAGTTGTAATCAATGGACATCAATCTCCTGTCATTACTCCTACTAGGGGCATACGACCAGGAGACCCGCTCTCTCCTTTTTTATTTATTCTATGTGCAGAAGGATTTTCAGCCTTGATTCGTATGGCTACAAACTCTCAATCTCTTCGAGGTGTTACTTTTGGGCGACAAGAATATTTTGAACTGAATCACCTCTTATTTGCGGATGATAGTTTACTTTTTTCTGAGGCTACCCTAGAGGCTTGCTCCATTATTATTAACATTTTAGCACATTACGAGGATCTTTCGGGCAAGAAGAATAATTTGGGAAAATCATCTATCTTCTTTAGTAAAGCAATTAATCACTTGAGCTCTCTTCAATCCTAAATATTCCACTTGGCAATGAATCAAGTAAGTATTTGGGTCTCCCTTTTGTGATAGGAAGATCGAAGACAAAAATATTCTCATTTATCAAAGACAAGATTCGGAAAAAGCTGAACAGATGGAAAGGCAAATTTCTTTCTTCTGCTGGTAGAGAAATTCTTATAAAGTCAGTAATACAAGCTCTGCCGCAGTATGACATGCAGTGTTTTGCCTTGCCATAAAAGCTTATTGACGAGTTTGAAGTAATGATCAAGCGTTTTTTATGGAGAAAAATAAAATACATTGGAAGTCATGGGAAATGTGTTGCAAAAAGAAGTCTGAATGAGGACTAGGTTCCCGTGACCTCCACTGTTTTAATCTGGCGCTACTAGCTAAGCAGGCTTGGCGAATCCTCACCTATCTTGATTCCATCTCGGCTTGTATCCTGAAATACAAATATTTTGAGTCTCGGGAATTTTCCAATGCTATAGTAACAGACCACCCTTCTGCTATCTGGAAGAGTATTCTACAGGGGGAAAGATCTCTTATTCGAATGAGTAAGATGGAGAGTTGAGAACGGAAACTGCATTAACATCGGAGAAGATCCATGGCTTCCTATTTCACCATCTTTTCGAGCACACCCCACCTCGGAAAACTTCTCAAACGAGCAGGTCAGTGTCCTAATTAATCCTTACACTAGAATATGGAGACGAGTTCTGATAAGTGCAAATTTTTTTTTGTTGTTGTTGTTGAAGTTGAAGAAGAAATTAAATGTGTTTCATTGTTTTTTAATAGGCATAAAGCATGTTTCGATCGGAGTATTTAGATTAATAGTGTGTCTTTAATATACGAAGAGGGTGTGGGAATAAAAGACAAGAAAGGGAGAAAAATTAATAACCAAGAAATTGGGAAAAAATATTGGGTATATACTAAGGACAAATATATTGTTTGCTACTCTAAATCTAAGCTTGGTTCCAGTGTTCTACGGTAGAATGACGACAAATCTACTGTTTTGTTGTTGTTTTTTGTTATGGAAATGTCGTCGGAAAAATTACAAGCAGGGTGTCAAAATAAAGATGACAAAATGAGGAAAAATATGGTTGTTTTTTGTTACGGAAATGTCGTCGGAAAAATTACAAACGGGATGTCAAAATAAAGATGACAAAATGAGGAAAAATATGGTAAAAGAATTATGATTTTTTAATGTTTATATCAAAATATATTTTAAAAAGAAATTTGGGAAATGAATAGGAAAGAAAATGTAAAAGTCCTAAATATAGATAAAAGGTCCTAATGGCATGGTCTTTAGAATGCATTATAACTTTGGACATCAACATGCTCCTCTGCTCTAATAGTCACATTATCAGAAATTTCTAAGTAAGTTGTGAGTTTGACAATTGAGTAAGAAAAATATAATTAAAAAAAATGGACATATATGGGAAATAAAGATTTTTTTTTTTTTAAAATGCTAAAAAACAAAGTATTTATCGTTTCGGTGCTTATCTCAAACTATTTCCTCCGAATATGTCCACGTCAGCATTGTTTCAAGAAGCCGCTGGTTGAACCTGCGGCTTTACCCTTTTTTTGA
This sequence comes from Gentiana macrophylla, assembly GCA_026214975.1. Classification (NCBI taxonomy): domain Eukaryota; kingdom Viridiplantae; phylum Streptophyta; class Magnoliopsida; order Gentianales; family Gentianaceae; genus Gentiana; species Gentiana macrophylla. Next base: position 37,006,605 of record CM047807.1, on the reverse strand, counting down.
AAAATGCCGAACCAGCGGCTTTGCCTGGGAAAAAAACACGGGAACATCCTGTATTGGAATGAAATTGCACATAAGAAGAAGCCGCTGGTTCAACCAACGGCTTTAGCAGTTATATAAAAAAACAGGGAATTCAGAAACACCACCAGCCTGCATTCATTCTCAAAATTCAGAACACCAGCCTGCATTCTTAACACCTCAAATTCTCAAAATCAACAATCCAATGTAAACCACATCACTAAAAGGGAAAAAACCAAATCAATTGCAAAAAACACATTCATTGAAACTACGTCATTAAAAGAGAAGAAAAAAAAACAATATTCGTTAAGGAAATGAAAGTTTTTGTTGTATTACAACCAAAACAAAAGAAATGTTTGATCATATCAACTTGTTCGGCACGACTTTTCTTCGTCCTTCTACGTGAAGACGAACATTCTGCTTGGTGTGTCTACCTCCTCGATCGGTGTCGAGTTGAGCACTTGCCAAGTTCCTAAAGTCGTATCGCGGAAGTTCCGGCTAGGATGTTCGACCTCTTGAGTTCAGTTGGATCGATGTCCCCGTCTTGTGTTTTGTAACACTTGAAGGGACATCGATCGCATTTGTTGAACAAGCCTCACTTGTGCCATCGGGATGTCATCGGCATGTTCGCAAGCAACTTAGTCGTATTTTGATAGCGATAAACATTCCTGCGTCTGCGAACACAAAACAAATAAAACAAATTTCTATGTATGAAATTAGAAAACAAAATTTAAAATATACTTACAAGTTGTTCATAGTCGGCGGCGGTAGGATAGAAATTGTGTTGCGTTTCATAGTCTTCAACAACGCGTTTGCACTTTGAGGGCTAATAATACGCCGGGTGATCCGACGGTACCACTTTGTAAGTACATATCATTGTGTTGAAGATAACCGTTGTAAGGAACACCACGTGGAACCAACGATGATTTGCGATCGCCCACAATCGAATATAATCCCGTGCTTAAGCGCATAATCCGTTGTGTTTCCCGCCTATCAAGCGAGTGCAAATGGACACTGTGGTCACATTCATTAGGCACCGTTGGATGCCAACCGAATTGTCGAACTACTCTGTCAGGATAATGCCATTCCACCACGTCAAAACAAATGAGTGGAGCAATACAATCCACTCATCGGTGTCCTCAAAACATATAGGCGGAAGATGGCTAAGGATGTCCCACGTGTATGGTTGCCATGTGAACATTGCATCTGTCATAGTATCAAATGCATGTCTATGGGTTACCAACCCCGATAAATGATCGGTATACGTCCGCTCAACTCGTAGCCACTTACATCCTAAAGGGTCAACTCCCGCTTGCATTTGTGACCCAAGTGGATAGTCTACTCCCTCTTCTTCCGTAACACGTGACTTAATCCGTGTAGGTCGACCAATGGTGATACGCTCCCATGACCACAGCTGTAACAACACTAAACATCCACCGATTTCACTTGCCCCTTTCTTGCTTGCCACACACAAATTACGGTATAAACAAGCGAGTACCCCACTCCCCCAGCTATATTCACCAAGTCGGTGCAAATCAACCACTAGAGGATAATAGATTAGTTGAACCCTATTTCCACTCTTATCCGGGAAGAGGACGGCTCCTATCAAATATAACAGATATGCTCTAACATACCTATGAATTTGTTCTTCGGTTGCATCCTCATGTAACCCTTGAAAATTATCTTTTAACCACGATAATTTCAAGGTATTACCTTTAAAAGCGCCTTCAGGTGGCCTTATACCCAATGTTTGCTCTAAGAGATCGGCCCATCGATGATTAGTTGTCCCCGTAATAGGTAAGCCACCGACCTTAAGACCTAATAAGACGTTAACATCTTGTAAAGTTATGCCCACCTCTCCAATTGTCATATGAAATGTGTGTGTTTCTTGACGCCACCGCTCAACTAATGCGGTAATTAAATCGGCATTAATGGCGACAAATGACAACCTATGGATCCCATAGAACTGTGTCTCTCTCAAAAAATCAACAACCAAATCATACACCTGATAATGTTCCTTTGACATAAGATGCGTCCGACATACGAGAGACTTACACTCCTGCAAAAAAAAACATGTTACTATTTTTTATAAAGAAACAAATTGTTATTGCGAAAAAGCAAACATTAACGATTATACCTCTCCTTCCCAGATGATGATGCTTCTGTGTTGATGTTGACGTGTTAGAACGCTACCATTAATTGGTCCCGGCTCCATGTGATCTACATAAATAAAGCACAATTCATTAGTGATTATATAACAAATGAATACAATATAAACATGGTATACTAGAATAGACACATTAATGAAAATGTTTAATTTCAAAAAAAAAAAAAATACAAACCATTACCGTGAAGGACCGGGCAAATTAGATTGTTTCAATTGACAAGAGCGCTTGTTGTGACCGGGCAAATTACATAAACTACATGTAACATTTGTCTTTGGTAACTCATCCATTTCATTACGGATTCTTTTAGATTTCGGACGTCCCCTTGCCTCTTTTCCATGCGGGTTGACTACTAGTACCAGTCCGTCATTGTCTTCCAATAATCCTCGTCGCACAGGTAGAAAGCATGCACGATAAGAACCAAAGTATTTCACACGAGAACAAAGGGTCAACATATTGATCCGTGTCTATGGAGTGCGAGCGACAAACCGCTATAAGATGAGAACATGGATAATGTAGGTTTTGCCACTTGTTACATGTACACGTCCTCTTCGAAAGATTCAACGTGTGACTACGATTAGCCATGCATCCATGACGATTACCTTGTCTAGTAACCACTCCATATACACCTTCTTGTATATTGAAACAAGTAACCTCATGGTGAGCGGCAGTTTCACTATTTCTCTCGAGTTGAACCGTTATCTTCTCCGACCATTTCATACCATTACGCATCCTATTCCTTGCTACTTCACGTCGATCGACAAAGTATTTGTTTACTCGAGTAAAAGTAGCTTTTATAAGGGCTTGAATAGCGTAAATCGAACCCCCTTTAACACACCATTGAAGCATTCGCATAAATTAGAGGTTTTGATACCGTATCTTAACCCGCCGTCGTGAGCAAGAGACCACTTGCTTAAAGGAATGCCTTCTAACAAACTCTTAGCACGAGGATTGAGTGCACCGATCTTTTGCATCCCCTTTATCAAATTTGCGAATTTGATGTTCCATAGTCATGTTGGTAAACATTTTTTCAAATCCGTATTTTTGAACGTCTTTTGGATGTTGGATGCATGATGTCTGATACAAAATCTATGAAAAGCATATGGCTCCTCCCAACCACTACCCTCTGTAGACAATGCTGATAGGATACCCGCATGCCGGTCAGAGATGACACAAAGTCCATGACGTTTTGTGACAAAACACCTTATGCAAGCCAAAAACCACCTCCAATTGTCGTGATCTTCTTTTTCAACTATGGCAAATGCTAATGGAAAAAGTTGTTCATTCGCATCAACTCCCATGGCAATCAACATAACGCCACGATACTTCCCGTATAAATGAGTTCCATCAATTGTGATGACAGGCCTGCAATGTTGGAAACCTCTGATTGAGAGGACAAATGCCCAAAAAACACAATGAAATTGTTTAGTGTAAGGATCGTGGGTTGGCTTATTAACAAAATGCACACGGTGCCCGGATTTGCTTCTTTCAAAGCTTCCATGTAACGAGGAAGATATTGGTAAGACTCCTCCCAATCTCCATAAAGAGCACCTATCGCCTTTTGTTTTGCACTCCATGATTTACCATAAGAGATCGTGAAGTTGAATTCTTTTGTTATGAAGGCTTTTAGTACACTAACTTTCACCCCCCAATCTGCTTGCACAAGAGGCTTTATAGCGTTGTTGATAAACTCTCGCTTTAAATTCGGGTGATCCATGGATGGTTTGTGAACCACACAAGAGTTTTCGTGGGGGCCTTTATAGGTGACGATAGTGAAGACATCCGATGCAACATTCTTTTGAGAGGCTCTTAAATACCAACTACAAGCAATTGGTTTCCTTCCACATTTGAATGTGACGGTGTGAGGTTTCGATTCGTGGTTTTATAGACTTGGTTCCTTTCGACATTGTATGTTGTCACAATTTGCCCTAATGCTTTTTGTTGGCAAATTCTTGCCCCACCCCAAACTCACCACCGCTCTTATATTGAAAATCACTAGAGTTATACCAACTGTTTAAATATTCTTCATCTATAGAATGAAGCTTAGTAAACTCGGTATCATGATCCTTTAATGATACTAGGTCTACCCCACTATCTTCATCCTGACTTAACAACAACATATCATTCTCGTCTTCAATCTCATCCCCTTCGATATTACCATCTAGTGATGCTTCATCAACATTATTAGTCGACAAAGACACAAACCAATTGGGATCCTCAACTTGACTAACAAGCATGTTGGTGAATGACATGTTAGGTTGTTCAATGGGTGTCAATTCAATATATAAATCCATAGAGGGGGCTTTCGATTGACACACGCTTGCCCACATAGCTTTTAAACCACGATCATTACTTAAAGCTAACACTTTATAGCCTCGCACACTAGGGAATTTCATCTTCACGTTTAGGTCAAATCTAGTACTATCAACCTCCATAGCATCATATATCTCATTCTTAAGCTCATTGATACCAATGTTACTATTGACAATAATAAAGGTTTCACAACCACCTTTGTAAGTAACATTTTCACCGTCAATTACTATTTCACCATTCCACCAACAAGTCAACGGATAATTATATATCTCCATCCCTTTAAAAATCTCAAATCAAGCAAAACCTAAAACCAAATCCACATACACAATAAAAATTGAAAACTAATAAAATTAAACTAACAACCTTCTACACATATCACAAATCGATGAATATCAACACTTATTCGTTACCCAAACAAGGAATTCTTTCAATTGGAACAAAAAAACGAAAAGAAAAAAAACGCAGAAAAAAACTCATACCTTTGATATGGGTTGGGAGAGAATTTGGATGCGAAATGGAGTAATTTGGATGATAAACTATGGATGAAACCTTTGATTTGGTTGAAGAAAGCAAGAATCTTGATGCAAAATGGAGTAATTTGACCCGGTGGCGATGTGGAGGAGCGTCAGCCGAATTTGGGGAAAAATTTTAGGGTTTCCAATAACAGCAAAATGGGTGAAATCGCGTTTTTTTTATTTTATATAATATTCTAAAGCATTTGGTTGAACCAAATGGCTTTCTATGTGCAATTTCATTCTAATACAGGATGTTCCCGTGTTTTTTCCCAGGCCGCATGTTGTTCAACCAACTAGCCAAACAATCTTGACGTGGACCCATTCGGAGGAAATAGTTTGAGATAAGCACCGAAACGATAAATACTTTGTTTTTTAGCATTTTAAAAAAAAAAAAATCGGAAATAAACTCATAGTACATTAAAATAAAATTAATACAGAAGTATTGAATAATTAAAATTGCAATATCATAGAAGGATTGTGCAACAAGGGATTAGGAGGGCAAAAGACGGGTTCAGGTCCACTGCGAGGCCGGTGGTTTAATTTCCAACCATTAATTAAACCGGAAGCCCCGAAGCTCTCATCTGTTGCAAATCTTTGTTTGACTTCTCCTATCGAAGAAGCGTTCAACTCGAATTCGTGATTAACATTAATTAATTGCATAATTAATAGAAATTCATAAAAAGTTAACCTAGCCCTTCAATTCAACTATCTTTACCACTACTTGCTAGAATCTGGGATGTAGACTCGAATTTTGTTGCAAAAAAAACAAAGGATCGCCTAATTAGAACAAAAATCGACGATTAAAACAAGAAATATTCGACTATTAATGATTCGGAATGGAGTTATCTGCATTGTTTGTTCAGTGAGGTAAAGTTTGCATGTTCATATGGACTATTGCATATATATACTGGGGTGGAATGCTACTCGGTTTTGTTTCAGGAATTCCGGAGCAGACAACCAAACGAGTAGAAAACGAGAAATGGGCATTCGCGAACAGACAACCAAACTGAGTAGAGAAAGAGAAACCGGTAATATTCCCAAGCAGACGAGAAAAAACGAGTCTTAAAAGAGAAGAAATTAATACTAATATGCATTTAAAAAAAAATTAAAAAAGGTAAGAGGGTAAAGATTATTTCCCACAGGGCACGTATAAACAATCATTTATAAATAGATTTTTTTTGCTGAAGTTTTCCTAAAGGAAAAAATTATTATTGCAAGCACTTATTTCCTAATAAAAGAGGGTAAATTTACAGTCATAAGAACCTCAAGATGGGAGTTGTTCAATGGCAGAAACAACTTCATTGATGCTGTGAAATTTACGCCGTTCCTTCAGAACCATTTTTGCAAAATTAAGAGCACGGCGTTCACAATCGGCTCTTTTCTCAAGATTGCTGATTGATTCGAAATCTTCAACATGTGCAACTCCAACTATCCTCCTGAAAATCCAAAGCCAGAAGAAGATTGTACAAGCTAAGCCAAAAAAAAATAAAAAAATCTCAAGGATAAATACGCTTTTTTGTCCCTTTTGTTTCATGAAATTCTCACATTCGTCCTTGATGTTTCATTTTTACACTTCAACCTCTCATCTATGGCCCTTTTTTACATTTTCATTCCAAATTGCTACGTGTCAAATTTCTATTGGTTGTATTCTTTCCTACCTTCTATGCTAGAAACTTGACACGTGGCAATTTGGACTGAAAATGTAAAAACAAGTCATAGATGAGGAGCTAAATTATGAAAATGAAACGTTGGGGACGGAAGTGAAAATTTCAAGAAACAAAAGGGACTAAATGCGTCATTAAAAATCATAATATAGTATATATCTACTGGCTTTTCTTCATTTTTTTATGGTTTTTCATTCTTATTTTGTCATTTTGTGTAGCTTTTCATCGAATTTTCTGCTGATTTTCTTCGATCTTCAATAAAGTTTCATGAAGAAGTAAGTGTCTTACCTTATCATTTTTGCAGCACCAAATCCAAGGGTATCATGAAATAATCATTCATGTATGACTTTTTTACCAACAAACGAAGCTCTTCGGTGTTATAAATTTCAGGCAGATAGGCCTCACCAGGGCCATTCTTGTTCTTATCCCAAAGAGCAGTAAACTTATCGTGGAATAGGTTCCACGTTGCAGTTGCAGTCATCAAGATCCATATTTTGTATGCCTGCATGAACCCCAGAATCATAAATCTTCTACAAGTTCGAGGTTTACATGTGTGTGTTGTTGGGGGGGTGGTGGTGGTGGGTGGGGAGAGCTATAAGCAGATACAAGGGCACAAGCGTCATGAATTGAACACAGATACTAAGGGAAAAAAATCTTGGTACTTCGTCGATGGTGACACATTCGCCAAAAAAGAAAATATGCGATGATAAACTAATGTTCGGTAAAGGTATGAATAAAAATTAAAGGGCTTGCCTTTCGGTCGTTCTCCTCATTTGCATGACCATCTTGTGAAAAGTACGCCAAAAACAAGTTTCCGATGAACGCTCCAATGTCGAATCCCATTGGAGCATAGAACGCAAATTCAGGATCTATGACTTGAGTTGACGTGGGCGTAACCATGACTGAACTGGTATGTAAATCCCCGTGTATAAGAGCCTGTGTTTTCTCACAAAATCTGTATAAAAAAGAACACGACTCGGTGCATAGTAAATCAACATAACACCAATATCTTAAATGTGAGAAGATGTGAATTTCATATTACTTCGATTTGAGCTCTGCAATCTCAAGCTTCAAGATATTATCTTCCCGAACTGCCAATGCGTCATTATCAAGATAAGGAGATGTCCACCTGTTATGTTCAGATTCCTTATAAGGGTCTGAAAAGATCACCTGTTCTGTTAGCCTGCACATCTCCACGTTCGCACAGAATTCAGCCACTGGAGAACAACAAAGTTACAAAAACAAAGAGGGTTTAGAAAACATGTTTCATAGCTCGAGATTGCAAGGTATACAGAAATAGTTCAGAATTGGAAGAGGAAATATCTACCTGTGCGTTTATGATCCGTAGTGGTAAGATAAATAAGAGACGTATGGAAAAGAGTTTTTGCCATGTAATCCGACATATGTTCTGCAAGTGAAGGGTACTCGATGCCAGCTATCAAACCTTTCCGTAAAATTATATGTGGAGGCTCAATGTATCGCATGCCAATCAAACACATTCCTCTGTCAAAATGATAAACTTCAGGAACATGTTCAGGGCATAAACGACCGTGCTCCTTTAATGCCCTAACTTCAAAGTAAGCACGTTCCTTCGTCATTGGCCATGATTCACCAATCAAGCGAATATAAGGAATGGCCTGCCCATTCAAGATTATCAAGTTAAAACATGGACCACAATAAGGGGCAATAAAATGAATCCCCCCATATCTATGAAATCACTTATCAGAACAAAAATCCATAAAAGGTATTACAAACCAAAGTTTCTTTTCATAAAAGTCAGACCCTGAATGCACGACTCAGTCCTGGGCCGAACTCCGGATTAGTCGGGGTCAATTTAGTTTCATAAGTTTCCATTTCAATAGAAATCCAAATCCTATCAATGCCAGAGTTTTAACCTTCAATCAAAGATGTAAACCTGAAAAAACTTCATTCACAGCACTCAGATTAAGCTAATTTAAGCCTAAAAAAGTGTACATTAATCCCCAACAGAGAGATCCAAATATAACGAAACAAAGCTCAGAACTTTATTGTAAGAAATTCAAACTCCAAACTCAAAATTGCAAAAACTGTTCTCAAACAACAATAATAATTAATTCAAAATACAATAAGATCTTCAATCATGATAAAGGCTGACGCTTGAAATCACAGTAAAACAGTAAGATTATACAGAAGAAACAAATTTGAAGAATAACAAGCAAGTACCTGTTTGATAACAAAAGACCCAGATTGGCCAATAACAATATAAACATAATTGAGATTTCCATCACCAACTTCTTGGATTTGCAAGCCATCAAATTGGTTTCTGAGCTTCAATGCAAGAGATGGGGTTGACTTAATATACTCAACCAACGACTTATCGTCCAATGGCCGGAACCCATCTGATGCCATCGGTAGAGAAGAAGCTTGAAACCGATGGATAGAGCGATTACTTTTAGTGTTTATAAAGAGATAAATATAAGAATCAAAAGAGTGTGCCTTCAAACAGAGGTGTGATTCTTTATGGAACTCACTTTTCTTATGATATGATGAGGACTGCTTTTGACTTTCTGGTCCTCGTAACATTCGGAAAACCACTTCTTTCTTTTGCCTCTCAAATTTTTTTTTTTTTTTTTAATTTTTTTTTTTTTTTTACATTTTATCTCCCGACGATCAAAATGCGTTGAACCTGGACGAAATTTTTTTTTTTTTTTTTTTTTTTGCAGAAGATGCACATCAAAAAAATCTTTCTTATCTCTGCTAAAAGTTCAAACTATGAGAAAATCCGTTCCAATTTATTTGAATTCATTTGATATCTCATTCTTATTCAGATAATGTTTTACAAAGGCAGTGAGCACTGAGGAATGATACGGGTACAAGTGTTGTGTCAAAACAATGAACTCAATCGTTATTTACATTCAACGATTATCTGCATCGTTGTTTACGTTCAACGGTGTAGATGACTGTTGTGTCGGACACACGGTTGCGTCCGTGTCATTACTCTTAAGTTTCTCATCCCCTAACATCATCGATATCAAGGGATGGACAATTTGTCATATTTTACTATTACTAAGCTTAATTTTATATATTATAATTCACATTACTTATGTAATTCAATCACATTACTTTCGGATCAATCATGTTAAACTATTGAGAATCAAGACAAAATTGAACGGTAAACATATCTAAATCCATAACAGCGGAAATCTCCTTTGATGTTGTATGATCGGTATTCTAGATCTACAGACCTTCTAATAATTCTCAGAGAAACCCTTTAGAATATTATGTAGTTCTCTTTTGATAATGGGAGGCAGAGGTGAATAAATAGGCTTTTGATGTAGGGATCAAACCCTCCTTATATAGTAACATATATTTATTAGGCATTTCCAGTTTTACCCATCACAAAACAGAAAATCACCTCCGAGTTTCTGCATGTTAAAGACCCACACCCTAATGATACATAATTGTCCAATAACCGAAAAAAACCGCAGTAGATTACTTTTATATCGGGTTAATATTTATTGACAGTCTATAATAACTAATTATTTCACATACTTCTTCATTTTTAATAAAATTACAGGTTAAAAAAATTTAAAAAAAATATTTCACATATAAGACCAACGTTGGATTAATGATCCAACAATCTCTCACTTAGGCTATATGTGCAACCTTACAATTTATTTATCATTAGATAACCAAATAGCGCGCAACTTTGCTATCGTCACAAAATGTATCAACGACCAATCATGTCCATCAATCCCATCAACATAGGACCAAAGCGGCATTCGTCACATGTATCATGACGGGACCCGTCAATGGCTACATATGTTAATAAAATTGAATGACATGGATCATGATGTGGATGTGCAGCATAGATAATAACATGACATGTGATCTTAACAGGTATATTTCCAATTGGTCCACCTTAAACTTTAGTGAGATCAAGCCGTATATCGAGATCAAAAGTGTAAAATAACAAAACTTTAATTTCTACAGAAATAGCTGTAATTTTAACTCTAACCATAACTTTAACCTTAAACTGAAACAACTGAAAAATATGTCTATATCAAAACAAACAGTATCAATACAAACTCCCACTAAACCTAAGCATCATTAACTGACATGACACCCATATGAGCAGTATGCTCAAGAAACATCTTGGGTGGTAGTCCTTTAGTGAGTGGATCCACAATAATAGAGTTTGTTACGATATGTTCATGAGACACATGTTCACTTTGAATTCTATCTTTAACAACTAGGAAATATTATATCAATGTTCTTAGACATTGATAAGCTCCTGTTGTTGTTGGGATAAAACAACGCGGAATTATTATCATAAGAATCCTTAATGGTCAATGACCAAAAAAAACTTGCAGCCTGAAATAAAATTTCCACATCAATATCCCATCACCAGTGGCTTCAAAAGCCCCAAATTTTGTCTTCAATGTCAAAAAAGCCATAAGTGTCTACTTAGCACTTTTTCAGGAAAACAACTTCTTTTGACAAAATGAAGACATAACCTTCTGTGGATTTAAATATCTTTATATCCACCAAAACCTGAGTCAGTATACCGAATGATCTCTAACTAATCTGACTCCAGATATGAGAGCATCATGTACTTTGTTTTCTGTAAGTACCTTATACGCTGCAACCAAATGACCCTTTCCAGGATCTTTTATGAATCTGCTCAACGTGACTAAAATGTACACAATAACCAGGCACATACAAACCTAAGCACACATTAGACTCCCAATAAATGAATCAAACTGAATCTTCTGCATTTCCTCCCACTTCAAATCATTAGAAAAAGGCACAATTTGATACTGAACTTGTCTCACTTAGACATAGGGGTTAACATGTGGTTTACAATCTAGCATGTCGAACTCTTAATTAAACTTCATCGATATAGTCCTTTTGTAATGATCCAACAATACATCGAGAATAATCCCGATATATCTGGATCCTTAATAAAAAATAAGTGTCACCAAAATATTTCAACTCAAAACCAGACGAGAGAAAAGATTTAGTTTCACACTCAAAACCTGTATCGTTACTAGTTACCATCGACATGTCAAATCAAGAGTATGAACCTATTCCCACTAAACTTATGGTAGATATATTCATCAACCGAATTTGACTCAAAACCAAATGAGACAATAATTTGATTAAATCTAACATACATTTGATGGAAACTTGTTTGAGTCCATAGATGGATTTCTTTAGTCTGCAAACCATATTCTTTGCGTCACCAAATGCAAAGTTTGATGGCTGCACCAAATCAATGTTTTCATCAATGTCACAACTGAGAAACATTGTCTTTACATCCATCTAACGTAACTCATAATCCATATGAGCAAGTAGAGTCATAATTATCCTGGAAGAGCTTTTCAAAGAAACCAGAGAGAAAGCCTCTTATAATATATGCTCTCTTTGAGTAAGCCCTTAATGACAAGACAAACCTTATATCTTTCCACATTACCATATGAACCCCTCATGGTCTTAAATGTCCATTTACAACCAATGGGTTTCGATTCTTCTGGCATAGTAGAAGATTCCAAATGTCATTGCCCTTCAAGGACTTCATCTCAGATTCCATAACCTTAATCCACTTATGAGAGTTAGAGCTTTCCATGGTTTGGGGAATGGTAACCGGATCATCCTCCCTAATTCCAATATCTTTATGCTCAAAAGATTAACAACATAATCATCCTGAGTTGACCTCATTTCTCTAGTGGAGTGCCTAAGTTATTGTGCCACTGATTCCTCATGTGGTACCTCATATGCTCATGTTGCTCCTGTATAGGTTCTTGAGGATGTTGAGATTTCCTAATTGGAAGTTCAAGCATATTGTCATAAACTGTATTTGGCAATGGTATGCATCCCATTTGGGAAACAAATTGTTACCAACTAGAACTATAGTAATAGTCATGGTAGGCTCTTCTTTAAAGACAATATTTCATACCTTTATCTTTCCCACAAACTCAAAATCCTCAACGAACCTTGTAGATCCCGTCTCACAAAAGAAAATTTGGAAGTAAGACCATGGAACTTAAAACCCCTGGATCTCTCAAAAACACCACACATAACAGTTGACCATTTTGAGTCAAATGTTCAATCCTTTGGTTTATAAGACCTAACCTTAGTTGGACAACCTCCAATATGATTACACCGAATACTTGGTTTTCCCAGTCCATATTTCATATGGGGTTTGGTTACTGTTGTAGTAGGTATTTATTAGTATGAAAGCTGCAAACTTTAATTTCTATAGTGACTGCCATATAGGTAATTAAAAGCAAATAATCTATGAATGTGATACTTTGTTGTTGAACATTCCAACATACCGTAGAGAATAGACAGCAATTGACCATATGTATCAATTCTAAGACGCACTTAGAGCAATCAAATACCTAATCTCCTTATGTTGGTTTGTTACCCCTTAATACAACCTACTTAGACAAGATCATCTGACATATCAAGGGGATCAAATGTTCCATCTGGCACAAGCATTTAAATTCTCTTTCGAGAAATTTTCCGTAAATGCTAATGCCAAGCCATATTGGAACCATCATTAGTTAACTTTGATTTGTGCCATGAGAAGTAAATGCAGAGTGTTATAAAGGTTACAATGGTATCCACCAAATATATATTATTACTGAAACCAAATGATTAGAACATATTTGATCCGAATACTGGAAAAGACTATATGTATCATTCTTAATTGAACAATAATATCCTGATTTGTCCAATAACGAAATGGCAAAGCTGAATTCCGCCATAAAGACGGCTTGATAGTCTCTTCCAAATCCAAAAGATGTTCAATCTTCAGTAACATTCTAGTGTATGAATAGCCTTAAGCTTTACTGCATCAGCATCACCCACAAAGATGTATCTTTCAACATCAACTGGTGATCGATAATGCTAATTACTTTGCATATTCACACTTAAGTGCATAGTAGCATCCGAATCTATCCATCAAGTGTGTTCATGCACATAAATCAACTAAACCCCTTAACAAACCAAAAAGGAAGAAGGATAAACTTAACTTTATTTGCTCAGCAAGCATGACACTACAAGCAATCTTTCATTGTGTACCTAACTATTGGCATAAGAAACAACCATTATCCTTATGTTGTCACTTTTTCCCCTAGTGTTGAATACCAGCAGCTTCCTTAAACTTAAATTTTATCGTGTCCTTACCTTTAACGGTGACCATATTTAGCATTTTCTGGTTGCACAATTTTCAATCATTAGACTTCTTGCACTCAGTGAGAAATAAATTCTTCAACTCCCACCATTCCTTATGTCAGTTATAACTGACATTTAATTTACCATATTGTGCATGAAGATAAAGAACGATAAATTGCACCAGAAAGCCATCACAGATATCCAAATCAAGGACCTGAAATTTGGAAATCAGATTAGCCATTTTCAGAGTGTGCCCCTTATGTTGCATTACCCCTCGTACCTTATAGAGACTAGTTTAGACATGACAAGGCATGTCTCGCCTTTCTTTTCATGGGCATTGTGCAACTTATTAACTACAAAAAAAACTTATAAGTCACCATGGTCTCCATGCCATTTCTAAGAGTATATGGATTGACTTCCTACATGATCATTGGACTCAACATGTTTGATCACTCTTACTTCTCAAAGTACAAATATATTTAACTTTACTATCCTAACTGGGAGGTTTAAGATGATCATACGTAAATGTCAAGTCTAGATCCATAATGCCAATGAAAAGAACAAACTCGTTCTTTGTAACTCTTGAAATGATAGGCCATTATTAGAAGAATATAATACTTGAATAAGCAGATATATTTTAAGGACAAGAAAGGGAGAAAAATTAATAACCAAGAAATTGGGAAAAAATATTGGGTATATACTAAGGACAAATATATTGTTTGCTACTCTAAATCTAAGGTTGGTTCCAGTGTTCTACGGTAGAATGACGACAAATCTACTGTTTTGTTGTTTTTTGTTACCGAAATGTCGTCGGAAAAATTACAAGCGGGATGTCAAAATAAAGATGACAAAATGAGGAAAAATATGGTAAAAGAATTATGATTTTTTTATGTTTATATCAAAATATATATATATAAAAAAAAAAAATTGGGAAATGAATAGGAAAGATAATGTAAAAGTCCTAAATATAGATAAAAGGTCCTAATGGCATGGTCTTTAGAATGCATTATAACTTTGGACATCAACATGCTCCTCTGCTCTAATAGTCACATTATCAGAAATTTCTAAGTAAGTTGTGAGTTTGACAATTGAGTAAGAAAAATATAATTAAAAAAAATGGACATATATGGGAAATAAACTCATAGTTCACTCTTGATGCATTAGTACATTAAAATAAAATTAATACAGAAGTACTGAGTAATTAAAATTGCAATATCATAGAAGGATTGTGCAACAAGGGATTTGCAGGGAAAAAGAGGGGTTCAGGTCCACTGCGAGGCCGGTGGTTTAATATCCAACCATTAAACCGGCAGCCCCGAAGCTATCATCTGTTGCAGATCTTTGTTTGACTTCTCCTATCGAAGAAGCGTTCAACTCGAATTCGTGATTAACATTAATTAATTGCATAATTAATAGAAATTCATAAAAAGTTAACCTAGCCCTTCAATTCAACTATCATTACCTCTACTTGCTAGAATCTGGGACGTAGACACGAATTTTGTTGCAAAAAAAACAAAGGATCGCCTAATTAGAACAAAAATCGACGATTAAAACAAGAAATATTCGACTATTAATGATTCGGAATGGAGTTATCTGCACTGTATGTTCAGTGAGGTAAAGTTTGCATGTTCATATGGACTATTGCATATATATACTGGGGTGGAATGCTACTCGGTTTTGTTTCAGGAATTCCTGAGCAGACAACCAAACGAGTAGAAAACGAGAAATGGGCATTCACGAACAGACAACCAAACTGAGTAGAGAAAAGAGAAACCGGTAATATTCCCAAGCAGACGAGAAAAAACGAGTCTTAAAAGAGAAGAAATTAATACTAATATGCATTTTTAAAAAAAAAATTAAAAAAGGTAAGAGGGTAAAGATTATTTCCCACAGGGCACGTATAAACAATCATTTATAAATAGATTTTTTTGGCTGTAGTTTTCCTAAAGGAAAAAATCATTATTGCAAGCACTTATTTCCTAATAAAAGAGGGGAAATTTACAGTCATAAGAACCTCAAGATGGGAGTTGTTCAATGGCAGAAACAACTTCATTGATGCTGTGAAATTTACGCCGTTCCTTCAGAACCATTTTTGCAAAATTAAGAGCACGGCGTTCACAATCGGCTCTTTTCTCGAGATTGCTGATTGATTCGAAATCTTCAACATGTGCAACTCCAACTATCCTCCTGAAAATCCAAAGCCAGAAGAAGATTGTACAAGCTAAGCCAAAAAAAAAATAAAAAAATCTCAAGGATAAATACGCTTTTTTGTCCCTTTTGTTTCGTGAAATTCTCACATTCGTCCTTGATGTTTCATTTTTACACTTCAACCTCTCATCTATGGCCCTTTTTTACATTTTCAGTCCAAATTGCTACGTGTCAAATTTCTATTGGTTGTATTCTTTCCTACCTTCTATGCTAGAAACTTGACACGTGGCAATTTGGACTGAAAATGTAAAAACAAGTCATAGATGAGGGGCTAAATTATGAAAATGAAACGTTGGGGACGGAAGTGAAAATTTCAAGAAACAAAAGGGACTAAATGCGTCATTAAAAATCATAATATAGTGTATATGCTTTTCTTCATATTGATGGTTCTCATTTATTATTTTGTCATTTTGTGTAGCTTTTCATTGAATTATCGGTTGATTTTCTTCGATCTTCAATAAAGTTTCCACATTTCATCCATATCTAACTTATGGATATCAGGATATGCATACAGAATTACGAATCTCATATCCAACTTTTAACGAATCGCAAATTCACCATAGACCGCGTATACTACCAAACAAAAGTATCCATGCATCGTGTATGATCCTTCCAAGAAAAAAAAAACGCAACTCAACATCAAAGTATCTAACTTGCTTGGGAGTTCATCATGATGTCAATCCAACAAATACAAATGCTTGGATGAAGAAGTAAAAGCATCTTACCTTATCATTTTTGCAGCACCAAATCCAAGGGTGTCATGAAATAGATCATTCATGTATGACTTTTTTACCAGCAAACGAATTTCTTCGGTGTTATAAATTTCAGGCAGATAGGCCTCACCAGGGCCATTCTTGTTCTTATCCCAAAGAGCAGTAAACTTGTCGTGGAATAGGTTCCAAGTAGCAGTTGCAGTCTTCAAAATCCATATTTTGTATGCCTGCATGTACCACAACCATAAATCTTCAAAAAGTTCGGGTTTTCGTGGGGGGGTCAGTCTTCTAAGCAGGACCAAGATGGAAACATGAATAAGAAGATACAAGGGGCACAATCTTCATGAAGTGAGCACACATACTAAGGTAAAGAATCTTGATACTTCATCGATGGCCAAAAAAATCGACAAAAAAAAGAAAATATTCGATGATAAAAATTAAAGGCCTTGCCTTTCGGTCGTTATCCTCGTTTGCATGACCATCTTGTGAAAAGTATGCCAAAAACAAGTTTCCAATGAACGCTCCAATGTCGAATCCCATTGGAGCATAGAAAGCAAATTCAGGATCTATTACTTGAGTCGACGTCGGCATAACCATGACTGAACCGGTATGTAAATCCCCATGTATAAGAGCCTGTGTTTTCTCACAAAATCTGCATAAAAAACACGACTCGGTGCATAATAAATCAACAGAACACCAATATCTTAAATGGAAAAGATGTGAACTTTGTATTACTTGGATTTGAGCTCTGCAATCTCAAGCTTCAAGATATTATCTTCCCGAACAGCCAATGCGTCTTTATCAAGATAAGGAGTTGTCCACCTGTTATATTCGGATTCCTTATAAGGGTCCGAAAAGATCACCTGTTCCGTTAGCCTGCACATCTCCACGTTCGCACAGAATTCAGCCACTGGAGAAAGAAAGAGTGTATAGAAAACATGCTTCATCATAAATCACAATCAAACAGTTCAGAATCGCAAGGTATACAGAAACAGTTCAGAATTGGAATAGGAAATATGTACCTGTGCGTTTGTGATCCGTAGTGGTAAGATAAATAAGGGACGTATGGAAAAGAGTTTTTGCCATATAATCCGACATATGTTCTGCAAGTGAAGGGTACTCGATACCAGCTATCAAACCTTTCCGTAAAATTATATGTGGAGGCTCAATGTATCGCATGCCAATCAAACACATTTCTCTGTCAAAATGATAAACTTCAGGAACATGTTCGGGGCATAAACGACCGTGCTCCTTTAATGCCCTGACTTCAAAGTAAGCACGTTCCTTCGTCATTGGCCATGATTCACCAATGCACCGAATATAAGGAATGGCCTGTCCATTCAAGATTATCAAGTTAAAACATGGTCCAAAATAAGGGGCAATAAAACAAATCTTCCCCCCTCGCCCCCCCCCCCCCCCCTCCCCTCCCCTCCCCTCCCCTCCCCTCCCCTCTGCTCTATGAAATCACTTATCAGAACAAAAATTCATAAAAGGTACAAACTAAAGTTTCTTTTCCTAAGAGTCGGACTCTAAATGCACGACCTGGGCCCAGGCCGAACACCGGATTAGTCCGGCCATTTCCTAAGTTTCCATTTCATTAGAAATCCAAACCGTATCAATGCCAGAGTTAAAGCTAAAATCAAAGATGTAAACCTGATAAAAATTCATTCACAGCTCTCAGATTAAGCTAATTTAAGCCTAATAAAGTGTTCATTAATCCCCAACAGAGAGATCCAAATATAACGAAACAAAGCTCAGAACTTTATTGTAAGAAATTCAAACTCCAAACTCAAAATTGCAAAAACTGTTCTCAAACAACAATAATTAATTCAAAATACAATAAGATCTTCAATCATGATAAAGGCTGAAGCTTGAAATCACAGTAAAACAGTAAGAATATACAAAAGAAACAAATTTGAAGAATAACAAGCAAGTACCTGTTTGATAACAAAAGACCCAGATTGGCCAATAACAATATAAACATAATTGAGATTTCCATCACCAACTTCTTGGATTTGCAAGCCATCAAATTGGTTTCTGAGCTTCAATGCAAGTGATGGGGTTGACTTAATATACTCAACCAACGACTTATCGTCCAATGGCCGGAAGCCATCTGATGCCATCGGTAGAAGGAGATGGAACTGATG
This sequence comes from Gentiana macrophylla, assembly GCA_026214975.1. NCBI lineage: Eukaryota > Viridiplantae > Streptophyta > Magnoliopsida > Gentianales > Gentianaceae > Gentiana > Gentiana macrophylla. The sequence goes on along the minus strand of CM047807.1, from coordinate 36,987,704 downwards.
GATAAAGGGATTACTTTTAGTGTTTAAAGAGATAAATAAGAATCAAAAGAGGCTTCAACAGAAGTGTAATGGACTTGCTTTTGACATTCGGGAAAACATTCTTCGGCCTCTTCTTTTTTTTTGAGTGGTTTAATTTATTTATTTTTATCTCCCGACTATCTAATGCGTTGAACCTGGACGATTTTTTATTTATTGATTAACGAAAATTTTATTAAATCACCCAGAAGATGCTCATCAAAAAATCTTTCTTATTTTCTTCTCAAAAAAAAAAAAAAAAATATATATATATCTCTCTTTCTTATCTGCTAAAAGTTCAAACTCGGAGAAAATCCGTTCCAATTTAATTGAATTCATTTGTATCCATTAAAGAATATTTTGAGGATTTTGAAAAATCAGGTTTTGTCCCCTATTGAAATTAAAGTTATAAAAGGGACCAATTCGATTTCAAGTAACACGCCGTTAATATCATTATTTACACCGATAATATCGGCGTAAAACCACCCCAAACCGTAATCTGTATATCCACTAATTATTAGTGTAACGAGATCCATTTTACGCCACTAAAATGGCATTAACGATGTTAATAATAGCGTAAAATTTTGAATTGACAATGAACTGATTATTGGCATAACGAGGCATATTTTACGCCAATAATAGCAGCGTAAAATATATTTTACGCCAATAATAATGGCGTAAAATCGCTCTCGTTACGCCAATATTATTGGCGTTACAAATGCAGTCTGCTAATCTTCTTCTCTTTCCCAAATTTTCTTCATTCGAACAACTTACCCTTTTTCCCCAAATTTCTCCCCAACTCGGTTGATATTCAAATGGATTTTATGGATGATGTTGAACAAATCGAGCAAATGGTTTCGGACACACAACCAAAGATACACTATGAGGTGATTCTTTTGTGTATCAGAAATTTGTTGTTTTCATTATTATTTTTATGCAAAAGGGCTGAATATTCATGTTTTTTTGATGATGTTTATTATTGTTGTGTGAATATTGTTGTGTAAATTGTGTAAATTGTTGTGTAAAATGTGATGAACGGAATGGTGAAGATGATGAACCAGTTATTGGCGTTAAACCAATTTTAACGCCAATATTATTGGCGTAAATATTTTTTTACGCCATTATTATTGGCGTTAAATCTGGTTTAACGCCAATAATAGTGGCGTTAATATTGTAATTTTTTTATTTTCTGGAGAAAAAGCAAATGTTTTTTTGTATCATATATAGTTTAGTATAATCTCATAATCATTTTCACATAATTGTTATATAATATATTATATACTAATAATGTGAAAATGATGTTTATTCCCTTGTATAATTTTAGCATTATAAAAAAAAGTTAGTTAAGCACTGTAGTGGCCTCGCTCGATCCCACACGAATAACGAGAGAGAGAGGTTAATCGTGAGTCTAGATCTTAGAGTCGAGGGTTGTCTTAGTTTCTCATCATGAAGTTTTAGCCATCGGAAATCAACCCTTTTACGGAATCGAACATCTCGACCTCAAAGCAGAGGTCGGATTGTCATTACAACACCCCAGCTCCTCACCACTAGGCCATATCCAGGGGATATTTTAGCATTATAATAGCATTGTAATACTAAATAGCAAAATTATGTGCATATGCATTAGCAAAATTATGTGCAAAATTATATGCATATGTATTAGCAAAATTATGTTCATACACTAATTGCATTGTAAAAATGTAAGTATAATTTGATATTTAATAGCCTTGTATCATATTTAATTCCCGGATTGCCTTTAGCTTTTTTATCATTTAATATCTTTAGTATATCTATATAATTGCCTTAGCCTTTTTTGTAATTTAATGGCTTAGTATATGCATATGCCTAATATTACTAACAATGTAACATAACCAAATACGACGGCGACGAAATAACTAATAACACATAACACATAACACAAATAAGAACGAACAACGACAATAACATCGACGACTTCCGTTCTGCCTTTACGGTGAAAGCCTCCACCCAAAGCGAGGTCTCTGTAGAAGTTCAGTTGTTTTTGATTCCACTCCTTCCTTCTCACCAGTTATGACATTCCTCATGCCTGCAAGAAATGAGGTCCTATAGGACAGCTCGTAGAGGATTTTTAGGTTTTCTTGTTCATCTCTCCACTCAGCGGCTTGGTAAAACCTCAGCCGGAAGTGAGACATCCTGTAGATTATGTATTTCAGTGATGGTTCGCCGGACTCGTCCGGCATCTCCATCACTCCTCCCATCGTGGCACCGCCGTATCTTAAACAATTAACAACCGGAAATTCAACAAAATCACACTAAGATCCAAACAAACAAAACATCACCGTAACTTGGATAATGAATGACTAAACTAATTTCTAATCTTATGTATATGTATACTGTCATAAACGGATATGCACGCGTATGTGTGCAAATGTGTGTGTTTGTTTGTGTCATGTATATATGCATATATGTATTACGTTAGTAAATGACAAAACTTATAAACGTATTAGACGTGTTTTTTTATAATGATTCATAACATTTTTTATGAAAAGAGAGACGACACGAGACGACTCGACTCTAACGTATATCCGAGTGTACACATATGTTTATATATACGTCAAGTTTTACGTAATATTCGTGTCGGGGATATGAAAATGAACACGACATGACTATTAAGTCATAATTTCACACGTATATATATATATATATATATATATATATATATATATATATATATATATATATATATATATATTTAAAAAGGTAATTTAACCCAATTACCCGATGATCCGCTCCAAACCCACTTCATTTTCAGAAGAAAAAAAAAAAAAAAAAAAACAACTATTGACCCGACTTCTACCCATACGTGGATCCTTAATTTTTTTTTTTTGTTGAAGATTATCTTTTATTTTCAATTAGTTAAACTATTCCGCGTATCTCGGTCGATCCCATCAGCTATCAACGGAGTATGAATAATCACGTCTCATCCAAATGATGCACTTCACTTCAAACAGATCCTGACGAACCGATAATCTCGCCCAACTGATCACCGCTCGAAGCTGAAAACCATCCCTTCGCTTCTTTTCATTTCATCAATAACAACCCACTCTGATCTAAACGTATTTTATCAAGCCATTTAAACAATCAAAGATTTAGAAATTAAAAAATATTCAGCTTTAAGCAAACGCTCCTGCCAACCTGCAAATGCTCTCAGCATTGCGATTGAAAGGACTCATATCGGGAAGAAGATTATAAGAAATATTTTTATGGTGATTGAGAGTTTGATTCCCCGTTGAGTTTACGGTACAATTGTTAACCTTCGTCTTTTTCCAGGAAGTTATTTTTCTTATTTCATTTTTGGCTTCATTATTTTTTATTTTCTTTTTCTTTAGGCTTTTCCTTCAAGGTTTTATTTTCTTTTTCTTTAGGCTTTTCCTTCATTATTTTTGGCTTCGTTAAGTGTGCATTTTTATTTTATTTATATTTTAATTAAAAAACTAAATGACAGGGTTGAATTGCCGCAAGTTGGAGGCCATATTGATGGAGATTCTGCAGTTAGAGGTTACCAAAGTAAGAGGTCCAGCTCTCAACTTTCGATAGTTGGCCGACTTTTGTTGATTGCACGACTTTTGTTGATCGCTTTTGGTCTTCCAGTGACCATAACAATTCGTTACACTACTCTTACGGGAACGTTTATTGAGGTATTGCTACCAATATAAACTTTTCACCATATTTTTTTTTTTCATCATTTCTATAATTGTTAACTATTTTAAATAATGAAAACGAGACAACTCCATTTTTAAACAATGAGAATAAGATGATTGTTGGTGACCTATTTTTTCCTCATTCAATCCACCATCAGGCTATGTTAGAAGTTGTTAGTCTAGGGTGATGTATTACTCTGCACTTTGCTCCATCTTATGCAATATCACTTTGTTTCACCTCAATGCATTGCGGAAGTGAGTGAGATGTAGTTTTTTTTTTTTTTTTTTTTTTCATTGCAACTTATAAATGCATTGTTTAATTTGTTTTCTCTAGGTTTCAAATAGCCTAGGATTTGGGATCCTTAGAGGTGCATGTATGAATTTGGGTTTGAGGTTGACAACCCAAATGCGTTCTTGGTATTTAATTTCTTACAAAGGTTATGTGTCATATTTTATATATTATGCACATGGATATGCTTGCTCTAGGAATAGTATTAGAATTTTTGAAGAAATAATTAGAAGTTCCACTTTGATTCATGCGGGTTTCAGCTTTAAAGTCAGCAAACTTGGAATTGAAAGATTGATCTTGAAGCTGGTGAGATCTAAGATACATATCTTTGTCTTTTGAGGTATTGTTTGACAAGGTAGAATAATGTATGTAACTACATTTTACCATTTTTATTTTAATTTTTCTTCAGAATTTTCAAGATGAGACAGACCATATAGACGCCAATGATGAGATTAAAGAAAGTCATTGTAAAACCACGTTTACGGAAATGTGGCCAATGAAGGGAGGAAACAACATCATTTGTACTAATCCAACTAGGGACGGAACCAGGATTTGGTGGTCGGATGGGCTAATGCATTATATTTATATGGTCGGGTGGGTTGGATTAAAACAACTAACTGTGTTAGACTAAATTATATAAAGCTTTTGGTGTACGAAAATAAAAATCGGGTGGGTTGCGCCCACCCCAACCTATGGCCAGTTCCGTCCTTGAATCCAATTGTAGCTATTTTTGTGAGTTTTTATATGCATATGTGTCGGGACGGGCACGTGGAATGTGTGTACACATACGCATTTACATATACACATAAACACACTCAATATGATCATGCATTGGTGAATTTCTGAATGTTTCTGAAGTGGGTAGATATCTAAGCATTGCAGCCATGTTGGGGACATTCTGCATGCATTAGCACAAAGTGACGATGCCATCTCACGTTATCGGGTCAATAAGGGAGGAATGAATGGAGACATATCGACGCCTGTTTCTTCCTACATTAGTTCTCGTGTATTTGTGTCCTTATTGTTTATTTATGATAGTCACTTTGTTGCCCTTATGTTTGGTTTGTGTCTTTTTTGTATTGGTAATATGGTGCTATCCCGTATCTCTAAATTTAATCCCAGAGATGGCACTTGAGTAGCATATCATGCTATAGAAAACTATTAAAAGTTCTCTGGTGCCCTTACATGATGCTTTTGGTTAAACATAAGAGACATTCCCAGATAAAATTCTTTTTTCTCACTGTATTCCTATGATGGCAATAGTATTTAGTCTTTCACATTTTTTATTTTTGTTTCATTCTTATTTATTTTTGCTGACACCGGTGTGCATTAAGAATTTCTTTATGCTTTGATCATAAGTAAGAAATACCAAGCATCATAGATTATATCCACTTATACTTGCTCTCTTTTACATAGTAGTTGTGCGTGTGATTAAAGAGGATAAAAATTTGTTGTTTCAAAGAACCACTTAACATCACCGCTCGGTTGTATGTGAAAAATAAAAAGGAGTCCACATAGAATTTCAAGCTTAGAAGCATGAGTAATTCGTTGCACCATATGCATTCTAACTTTTTAATTTTACATTATACCGTGCATCGCACGGGCAAGAGGCTAGAGTATATATATATATATATACACACACACACACACATTTGATGTGAAAATGAACACGACACGACTATTAAGTCCTAACTTCACACGTATATACATATATATAAAAATGACATGTTAGGACTAAGTAGTCGTATCATGTTCATTTTCATATAAAATGTGTATATATCTATATATACATTTTTATATGAAAATGAACACGACATGAATATTAAGTCCTAGCTTGACATTTATATATACATATTTATAGAAAAAATAAAAATATATATATATATATATATATATATATATATATATATATATATATATATATATATATATATATATATATATATATATATATATATATAATTATCTTTAATATGATGAGATATATATGCATGCTCGTTATATCTTGTGAATTGCAAACTTGTGGGCCCACACGGAGCGTATATAATCGATCTCAAGCGTCATTTCAAGGGACGAGTGGAATTATAAAGGAGAGCGCTAAGATGACGAGATGTTTTAAATCATTTTAGTGCGGTCTCGGTTCCGAGTGGTGTAGATTTTGTACACAGATTTAAAAAGTCCAAATTTAAGGATTTTGTAACGGCGCATAAAGATCGGAAGTTCTCCGGAGTGCTTATGCGATATATTGGATTCAACATGATATACCCCGATAGGCCCGATGAGCTACATTTTAGGTTTGGAAACTCGGGAGAGACATCCGTGTTTGGCAGGAGAGAATTCGCAATGATTTCCGGCTTAAAGTTAGGTGGCATTGATAATGTGGATGTTGGTAGCACTTCTATGTGCTTTCGAAAGGGATGTGACTTAGAAAGTTATCAAAATGGAGCAGTTACCATAAAAGACTTGGAGCGTGCATTTGGTCATCCTGTTGGAGATGATCACCATAATGGTGAGGTTGTATACCGGTTAGGGCTAGTGTATTTCATTTATGGATATCTTTTAAGTTGGAATGACAATCTTGGAATCCCGAAACATATATTCTACCTCGTTGAAGATTTGGAACGTGTACAAGATTTTGCATGGGGGGAGTACTTGTGGCGAATTACGTACGACAAGATAGCACATCTCATGGTGATTGTTAAACGCTTTAGTCAACAACCGGAGGATAAAAAAATTCACAAGACAGCGGTTGAGGGTGTTGGAAGTAACGTCCGAAAGACAATTTATGTAATTATTTTTAGAATTAATAAATGACAGATTTATTCTCATCTTATTATTTGCTTCGTGCTTATATGTAATACACTACTGAAAACCCCAAGTCGTATCATATGTAGCCATATAACTTAGTGTGTGTCACACATGAGGATTAAGTTTATGGTGATACTAGAAATGTTAGTCCGTGGTGATGTTAATCAAAGTATGGGGTATATTGATTAAAACACCATTAATGCGCGCAGAACACTTTATGGTGTGACCGTCCTATCCGGACCGTCGACATTGGTTGTCTAAGTGGGGCATATATATATGATGAGAGTCATATAGGACTAGACCGATTTAATCTGAGTTTCTCATATAATTCCGTGATTGAGAATCTTATTAAATGACAAGATGATCATATATGGATTAACCTTAATCATGAAGTGATTACGGACTCCTACTTGTTTCAGGATAGGGTTTGATGTGTTCGTTAAGGATCACTAAGAGGCACAGTCCGAATCACTTTCACGTTGGCACTATTCTGGAATTAGTGAGAAGTATGTGTCTCACAGATATGGAATCCATTCCTTCTTACGGGAAGTAGAAAGGCAGTCCCCTCATTTGTTGATCCTAGAAACTGATCGATCGGCCGAGTTCGTATTGGTTATGAACTAATTGATCACTAGTGGATTAATGGTAAATAAGGATAAGATGTATTGAAGAAGGTTTACGGAAATAATCCTGCTTCATTACGGATAGTCTATGGAGGGTTAGTTTATATGTAATGATTATATCAATGGACACTTATCAACTCGACTCGACATTTTTGAGAATAAGTTATATCTATAATCGATAGAGTTCAGTTTCGGATTTATGGTGGCGTAATTCCGGAATTAATAAGTTGGGTAGAAATGTTCTGTTCGATGAATTTTTTATTCAATTTATTGTAGCTACCGGTTATAGGTCCATGGTCCCCGGTTTGGCTCCTTACAAGCGAGTGAATTCTCGTTTAAGTGGAACCACGAGAAAAATTAAATAGTTTGTCTATTTAATGAATATGCTATATTATTTATTTGGTAAATAATATGTAAAATAGAAAAGACATTTTCTATTAAAATGACTTAATATATGGTGCCACATGTTGATGATAAATTAGGAAAAGAAATTTTTCTAGATTATGTCATATGTGTAATTAATTAATTATCTATTTATTGGATAATTAATGGAATAATAAGAGATTGGTTTTTTTGGGAATTATCTCTTATTTTGTAGCAAAATTATCTTTTCCTTATGGGAATAGGTAATTGTGTTGGCAAATATCTTTTTCCTATGGGAATAGGTTTTTGTGGTGTGAAAATGATAACTCTCTTGACTAGTTATTTTCCTATATAAAGAGAGTTCCTCCTAACACAAAAATACACACAATTTGCGCCATTAACCAAAAAAAGGAGAGAAAAATTAGTTTCTTATTCTAGTCATTGAGAGAAGAAAAACCTAGGGGGTTTTTTTCTTACAAGCATATTCGAGGAGGTTCTTCAACGAGGATCGACATCCACCGGTCGTCGCTTGGAGATATAATCCGGAAGATCACGGCATCTCCCTTTTGGTCGAATATCTCTTCCTCTACGATAAGGTAAATCTTCAACCTTCTCGTAAGGATTAATTAGTTATGTTTCATGTCGTAAATCACATAAGATTCCGCTGTGCGAAGATCGAGTGTCTCGATCGGTGTTACTACTCCTAGCATGTGGTATCGGAGCGAGGTTTTAAATTTTACGATATCGATAGCATAATTAATTAAATTAGGAGTGGAATTGCATATAAGGTTGCATCTTTTATTTTATTGAATGATTGAATGTTTTGGTTGACGAGATGGATTGGGGTTGGTACTTGTTTACCGTTAAATCTATTGTAAGCTCGTATAATTAGTATTATACGAGTATAGGATATATGTAATTTATTTAGCAATCTATGTAATTTAATTTTTGGAATTTAAATTTCATAAGTAGTAGTATTTTTTTTTTCCGTTGGATCCGTCGGCCAAAATTAATCTTCAATGGAAAGAAGACGAGGCAATGTTCATGCGACGGCACTGTTCATGCGACGAAAAAAAAAGGGCGGCTGAAGAACGAAGATGAAAAGAAAAATCAAAGGCAATTTTTCAAGATCAACATGCATGCATGCTGCGGCTTTATTTAATTTTTTTTTTGTTTTTGTTTTTCCTAGTTTAAATAGGTTAGATATGGACGTACCAACGATTCATTTCAGTGGTTTATTTTTCGTATTTATTTTCTTTTGTGATTATTTATGTGATATAACCATGCCATGCATCATATTCATGAATTCCACTCCTAGAATATGCATACATGTAGATAATTAATCGTGACATTAATTAGGCATGTATGAGACGTAATTAATTTAGGTAATTTATTAAATTAATTAAAACCAATGGAATTTTATCGGGATATAAAATTCAGATGATAAAATAAAATTTACTCGGAAAATTTAATGTTGGGATCTAAAATTCATTCGTGGAGTTTAATTATGCAGTGACTACATAAAAGAATTTTAATAATTGAAAAATTGGAAAATCCGGAAAAATTGGACACCAACTGAGCAAAAGGTTCAAAAATCTGTTCGGGCGGTCAACAGGGCTTCGGCCCGACTCGACTTGTCCGTCCAAGTGCAGGGTTAGCCACGGGGGTCCGGCAAGGTCAAGCTATCCGGCGAGCTGAGGCTCAATGGGGCAACCTTAGACCGATTTTCAACCCAGCACCCGTACACGTGCGACGTTAGCGTTATATATGAACCAACGAAGAGGACGGGTCGGCTTAGCCAATCCCGACACCATTCGGCGAACTCGGTTAAAGCTCAACCAGGGTTTAATACCGATAAGTTGGTGCTTGCTTTTCAAGATTTATTGTTTTCAAATTATTGAGATAAAATTCTACAATCCTAAAATTTTATCATGACTTATTAGGGCTTTAAAATTCTTTTGTGAACTTTAGTTGTGTAGTGTCTACACAAGAAATTTCTAAATATTTGAAAAATTGGAAAATCATATAGTGTCACTAGTTAGACGGTATTTGGAACCGATAAACTAGTGGGAGCTTTAAATTTTATGATTTATTGTTTTTCGAATTATTAGAAAATTCATGAAGTCCTAATGAATTAGGATTATAAAATTCTTGGTGAATTTTAATTGTGTAGTGTCTACACAAAAAATTTAAAAATCCGAAAAATTGGAAAATCGTGAATAAGTGACACTAGTTAGACGGTATTTGAAACCGATGAACTAGTGGGAGGATTAATTTAAATATTCATGATTTATTGTTTTTTCAGATTGTGAAGAAATTCTGAAAATCCTAATGAGACTACTCATTTTTCAAAATAACGAGTGGGAGCGGGGAAGGTGACAACCGACCCCATGGCCTCTACTGTTGACACAAGCAAGTGAGAGAATGGTGATGCCTCGTGCCGCTTTAATTTTGGCCCCCTGAGGATGGCCTTCACCGCTATCAAAATGCATGGCTTGGTCTCCGAAAGGATAGGATTTTTGGTACTCGTCGAATCACTGACCGACCCTAAGGCGGCATACTCGGGGCGTACTTTGAGATCTGAAATAGTAGGCCACACTCTAAAGGGTATTTTTGGAAATATCTTGGCTGAAAAAGGAAGGTAATCAACAATTAAATGGAGATGTCTGATTCTCAGTTAATTGTTGAGAGAGATTGTCTTAATTTAATCGTCACCTCTTTGACCTACCCTAAGGCGGCACTGTAGGTGTGAGATTAAATCCTTGGAATGGTAGGTTAAACTGCATGCATGACATCACATTTATAATTCCTAAAATTTCTTATTTGTTGTGGTGTATGATTTGATTTATATTTCTGTCATGATTTATTTTTACAACTGCATAATATCTCATGGTATCTAAACAACTAAATATGATAAATTGACTAGTAACGACTTCATAAAACTGGAAAAGTAACAAGAAGGTTGAACTCATAAATCGAGAATGCAAATTAATTCTTTCGGAAGAGGATGTTCCTCTTGAGTCTGCAAACTTAAGTGACATTGATAAGCATGTCACTGCTGTCACTCGTGATAAGCGAGAGACAAAACAAAATTAGTTCAAAGATGACAAGAATGATTTGGTTTCAATCTCACTAGACATCCCACAGTTCATGAGTAGTGTCTACTCAAATGAACTGCTAGTTCACGGCCATTTCCTTTAAAGAAAGCCAAGAATAGGAAGGTAAATGTCTACAAGTATAAGTCATCTAAATTAAATAAGTTAAAGTCTAAACCCAAGAATGTGAAGGTAAATGTCTACAAGTATAAGTCATCTAAACTAAATAAGTTAAAGGCTAAACCAAAAGATTAATAAAAGAAATTATAGGATAAGGAAAGTGATTTCGGATCACTAACCTATGAATCCTTAAAGACTTTCTTAACTGGGATTATGACCCGGAAGCTAAAGTTCTTTTGTAAGAACAAGGTAGCTGGGCATTCGTGATGAAGAGTACGCAACGGGCAGTCATTTCAGCTAAGATAGTGGGAGGGATAAGGAAACAAATTTCGGATTTTAATCCTTGAATATCGCAAAAATTTAATTTCTGTGTTCAGATTCGTTGGAACAAATGGATTCACTTTCAAATCGATAAAAATAATTGCCTCAAAGAAAGGGAATATGACATTTGTATACGATTCTGAGACCCGGACTTTTTTCTGATAAATTCAAAAACAACTAAGTAATGCTGAAAAGGTATATGTAACACATCATAAACTATTAAGACAAATGGTTTCAGTATTTAGATAAACGATTCTTCAGCATCTATTAATTAGTGCATATATCCTAGAGATAAGATCTGAAGACTGGCTAAGGGTGATTCCTATCTCCCAGTCTACGAACACTATCTCAAAGGAAAAATGACTAAGTAAACTTTCAATTAGGAAAGGTTAATAGAGATAAAGAAGTATCATAGCTTGTTCATATTGACCTTCAGGGTCGTATGAAGGATACAAGCTAGTGGGAGCTTTTGAGTAATAGACTTTTTTGTCTAATGAGTACTCGAAACACCGATTAGTTTGTCTAAATATTTGGAGGAATCTATGATATTACCAGAGAAACGAGTATTCAATGCTCAGATATAAGCCATGGTATGGTTTTGTCACCGATGCTTGGCCTACCTCCGGGTGAAACGATTTCACTGAAAGGATAAACCATGTATTGTCTTGTATAGTTATTGATATGCTACATTACACTGCTTAACTCAGTTAAGATATTGCAAAATAACGGTATAATTAATTATGTAATACCGAGAAGTCTACTTAGAAGATGCCTATAAATTTGTGGATAAGGTGTGAATTACATTTACCCCACTTCCGCAAATAGAGGCATTTAGCACTAGTGCTTGAATGTAGGACTGGAAATTTTGTATACACGTTCAGATGATGACTGTTCGTGAAATATCTTAATGCAATGAGTAAAGGTTGGTTATAAGATTCTTGAGATCGGATCGTGACGGTTACACTGTCACATCATTTCTTGAAGAATGTATAAATAACAACCTTAGACCTTGAAGTATAGTTACTCAAGGAGTTACTATCTGGTTTAATCAGACCACATCCAACATTGGTTGTTGGGGATTACATGGATAAATACTACCGAACTAGATTAGAATGTCAATCCACCCAAATGCAGTAGGAGTATGGTTTAACCATTGACCCGCTGTGATTAAGTAGACTGTACAGCATAATGGGGGTGATTGATAACCTAGGGTCCTCTGGAAGGACTGTATAGGATTCTGATAGATAGAGGTTGGTTTAAAGCCATAAACATGCAAATGGAGTTTTGGTACTCCAGTTCTTTTCACACTCTTGTAGAACCACCTGAGTGTCTCAGGCCCAGAGGGAGAAATTGGATCTACATGGAAAATAGTTGAATGAATGAGAAAGTTTATCTTTCTAAGCAAAGCCAAGTGGTTTTGGGGGTAACTCCCTGAGAAGTAGACAGTTAAACATGGGTGATACCCTGAAACTTTCTCACCACTCAGCCTTGCTTGACTCTATGGAAAGCAGAAAGATTAACATGGGTGATGCCCTGAAACTTTCTTGCCGTACAATGGAGCTTAGATTCATTTGGAACAGAAGAGTTTTACCTTAAAGCCAATGGCAGATTGACTGCCTGTGCTTATATCCATTGATGGATTAAAGCAGACCTCTAGGTCATTAAAAGTCACATGTTTTGGAATGTGTGGGCTTGACCATAATATTGATGAGTCTTTTGTAGACTGGAGAATCAATATTGGTAAAATAGTAGACATTAGTGTTAATAAAAGATAACACTGCAACAGTTGGAAACAACATGAGTGTGTTATCTGAAGTCAAAAGCTGGCGAGCCAAAGCTTCTCTGAATCAGAGAAGTGGACTATATTCATTGAATTTGATTCGGTCGAATTCATGAGAACAAGTTGTTGGCAATATCCCATCCATCTTATTGGTTAAAGATGATAATGCATTTTCGAATGCAGAATTCAACGAGAGGTTTCCTACCCAACCCCTCACAGAATAATTCTCTTAGTCTTCGGATATAGAGAAAATGGGATAGATTCTCTTTTGGATAGAGAAAGCCATGTTATTAAAAGTCAATAAAAGTCTAGTCTTGGATTCAGAAGTTGAAAGCAGTATAGTACATCCTCAAGTATCTTGAGAGAACGAGGAATCGTATGCTTATCCATTCGGGTGCGAACCTGAGTGTCGTTGACTACACTGATTCTGATTTTTTGTCGGATTAAGGATGATCATGAATCGATCTCAGGCTCGGTGTTTACTCATAGTGATGGAGCTATAGTCCAGAGCAATCCAGCACTGCCAGTTTGACTCGGTTAGTCGAATACATAGCAGTTTTCGGAGCAGCTAAAGAGGCAGTGTGGCTTGAGAAGTTCTTTGTTGGATCGGGAAGTGATTCCAAGTCTCGTTGAGCCGATATAATTTTACTGTGTAAACAGTTAAGAGATAGCTCATGCAAATGATCTTCGCAGTCACAAGAGGTCAAAAGCATATTTAGAGAAAATACCACCTGGTCAGACAGATCGTGCAGAGAGGCGACGTTTTCGTCCTAAAGATCGCCTCGAAACCGACAACCTGCTTATTAGTTTAACCAAGTCTTGTGGCATCTAGTGTCACTGATGAGCGCTTGGCGGGTATAGAATTGGGAGATATATCTCATCTGCTTAGAGCAAGTGGGAGAATGTTGTGGATAGAAAGAATAAGGGTGTGGTGCTCTAAAAACAATCATTGCTTGTCTTTACGGGCAAGTGGGAGATTGTTAGATATAGTGTACCCGAAAGACAATTGTTGCTTGTCCTTACGGGCAAGTGGGAGATTGTTGGAAGTAATGCCCGAAAAACAATTTATGTAATTGTTTTTAGAATTAATAAATGACAGATTTATTCTCATCTTATTATTTGCGTCGTGCTTATATGTAATACACTACTGAAAACCCCAAGCCGTATCATATGTAGCCATATAACGTAGTGTGTGTCACAAATGAGGATTAAGTTTATGGTGATACACTTGAAATGTTAGTCCGTGGTGAAGTTAATCAAAGTTTGGGGTCTATTCATTAAACCACCATTAATGCGCCTAGAACACTTTATGGTGTGACCGTCCTATCCAGACCGTCGATATTGGTTGTCTAAGTGGGGCATTTATATATGATGAGAGTCATATAGGACTGGACCGATTTAATACGAGTTTCTCATATAATTCCATGATTGAAAAATCTTATTAAATCACAAGATGATCATATATGCATTAACCTTAATCCTGAAGTGATTATAGACTCCTACTTGTTTCAGGATAGGGTTTGATGTGTTCGTTAAGGATCGCTAAGAGGCGCGGTCCAAATCACTTTCACGTTGACACTATTCTAGAATGAGTGAGAAGTGTGTGTCTCACAGATATGGAATCCATTCCTTCCTGCGGGAAGTGAAAAGACAGTCCCCTCATTTGTTGATCCCATAAACTGATCGATCGACTGAGTTCGTATTGGTTATGAACTAATTGATCACTAGTGGGTTAATGGTAAATAATGATAAGATGTATTGAAGAAGGTTTACGGAAATAATCCTGCTTTATTACGGATAGTCTATGGAGGGTTAGTTTATATGTAATAATTATATCAATGGACACTTATCAACTCGACTCGACGTTTTGAGAATAAGTTATGTCTATAATCGATAGAGTTCAGTTTCGGATTTATGGTGGCGTAATTCTGGAATTAATAATTTGGGTAGAAATGGTCTGTTCGATAAATTTTTTATTCAATTTATTGTAGTTACTGGTTATAGGTCCATGGTCCCCAGTTTGGCTCCTAACGCGCGAGTGAATTCTCGTTTATGTGGAACCTCGAGAAAAATTAAATAGTTGGTCTATTTAATGAATATGCTATATTATTTATTTGGTAAATAATATGTAAAATAGAAAAGACATTTTCTATTAAAATGACTTAATATATGGCGCCACATGTCGATGATAAATTAGGAAAAGAAATTTTTCTAGATTATGTCACATGTGTAATTAATTAATTATCTATTTGTTGGATAATTAATGGAAAAATAAGAGATTGATTTTTTTGGGAATTATCTCTTGTTTTGTAGCAAAATTATATTTTCCTTATGGGAATAGGTAATTGTATTGGCAAATATCTTTTCCCTATGGGAATAGGTTTTTGTGGTGTGAAAATGCACTCTCTTGACTAGTTATTTTCCTATATAAAGAGAGTTCTTCCTAGCACAACAATACACACAATTTGCGCCATTAACCAAAAAAAGGAGAGAGAAATTAGTTTCTTGTTCTAGTCATTGAGAGAAGAAAAACCTAGGGGGTTTTTTCTTGCAAGCATATTCGAGGAGGTTCTTCAACGAGGATCGACATCCACCAGTCGTCACTTGGAGATACAATCCGGAAGATCACGGCATCTCCCTTTTGGTCGAGTATCACTTCCTCTCCGATAAGGTAATTAATCTTCAACCTTCTCGTAAGGATTAATTAGTTATGTTTCATGTCGTAAATCGCATAAGCTTCCATTGTGCGAAGATCGAGTGTCTCGATCGGTGCTACTAGTCCTAGCAGATGGGTGGGCACCTGGGTTTACTTACTGGGGTTATGAACTTTTCCCATGTTTGCAACAGACCGTCCCTCCGTTTTGTAAACGTATAAGCCACGATGCCATTCCTCGGATGTTGAGGTGGGACCTCGCAAATAGTACACCGCGTGGACCCACGATGGGAACTAAAGATATGCCTGAGGTAATATTCATGTATTCCATTTAATAACATGCATTTAAGATTATGTCAATAGCATGATTAAAGATTCTTTTAAATGTGTTGATTGTTTTTTTTCTACAGGTCGGAATGTATATGAGTATAGTGGCTGAGAATGGAGAAGTAGTATTGTTACGTCGGCTCGGGCTATCTAAAGACCAAATTGCACATCCCCCACGTGTATTTCCAAAACATCCCCAACAGCCGCCCAAAGAACTCCCCTCACGGCCTAAGGCCCCGGCCGCTCGTGGGAAGCGTAAAGGGGATAAATCTTCTCTGATTGCCACGACCGCGGGTACTAGTCGATCCAATGTTCCTCGTGTTGACCATAATGATGCACCTTTCACTCTCAGACATGGACTGACATCCGGGAGTGGAGTTTTACGGGATGAGGAGACCCGTGAAGAAGAAGATCGTGACGATTTATGGGAGATGATTTTGATATTGACAATGACGAACGACATCCTGTTGTTGATGGAGGGAATACTGTTCGAGGAGACCAAATAATTGATGCGGTTGGTAAGATGATCGATGCGGCAATAACGAAAATCCAGTCCACAATGAATGCTGAATTTGCTATCATTAAAGCAAGGCTCGACGCGCAGGACAAGGTGTTAAATGATCACAGCTTCATTCTGAATCAAGTTTATCTTGCATCGACGGTTAGGTAGGTATGATCTTATTGGGCTTTTTAATAATTTTTTACCAAGTTCGTAACAAAATACTTATTCGGTCGTTTGAATTATAGGGTCCAAGCAGTGATTGGCCGTGGCCTACCGGTGGCAGCGGCAATTACACATTGCCTTTTTGTGGCGCCGGACAAGGCAACACTGAACGTGGAGCGGCCAACCAGCCACATGATTTTTGGACACATCCCACACAATCAAATCTGCAACAGCCGCCTCAGCCTAATCAAACATCCACATCCCGTCAGAGGCCTGATCAACAAACACCTCACATGCAGACCGTCGAGAGTTTTGGATTCACCACACCCGTTCTTATTCATTTGGATCGAGAAGCTCCATCCGATGATGATAATTTTCATAAGATTTTCAACACCGACAATTATATACTCACAGAAGAAGAAGCCGCTCTTCAAGCGCATGGCGTAGTCTTTCCTGAAGCCCTATCAAAATTTTCTATCTAGTAAGTTATTTTATATTGAATTTTGTATAATTAACTTAGGTATTTTATTGTTTGTTATCGTTAATTTGTCATCTCGACTATATTTGGTATAGATACTCCCGAGGCTACGACAAGGGTGTTAGTAATATCATCCGCAACGGAAGCGATTTAAGGATCTAGATCTATAAATTACACGTAATAAAATAACTAGATCTATATCTACAAGGGGGTTGTAGATCATACCTCTTGGATCTCAAAATCCAAGTAGAAGAACAATATGAAGAACGTAAGAAAGTATGAAGAGCACCACGATCTTCCGCCTGACGTGTGATCCAAGCAACTCCCGGTGGAAGGAAATTCTCGTTTGAATCCTTCCGATATGCTACCCGGAAAACCTCCAAAATTTTCCTCAACCCTTGGTCGAAATTTTCTTCTCTCTCTAAGAGGTAGAAGTCGAAATTATGTGTGTATGTAAGGCTTGGGAGAACTCTCTTTATATATGAGAGTAATCCTTGTCCTCCAAGGATTTTATTTTGCAAATAAATAAATCCAATAAATAAAAGATAATCCCATAATATTCTAGAACAAATCTAGAATAATATTTATCTTTATTTCTTACCATAAATATTTATCCAATAAATATTTTATGCGCATGTCTTAAAACAATTTCTTGTTTCCTAAAACAATGCTCTTGGCCGAAAATTGTCATTGACTAGACACACTAATTTGCCAAGATTATGAAAAAAACCTTTTTCACATATTTAATTATTTAGCCCAACTAATTTAATAGTTCACTAAACAATTAATTCACATATCATTTTAATTAAAATCTAATAAGAACTAAATTAATATTATTAGGATTCGACATCCGAGAATAGCTATGCTTATATATTGGAGCACGTCGGGGACCATGGACTAATAATCAGTGGCTCGATAAATCAAATAAATAATTATCTTACGACAGAATAATTATATTCGATAAATCAATCACATGAATATGCCACCATAATCCCGTGATCGCACTCCTCCGATTATGAGATTATATTTATCTCCTCGAGAATAATAACAAGCGTCCATTGATATAATCATTACATATGGATTAATCCTCCATAGATCGTATTCATTCTAAATCGGAAGTTACCGTTAACCTTTTTAGAACCTCTTATCCTTATTTACCATTAACCCCTAGTGATCAATTAATTCATACAACTCATTTGGTTGCTAATCGGTGTAATATGAACTCGCACGATCGATCGGTTTCTAGGATTAACAAATAAAGGGAGCTGTTTATCTACTTCCATAAATGAAAGGAATGGATTCCGTATCCGTGATAACACGATCTACTCACTCAATCCAAAGACAATGCCAAGATGAGGTAATTGAGATCACAGACTCGGTGTAATCCTTAACCGTCAAGTCAAACCTCATACCGATTCAAGCGATTGATCGTGATCACCTCAGATTAAGATATATCCATAAATATGATCATCGATTGATTCGATAAGACTTCTCGATTACGGAATTATATCGTGAACTCTAATCAAATCGGTCCAAATTTCTATATGATATATCTATCATATATAAATGCCCCATCGAGTTCTCTTAACCGAAAGTCCGGATAAGACAATCACACCTATTGTGTTCGGGCGATTAATAGCACGTTAAAGGAGAGACCCGATACTCGATTAACTTCACTACGGGCTAATTGTATTTTAAGTACATCTTCACTAACTTAATCCTCCCGTGTATATCCCATACACTGAGTTAAGTGATTACATAAACGATATACTTTAGGGTTTTCTGTAGTGTAAATACTATTGTCACATTAGTGAATATGAGAATAATAAATATGAATAATAATATCATTTCATTTATTAAATAAAACAATTAAAAATTTGTCTTTCGGGCATCACACCTAACAATCTCCCACTTGCACGAAAGCATGTGATTAATTGTTTTAGAGCACACCATATTATTTAAAATACAACAAACTATCACTCCCACTTGCGCTAAATCAAATGAGACATGTCTCTAATACTTATAGTCTCCAAGTGTCGACTAAAAGCTTCAACCGACAACGTCTTGGTGAATGGATCAGCAGGATTATCGGCGGAGGCGATTTTCTTGACGGAAATGTCCCCTCTATCGACAAAATCGTTGATCACCCAGTATTTCCTCTCTATATGCTTCGACTTACTGTTCTTTCGAGGTTCCCTAAAGTTGGCAATGGCCCCATTGTTATCACAATAGAGAGTAATAGGATCTTCAGCATTCGGGACAACGCCTAATCCGCTGATGAACTTTCTTAACCAAACCGCTTCCTTAGTCGCCTCCGAGGCCGCTATGAACTCAGCTTCCATTGTTGAATCAATTTGTCTTTGGATTGCTTTTGGATTCTCCATTCTATTGCACCACCACCAAGCGTAAACATCGAACTGCAGGTCGATTTAGAATCATCTCTCGTCTGATCAAAGTCGAAGTCGTAATCGTGTACCCCGCTAACTCCAAACTCCCACTCGAATAGACGAGCATATAATTTCTGGTTCTCTTCAAATATTTGATGAGATTCTTTACTGTTGTCCAGTGCGGTTGCCCTGGATTTGACTGAAAACGGCTGACTAATCCAACGTCGTAACAAATATCAGGTCTTGTACACCTCATAGCATACATAAGACTACCAACAGACGAGGCATATGGCACTCTTCCCATAGCTTCAGTCTCTTCAGGAGTTTGAGGCCCCTGAGTCTTAGAGAGGTAAACGCCGTGACGGGTTGGTAGAAACCCTTCTTTGCGTTCTCCATACTGAAGCGTGCCAGCACCTTATCTATATAAGTTGCTTGGGACAGAGCTAACATCCTGTTCATGCGATCCCTTATAATTTGGATCCCTAGAACATAACTCGCTTCTCCCAAATCTTTCATTTGGAATTGCGTGGTCAACCAACTTTTCACGTCGGACATCATCCCCTTATCGTTGCCAATTAGGAGTATGTCATCAACGTACAACACTATCTTTGATAACCTTCTTGTACACACAAGATTCAGCAAAGTGTTGTTCGAAATCATAAGACTTGATCGTGTGATCGAATCTATGATACCAGGAATGAGATGCTTGCTTCAACCCATAAATGAATCTGAGGAACTTGCACACTATGTGCTCTCGACCTTCTTCAATGAATCCTTCTGGTTGCTGCATATAGATTTCCTCATCGAGAAAGCCGTTTAAAAATGCTGTCTTAACATCCATTTGCCATATTTGATAATCCAGACATGCAGCAATCGAAAGGAGGATGCGGATGGTTTTCATCATGGCCACAGGTGAGAAGGTTTCCTCATAGTTTATACCCTCTCGCTGTGTGTAACCTTTGGCTACCAGCCGTGCTTTGAAGGTTTCGACCTTCCCATATACTCCTCTCTTTTGCTTGTAGAGCCATTTACCCTGAGGAAGTTCTACAAGTTTCCAGACTGAGTTAGAGTACATAGACTCCATCTCTTGATTCATTGCGTCAATCCATTTATCCTTGTCGTGATCCAATAAGGCCTTCTTATAGGTCGGAGGATCATCTTCCACCCCATCAGAGGCGACTACGTTCATCTCTAAATCCATGCCGTACCGAGCCGGTGGCCGAACCACTCTCGCAGTACGTCTAGGTGGAACAGGAATGTCGGAAGTGACTGTTGTATCAGTAGTGTTTTTTATAGGAACATCAACAGCCACAATAGGCTTGACATCATCGGAGAGTAATTCCTCTAGTACAATTCTATTTCGAGGTATGTGGTCTTTCATATAACTTTCCTCCAAAAACGTAGCGTTAGTCGAGACTAGCACTTTGTTATCTTCCGGATCGTAAAATAGACCACCACGTGTACCTTTTGGATAGCCTACAAACAAACATACTTTCGTACGCGATTGTAGCTTGGTAGTCTTGTCCATCAGCACATGTGCAAGACAACCCCATATGTGGAAGTGACGCATGCTTTCACGACGTCCGGACCACATCTCTACGGGTGTCTTTTCGACAGACTTTGACGGTACTGCATTCAAAATGTAGACCGCTGCTTCTAAAGCATAACCCCAAAAGGATATAGGTAGTGAGGCGTAGCTCATCATTGATCTAACCATGTTAATCAATGTCCTGTTTCACCTCTCAGCAACTCCGTTTTGCTGAGGTGTCCTAGGCGCTGAACGTTGGAAACAAATTCCTTTTTCAGCCAAGTAGTCAATGAACTCAGTATCTAAATACTCACCTCCACGATCCGAGTGAAGGAATTTCAATGACATGCCTAGTTGCCTTTCGGCTTCTGCTTGGAACTCCTTGAACTTTCGAAAAGCCTCAGACTTCCTATGCAGTAGATAAACATAACCGAATCTCGAGTAGTCATCAATGAAAGTCACAAAGTACTCGTATCCGCCTCTAGCTTGTACGTTCGTCAGACCACAAAGGTCTGAATGCACTAAGTCTAGAGTTCCCGTGGCCCTATTACCCTTTGATGAGAAGGGACGCTTAGTCATTTTTCCCTCCAGGCAACACTTCCAGACAGGCAGTGTGTCAACAGATGACTCACCTAAGGCATGAACCTTTTCTAGTCTTTTGAGTCTTTCCAAGGAAATATGGCCGAGCCTCAGATGCCACAAGTATGTTTTATCTTCTATTACTTGAGAAACTTTCTGCCTTTTAGTAGATCTTTGATGAGCAATTTTAAACATTTCAGTATTAAGTAGGGGAGCTTTATGTGGTCTTACAAAATATAAACCGTTTTCATTCTTAGTTGAACACAATTCAAAGCCATTCTTCGAAATAACAAATTCACCATTCATATTTGAAACAAAAAATGATTGTTCAACCAAGGCAGAATGAGAAATTAAATTTCTCATGAAATTCGGAATAAAATAAACATTCTCTAAATGTAAAATTCTATTATTAAAATGCAAGTCCACAACTCCCACTGCATTAGCCAAAATGAGCGCCCTAGTGCCAACTCGCATCACTTGAGAACCCTCTTCCAGCTCTTCGTACGAACTAAGAATCTGCAATGAAGAACATACATGGTTAGTAGCTCCAGTATCAAGTATCCAAGTGGACACATCTTTAGCTACATTAAAAGATTCCAAGAATAGTAATTCCGAATTACCTTTCTTATCTTTTCCAGTAATAGCCTTGGCTTTGCCATCTTTTACATCACGAAGATAGTCCGGACAATGGCGTTTCCAATGTCCTACCTCCTTACAGTAAAAGCATTTGCCCTTGGGCTTGGCCTTGTCAACTTTCTTGGCTTTCTTTTTCTTCATTAGCTTGGGCACAGGTGCAACACTACCTTTCTTCTTTGGTTTGGCCTTAGGCTTGTTTGATGGCTTAGTTCGGCCATATTTGCTTCAGCTTTCTTATCCCCTACTTGGACCTTATCTTTCGATAGTAGGCCTTCATAGATAGTCAGTTCATTAAGCATCTGTGTTATGGTCAACTCATGTTTGCCCATCAGATACTGAGTTTTGAACGGGATAAACTCAGGAGTCAATGATTCCAAAATCATCGATACTTGAGTTGCTTCATCGAACAATGATCCATGAATACCGGCGTCATTGAAGTAACTGATCATATTTAGAACATGACCATTCACTGCTTGACCTTTCTTCAATTTCGTGTTAACAGCCATCCTGATGGCATCGTGTCTTACTTGGTTGCTAGGTGATCCAAACATCAAAGTAAGTTTCCGCATGATTTCTCCTATAGTCTCAAACTCTTCAATCTGGGTCCTAATAACCTCCGACACTTCCGCCAGGATGATCCCACGAGCCCGGTTATCTGACTCTATACTGCGATTACGCTGCTCGATCTCAGCTTTTCTAGGTTTTTGGATCACCACCGTAGGGCATTCAGAAGTGAGTACATGTTGCACATTCTAGTATGTGAGTACCACGTTTAGATTACTCTTCCATTTCTTAAAGTTGTTTCCCGATAATTTTTCAGACAGTAAAGCAGAAATTTGAGTAGACATTTTTGCTGAAAATAAAATGACATATATTAATTCAAGTTTAACACTACTATATAAGTTTATTTTAGGAATTGTAAACTAAAATTAAGTCTACTCTACCATTCCAAGGTTTTAACCTCGCATCTTAGTGCCGCCGTAGGGTAGGTCAAAGATATGGCGGTTAAATCGAGACAATCTCATCAATGAATAACTTGTGAGAATCAAACATCCCACGAGAATCGAACATCCCTTTATTCATTGACTACCTTCCTTTTTAGCCTAGGTATTATCAAGAATACCCTTGATGAGTGTGACCTACTATATCGGATCTCTTAGGTACGCCCCGAGTGTGCCATCGTAGGATAAGTCAGTGACCCGACGAGTACCCGGAAATCCTATCCTTTCGGAGACCAAGCCATGAATGTTGATAGGGGTGAACACCATCCGTAGGTGGGCAAAATCAAAGCACCGCGAGGCGTCACCCTTCTCTCACTTACTTGTATCTATAGTAGAGGCTGTGGGGTTGGCTGTCGCCTCCCCCGCTCTCACTCAATATTTTGGAAGTGGTGGTGGGTTAACTAACCACGTCTTTTTGATGTTAACATAAAAGCACATCAAATCAAGGATTCTGAATGGTGTTGGTAACGTAGGCAAGCCTACCCGTCCTATTCGTTGGAACATATGTGACAGTCGGATGAAGTCGGGTCAAGAGAGCCCCATTGAGGTAAGAAGGAATCACCCCTCCGCTCGCCGGTGTACCTTAGTCTTGCCGGACCCTCGTGCATACATCACACTAGGAGGGTTAAGTCGGTCGAGCCTATCTCAGTTGACCACCCAACCTATAAGCGAACCGTTTTTATCCAAGATTTATTGTTCTTTTACCATCATTCAATCTCTTAGACACTACGAATTGAAAACGTGATCTCGTTTGTGCTTTTAAGGCGGTTCACCGAGAACACACACCGAAAAGGCTTAACGATTTCATAACCCGTCCTCGGATCTTTAATTAGTTACTAAATTAATTAATTACCACGTATTAATTAAATTTCAACTAATTACGCGAGTTTGTATACATGCCTATTTTAATTACCAAAATTAAAATTCTACATGTATGCATGGAGTGGATTTATGATATGATGCATGTCATGGCAATTCCGATTTTATATCTATTTTATGATCAAACACATAAAAAATAAATTGCGGAAAATTTAAACACCGACATGGATTGTTGGTACCTCCGTATCTAATCTATCCTAGGAAAGCAGTAAATTACATAATCTATGTCTTCGAGTCTTGATCTTCGAATCTTGAACTCGAACCGCCGGATCACGAACCACGAACACCCGAGAGGAGAAATGCCCTTTTGTAATTAAATAAACCTAACTTATTATAATTAAAAAAATTATTTTATTTTATTTTTATTTATTATTATGCGGCTGTTATTCTAAATTATTTCCCAAAATAAATTTTTTTTTCTTCTTTCTGCCAATCGGCAGTTTTCTAAATAAAAAAAATTAGGTTAACAAAAAGAAACATGCAGCCGCAATATTAAAACCCTAGCCGCAGGCAATATTTATAAACAGGACTTATAGCGACGGTTTTCAGCGTCGCAGAAAATCCTGTCGCAGTTTTTAAATTTTTTTTAACCGTTTCTCCTCATTCATACCTTGGGTTTCGCCTTGATCTTCAATTTTCCAGCAAGATCTTCAAATTTTCGAGCCCGGATTTACAAAATTACAATAAAAGATGCTACTTTTACATGGAATTTTCGAAAATTGACATAACAAAAATACAATTCCTATGCTCAATTGTTACTAAACAAAAGAGCTACAATAGATCTAACGAGTAAACAGTACCAACCTCAATCCATCTCTTCAAACCACAACAATCGCAACATAAAAAAATATGTATGTGCATCGGCCCCAATAATAAAAAAAATTTGGGACACAAAAAAATCTACATGTTTACCACTCCTAGATCTAATATTTTATACGTATAAATATAGATCACCTTGGTGACTGATACCACTGTTAGTAATATCATCCGCAACGGAAGCGATTTAAGGATCTAGATCTATAAATTACACGTAATAAAATAACTAGATCTATATCTACAAGGGGGTTGTAGATCATACCTCTTGGATCTCAAAATCCAAGGAGAAGAACCGCAATATGAAGAACGTAAGAAAGTATGAAGAGCACCACGATCTTCCGCCCGTGTTATTCAAGCAACTCCCGGTGGAAGGAAATTCTCGTTTCGAATCCTTCCGATATGCTACCCGGAAAACCTCCAAAATTTTCCCTCAACCCCTTGGCCGAAATTTTCTTCTCCTCTCTAAGAGGTAGTTTTCGAAATTATGTGTGTATGTAAGGTTTGGGAGAACTCTCTTTATATAGGAGAGTAATCCTTGTCCTCCAAGGATTTTATTTTGCAAATAAATAAATCCAATAAATAAAAGATAATCCCATAATATTCTAGAACAAATCTAGAATAATATTTATCTTTATTTCTTACCATAAATATTTATCCAATAAATATTTTGTACATGTCTTAAAACAATTTCTTGTTTCTAAAACACACATTTTGGCGAAAATTGTCATTGACCTAGTCAATGTTAATTTTCGGCCATAACACACTAATTTGCCAAGATTATGAAAAAACCTTTTTCACATATTTAATTATTTAGCCCAACTAATTTAATAGTTCACTAAACAATTAATTCACATATCGTTTTAATTAAATTCTAATAAGAACTAAATTAATATTATTAGGATTCGACGTCCGAGAATAGCTATGCTATATTGGAGGCACGTCGGGGACCATGGACTAATAATCAGCGCTCCGATAAATCAAATAAATAATTATCTTACGAACTGAATAATTATATTCGATAAATCAATCACAGGAATATGCCACCATAATCCCGTGACTGCACTCCTCCGATTATGAGATTATATTTATCTCCTCACGAGAATAATAACAAGCGTCCATTGATATAATCATTACATATGGATTCATCCTCTATAGACTGTTCATTCTAAATCGGGAAGTTACTGTTAACTCTTTTTAGAACCTCTTATCCTTATTTACCATTAACCCCCTAGTGATCAATTAATTCATACAACTCACTGATAGCTAATCAGTGTAATATGAACTCGTACGATCAATTAGTTTCTAAGATTAACAAATAAGGGAACTGTCTATCTACTTCCATAAATGGAAGGAATGGATTCCGTATCTGTGATAACACAGACTACTCACTCAATCCAGTACAATGCCAAGATGGGGTAATTCAGATCACAGGCTCAGTGTAATCCTTAACCGTCATACTGATTCAAGCAGTTGACTGTGATCACCTAAGGATTAAGATATATCCATAAATATGATTACCGATTGATTCGATAAGACTTCTCGATTACGGAATTATATCGTGAACTCTAATCAAATCGGTCCAGCCCTAATGATATATCTATCATATATAAATGCCCCATCAGGTTCTCTTAACCGAAAGTCCGGATAAGACAATCACACCTATTGTGTTCTGGGCGCATTAATAGCACGTTAAAGGAGAGACCCGATACTCTCGATTAACTTCACTACGGGCTAATTGTATTTTAAGTACATCTTCACTAACTCAATCCTCCCGTGTATATCCCATACACTGAGTTAAGTGATTACATAAACGATATACTTTAGGGTTTTCTGTAGTGTAAATACTATTGTCACATCGGTGAATATGAGAATAATAAATATGAATAATAATATCATTTCATTTATTAAATAAAACAATTACAAAATTGTCTTTCGGGCATCACACCTAACAAAGGGCAGGTACTACCACCAGCCAGGCATCGGTTGTGGAGCCTGGGATCGAGTATAGTAAGTTATTTGATTTTTAATTTTGAAACTAAAATTACATTATGAAAAACCTAAATCGATCATGTATTGAATATTGTTTAGCTACTGGTCCAAGTGTTGTACAATTGGGGAAACGAAAGACGGCTGATGCAATTGACAGAAAATTGACGACCCATCAGACTACTAAACCACGACGACATTTAACTGATGGGTCACACGTAGTCAACCTGCCCGGTGCCGATGTTCTGAGATTGACACCGTTGAAAAAATTTCCGGAAGAGCTGGAAAACAATTTTTTGTCATGGTACAAACAAGAAAATCCACCCCCAATAGAAATTCCAATGGGCTACGCAGGTGGAAACCATATTGTAGATCGGGCGGGCAATGCGTGGTTCGAACGTTTGCATGAGCAGTATAAAGAGTTAGACCGAGATGTATATTCTTGTGACTTCATGTTCATATTTCTGAAATTTTCATGTTTCTCACTGTCATTATCTCAAACTTCTTTTTGCATGCGTACAACAAATCGAGGCTTTTCTGGACCTTATAGAACGTCAAAAGGAAGCACATCCAGAACACTTTATACCTCATATGACCATTTTCTACTCTGATTTCACCTCATTTTGCAGCCAGGGTCATATAGATCAGGGAAAGATGCCTGACACAACAGAGATTCCAGATAATGCGATTGAGACGGTCAAGAAATGGGATGAAAACACCATGGCGCACATTCCCTGGGCCATTAATCCTGGTCACTGGGTAGCTGTCCAAGTGTCTATTCCTGACTGGAAGGTTAAAGTGTTTGATTTTCTTGTGTGGGATGAATATAAGGATAGGCCTCATATGAAGGATCGTATCAGAGCATTCGGTGATGCGTTGAGGAGAGTGTTTGAGATGGATGCTCGTCTACGTGGACTCCTAAAAATGCTTGATCCAGAGAAGCCTGCTATTATGGTCAGAGTAGTTAAGGCAAATACTATACCACAAATTCCAACCCCGTAAGTGTTATTAACTTCAAACAATTTATCATATTATATAGTTTACATTATTTTCTTATCCTTTGATTAAAAGAATTTACATTCTTTACAGGGGTGACTGTGGGGTATACACGCTCAAGTTCATTGACCATTTGCTGCATAAAGAAAAGTTTACTCTAATCAAACATGAAAATATGCCGTTATTAAAACATAAACTTTGTGTGGAGTTGTTTAATCAGTGCATAGATATGTAGGTACTTTTGGTGAATGTATAAGCACTTGGTGGTTGTAATATTTATATTTTAAATTTTGTTTGCTTTTTATATTATAAATTTATATCCCTATTGATTAAGTGGTGGTGAGTTATGACCGTCCAAAATTTGAAGAATTCGGTTATTTCATTTATAAAATATACATAATTATCGATCAACCGACAAGTTGAAATGTTTGCTCCTAAACAAACCAAGGGTGGTCACTATAGATGATAGGGGAGGTTTCTTGATCAATGTCATCATTGTCATACTCTGGTACGTGAAAATCATTGTCATACTCTGGTAAGTAAAAGCAAACATAGTTTACAACATAAAAAGAAAGAGAGTAATGATACATTGGCTTACATACGGGGCTTACAAACATAAAAAGAAAGAGTAATGATACATTGAGATAACAATAAGATGACACTTAAATAAACCAAGGGTGATCATTAAATACGATATGTGGGGTTTGCCAAACAATGTAATCCGTGTTATTTTCCGGTACCCCAAAGCTTCTGGCCATAGCCGTGATAAGAAATGGGAAAAAGATATAACCATCACCATGTCTCCCCCCCGCTATACTGTTAACCCTATCCATGATGTATCTACCCACGTTAACTCGATGATATAAAACTACGTATGCAAGGATGTACATATCCAAGTTTGGTTGAACGTGATGTATGGTACTGTGGACTCGATTTGCAAGAAACATAAGCATGACACGTACTCATTCGGCATTTAATCTAGCAGGAATATATTCAACCAAACCATCATTTGTCCTTTCGTTAGGACCTCAAAGATGAGTCCCACAAAATGCATCAGCCAGTACATACATCAAATCCCTCCCATTGTCCAGCACAATCCTAGGATGATGCCTGAAAAATTCTTCACCGTCTGGGACTTCTGGAATGCCATAGTAGCGGTTGATTGCCGGACGTTTTCTAATGCTATACAATCCTTACCGGCAGTGTACCGGGTCAAATCATAGTGCTAGTGTGGTGAGTCAGAGTGTCGAATCCTCAGGGAAAACGTGGTAATTCTTTTAAGTGTGGTTAAACACCAAAGAGCTGTTATTAACTCGATCTAAACCACAATTTTATAACACAGATTACTACTATTCTACTTAACATAAAGTAAATGCGTAATTTAAAAGTTATTCTAATATAATATATATAGATATATAAATATATATAAATGTACATGGAATGCAAAAAATATATATATATAAATATTAAATGTACATGGAATGCAAAAATATATATATATAAATATATAGATACCAATATATAGTTTATAATAATAGACTAGACAGATAATTTTATAGAACTAGCCAAAGTTTATATAATTGATTTATACGATCTTTTTCAGTAAACGGAATGTGCTCGATCTTTCCTTTTATATTAGGTCCAATTGAGTAAATGAAACGGTGCACTCCCGAGGTTAACAATTCCTCCTCACACGAGCGTATGAAATTGTCATATGTTAAATTGTCATCAGTTCAATCTCCACAACTGCCCCATGCTAATCTCAGTTAGTCTGGAACAGTACCGAGTACAAATCTACCCCGGATAAAAGAGGTTATTCCGTTTGTCAGACGGCCGATGTTATTCAAAAGGCTCCGATTGTCGGCGGATCGATTTAACTTTTTCGGTGTTAGTTTCAATTAAACTGTTGATTTTAACATTATTACGATCTTGAGCACAAATTTAATAAGATTCATCTTTCCTAGACAAATCGCTTCTGGGTAGGAAATAGGATTCCGTTGTCACGCCAGACGGCCAATTTTACCCTCCGGTTTTTCTATCTTTTATCTCATATCCTAACTTCTCTGGTCAGTTCATCGTTAGGTTATATGTTGCGATTCATCTTGGTTAATTACGTCAATCCGAATATTATCAATACGTTGCAAAATAGAAAAAGATTCAATTAACTCAATTTTAGTAAAATTTTACTTAGACAGCACTCCTTTACCAAAAAGATCGAAATAAAACGATTACATAACTTTGGCTAGTTATTAGAGTTAGCCTAAAAACATTATAATGACTAAAAAGATAAAAACAAACATAAATACTTTAGAAATTTTACCCGATTACAAATGCTGAATCAGAGGTCGTATTCTTCCGGATATTACAACGACTTCAACAACACCGAACTTCCGATAATTTCCCGAGCATTACAACAATACTATGATATTATTATTTTTGGCATAAGGCCTATTTACAACTACTAACTAAAAGAAAATAAGAAGGATATATATATATATATATATATATATATATATATATATATATATATATATATATATATATATATATATATATATATATATATATATATATTGGTACACTCCGCCTGTTGCATCTGAGGCTCCTTTTATAGAAAATTGGATTGAGGCCAGATCGGGCCGGGTTTAGGTCGGACTGGGCCGGTGTAATCATCACATTCATCCCCCTTAATTATCCAAATTTTCCGGATATAATTATAATTTTGGAATAAAACTTCTAAAATTCATATCTTGAGTTCTGGATCTCCAAACAACATGATTAAAGAGGCATCGGAAAGCTCTCGGAAAAATCTACAACTTTCATGAAGGACTCTTCTTCAGAAAATGTCGTTTTGATGAGCCATTCATTTGTCGAAGATATTTCTCGATTACCACTAAATCAAATCGATTAGCCACTTGACCACTTCGATTGACCACTTGACCACTTAAGCAATTCGATTGACCACTTAAGCTCGTGACATTCTCTAAATCCTTTCAGAGATATGATTATACTTCAAAATGTCGATTCTCGGGGTCTCGGCTTATACATCTGCAATAAAATACCACAAATACCCACGTAAATCTGACACGACATTCCGATTTACTAAAATCGGTACAGAATGATAACTTTTTACTATTATTACTAAGTTTACTACTAACTACTCTAAACTATAAAGATTAACATTTCATACTATTTATATCATAATTTCATATATTTTATATAGAATTCGTTGATAAAACATAATAATATAACGTATATTTAATCATATAAAAGTAGTATATCAACTACTCCCCACTTAGCTTTTGATCGTCCTCGAGCAAAAATAAGCGGTAATAAAAGATAATATAATTGATCAGATTATAATTTTTAATGTAATTTATACTGTCAATATTATAAATATATTACTTAGTCTAATTTAAAATTATAAGAAGACAAAAAGTGTATATAACTTAAATAGCTTAAGCATCAAATATTATTTAGATGAAATTATACATGTAATACTTAATAAGTATAAATAAAATATTAGAATTATTTTTAATCACAACTATTATGAAATCCTGGAATCGTAAATTTGGTCAGGTAGTTGACAAAATGGCTTATAAAGTTCATGCTCAAGATGTTGGTTAATCGGAAAAAAAAGAAATCAAAAAGAGAAAGAGGCAAGTCGTACGTACCTACATCTTCATATTCTTGATCAAAAAACAATCTCGATTAATAGCATTTTATTCCCACTATTTTTCAGATTTTTTTTTTTTTTTTTATTTTTTATTTTTTTCAAGAACTAAAAGTGTGGGTGTGTGTAGAAAATCAAACTTACAAGCATTTCTTCATCAAGATTGATCGGAGTACTACTCTTTCGATCGAAAATTACAAGTCCGGTTTCCTTAAACTTGTAATCATTCTTGAGATCTTATGATTCGACTTTTTCTTTTTCATTCTATGCCTTCATTCCCAGCAATAGGACATTTCGAGATAATACCCTAGCTGGACTACTATCATCAGGCAATCGGGAGCTTTTAAACCTCATAGTGATATAGGACATTTCGAGATAATACCCTACTGCACTCAAATCATTGGTAGCTACAACCGATATGTTCTTTTTATTTTTAGTTGTCGATCAAAGATAAGGAAGATACCTGGTATTTGATTAATTCTGTGTAGATATGGTGCTTTGTTCTTAATTCTTTTAACATATCCGAACTCATTACCAAAATCGACTATCTTGCAAGTGTCGTGAGGTAAGATCGAATATACTAATACTTATCTAATTTTTCCAATCTCAGCATACACCAAAACTTAGCTTTTATGTCTTCATCTCTTTTCATAAGTACGTACAAACTTGAGGAATTTTCAAGGAAATGTAGACCAAAATTAGCTAAAGGTTGGTTACTTCTAGTTAATCATAATGGCAATTTCGAGTGAGGTCTTGATCACTCTAATAAAGGCTGAAGTAGGAACAAAAATTGGAAATTTATTTAGGTAGGCTATTTGGCTATAGTTTATATTTTTGTGGTGCCAAAAATCGTCATCCCTAGTCCAATTCCAAACTCATAATTCATATTGAAAAGAAAATTATTCTAAAAATTTTACTTATAAATATCAACATACCTATATAATTTCATGAAAACAATATTTAACATTAATTACTCAATTATATAAACTTAAAATCTATTTAAAATCTAAATTAGACATAAAATATAATTATAATATATTTAATTTACTTTACTTAATTAAAAACTTATTCTTCCAAATTATATCATTTTTTATTCATATTTATATATTAACTACTTAATTAAAAAAAAATTTAAAACTAATAAGTAAATTTTTTTGATAATTTTAATAATTTATAACTATTTTTTCGAAACTTTTAATGAATTTTCTAACCTAACTCTACTCCCCACTTACGAAGCGGCATCGTCCCGATATTCAATGAGTATTAAAAAAGTAGGTTTGAAAATAAAATTAAAATTATCTATTATCGTTATTATTCTGATTTCATTCTTAACGTATAATAATATATTATTAAATTACAAATAAACTTAAAAAACTTAAACATATATATTACTATTAAACAGGATAATAAAAACGATTACAAATAAAAAGACTTAACTAATTGAACTTAAAAAACTACAAACTTAAACAAACTTAGTCATACTTCTTAAAACTGAAAAAACCATTCTAAATGGTTGACGAACATCCCGGTGTATCCACCGGCAATAATCCAACTCTACTATCTCTTGAAGGAAAGATTTCATCCGTCTCCAACTCAACAACTCCATTCATCTGAACACAAAGTCTTGAAATCATCGACGAAGAAGGCATAGGCTTCCCCCTACTGCCCCTCGTTATGGCAAACTCCATCACCGTCCTCTGAATTAAAATTCCCCAATCCACATACTCACCAAATGCCAAGGCGTACAACAAAAGCATTTCATTATCACTAAGGCTCCCGAAATCCCAAGTAGGATACACCCTAGAGTTAATGAAATGTTTCCATGCCCTTAAATGTGGAAGTAAGGCATTTGTGGACAAATCGTGATTCGAATCAAAGAGTGGAAAAAGACACTGAAATGCCTCATGAGTTTTATTTAGATGATTATAGGCATTATTCAATCCCCACTTTATTTCAAAGTGTGGCAGCGTCACAGGCGGAATTTCAAAAAGTTGATTGATAACAGACGAAGAGAAGGGAACAGCCACTCCTCTTAACGTGATAATTTGAGTACTTTCAATCATGGATGTCGACATTAAGGCAGAATAAAATTCTCGAACAATCGAGATATTTACTCGTCCTCTTGGCGCACTCACAAACTTTTTCCAACCGAATCCTCTGATCACAGTTTTACCCCATCGATCGAGTTTATCGAAATTCAAACTTTTTTCCAACAGGATTGGAGAATTAGCAAAACGAGGGTGTAAAAGTATATTATCGTTGGATGCTCGGGACTCTGGTGCGACAGCTTCCGGTGTGTTTGGTTCATATGAATTAACAGAGGGCGAGGAATGGTTTGACATTTTAAAAAAAAACAGATGAAAAGTTGAAAGTAAAAAGATCTAAAGCAGATAGAAAGTAAAAGGAAGTGAAAGTGATGCAAACTTTCTCATGGCTTTTACTTCTCTTAATAGTTAGGAAAAAAATACGTGGATGCATTAGATGAACTCAAGAATGAGTCATCCTTTTTTTCCCGGATCGGTCCGAGACTAGGCCGGCTCGGTCCGGCCTTAATTTCCTTTTACCGAGTACAGAGGTAAAAATAAATTTGGTTTTGCTTCTTTACTCCCCTCACAAGTGTAACAACGAATACGTACATTTTAAAATTGATACTTATGAAACGATTAAAATGTTGAAAACGATTTACTAATGATACAAAGTTCGTAATTTTTTATTTATTTATTTTATTTTTTATTTTTTTTATGGTACTTAAAACAATTAGAATAATTAAGATGATACTCTAAGTAAAATAAACAACTACTATAAAACGAAATAATAAAAATGACACAAACCAAAATCTAAATGAAAATGTCGAAAATAAAAACGTGCAGTAAAAATGTTTAATCAAATAAAATAAAATTCAATCTTCTTCATAATCTTCCTCAAGATCAACATGAAAGCTCGAACTCGGAAACGACTGAGAAGCTGGCGGCTGAAATGTCGTCGTGGTCCTGACTGAACTATCAAGACCCATAGAACTCATACCTGTAGTGATATGTGCAAACTCAGTGAATCCTCCCCAACTAGACATCGCGGGTCTCTGAATTCCTATCGAAAATACACCTGTACCACTCGATTGGCTTCCAAAAGGATATGACATTGGATGAAAGCTCGACGGTGGTGGAATAGGTGCTACCCACTCTGGTAAGGTCTATGGATTGGACTGACAAGGTGGATAGGCAGGATCATCAAAAGTAGGATTACGAAGCAATTGCTCGTTTCTCCTTAAACCTCTACGAATATCTTCACACCACTGCCTATTACTTTCAGCATACAAAGCCATGTTGGCTTGACCACGTGCAACGTCCGAAACTAAAGATTGAAACATCTCATAAGTGATAGTGTTGGAGAAAGGAGTTTGATGAGGCTGACTAGAAAAAGATGGAAAAGAAGAAGAAGATGCGGAAACTGGTGGAGCTGGTTAAGTTTGACGTCTTCTGATCAAAATCTAATCCTCGTTCAAAACATCACATTTACTATAAATCCTTTGATACGCATTCTTAGCTTCTTGTGATGCTGTTTTATTGAAGCTTACGGCTTCTTCTTCAGGTGATAAAATTATCGTGCCTACTACCGGAGTTGATATAGGAATGTTTGATTTCCGCTTCTTAGAGGCTTTTCTACTCGACTCAGCCATTCTACGATATTGGTAAAGCCAATCAACAATACAAAAAAAAAAAAAAAAAAAAAAAAAATGTCACAACACACTCAAAAATCAAAACAGTTGAAATTAATCTAAAAAATTATGAAAAATACGAAATTGATAACTAAATGAACTAACTAATACCTTATAATGACGAAAACGTTG
The DNA here is from genome assembly GCA_026214975.1 of Gentiana macrophylla. Lineage (NCBI taxonomy): Eukaryota > Viridiplantae > Streptophyta > Magnoliopsida > Gentianales > Gentianaceae > Gentiana > Gentiana macrophylla. The sequence continues at coordinate 36,952,160 of CM047807.1, read as the reverse complement.
AAAAGTAGGCCGGAAAAGTTGTAAAGTCGCTGTAAGAAATGAAGCTTGTTTTTTTTATCCTTTTTGATTTTTTCAACTTTTGTGGAAGAGAGGAGATGAAAGGAGGAAGAAATCAAGTGGTGGTGTAGTGTGAGATGAAATTTTATGGAAGAATTGAAAAAAAAAATTGAGTGGTGGGGTTTTGGGGTGTGATGCGGGGCAAGAAAAATTTATGGAAGAAGAAGAAGAAGAAAAAAGGGGTCCCCGTTTTTTATGTATATAGACCCCGGATCGGTCCGGGTTAAGGGCCTGATCGGTCCGTGCACAATTTTTTTTACTTTTTCCGATTTTTTACTTTTTATGATTTTTATTTAAAAACTTATAAAAATTCTTATAAAACTTAATTAAACTTGATTAAAATCTTAAAAATAATTTTATAACAACTTTTAAATATTTATTAAAATCTTTATAAAACTTAATAAAAAGCTTATAAAAATTTAATAAATTTCTATTAATTCTTATAAAATATCTAAATAAAAAAAAAACTTTTATAAAACTCCTTAATTTTGTAAAGATCCATTTTTTAAAATTTTCAGAAGTTATGAGAAAATTTTATAAAGTTGTAATAAAACATAAGAAAAGACTCGAAACTTAAGAGGTTCCTGATTCTTCGATTTCTAAATCTTCCAGAGTTCTGATATAACGTTCAATCAACCTAACTCCTAAAAACGAAGCATTTGAATTATCTCTTGGAATTCCGTCGGGATTTTCGGATAACCACCTAATCGTTCCTTCCTAACAATATTCAAACACTCATCCGGGATTTGGTTGTGTTTTTCCCATTTGGCGTCAACATGTTCAACTTTTCCCTGATTCTCGCATCTCATGTAAACTTTGCCCTTCTTTTTTATTGCACTTCTTGTTGTTCCATTACACACTTCTTTCAATCTAATCTCTCTCAACAATTTCTTGTTTTGTTCAAAAACTAAAGCTTACATAGCAAACGCGACATCTTTATCAAGGCCTAATTTCAAAAGTAAAACAAAAACTCCTAATCTATCTAAAAGGCATCCAGGTTCTTTTACGTCATCCGGTAATAGATTTAAAAGAGTTTAAACATAAATAAAAACACAGAAAAGTAGAGTAAAGATAGATAGCTTTGGTATTCGGTGATTTGGTTTCTCTGCTTTTCGGTTTTTTTTTCGCTTTTTCAATTTGTCGGGGATCAATCAAGAGCATTACTTCTTCTTTCCGGTGTGATTCCTTCTCCTCCACAAATAACTTCACTCTGTGGCCATTGGCTATAAAAGTCGATTTCCATCGATTAGTTCAACGACTCCATTTGTAAACCCGTGTTACTTTAAATGGACTCGCCCATCTTGATTTAAGCTTACCTGGAAACAACTTTAAACGTGAATTGTACAAGAGCACTCGATCACCTACATGGAACTCACGTTTAAAGATTCTCTTATCATGGAAAGATTTCGTGTGTTCCTTGTAGATTCGAGCATTTTCATAAGAATCGAGACGAAATTCTTCTAGTTCTGTTAATTGAAGCAATCTATGATCACCGACAGCCTTATGATCAAAATTCAGAAATCTAATAGCCCAGAAGGCTCGGTGTTCTAACTCAACTGGGAGATGACAAGACTTACCAAAGACTAGCTTATAGGGAGAACAACCAATTGGTGTTTTAAAAGCATTCATGACGCCCATAATGCATCATCTAATTTAATCGCCTTGCTTTTACGATTTGATTCCACTTTGTTTTTCCACGATTCTTTTGATCTCTCTATTTGACACCTCTACCACATCCCCACTGGTTTATGGATGATAGAGGCGTTCTAACTTATGCGTTACACCATATTTTTCAACTATCTTAGTAAATGGTTTATTGCAAAAGTGTGACCTCTATCACTTAATGATAGCCCTCGGAATGCCATATCGGTAAATATATTCTTTTTAAGGAATCGTATGACAACTTTGGTATCATTAGTGGGAAGAGCTTGATTTTCTACCCATTTCAAACATAATCTACCATTACAAGAATAAATCTTTTTCCAAAAGATATAGGAAAGGTCCCATGAAATCTATACCCCAAACATCAAATAACTCACATTCTAAAATAGGTTGCATAGGCATTTCATGTTTTTTAGATATATTTCCCCAATTTTGACATGATTCACAAGATTTAACATACTTATAAGCATCTCTACATATAGTGTAGGCCAATAAAACCACATTGTAAAACTTTAGAAGCAGTTTTCCAACCTCCATGATGACCTCCTGCCTCACGATCATGACAAAATGATAACACACTTAAAATTTCATTATCAGGCACACATTTTCTGATTATCCCATCCGAACATTTACGGAAAAGGTCCGGTTCCTCCCAAGTAATAAAATTTTAAGTCATAAAAGAACTTCTTTTCACGCCAAGTCCAATGAGACGGAATATAATCACAGTTAAGTAATTAATGATATCTCCAAACCAAGGTGACATTTCCTTAGAAGGAATTCTAGTCTTTAATAAGCTGCATGGTTGAAGGAGTATCTATTCTAAATAGTTGTTCATCAGAAATGAATCTTTAATTTCATTTCCTATTTCTTCATCATTTTCCATTCTACTTAGATGATCTCGCTACTACATTCTCACTTCTTTTTATCTTTAATTTCAATATCAAATTCTTGAAGTAAGAGAATCCATATAAGAAGACGAGGTTTAGCATCTTTCTTACTCAGTAAATACTTCAGTGCTGAATGGTCTGTATAAATTATTACCTTAGAACCAACAATATACGATCTAAACTTATCTAAGGCAAAAATCACAGCCAACAGTTCTTTTTCTGTAGTTGCATAATTTAGTTGAGTAGTGTTTAATGTGTGAGATGCATAGTAAATAGCTTTGAGAATTTTGTTATATCTTTGACCTAAAACGGCTCCTATAGCTAAATCACTTGCATCACACATAATTTCAAACGGAAAATTCCAATCTGGTGCTACTAGCACTGGTGCAGTAGTTAACCTCGCTTTTAGGGTCTGAAAGGCTTCCATACATTTACAGTCAAAGTTAAAAGGTACTTCCTTTTCAAGCAAATGACTTAGCGGCTTTGCTATTTTTGAGAAATCGGCAATGAATCTTCTATAAAATCCCGCATGTCCCAGAAATCCTCTTAAAGTTCTTAAATTAACTGGTGGAGGTAATTTTTCAATTACTTCGACTTTAGCTTTATCAACTTCAATACTTTCTTCAGAGATTCTATGACCTAAAACAATTCCTTCTGATACCATTAGATGACATTTTCCCAATTTAGTACTAGATTGGTATCTTCACAGCGTTGTAACACTCGTTCTAAGTGTAACAAACAAACATCAAATGAATCTCCGTAAACACTAAAGTCATCCATAAAAATTTCTAAGAATTTCTCAACCATATCAGCAAATATAGCCATCATACACCTTTGAAACGTAGCTGGTGCATTACATAAACCAAACGGCATTCTTTTATAAGCAAAAGTTCCATAAGGACAAGTGAAAGTAGTTTTTTCTCTATCTCCTGCTGCAATGAATATCTGTAAATATCCTGAATAACCATCTAAGAAAGCAATAATACTTATGTCCACTTAAGCGTTCCAACATCCGAACTATGAATGGAAGTGGATGATGATTTTTCTTAGTATGATCATTTAGTTTTCTAAAATCAATGCACATTCGATAACTCGTAATCTCTCTTGTCGGAATCCATTCATTCTTTTCATTCTCTTTCACTGTGAAACCTCCTTTCTTTGGTACCACTTGAGTTGGACTTACCCATTCACTATCTGATATGGGAAAAATTATCCCCATTTCTAATAGCTTAATGACCTCTTTCTTAACAATTAAGCGCAAATTTGGGTTGAGGCGGCGTTGCGGTTGAATACAAGGTTTAGCATCTTCCTTCAGAATTATCTTATGAACGCAAATCTCAGGGCTAATACCTCGAATATCGGCAACTGTCCATCCAAAAGCTTTCTTATGCTTTTTCAACATTCTAAGTAATTGATCTTCTTGTTGCTCAATTAAAGATGATGAAATAATAACCGTAATAGATTATTAGTTTCAAGAAAAGCATACTTGATTTAAAGGTAACGGTTTCAATTCCAGATTCTTAGGTGGATCTTCCGGTGATGGTTTAAGAACCGGTCCTTCTAGTTCTTATTCCAAATACTTATGCCATGATGGTTTAAAAGTAAAACTTCCTTTATCTAGAGAAAGGATTATCTCTTTCATTTCGGTGTCTTTCTCATCTTCCTTATAGATAGACAGAGTTAAGCATTCTTCTAATCTGTCTTCAAAAGTTGGTAATCGAATATCATAGATGCAGAATGAATATCTTCTATAAAAGAACATGATTTCGTGATCTATATGGATGTTCCATAGCTTTGAATATATTGAAAGCAATCGCATCTTCGTTAACTCTCAGTATTAATTCTCTTTTTGGACATCGATTAACGTTCTTCCCGTAGCTAGGAATGGACAACCTAGAATAAGTGGTATTTGAATATCCTTCTTCCATTTCCATGACTACAAAATCTCTTGGAAAATAGAACTTGTCTACTTTAACCAATACGTCCTCAATAATTCCTTTAGGGTATTTAATCGATCTATCTGCCATTTGCAGAGTCATTTCAGTCTTCGTAAGCTTTCCTATGCCTAGCTTTCTAAGACATGAGATTTATACTAGCTCCAAGATCACATAAGACCTTCTTAAACAGAAATCCTCCAATTTCACATGGGATGGTAAAACTTCCAGGATCTTTCAGTTTAGGTGGTAACTTATCTTTGCAAAAGCTATGAGAACATTCTTCATTTAGGCATATATTTTCATATTCCTCTAATTTTTCTTGTTTGTGAATATCTTCGAGAAACTTTCCATAAGCGAGGCATACTAATTAGAGCTTCGATAATGAGGATATTAACATGAATATGACGAAAAGTATCAAGGAAACGAGCATACTTACGATCGCTTTTAATCTTTTAATTTGATCTTTAGGTGGGTAAGGTAAAGATTCTAAATCTATAACCATTGATCCCAAAGTCATTTCTCTTTCCTTTCTCCTTAAACTTTTGAGTATTACTTGATCGCCAAGTATCATGATCTTGAGTTTTTCTTTTAAAACATTCCCTGAATCAATCTCTACTTCAGATTCCTTCAGTTCTTCTTGTTTTTCATCCTTGTTTTCATTATCTTCTATTCTAACATGTTCCTTGAATAAAGTCCTTAAATCTTTATCCATGGGATCTTTCAAAATCCTTGGGATTTTTACCCATTTTTCACCTTCATTCTCAGGTTCCAAACTTCTATTCCTTTTCAAGAAATTCTCTATAATTTCTTCTTCCTCATCAGTTGAATTCAAGTTCATCTTTAGTTTCATCATTTTTCCATCTAAATCATTTTCTACTTCATTATTTCAAGTTTTCTACTCCATTATCGCCACGAGTTTTCTACTTCTCGTAACTACAACATTTACCTCTCTTGGGTTTCTTTCAAGATTGCTTGGTAATCCTCCAGGAGGTCTCTTTGTTATTTCGTTCACCTTCCCTACTCAAATGATCTTCCATATTCCTTAATGAGGCTTCTATCGTTCTCATTTCGGTATCATGTCCACTCATAGATGTTTTCATCGAACTCAAATCCTTAGACCTGTACTATAGAAGTCATCATTGTTTCCATATTCTTAGCTTGAGTAGATACTACACCCATCATATTTTCCATTAGTTTTTCCCATTTTTCAACTCCTTCTGCAGTTGAGTTGAACTTTGAGTTATTGGTATACTTTGAGTGGTATGTTGAGGATAGGATCTAGGTAATGATTGTAAATTCTGATTAGACGTATTTTCTTGATAAACTTGATTATTATTCATATTCCTATACTGAACTGGATATGGCGGTTGTCCTTGCTTACTAAGGTTTTCAGACCATTGAAAAGTAGGGTGATCTCTTCTAATAGCATTAAACGAGTTTGAATATGCATTGTTCAAATTCCTATGCTGCTGAAGAAAACTCACCTCCTCTCTTGAATATCCTGTTGGTTCTTCGATCCCTAATGGCATATTATCCTGATTTGAGTATTCGATTGGTGTACTACTATTTTCGAACTTTGGTTTTGTTCGATTGTAGGCCATCAAATTTCCTACTCAAATTTTCTAAATGTGCTAGAACTTCCGTATTATATGTACATTCTCCTGCAAAAGCTACTTTTCTGGTGCTAGAACCGGTTTCCCACATTCTGTTATTTTTAGAAATCTTTTCTATAGCATCGTAAACTATTTGAGCTTCACTCATCATTAAAGAACCACCACATGCATGATCTACATCTGCACGTGAATCTTTTCTTAATTTACGACAGAAAGTTGAATTTGCATATCTAAGGAATAACCATGGTCGGGACAGGCTCTTAACAATTTTTTAAATCTTTCCCAGGCATTCCCGAGCGTTTCTTCAGATCCCTTTCTAAAGTTAGCAACCTCGACTTTTAATTCCAAATTTCGTCCTGGAGTGAAATATTGTTTCAGAAATTCAGTTTGAATATCTTCCCAACTAGTAAGTGAATGATGTGGAAGAGACATAAACCAATCTCGGGCTCGTCCTTTTAAAGAAAAAGGAAACATAGTCATCCTCGTTAGTTCCTTATGAGCACCTTGACTTTTGCCTGTATTGCACAGTTCTTCAAAAAGATAGAGATGATGATGTGGATCTTCATCATCCTCTCCTAGGAATTGGGCTCTTGCGTCAATTAAACCAAAAAGATGAGATTTAATTTCGAAATTATTCGCTCCTTCATTGGGTAAAAGTATGGGATTATTAGTCTGGTTTCTTCTTATGGTTTGATCACAGATAGGTCTCGGGTTTGGTGGGTTATTACGATTATTCTGGTTCCGATCTTGATTATTTCTATTATTATGATTTTGATTATTATTAGGGTTAACAGGGTTTTGTCCATGCCCTGGAGCATGATCTAGCCTCTGTTCATTTGTTCCATCACTAGTTTCAACCATTTCTGTATTTTTATTAGAAGATGATTCCGTTGGTGATTTTCCAAGGAGTCCTAAGCTGGTTTGACCACGTTTACTCTCTATTCGCAACTGCCTTTCGTAAGCGTTTATGTCAGGCTTATAAGGAGTAAGTGAGGTTTTACCGCTTCTAGTCATCAACTAACGAAAATAGAAAAATGCTCGAGTTTTATAGAAGAAGAAAATTGGTACTAAAAGAAAGTAGATACCAACGAAAATTAAAATAGAAATGAGATAAGAAAAAGTGTTGATTTATTCTCGAGAATTTTGAGCTAATACAATTAGTAACCATAGACACAAAGAAAGAAATTAGCGATGTGGTCCCCGGCAACGGCGCCAGAAAGCTGACGGACGTTTTCTAATGCTATACAATCCTTACCGGCAGTGTACCGGGTCAAATCATAGTGCTAGTGTGGTGAGTCAGAGTGTCGAATCCTCAGGGAAAATGTGGTAATTCTTTTAAGTGTGGTTAAACACCAAAGAGCTGTTATTAACTCTATCTAAACCGCAATTTTATAACACAGATTACTACTATTCTACTTAACATAAAGTAAATGCGTAATTTAAAAGTTATTCTAATATAATATATATAGATATATAAATATATATAAATGTACATGGAATGCAAAATATATATATATATATATATATATATATATATATATATATATAGATACCAATATATAGTTTATAATAATAGACTAGACAGATAATTTTATAGAACTAGCCAAAGTTTATATAATTGATTTATACGATCTTTTTCAGCAAACGGAATGTGCTCGATCTTTCCTTTTATATTAGGTCCAATTGCTGAGGTTAACAATTCCTCCTCACACGAGCGTATGAAATTGTCATATGTCAAATTGTCATCAGTTCAATCTCCACAACTGCCCCATGCTAATCTCAGTTAGTCTGAACAGGTACCGGGTACAAATCTACCCCGGATAAAAGATGTTATTCCGTTTGTCAGACGGCCGATGTTATTCAAAAGGCTCCGATTGTCAGGCGGATCGATTTAACTTTCCGGTGTTAGTTTCAATTAAACTGTTGATTTTAACATTATTACGATCTTGAGCACAAATTTAATAAGATTCATCTTTCCCAAGACAAATCTGCCCCCCAGGTAGGAAATAGGATTCCGTTGTCACGCTTTCGCACGGCCAATTTTACCCTCCGGTTTTTCTATCTTTTATCTCATATCCTAACTTCTCTGGTCAGTTCATCGTTAGGTTATATGTTGCGATTCATCTTGGTTAATTACGTCAATCCGAATATTATCAATACGTTGCAAAATAGAAAAAGATTCAATTAACTCAATTTTAGTAAAATTTTACTTAGACAGCATTCCTTTACCAAAAAGATCGAAATAAAACAAATAAATAACTTTGGCTAGTTATTAGAGTTAGCCTAAAAACATTATAATGACTAAAAAGATAAAAACAAACATAAATACTTTAGAAATTTTACCCGATTACAAATGCTGAATCAGAGGTCATATTCTTCCGGATATTACAACGACTTCAACAACACCGAACTTCCGATAATTTCCCGAGCATTACAACAATACTACGATATTATTATTTTTGGCACAAGGCCTATTTACAACTACTAACTACTAAATAAAAGATAATATATATATATATATATATATATATATATATATATATATATATATATATATATATATATATATATATATATATATATATATATATATATATATATATATATATATATCTGTTGCATCCGAGGCTCCTTTATAGAAATTGGATTGAGGCCGGACCGGGCCGGGTTTAGGTCAGACTGGGCCGGTGTAATCATCACATTCATCCCCCTTAATTATCCAAATTTTCCGGATATAATTATAATTTTGGAATAAAACTTCTAAAATTCATATCTCGAGTTCTGGATCTCCAAACAACATGATTCAAGAGGCATCGGAAAGCTCTCGGAAAAATCTACAACTTTCATGAAGGACTCTTCTTCAGAAAATATCGTTTTGATGAGCATTCGTTTGTCGAAGATATTTCTCGATTACCACTAAATCAAATCGATTAGCCATTTGACCACTTCGATTGACCACTTGACCACTTAAGCAATTCGATTGACCACTTAAGCTCGTGACATTCTCTAAATCCTTTCAGAGATATGATTATACTTCAAAATGTCGATTCTCGGGGTCTCGGCTTATACATCTGCAATAAAATACCACAAATACCCACGTAAATCTGACACGACATTCCGATTTACTAAAATCGGTACAGAATGATAACTTTTTACTATTATTACTAAGTTTTACTACTAACTACTCTAAACTATAAAGATTAACATTTCATACTATTTATATCATAATTTCATATATTTTATATAGAATTCGTTGATAAAACATAATAATATAACGTATATTTAATCATATAAAAGTAGTATATCATTGATCCACCCAGCATCCAAACTGACGGAAATGACTCGCAGGCTTCGCGGTGTGCTTGCAGTCCTCCCTCAAAGTCTCCCACTCTGAACAATTTCATAGTACTCACGAACGATAGACCGCACCGTTCCATCGGGGTTGTTTGCGAAACAAGACCACCCATTTTTGAGGAATCTGTCTCTCAACCGTGTAGGCGGACTATCCCACGATAACCTCATCTCTCGCAACTACTGACTCTACCAATCCAGTTTGTCTCGAAATAATGTCTATCCCCATCATCAGGGAACATAGTTAAGAGTGTCTGCTCGTTATAGGACGCATCTTCCCTACCCTCGTTATCAAACACAGAGGAATGCGGGTTCACGCCAAGAGGGAACCATAATCCGAGTCAGACATTTCGTTGGAAGCAAATAAACATATGTATTTGTATGGAGATTTTGAGTGAACAATTTGTTCGTTCTTGCATGAATATATGTGATGCCTCATAGTATATATAGGGAGAATTTGGCGGGACTGAACATGGTGGTGAGTTATGACCGTAGGCAAGACACATGGGGTCTAGGGATTTTACGACGATAATATTGTCGTCAAATGGCCTCTTACATCGATAATATTGTCGTCAAATGAGATTCCCTGCCAAGTGTGGTCGCTATCGGCGGGTCCCATATGTCAAGTGGTGGTGATTTATGACCGTAGGCAGGACACATGGGTACAGTGTCATGTCTTGTCATCAGTCGTGCATGTTTTTACGATGATAATATTGCCTTCAAATGGCATCTTACGATGATAATATTGTCGTCAAATGAGATTCCCTGCCAAGTGTGGTCACTATCGGCGGGGCCCACACGTCAAGTGGTGGTGATTTATGACCGTAGGAAGGACACATGGGTAAAATGTCATGTCTTGTCATCAGTTGTGCATGTTTTTACTATGATAATATTGCCGTCAAATGGCATCTTACGATGATAATATTGTCGTCAAATGAGATTCCCTGCCAAGTGTGGTCGCTATCGGCGGGTCCCACACGTCAAGTGGTGGTGATTTATGACCATAGGCAGGACACATGGGTACAGTGTCATGTCTTGTCATCATTCGTGCATGTTTTTACGACGACAATTTTGCTGTCAAATGGCATCTTACGACGATAATATTGTCGTCAAATGAGACAACACTTTTACACACTTGATAACTCTATATATACCATGACCCTATTAAACTACCTTTGCAAAACCTTCTACTTTACTTCACCTTAATCACAATGTCTGAACCGATTTCCCCTCATCGGGAATGGCATGAACCAAATTCCCCCGAGTATGAGGATTCTCCATTCATTCCTCATCAACCTGTGTTTGTTAATGACCCTAGGAGGGGTGTTATTGATAATTATTACGACCTTGAGACACTGAGGTTGAGGTTGTAATGCAGAAGAAGAGCGTCACAAATGGATTTGGATCTTTCAAGATAGAGCTATTATCGGAGAGAGGAGAATTGAATGGGAGAGTCTACCTACCAAGATGAAGAGGCTCGTACGCAGACTTTCATTGGAGCACCTCACAAATAGTCCCGCATCGACATCAACTATGAATAGATCAATTGTTCGTGAATTCTATGCAGTTGTTAGGTCAAACGTAGCTGGGGAGTACCGCCCCATAGCATCAGGGGTGCACAAATTACGTGGAGTAGATGTTGCCTTGGAGGTGGACTAGATCAATAACTACTATGATGTATGTGGAGTTGAAGCATCCAGTGATTTCTTCAACGGGGCTTCCAACGTTCGTGAATTGCAACGTCTAATTGCTCGCCGTCAATTGCCTACCGAATGGGAGCGTGTTATGATCAAATGGTTCGCTAATAGCCTCTATGGTACTATACACACTCTTGAACCGCCATTTGATATGTACGTTTTGGTGTACGCATTTCACCATTACGAAGTTGACGTTGGATGTTACATCATTAGTAGGATTTGTGACATATCGCTTGGCAGTAGTGGTGATGGTTATATCTATTTTCCATTTCTTATCACGGCTATCGCAAGAGATTTTAACGTACCGGAGTATGACGCGGATGACATTTCTTCGGAAACCTCCCCTATCATCTGTAGTGACCACCCTTGGTTTGTTTAAGTATTTTATCGTATTTATTGTTTGCTTTTATAGATTTGTGTGTGAGGTCATCGACTTATGTTCTGTTATTTCTTGTTTTTTCTTTCTTTCTACTCGCAATTGTAATGGATGATCTTCGACGATCACATGAGGTGGTTCTTCCATCTCTAGTAGAGGGGACTATCATATTGATTTGAAAAGAAAGAAATCACTGTTCAATTTTTCAATTTGTTGTTTCAAATTATTTCATTACTGTTTCTATTGAAAGAGTTTGTAAGCCCGGTTGGATACTTGTTGACTAATCGCATCGCTTTTGTGTTCTTGTGCTACCTACCTTTAAAGGAAAATGTCTCCATCATTGTGTATTTTCTCCACTAAGATGGCGTTGTCATTTTAAAAAAGTGATTTGACGACAGATTTAAGAAATGCGAAAGATGAAGCTAAAAGAAAACCCTACTGATATATTGGACGAACCAAATTACTGATTGCTTAAATGAAGAAGAATGTAGAGATGAAAGGTTACATAGCTAGTTAGGTGACAATTTTTTGGTTTTTGGGGAAAGGAATCAATTTCTTTACATGAATTAATTGGGGTTTGGAATGGGAGTATTGGGGGGAGTGGGAGGGGTTGGGCATATATAAAGCTACAAACACCATGTGGATATAGTATATTCTAAATAGCCATGCAAGCATTCAAAAGTTGAAGGAAACATAAATGATTACTGAACATTGTTCTCGAAAAGACAAAGCAAAACTCGTCAGTGTTTTCATACATCAAATTAACAATCTAAATTAAACTATACATTTAGTGGGCCAGCCAAATGGAGTGGTGTAGGACATTTGTCTTTTCTATATCCAGGACGACCGCAAGTTGAACATTTTTTGATACGCCGGCCTACCGAAAGTATACTCCTAATCCTGGCAGCTTTACGTACTCTGTTTGAACGTATCCTCTTCGTTCTACGTCGGCCTTGTTTTCATCCATGCCGTATCCAGTCTCCCGACACATTATCCCTTTCAATAGGTGGAAGAATAATGTATGTTCAAACATTATATGCGAGATTCCAATGTTCTTCAACAGGAACAGGAAACATGCGGCCTTCATAAATACGTTTGAAGCACACAACTTCGAAATGAGGATGACAACCGTCATAAATGTTCAAACGACGTTCTGCGACAGCTGCAGCGGCATGTACACATGGTAGCCTATGTGCTTTCCACTCTCCACAATAGCACTTCTGGTCGTAAAGATTAACTCTGCTGCTGCTATCAAGGTTCGACACCTAAAACTCGACGGCGTTGATGGGATAGAGCGTGAAGTTTATTCTACGATGAACGTATCCATCACATTCTTTTCAACTTCTGGTGCTAATACACTACTACAGCCGTATGCTATCTCTCTCCGCTCATTGTACCAACATTGTAACATCTTCCTAATGAACTCGAACATATTCATGATATTCATCAAACGTGCCTCGTGAAGTACAGCGTTGAAGCTCTCAGCATAGTTGCTTGTCATGATAGCGATCGCGTTCCGGGAAAATGTGCCCGTGCACAGTATTTCACTCCGACCTTCTCCAAATAAGTATAAACCTCCTCATCTTTCTGCTTAATCTCATCAAACAATATTTCGAACTCCCGTTCTGAACAAGTGTAAGATGCTTTCTTTTCACTTTACAATATCTTTTCGTATCGTAAGTGTCATTGACGTTCATGTCAAGGTGGTGGTAGCAATATCCATGGTAAGCATCTGGAAACACTCTTTCAAGGGAAGACTTGATTGACTGATTTCTATCGGAGACAAATGACAAATCTCCAAGATCATCACGTTCTCCGATTGCCTTCTTCAAATGGTTAAAGAAATATGCCCATGAATCATTGCTCTCACCATCGGCTACGCCAACGGCCAATGGAAACAAGCGATCACCTGCATTTACTCCGACAACAACTAATAAAGTCCCCCCATATTTATTCTTCAAATGAGTACCATCTACGCATAGTATAGGACGGCAAAACTTGAATCCAACAATACTAAGTCCCAACGACATAAAACAATACTTGAACCTACCCATGCTATAATATATCCCTTTCTATGTGTGTCAATGTATCAAAGCATTTGCTTCCTCAACCATGTGAAAGTAGCCACCAACTTCTTGTAAGAAGGCTTCGAGTTCCACCAATCAGACGATTAGCCTCTTGTTTACATCTATAAGCTTGGTCATAACTAAGCAAGGATAAGCCAAATTCTTTATTCATAAAGTAAACTAACTTGGACATTCTTTGCTTTAAATTTTAATACCCTTAAGTTCAAAATTGTCGTTCAAGTTTGCTACTTAGTCTTACCAAACGGACTATCAACGTCCACAGAAGTTTTGTCATGAGGTGTGGCCTTGAGCACAAGCAGAGTGTGCCTGATTAGTTATGTTTTCCACCACATGTATGTTTTGCCTGAAGTGTAACCCTTGGCCAGAGTGGACTTTAAATACCTCAAGATCCTATTCACAAAGATCCCAATGTTGCTCAAGAGGCAAAGGCATGAACCGCTAAGCAACTGTGATCGACACCATATGCAATATCCGGTCTTCAGTATGGGATAGGTAGATGAGTTTCCTACAAGTTTTTGATATTGTTCCTTTCTTACAAAGAATATTGGGTCTACTGTGGATACAAGCAGTTTGCACCCCAAAGATGCCAGCTTTCTTCAAAGAGTCCAAAGATATATTTCCTTCTGGGAGACTGAGATTCCTTTGATGTTTCTAGCTACTTCCATGCCAAGAAAATAACCTCTTCCGTTGGTTGTCTTGATGAACATAGTGTGATCTAATTGCATTGGTGATATCCCAGCCTTTGACCACGCTTGTTAATTTTCCAAACCATGCCCTTGGTGATTGCTTCAGCCATTTCGCCTTGCACACCTTGCCTTCGAGTATGAGGATTGATAAAACCAGAGGTATAGTCATATAAACCTCCCCAAGAAGGTCCCCATTTAGAAAAGCATTTTTGATGTCCAATTGATGAAGAGGCCACCAAGTTGGACACTAGAGAAATTAGTACCTCGACAAGGTTGAGCTTTGCCACATCGTGCAAAGGTTTCTTTATAGTCAATGCCATAAGTTTGAGTGAATCCTCGCTACCAACTGGCTTTGTACAATAGTGCCACATTCAACTTCGGCCGAGAGTCGTAAGTCTGGGTCCCAGGTTCCGATTTTAGTATCAAGAGACTCGGGTCAAAGAAACCGCTGATTGTCGTGAATGTGGAGTATTTATTCGCCGAGGAAGAGTTGATCAAGAAGAAGGAAAAGCTTCTATTTCAAGAGGTTTGTCAGAGTGAGAGTCTTTCAAAGAATTTTACATCCATAGAATTGTAAAATTTCTTTCGTGAGGTGAATAACACTTGTACTTTCCAAATATAGTTGGGATCAATGGGCATGGATATAAACAAACACAAGGCACCCAAAGATTTTTGATGCTGGGCAATAAGACGAGGGCAGAGTGTGTGGTCACATGGGTTTGATAGGAGTTTTGAAACCTAACAATGGAAGTCTGTTGATTAAGTATGTGGCAATTAATAGCTTCACCCCACATATATTTGGGAACATTTGAGGTAAACATGATAGACTCTAGCCATTTCTAAGTAGATGTCTGCTCTTTCCTCAAGAATCCCATTTTGTCGAGGTGTCTCAACACAACTAATGATATGAACAATTCCCTTATTCACTAAGAAATTACCGAGATTGACTCATAATATTCAAGAGCATTGTCACTTCAAAATTTTAATCTTAGTGTCAAATTGAGTAGAAACCATGTTGTAAAACTCTTGAAAGATGGATCCAACTTCGCATTTATCCTTCATTAAAAATAACCAAGTGGTTCTGGAGTGGTCATCTATGAAGGTAACAAACCACCTTTTTCCTGTTATACTTTTCACTCTTGAGGGTCCCCATACATCACTGTGAATTAAGGTGAAAGGTGAGGAGGGCAAGTGAGGTAATTTAGCATACAGATTTGGTGAGTTTGGCAAATTGACAAATATCACATTCAAGGTCATTAAGATTGCATCCTTTAAATAATTCAGAGTTAAAGTCTTTAAATAACTAAAACTTGGATGTCCTAATCTATAATGCCATAACATGATGTTGTCTAAAGTTTGGGAGCAGATCACGAGGCGATTCATTGGCCTTCGCCTTCTGTCAACAGGTGGACAATAAACACCCCTGAGCAGCATTGGCTCTCTCCATTACTTCTTGTGAATAAGTATCTTGGAAAATACACTCGATTGTCTTTAAAAGTGACTATCCAATTTAGGTCCTTAGTGAGTTTAATGACTCGATATAAGATTATACTTAGCTTTGGAACAAACAGACATCATTCGATAGATTTTATCAAGAAGTTTAACAATTCCAAAACCTTGAGCACATGAAAGAGATCCATCACAGCTTTAATTTTATGAGTCTCACTGATTGTGGTTTGAGGTTATATAATGTGTCTTTATTTCCCTCATTATATGAGATGAGGCCCGTAATCAACTATCCAGTGCCATTATTGAGTTGGGAATAAGATATACCTGCCTTGGTATGAGTGGCAATGCCTCGTGAGAGAGTTATCGCCTTCTTCCGCCATTTGAGAAACTCTTTGAAGAGAGCTAATCGAGAATCCACACTATCACCAAGTGATTCCAAATACGAGAGTGTTTGGACTGCATAAGTCTTCCATCTTGCTTTTTGTCCTCGAAGTTATACTTTTTCATAGATCTTGACTCCACCCAATGTTATTGTTGTAATCAAGTCTGTGATTTGTATATGGAGTGGAGTCAAGAACCTCACCGTTGAGATTTACTTAATGAGTAGGATGCTTCAGATGAAGACATTCTTGATAAAAACGATACTGAAGTTTTTGCAAATGAAAATTAGAACTCGTAGTCTCGATACCATGAAGAGAGTTTGAGAATGTGATAAACACAAGAGTAAACTTCAACTTAGTTTATTCATTGATATGAGAGGTGTATAAATAGATACAATTGAGAGAGAGACTAGCTAGCTAGCTTGGGCGCCACTTGAGTATGTAGACGTGGCGGCAAGCATGCAAAAAGTAAAAGTAAAAGCTATGTCTATGACATAAAGTAAACTAGAGTTTGACATATTAATTGTTTATATGTATCACAATTAATATGTCTTTTACAAATACATAAAGTGTACAAATAATATAATACACTAAATAGAGATCATTGAACATGTTATCAAATAGAGGCATAAGAGCACCTCGCCGAGGTCGCACCGAGGTAATATTTCCACACTAAGCGGATAAGCCAAATTCTTTATTCACCGCAACTTGACATTCTTTGCTTTAAATTTTCCCTTAAGTTCAAAATTGTCGCTCCTCACCAAACGGACTATGTAGAAGGTGTGGCTTGAGCATGCCGATTAGTTATGTTTTCCAAACCACATGTATGTTTTGCCTCACACTCGGTTATTTTAAAATAGTGGACATCACACCCTCATCCTTCATACCATTCAACTTCCATTTATATTTATTCGATCGCTTACTTTCCAAATATAGTTTATCCTTATCGTAATTTTTCACTTTGAATCGATACTATTCTTCATTATGCATATCGTAATATGTCACGATCTTATCTTTATTTTTTAACAACCTTCCAACATACAAACCATCTTCGCCTTCAATGGTAATCGCCCTCGTATAAAAGGCACAATGGTATTTCAATTGGCGGGAGACTGCCTCCAAAATCACCTAAATCACTCCATCCGCCATGATCAAGCATCGCTATACGTGTGTTGGGATTCAACATGGTGTGCAACATCGTGGTTTAAAATGAACCGCCTAGGCCAAAACTTGGTTGAACTAGAATAGTCGGAACACTATAATTCGCTGTAGGTGGAGCGTTATGACTTGTATTCGTAATTTGGTGTCCACCACGTAATTGACGACTAGTATTCATAATCGTATAGTCGAGTCGTAGAAGGCCGTTAAAAGGTTGACCTGGAGTTACCAAATAGTAGTTCGTTGAATGATGTATTTGGTACCTCACCGAGTATATGATCGCACGAGTATGGTGTATCGTAAACCCCGTAATCCGGCATATGATCCGATCGTTTCTTCCATTATCAAGAGGATAAATATCGGGAACCCTTGCTGAGAAAATTTCTGGTTGAGCACAACGAACAAGATTGTCATCCTTACTTGGAAAATCTTCACAGTAGTTTCCTTCATTCAAATCAATCGTGCACTCATTTAAATCAATCATGGTCTCATTCATATCTCTCGGAGGATCATAACTAACCACTTTTTTGGCATCAACACATAGTTTCACGGGAATATTTGCTAGGTTTTCACAAATGTAACCGCATCATGAGTCATCGCCGTAAATCTCAACAGAGGCGCTTGGTGTGTTCCACCGGTCATGTACAAGGCTTTAATGTTCAAATTTTATACCAAGAGGATCAATGCCACTCTCTTGTAAATTTTCTCCGCTATTTCAGAAATGAATATTCATGTTCACGCAAGTGATATAAGCGCTTATCTCGAATAAGACCATTTTTTACCGGATTTGTGATTCCACTTCCCATTAAAAGTAAATGAAATACCCAACATGTTGTCACCGAGAAAAAATCAATAACCGCCATCAAGATTCACAAGTAATTTGAAACTTTGAAATAGGTCCGTGTAAACATATGTGTGTGTGTGTGTGTGTATATATATATATATATATATATATATATATATATATATATATATATATATATATATATTGTTACAACTTTGGACAAGATGAAAATGAACTCTATTACTTTACTATGATATCCAATGTACATATATACATGACACAAACAATATCCGCTTGGATCAGATATATTTATACATACCATACACAAACAAACACACACGATATCCAAACCTCCTTATGATATTCGCTTATGATATGTATGTGTGTGTGTATATATATATATATATATATATATATATATATATATATATATATATATATATATATATATATAGTCGTGTCGTGTTCAATTTTCGTATATACACGCATACACTAATATTATGTAAAACTTGACATATATATAAACATATGTGTACACACGGATATACGTTAGTAGTCGTGGTCGCCTCGTGTCGCCCCTCTTTTCATAAAAATGTTATGAGTCATTATAAAAAAACACGCCTAATACGCTTATAAGTTTTGTCATTTACTAACGTAATACATATATGCATATATACATGACACAAACAGACACACACATTTGTACACAAACACGTGCATATCCGTTTGTGACAGTATACATATACATAAGATTGGAAATTAGTTTAGTCATTCATTATCCAAGTTACGGTGATGTTTTTTTTGTTTGGATCTTAGTGTGATTTTGTTGAATTTCTGGTTTTTAATTTTTTAAGATACGGCGGTGCCACGACGGGAGGAGTGATGGAGATGCCGGACGAGTCCGGTGCGAAACAGAGCTGAAATACATAATCTAGGTGGATGCCTCACTTCCGGGCCGAGGCTTTACCAAGTCAGCTGAATGGAGAGATGAACAAGAGAACCTACAAATCCTCTACGAGCTGTTCTATAGACCTCATTTCTTGGTGCATGAGGAAGGCCATAATTGGTGAGAAGGAATGAGTGAAATCGAAAACAACCTAGACCTACAAGAACCTCGCCTGGGAGGCTTTCACCTTAAAGGCGTAATGGAAGTCGCCGATGTTATTGTCGTCGCTCTTATTTGTGTTATGTGTTATGTTATTTCGCCACCTTCATATTTTGTTAGGTTATATTGTCAGTAATATTAGGCATATGCATATACTAAGCCATTAAATTATAAAAATCACACTAAGGCATTTATATACATATACTAAAGATCTGAAATGATAAAAAGGCTAAACACAATTATTATATTAAATATGATGCTAAAGACGATACAAGGGAAAAACATAATTTTCACATAATTAATATATAATATATTATGCGTAGGATAATGTGAAAATTATGAAATTATGTGAAAATTCTTAGTATACTTAGTATAATACACTTAGTATATATTATACTTAATATACTATATACTAATTATATGCAAAATGAGTATGAAATTATAGTAACCAATATATGATATCAAAAAATTTGCTTTTCGACAAAACAAAAAAAAAATAGAAAACCAGTTTTAACGTCAATATTATTGGCGTCAAACTAGTTTTAACGCTAATAATAGTGGCGTAAAAACTGATTTTACGCCAATAATAATGGCGTTAAAACTGGTATTACGCCAACAACTGGTTCATCGTCTTCATCATTCTGTTCATCACACTTTACACACCAATTTACACAAACTTCATCATTCAACACAATATCCCTATTATCTTAACACTTTTTATGCCAATAACAAACAATCTATCGTAAAAACAAACAGACATAGGCGTTAATTCAGCAATTAATAATCATCTTCATCATCTTCTTCATGAAATTCAAAACAACAAAAATGCTGAAATAAGAGATGGATGTTGCAAAAAAAACAAAAAATAGTTACCCATGCCGAACTTCCTTCATGGAGCAGCCTCTTTGTTTTTTGATACCAAACTTTAAGATTAAACGCAGGATTTTGGCGATTTTGTTTATGGTTTTTGGTTGAGGTAAGATTTTTTTTTTGTGGTAAGCAATTAACAGATAAATAACATTGAAATGGCAGGGAATTGCCGATTATTGGCGTAACGAGCCTATTTTACGCCATTAATATCAGCGTAAAATGTCAATAATATTAACGTAAATTGGACTTGTTACGCCAATAATAAAATTCAAAAATTTATGCTGTTATTAACATCGTAAATGCCATTTTGCGCCACTATTAATGGCGTAAAATGGGTCTCGTTACGCCAATAATGAGTGGATATACACATCAAGATTGAGGGTGGTTTTACGCCACTATTATCGGCATAAATTCAATATTTACGCCGATAATACCGGGCGTGTTACCTAAAACGAATGTGGTCCCTTTTGCAACTTTAATTCATGCTGGGGGGAGAGGACAAAGCCCGATTTTAAAAAATCCCGATATTCTTTCACCTCTATTGTGATGTAGATATCTCATACTTTTTTTGTCGATAGATATCTCATACTTACTCAGATCATGTTTTACAAATACACTGTAAGTAGTAATAATATCGTACAACGGTTGTGCCCATTGTGTCCGTGTCGGTACTGCTTTTGTCCCACTCGACATCATCGATGACTTAATATTATGAGTAATGGTACGGACACAACGGTTGTAACGACAACGAGTGACACAACGGTGATGTACGCCGCTGGTCGTGGTTAGATTTAAATATGATCAATTTAGACACATTACGATCAACGGTGCATATCACCATTGTGTCATTCGTTGTGGCACAAACTGCTTTGTCCATATCATTACTATATCATTACTCTCACATGGTATAGCTAGATGAGCGATACAAAGAAATTGTGAAAAACATAAATAAAGTCATCATGGTGCTCGACGGCAAGGATTTGATGGTGGAAGAGCGGAATCTCTTATGTGTCGAAAGTAATGTTTTTTCACCTCTCTATTACCGTAATGGCATGTTTGTTACGCATGAATGAAATGGAATGGAATAAAGTAATAGGAATGGAATTCATTCCATTACTGCATTTGAGATGTGAAAAAATAGAATAAAAGGTAGGATATGGTGGAAATAGTGGGGTGGGGTGGAGTAGCCCTACCCCACACCCCATTACACCCTACCTCTCTACCCACCCTACCTTACCTACCACCACAACCTACTTACCCTACTATACCCACCCTACCCTACTCTACCCACCCTACCTCACCATCACCCTACCCTACCCTACGCATCCTACCTACCTTACCCCACCACCTACTCTACTTTACCATCACTCACCCATACCCTACCCTACCATACCCAACCTTACCCACCCATACTCTACCTATCCTACCCACCACCACACCCTACCCTACCTTACCCACCACCTTACCCTACCTTACCATATTATCTACCACACCACCCTACCCTACCCACACCTACTTTACCCCACCCTACCCATCAACCTACCTTACCCACCATCTATGCTACATACCCCTACCCCTACCCTACCTACCATACCCTACCCCTACCCTACCCACCTTACACTACCCACCACCCTACCCTACCTTACCCATCACACCCTTCCTACCCTACCCATCACCCTACCATACCCACTACTGCCTTACCTTACCTACTACCCAACCCTATATTACCATTCCCGCTGATGTGATTCGTAACCGAATCAGAATTGAAAATGCCCGACTACTTGACTGATGGCACTAATAAGACGAGCACCTCAACTCTTAGCTAACCCAGAATTCAAGAACCTTGGTATGACCTCAACCCTGGGATAACCTGCAGACCTAAGAACCCTTACCCTACCCATCACACCCTCCTACCCTACCCACCACCCCACCATACCCACCACTTCCCTACCTTACCTACTACCCTACCCTATATTACCATACCCACCGATGTGATCCAGAATCAATCAGATCCGAAAATTCCCGAGGACTTGACCTGATGGCACCAATAAGACAAGCATCGTGACTCCTTAGCAAACCCCAGAATTAAGAACTTTGATATGACATCAACCCTTAGATAACATGTACCTAAGAACCTTGGTATACGAACGCCACAATGTATGCTCAGAACCTTGATAAATTCATGATTCGAATATTCTACACAAGAATATTCACGAAAAGCTTAAAAGCTTAACATAAATTTCACTCAATAATGTTTGAATTGTTTGTTACAATGACTTTACTCGCCTTTATATAGGCTACATACTCCAAAACCAATTTCTAATTTAGCAATGTGGGACAAAATAACCATAAATAAAAATAATAAAAATAAAAATAATATACTATCTAATCAATGTGGGATAATAAAATATATCTAAAAATAAATAAAAGACTCTAAATAAATTTAATACGCTTTTTCTACAACGGAATCACATCATTCCCTCCCGGATGCGAAAGGATTCGCCCTCAAATCAAAATGATGTCGTAAAATGCAAAGAACAAGGACAAAATAGGACGAACCAAAGAATGGACACCAATGATATGCCCGGATCAAAGACAATACGGATGACATCACTTCAAATCAATGGCTCGATTTGATGTTGAACTAAGCGCCACAAAGGAAACATCAAAGAAGGCTTCCGACGTGCTAAAAATCGAGAAATCCATGCAAAGTTGCAAATCGAATGATAGCAATGCGTAGTCGGACGGTCAAGAACATACTCGTAAAATGGATCAATAAAATTATGCTCCGCCTCCCACCAACGCCAACATGATAAAAACAACCATAGACAATATAGGGGTTGAATGGGGTACATTAAGTAAACACGAGCCCTCCTCAAATAAATGCTCGTTAGTACCGCAAATCGATAAAACAGAACTCGAACAAGTGGTCGGTGAAGTAGGATCAACTTCCTCATCCGCCTCGATTTTCGCAACCACTAATGAGAAATCCTCATTCGCGTTTCTCAACATCACACTGTGTGCAACATTCATCTCCACCACTGCTCATTATCCTCCAATTTTCTAGAAAATTTGGCCGATTCTTCTCTACCATGGTCTCATCATCATCGCTTCAACTCATCCCCTCGAGTGGTAGCAATCTCTATGGTGTTCTCGACATTCTTTTCGGGATACTAACATTCACATGGTCGTCCGTAGGTGATTTCTCACGTAAACTACGATTTTCTCGCCAAAAATTAAGGCAATCATAATTGTAATGATCACCCATTCACAAAGGATCGCAATAAATGTAAAATAGCCATGTAGAAGTTTTCTTAACCACCTCTGCATCACCACGGTTACCTTTACTACCACGGTTACCTCCACCACATCATTTATTTTTACCACCACCTCTTTCTTTTAACATGTCATGAAATTGAGCTCTAATCTCTTTAAATTTCCTATCTATCACGACAGTTTAGGCCTCCGCGAATATATGAAAATAGGCATCTATAGTATTATCCTTTAACATTACTCAAGATCCAAATGCACCAATAATCACCAAAAGCTGTTTTTTCTGCCGGATTTTTTTCTGAAAATTACGGAAATACAAGGACCAAGCTGGGAATTTGGGTTTGCTTCAGGCTGGTAATATAAATTTTTTTTTCTTTTTT
The DNA here is from genome assembly GCA_026214975.1 of Gentiana macrophylla. Classification (NCBI taxonomy): domain Eukaryota; kingdom Viridiplantae; phylum Streptophyta; class Magnoliopsida; order Gentianales; family Gentianaceae; genus Gentiana; species Gentiana macrophylla. The sequence continues at coordinate 36,928,408 of CM047807.1, read as the reverse complement.
GTACGAAAGGTTAAAAAAAAAACTGAGATATTGTTTTTTTGATTTTTTTTATATACAGAAGCAGTAAGAAATTAGGAAATGCAAAGTCGGCGGCAACGGATCAAGTAGTTGCTGGATTTTGTTTTCTAAAGGTATGAACAGGCACAAAGAAAAGAATTGTTGGGAATTTTTTTTTGTTTTTGGTGATGAGTATAGACGATGGTCAGAGAGAGATCTTACTACGGTCATTATCCAAAGAATTGGTCGTGTAATAAATGAAGAAAGAGAAGAGTAATAATTAGGAAGGCCGTAAGCCCCATGACAATGACTATAAGGTGCCTAACTCCTGTGTGGAGGTCTCGACTGCCCTTCCCGACCGACCACCGCAGGACGGCTCGGCCATAAGGGAGGACATGACATGCAACCTCAGTCGAGACGACTGGGAACCTAGCGCATGAATTCGGAGCTTGCCTTATTTCAAAGATTCAAACATGTGACTATATAGTAGGATAAACATGGAAAGAATCCCATAATTATAGGACGCTGATCCTGTCAATCAAATATCATCATTATTATCCCTAAATTAAAGGAATTGATACGCATTAATCCTTAGGGGCTTGGAAGTAAATCCTAGGTGCTTGCAGGACAACAAACAGGCGAGACGCCCACTATATGAATAAACCCTAATGAACTACTTAAAACTTGATTCCAATTACAAACATTGGATACGTAGGAAACTTGAGAGACGAACTCTCGTGCTCGCCTAAATCAAACCTAAATCACCATCCCCATTGTTCGTGTTTTTGATAAATCATTCCAAGAGTTAATTAGGCCGGATTATTGATTAGACGATATCCGACATCGCTAATTGGCGCTTAGAAGCGAGGGCCTCTTTCCAATGATTTAATCAAGAATAAGCGATGGCACCACCAAAAATACCGAAAAAGGACCTAACCGCATGATCCATTGATTCTAGAAATCGATCCCACCGCAAATATACCGCTGCAGATGTAGGTGGAGAGAAAGATCTCAATGCCACAACAAGCCAAAGATCAACCTCGTGGAGGATGAGGTGCTCGTTGATCCCGCCAACAAGCCCTGCTGGAGGCTTTAAGAAACTTGGATCCGCCTCGTTAAAAGTGTGCTTGGTCTAGCACTAAAGGGGTAGGAAGAAGCTATTCTCAAGATAATATCCCCAAGGCCAACCCACCATGCAAAGATGATAATGGGGATACCCTGCCTTCCACCTCCAACGTGTGGAAGAGGTAGGTCAATACCCAAGCCTGTGAGGCTCCCGATCGAGCTCGATGGAATTCTAGGTCGGAAATCGACGATCCGTCATTCGACCGCCGATCGAGCAGCATCTTAAATTACCCGCGTCTAGAGAGGTTTAAGGTGCCCAAGTTGGAACCTTATGATGGCACTAAGGATCCCCAAGATCACATGTTTCAATATTTGACGCATATGAACCTGGATTGTGTAGCAGAAAAGATGAAGTGCAAATTCATTCCAACCCTACTCACGGGCAGGGCCTGCAAGTGGTTCAGGAAGTTGCCACCTCAGTCAATCTCTAACTTTGAGACACTGGCGAGGAAGTTTCTACAAGCTTTTATCACGGCAATTCCATCCCAAAGAAACGCTACCTACCTCATCACCATCAGGCAGAGAAAGGAGGAGACAGTGTTGCAATACCTGAAGAGATTCAATGAAGAGTCAAGGTAGGCCAGGAACGCAGATGAGCATCTCCTAATCACCTCTTTCGTAGTAGGTCTACGAGAGGGTCGATTGTACGCTAAACTAAACAGCTGACTTCCGAGATCTATGGAAGAGTGTATGAGTCGGGCTTATGTGCACCGCCAAGGTGAGGAAGCCAACCGGTTGAAGAGAGAGCCGGAAGGCTCCAAGAAAGATAAGTCCGATGATGCACTGATAAAAACACAAGTCAAGATAGGATCGAAGTTGCAAAGACCGTGTCGACTGCCTCAGAAAGAAAGGCGCTCTTCAAGAAAGGGATTTTATCCCTCTAAACAGTTCACACGAGCAGGTTCTCCTATAATGCAAAGGAAATACATATCACGAGTTCCGCCTCCCATGAGGGGTCCTCGTGAGAAAAGAGATCAGACCAAGTATTGCAGGTACCATGAAGATATTGGTCATGACGCAGAGCATTGTAGAGATTTGCAAAGAGATATTGATGCGGCTGTTATAGAGGGGATGCTGGATGAGGTCATAGACCGGTCACAAAATACAGAACCCTGAAAGAGAAGAGAGTTTAAGAGAAGGAACTTAAATCAAGATCGGGACCGGGCGTGATGAATATCACCACGTGAGAGATCTGGCCCCCGGTCCCGACGGGCAAGTTGATAAACCGCCCCATCCACACAATTAACACGATCTCGGTGGCCCGACTACCGCTCCCGACTGAGGAGGGAAACAAGAGTGTGCAGTCACCGCTTCCACCGACTTCAAGAAAAGGAAAAGGCTTTCCAGAGAGGTAACTTACGGTCCTCGTGATTCCCTCGCCTTAGTCATTAATAACGGCGGTTGGCTATCTAAGTTGTAATCAATAAGCATACAAAGGAAGCGATCTATGTTGATATAGGCAAAGGCATTCAATGTACTCGTACTACAATGTTTTTCAATCCATGAAGTTAAATGATACCGAAGCCGACGCTCACTCAGCCTCCGCTTATTTGGGTTCGTAGGACCACCAGCCCATCCCATGGGCATGATCAGACTGCCGACCACCTTTGGAAAAGAACCACGGGGTAGGACCCTTCTGGTGGATTATATTATAGTCAAAGCACCGTCAGCCTACAATGTTATCATAGGATGACCCAGATCGATAGATCTCCGAGCGTGATCTCCCCAACTCAAATAAGTATGAAGTTTCAACACTACAAAAGCCGTGGAAATTAAAGGTGATGTGGAAATGGCCAGAGTCACACGGTTACAAGTTAATAGAAAAATGATGGTACATCAAGTTTCTATTGAAGAATTGCTCCTGTAAGAGGAAGAAAGTCTGGTCTTCGTAAGACAAGATCGAGGCAATGAGACTATGAAAAGATCATATGGATTTAATCGTGAATGTGGGGTCATGGATCCTGTAACAAAGATAAGGAGGAACTCATCAAAGTGTTGAGAGAGTTTAGAGATGTGTTCGCTTGGAAAATAGAGGAAATACCCGGTCTGTTACTCCCGAGTTGGCCCGGCACAGCTTAATGTTGACTCGAAATAAAACCATTTCGCAAAAGAAATGGCATTGTGCGCAGAGAAAGAATGGAAGCAATTTAGAAGGAGGTAGAGAAGTTACTCCTGTGCTAACATCATACGAGAGGTGGTTTATCCCGAATGGCTAGCCAACCTCAGACTAGTGAAGAAGCCGGATGGAAGTTGGCGGATGTACGTGGACTTCACCGACCGAACAAAGCCTCGCCTAAGGATCGCTATCCATTTCCTAAAATCGACATGTGTCGCTTGACTCAACTGTGGGTTTTGAGATATTTTCATTTCTAGACGCATACAAGGGGTACCATCAAATAGCTATGGACCTCAAGATGCAGTAAAAACCGCATTCATAATGTAACTGGGCACCTTCTCGCTATATCATGATGCCCTTTGGGTCAAGAATGAATCGGAGCTACATACCAAAGAGCGTAAATAGAATCTTTGACAACCAATTGGAAGATGCATGAAGGTGTACGCAGATGACCTCTCGATCAAGAGCATGTCTCTTGACCAATACATGCTAGACTTCAGAGAAGTGTTCAAAGGTGCTCAGACAAACTCAGATGAAGCTTAACCCCAAAAAAAGTGTACGCTTGGGGTCAGTCGGGTAAATTCTAGGGTATATGATCTCTAAGGAAGGTATCAAAGTGAGTCTAGATAAAACCGAGGCATTGAGATTTATGCCACCCCAAAGAGCATCAAAGAAGTGCAAAGGCTAACAGGCGATGGTCGCTTCTAAACAGATTTTTGTCCAGATCGGCACAACGTGCCTTACCCTTTTCAAAGTTTAAGAAAGACAAGTCCCTTCCAAAGGAATGAGGACAAAGAAGAAAGTATTTGAAGACCTCAAGGCTTACTTAGCCGAGCCACCGACTTTGACCTCTCATCGGGAAAGAGAAACTTTGCTAATATACTTAGCAGCTTTGTGAAGAAGCAATCGCAGGTCCCGATCCGAGATGAGGACAATGTACGTAAAACCAATCTTCTATGTGAGTTGAGCTCTACATGGACTCAAGTCCGATACACTAATGCAGAGAAGTAGCATTGGCATTAGTGCATGCTTCGAGAAAGTTGAGGCCGTATTTCCAAGCACATCCAATAACCTGTGGTAATAGATCGCCTTTACCGCAAATATTAGCTCAACCGCACACGCCAGACGATTAACGATATGGGTCATAGAGCTTGCAGAGTATGACCCGACTTCCAACCCCGAATCGCAGTTGAAAGCCTGTGCTTTAGCAGACACTTTAGCCGATGGAATCTCAAGTGGACATCGAAAGATCAACCGACCACGCAAGTTGAGTTATGGACCCGTGATGTGGACGGGCAAAGCAGGAAAGAAGGAGGTGGTCGCCTCCCGCTCATAAGTCCAAAAGGATAAGAATTTCCTTACGCCTTGCATTCTAATTCAAGGCCACAAATAATGAAGCAAAGACACGAGGCTTTGATCACTGGCTCGACTAGCCAAAGCAAGCTCGGTGCTACCAATTTACAAGTGTTCAACGACTCCCAGCTGGTAGTTAATCATGTCAAAGAGGAATATGAAGCAAAGGAAGAACCAATGAAGAAGTACTTGTCTATGGCCCAAGCCTTACTCAAGAACATCAGGTCAGTCCAGATCGAGCAGGTCTCCTGATCTCATAATAAACGAGCTTACGCCCTTTCAATGTTAGCCTCTAATTTCTTCTCAGACAAAAGAGTCTTGGTAGATAAGCTTGCTGAACGAAACTATGTCCAGAATGAAGTCCAATGATCGCGTGCAAAGCACTTACTAGCAATAGGACTAGGTGTTGGACTTATTTTTGAGTTTTAGTGATGAGTGCCAAACTAACTGTTATACAGCAAAGGCAAAAAGATGTCTAGATTAAATGTATATGTTTATTAGAGTTTGATCTTTGTATAGGTTTGATCAAACAAGATCAGAATGGTCAATGACTTATATCAAACAGACTGCCTTGGTCAAGAGGGTACCTAGGTCAAGAGATCCGGTCAGAACCCGCCAAGACTCAAGTAATGAGGCTCAAACTCAGTTATTGAAAGCTAAGGGATAAAACTTAGTAATTAAATTCAAGGATTTGGAATCATAATTTAGGGAAGTCTGTGATGACCTAAACTGATTACATATGCTTTGTGTACAAGGTCTAAGTTCCACAAAGTAAAGTGGTGATTGGAACTTAGTTATATGCAAAAAGGTGTAATCTAACTTTATAAATAAAAGTTAGATAAAAGACAGTAAGCTGAAGTGTTTTTAAACACACCATAATAAGGATAAGCTTACTGATGTGTATATCAGCAGACTTATGTTCTCAGGAACCTGCTGAACACATGTTTCGATTTAATCAAAGGCTGCATTGGAAGATTACAAAGAAAGGGACAACTAACAACCTCTGATTTTATCAAACAAATCAATGGTTAAGATCAAAGGGACGTTGGGATGATTCGCACTTTATCCAATGGATACAAGTCAAAGATGGGATGATCACATCATCAAAAAGGAATCGACAGTTGTCACCCTAGAACAATGTAAAAGTAAGTCAAGATGGAGACAAATCAAACGGCTATGTTTGAATTTCAAACATAAGTCACAAGGATTCCTACCTATAAACAGAGGACTCCTAATTCGGATACAAGTAATGAACATTGATAAAAATTAAGGATCTATCTTGAGCTAAAAGATTTCAATCGATCAAGCACCTCGTCGAATTCTAATGAGCTTAAAGCTTCGATCCAAAGATAATTCTTCAAGTGTAATCGCTTTCAAGTCGCATCAAGTCTACACACTTGAAGATCTCAAGTCCGCTGATCATATCATCCTCGATCAAGTCTTTGAAAGTCGAATCACTTACTTGATTCAATCTTTCTTTACAAGAAACCTCCGCTGAGACAGTGAAGCATCCTTTGAGGTGTGAAAGATCGTTGTTTGTGGTGGAGCCGTGAAGAGGCAATCCTACCCTTCAAGGACCAAAGTGGAAGACTTTGGAACAAAGAATCTCACATGTTCCAAGTGTTCGCTTTGTGAAGCCATAGTTATTGGTGAAGGACAAGCAACTTAGGATTTTTGTAACAGCCTACATCAAAGATCTCTAGTGAATTACCTCCAACATCACAGAGAAGAGTGGACTGACAGATTACACCACCTAGAACCACTATAAAATCGCCTACTTACTTTCTCAGATTTATATCTCGCACTTAGTTTATCTAACACATCAATCTATCGAATCTAGCAAATCGAATCACACACATACACCACTCGAGTATCTAATACTTGGTATCATATTTAACAACAAGAAACAAGGCTTAATTTTTGATATATTTCACAGACAAATTCAAGAAACTCAACAACCATCGATCACGAGTGTCAACAGACATCAAGTATCGCAGGCCGGGTTGCCGAGTTTGTTAACTCCAAAAGTTTTAAGTGTTAAGTTTATTCACCACCCCCCCTCTAAACTTAACCAAAGCCTTTCAAGGGACCAACACTAGGTCTATCATAGTAGAGTATCGTGAGTCAAGGTCGATCCCACAGAGACTCGTAAGAACTTCTAATTATCAAGTTTGAGCTTGTCATGATAATAGTCTACGACCAACTATAATATAGACGGTAGTAAATTTGGTGCCTCAAACTAACAAGGTTATGCTTGTTCACACGAAGCAAAAACAAGTTTCTAATGTATTAGTTCAATTATGAGTAATTAGTTATTCCCCCCACACATGCAATAGTCCTCCCCAATGGTGAATTTATTCATTGTTCAGCTACGGGTACAACTCTTAACCCTATCTACTCCGACAATGGTAGTAGACAATCTATACGCAAGCTACCCTTCTTAATTGGTCCGTAATAGCCCATACGCATAAAGAACTAGAGCTGTCGATATTGAGCGCTAACCCATACCGCAAATCCGCCCAGAGATAGTCAGCCGACATTGATCAAGACGCTTTGTAGGGTCCATTCTAGATAATGTCCAAACATAGCACTTCACTATTAGTATTTCATGCTAGTTTACTATGACATGCAAATAGTTGATCAAAGTTACTAATATGTAAATTAAATCTATAGATCAACGTAATGGCGCCGATTATCATGAATTTGTAATTTACTAGTGTATATGATCTAGTGATATAGATCGTCGTAGATCCAAGAACGCAACTACTATTCCATGATTTCTTCACCAACGAATCGGATCTATAACACATGGGGTAAAATAAACTAACTACTACATAATTAAACTAAATAAGCAATTAAAACATACTAGTCTAATAGAACAACGATAGATCTACATCTTGGAAAAGATGTAAAATCATACCTCAAAGATGAGCGTAGATCTCCTCGGATCTCTCCTAGACGGCACTCCGCTGCCTCTCCCACTAACTCATAAAATAAATAAAATAAAGAACAAAGAACTTTTATTGCATAATTTTCCTTGAATAATTTGGGTACATTGTGTTTCGAGGCTAAGCTCTTATTTATAGGTACATGAACCGACTTAGAAACATCTAGTTCTACCTTTGTCCAAGAAAACGATTTGGAAGATTCGAGCCTCGGTAAGATGGCACCGCCTCGGTAAACTGGGGTAATTTTGTATTTTTCTTCAAACCGACTTAGCTTGGAAGGTTCTCGAATACCCTAGGCCCATTCCTTTCGCTCACCCCACCTGCATTCGGCCCATGTTGCTCAAACCCCAATATTTCAGATCCTCAAAATAATCAAATAATGCACTAAATAATATCAAAATAGGGAAAATAAATGCTAAGTGCAGATTTCTCGACTCACTTAACCCGACATATGATATTCAACTCAAAATGGTTCATATTTATTGGTCTAAACAACTACTTTTAGCTCATAATGGATAGAATGTTGATGTTGTAGGATCGACTATTTTAACCGCCATCATCCAACCAGCCACTCAACAAGCTACATGGATGGACCCTATTGTATCCTATCTCAAACATGGCATCCTACCGCTTGATAAGTATCAAGCCCGCAGATGAAGCTCCTAGCAAGCGCTTATTCTCTTTTAACGAAGTCCTTTATAGAAGATCTTTCATATCCCCGTGGCTCAAATGTGCTTCAGAAGAGGAAGGGAATTATCTCCTTAGGGAAATTCATCTTGGTATTTATGGAAATCATGTGGGTGCACGAACCCTAGCAAGGAAATGTCGCCTATTTGGGTACTACTGGCCAACCATGCAATGCGACGCAAAAGAGCTCGTCCTGAAGTGCAAGTGATGCCAGTGCATGATAACTTATCTCATAAACCTTCTCAAGAAATGGTTCCTATAGTTTCTCCTGGCCTTTTTTATCAATGGGGCGAGACCTAGTCGGGCCAATCCACCGAGCCCGTGTAATCTTAGGTTCCTTGTTGTAGTAGTAGACTATTTTACCAAGTGGGTAGAATCAAGCTCTAACTACCATCACCGCAAAAGCTATTCAAAAGTTAATTTGGAAAACATAGTCTCGCAGATACATCATACCCAAGACTCGATCTCGCATAATGAAACTCAATTTGAAGACAGATACAATGATCATGGTGTGTCGAAAGGGGCATCACCAAAGATTTTACCTCACGCCATCAACAAGCTAATGGCCAAGTTGAACAAACAAACAAAGTGTGTCAAGATTGGTTTAAAGAAGAGACTAGAGGAAGAATGAGAGAATTGGGTGAAACATCCGCCTAATATACTTTGGGCGATAGACTCACGCCAAACACAAATACATGTGAAACACCTTTCATTGGCCTATGGAAGTGAGGCAATCATTCCAGCAGAACTTGGCCTCCTTCCCAAGGTCATAACTTTACACACACACAGATCTCAACTGTGCATTCTAAAGACGATTTCAAGTCGCAGAGAGGTGGCCTACATTAGAATGGCCAAGTAAACAAAAAGGATATCTTGATGGGAGTCAACTTTACGTGACTCCAGTGCATTAATTATCCCCGTTTATCACATTTTCAGCACATTTTTGGGTGATTTAGACTGCTGGGTGTTATCGTGAGCTCATGGCACGGGAGTGATTCCGTCACTTGATGGATTACTACCCCTTTTGTTGATATTAGCCCTATTCCCGAGCACTTTTACCCTCCGGAATTGTTTGGATGTTCTTGTTTGTTTATGATGTTGAAGGGTGTTGGTGTCTCGAAGACCCGAGAGGTGATGATTTGTGGCAAAAGGCTTGATCGAGGCAAGAGGAGAGATCAAAAAGGAAGAAAAGTGAAGATTTGGGGCAACATGGGTTCAAACGCACGTTTGAACCCCCAAACATGCGTTTCAAGAAGCACAAGTTGATACAGAGTTGAACCCCTCCAAACGCACGTTTGAAACTATCCTAAACGCGTGTTCCAAGTTTTTCAAATGCGCGTTTGAACCTACTAAACGCTGCTCTGATGAAGAAACACCAAGACCCCGCCAGAATGAAGCTAAACGACGCTTGTAACCGAGCCAAACGCGCGCTTGAAGATGTCAAATGCCGCCTTAGCCTTCCAAACGGCGCTTGAGGCCTTTTTCCGCAGATTTTCTCCCACCTATAAATACCCCCTTAGACTATTTCTTGAAGATATCCATTCTCTTAGCAAAACTCTACCCATTTCTTAGCTCGATTTTTGTAATATCTTAGAATACTTTCTCTTAGCTTACATCAACATAATATTAGCTTAATCTTTCCATTTCTTAGCTTAGATTTCCATTCCAAACACTAAGAGACCACCTTTTAATTAGTTTTCTATTTTGTACTTTTGGATCTAATCTTGAATTTCGCAAATTAATGGTAAATTTCTTCTTTCTTTTACTTGTTATGTCTCCCATTTTACTGTTTATTTTATGTTTTAACTAGTATAATGAGTAGCTAATCCCTTTCATAGTCTAATCATGTGACATTTAGTGAAATCACCCTTTGGGTGATGAAATTGGGAGTGGGTAGTGCTTTTATTGTTGTATCTTGCATGTTTCATGTCTTAGAACTTTTATAATGATTTGGGCTAGATTGATCACCTAGGTCAAAATCACACACATCACTCTAAAGAGTTGTTCAGAGAGAGAGATGTGGGAAAAGGGTTCTAAGATCGCAGCGCAGACTGGCTTAGTTGTTAAGCCCGAGCCCAATGTGAGGTTACTCGCTTTAACGTGTCTTGTTAGTGAATAACATGTCTCGCTTTTAAGCGGCTCTAGCGTAAATATGTCTTGTTAGTGAATCTTCTTAAGGAAGGGTAGTTAACATGGCATAAGGTGGTGGGAGAGAGTTGTTCAGACCTTAGCACCGGAATTAGGAGCACGCACTGTGAAATTGAATGTGAGAGTTCGCTTGTTTAATGCACACTCCCGGTTTTGTCTATCCTGGGGTTGAAACTAGCTATTTTGATCATGGTTCTGCTATGTCCCTTAATCTATCTTTAGAACCTAGTAGTTTAATCTTCTTTCTCTTTTATCTTTAGACTCATTAGAAAGAATCACTTTAGTGTCGTTGTAGTAAACAAGCACTTTAAAAACATTGATCACCTAGACTAAGTAACACGCTCACTTTGGTACTCACAAACACTTTTCCCTTGGGTTCGACTGCACTTCAGAGCTATTCTAGCAATCGACCCGGCACATCGCCGGTTAGAGAGTTAGTTTGCCCACGGTTTCGATTCTTTATAAATTGTTTTTTTGAAGTGGTGAATTTAGCCTCAATCATATCTCAAGATTATAACTCTGTGGTCAAACACTCTTATTTTAAAGATGGAGATCTAAAGATCGAGAATGAATGAAGTTAGCGCACAAGGTCCCAGTAGGCAAGCTCGACCGAATCGGGAAGGACCGCATAAGATAGTAAAGTCCACGGTAAAGCGAGCATACCAACTAGCCGATGCGAGCGGCAGGACTGCACTCAAGCCGAACGCCAACAACTTGCACAAATTTTATGTCAAGGACAGTTCTGACTTGCATTATTTTCTTTCGCCTTGTTTATTCCAATAAGATGTAATCAAACATCAACGCATTTTAATGAAACTTTTCTTTATAAGTATGACATTGCTAATATATAACCTTTAAAGCGGAAGAACCGAATCGTGTGGTATCAAGGTCGACTCGTAAAGTTTGCAAAGGACAAACTTCCCAAGTCTACATGTGTCATGCTAATTTTCAAATCGAAGATCGCAGTCGACTCGTAAAGTTTGCAAAGGACAAACTTCCCAAGTCCGCAGTGTCGCTAATTTTCGAATCGAGTATCGCAGTCGCCTAATTTTCGAATCGAGTATCGGCAGTCGACTCGTAAAGTTTGCAAAGGACAAACTTCCCAAGTCACCGGTCGCTAATTTTTGAACCGAAAATCGGAGGTCGGTTAATTTTTGAATCGAGTATTAAGTCGACTCGTAAAGTTTGCAAAGGACAAACTTCCCAAGTCTACAGTCGCTAATTTTTGAATCGAAGTATCGCAGTTAGACTCGTAAAGTTTGCAAAGGACGAACTTCCCAAGTCCGCACATCAGGCTAATTTTTGAATCGAAGACGGCAAGTCGACTCGTAAAGTTTGCAAAGGACAAACTTCCCAAGTCCGCAGTCGCTAATTTTCGAACTTAGTATCGCTTGTCGACTCGTAAAGTGCAAACGAAAACTTCCCAAGTCCTGGCCGATCAAAGCTAATTTTCAAACCGAGTATCGCAAAGTCGACTCGTAAAGTTTGCAAAGGACAAACTTCCCAAGTCTACAGGACAGGCCACAATCAAACGACAAAAGGTAAACAAATCTTACAATAAAAACAAAGTATGTCATCCAATACAATAAGTAATTCATGCCATACTGGGAGAGGCAAAGGGTACCAGGTGAGTACTCCAACTCAAAAAAAAAACTCAAAGTAGAAGTGCTTAATAAAAGTATAGTGGGCAGAGCACCACAAACATTTGGAAAACGCACAAGTTTTTCAAAAGTTATACAAAACACACTTTAAAAAGAGTACAACACAGAGTTCACTTTTCATCAGCAAGATCCTGCTACTCTGATGAAGGAGCCTGCTCGGCACTCTGAGGAGTAGGACGGCATTTATTATACTTATCTCTAATGTCCTTTCCTTCCTTAAACTCCCTTAGCCGGTCATCAATGATCTTGCCCACACCTACCTTGTACATCGTTCGATAATAGGGAAGGTCGGGAACAATCAGGTTGGGACGACGCTTCTTGGGCCTCATCGCCTCTAAGTATATCCACGCTACATAATCGGGCCTAATAAGGCCTTCAAAGCCTCAGAAAAGTGTCCAGAGGACTTATACTCATGAATGTCTTGAGCATTCCGATCAGTAATAGAGGCTTCCAATACATCCCTCTCGGCCCGGAGTTTAGCTAAGGCTTACCCTAGCTCAGAGTTTTCCTCAGTATACTTGTCAAACGCAGCTTGAAGCTCGGCGGTATACCGAGTCTTGGTCTGCTGGAGCTCAGCATCACGAGCTCCGAGCTGCTCTTTCAGGGCCTTAATCTCTTCATCTTTAGATTTAGAAGCATCCATGTGCTTCTGGCGGCGGTCCCTTAGCTCGCTTACGCCTTCTTCGTGAGCTTTTTACTTGTCGAGGACTCAGCGAGCCTGTTTAAAAACTCATGCCCGACTTGGGCCCCCTGCAAAAGCAATACGCATGTCAGAAGGGAAATGTATTAGATGCAAGGAAAGAAGGCTAGATAAAAGAAAAGGACTTACAACAACGGCCAGGTCTTGATCAGATAACTCAAAAAGGCGCCCTGGCCTGATGAAGCTCCATCCTCAGTAAGGTCCTCAATGTCACTAGCCGGACAAGATTCATACCTCATCTTCTTGGATCCGCCTTTGGGGGTATCAATCGTTATAACATGGCTTCTCCTCCCGAGCCCGACTTTCTCCTTCTCTTCCTCTTCTCCTCGCACACCAAGATTTAGCTCCAAAAGGCCAACGCCTTCTCGTGCAGGTAGAGAAGAAGGCCTGTGCATCCTCGTGGATGTTCGGATAAACTTTGAGCCGGGCGAGGAGTTCAAAGACGGTACCCACAACTCGGGTAGCAGCAGCTAAATGCTCTCGGTCCTCTCGCACTCGATCAAAGCTCGCTTAGCACCACTCGGGAACTTCCTCTTCGACAACATCGCCAAAAGTTAGGCAAAATTGACACCGCATGACACTAAGCAAGAGAAAGTCAAGACATGAGAGATCACAAAGAGAAACCGAAAGGAATATAAATTTAAGAATCCCGCAAGTTTTGTAATCGTCTTCATTCATCTCTACATAAGGAAACGGACCGGCCGTGGACAACTTAGCAAAGATCGATCAACTCGTAAGAGTACTTCCTTACTCCAAGACCGATACCACACTCTCTAATATCCTTTAATGGTTTCTTATCGACGCCGGTAGGTCGGGGTAGCTACCAAGGTCGCAGAGTTCCATCGCCCAAATCGATCACCACATCCTTACGGATAAAGAAAAACGGTGCTTCCAGCCTTTATAAGAGGACTCTCCTTACTTAGAATGGGAACGCTGCTCATAAAATCTCCCGGTGAGGAAGCAATACAACCTGTGGGAGTCCTTTACCGCTTTACATCGATAAAATGACCAAGTACTCCACTTTGAAAGGAATACATATGCACCGCACCAGATCGCAAAGCCTATAATTGCTCTTATGCTATTAGGAGCGATCTGAGTGATTCCTAACCCATAGTGCCCGTAACCCGCCAAAAGGGGCAGTGATGTGAGGAAAGGAACCCTCAAGCCACAAATCGAACTACTCCTTATACACGGCACAAGATTCCTCCGGGGCATGATAAGCATAAGTGCCGGAAGGAGGGGCTTCGAGGTCGCACTCTCCCGGTATCTATACCAAACTTTTTTGCAGATAGAGGCCACAATACCCTTAGTTAGCCTGGAATCAATACCATGACAAACACTGAGATCTCAAAGCCATGTGTTCTTTTAAGTTCTGATTTAACTTCAATGTTCCGTAAGATGGAGGAGGACCGGAATAAGAAGGATCGAATTGAGGGGCTAAATGAGGTGCTCAAATCCCTACAATTGATTAAGGGCTTGGGAACAGTGGTTCTCGGTCGGTGGAAGAACAGGGTTCTTAATTAACCCCAAAATAGAGCTTTCACTCTCGATTTGCATACTGCACTCAAACAAGGCTTCAATAGAATCGTCGGTGAGAACAATCGGCTCACTCATTAACAAAAATACACTAAAATAGAGAGGTATGGCGAAAGATTACTTGTATGAGAAGAGGTTGAAGAAAAGAATGGTAACGCGCACTTCAAGTTCGACTTAATAGCGTGTAGATTTGAAACGTATGAAGAGACATGATGCGACTAAAGGGTTATAAGCCCCAAAAGTGGTATGAGGAACACAACCCCATCATTAAGGCATATATAGAAACGCTTCGTTTTTTGTGTCAGTCATAACAGAGTGATGACGGTGACGCGGCCATGTGGCAAGGCAAACCTTAACTCTGTGAAGCAGCCGAGCTGCGCTCCACCTAAGTCAGATCTGTCTCGCTCCAAAGGAGTCTGGTCAGAACTGGGAGGCTTATGATGATGGGCAGAGTAGACCTTGCCATGTGTCATTCAAAGAATGGCCGTGTAATAAATGAAGAAAGCTAAGAGTAATAATTAGGAAGGCCGAAGCCCTATGACAATGACTATAAGCGTGCCTAACCTCAAAGTGGGAAGTCCGACATGTCCTTCCCGACCGACCACCGCAGACGGGGTCATCATAAAGGAGGACAGGACAGGCAACTCAGTCGAGACAACCTGGGGAGCCCAGCACAGGACATCTGGAGCTTCCCTTATTTCGGTATTCGAACATGTGACTATATAGTAGGATAAACATGGAAAGAATCCCATGATTATAAGACGTTGATCCTGTCAATCAAATATCATCATTATATTATCCCTAAATTAAAGGGATAGATACAAATTAAACCTTAGGGCTAGGAAGTAAATCCTAGGTGCTTGCAGGACAAGAAATAAGGTGAGACACCCACTATATAAATAAACCCTAAGGAACTACGAAAGACTTGATTCCAATTACAAACATTGGATACGTAGGAAACTTGAGAGACGAACTCGTGCCTGTAAAACAAAACTAAATCACCATCCCTATTGTTCTGTGTTCTTGATAAATCGTTTCAAGAGTTAATTAGGCCCGGATTATTGATTAGACGATATCTGACATCGTCAAGTATGCATGAGGGACGACGAAGGTTGTGAAAAAAATTAAAGAATTTAATTTTTTTAACAATAATAATAGAAACGGGATCAAGAAATGGTTTTTTTTTATATTGAAAGAAAAAATATGCAGGAATTAAGAAAAGAAAAAAAACTAAAATGGATATTAGGATACCCGTTGTCCGCTCGATACTAACCGATGTGACCAGAATCGAATCAGATCCAAAATGCCCGAGTACTTGACTAATGGCACCAATAAGACGAGCACCGCGAATTCTTAGCTAACCTGTAACAGAAAAAAACCTTGGTATGACCTCAACACTTAGATAACCTTACCTAAGAACCTTGGTATACGAACGCCACAAGGTATGCTCGTAACCTTGATAAGTTCATGATTCGAATATTCTACACAAGAATACTCACGAAAAGCTTAGAAGCTTAACATAAATTTCACTCAATAATGTTTGAACTGTTTGTTACAATGACTCTACTCGCCTTTATATAGGCTACATACTCTAAGACTAATTTCAGATTTAGCAATGTGGGACAAAATAAGATAAATAAAAATAATAATAAAAATAAAATACTGCCTAATTAATGTGGGATAATAAAAGATAACTAAAAATAAATAAAAGACTCCAAATAAATTTAATATGTTTCTTCTACAACGAGACATCACCCGCCCTACCCTACCTTACCCACCACCCCATCCTACCAGACCCTACCCACCCCTACTCATACCCATCACCCACCCCACCTTACCCATCTGTACCCAACCCACCACCCTACCATATACCTTACCACCTCTCCATCATATCCTACCCTGCCCTATTTCACCCTATGCTACCTTACGCATCTTACCTACCTTACCCCACCACCTACTCTACCCTACCCTACCTTTACCCTACCTACCTACCCTACCTACCATACTTCATCACCTTTAGGAAATCTATGCGGGAACGCAATGAATTTAAAACTTATTTCCTTTTAACCTAAGATCGACTTCGCTTAAACAACAAGTATAAAAAAGTAGACAAGAGAATACCTTGGTTGATCTAATGGATCGACAAGTTGTCTACGGTTGTAGTTTTCGCACAAGCCGCCCAAGTGTTCGGCCTCTACCGTGATCCACACGAATAGCCTGGCCGGAATCCCATCATGCATTGCTACGAGAAAACTCGGTTGCTAAACCGACCTTTTCTCTCTCTCAAAAGTCTCTACAGAAGTCACAATTTTTCACAAGAACTATTAGTCTCTTGGAATTGTGATGATACAAAAGAGTTAGCCAAGCTCTCCTTAAAAAGGAGAGACATGCGTTCTAATCGTGTCCCAACTGACGGGAGAAGCTTCCTAGTAGATTGACGAGAAATAAAATATTTTCCTAATAAAATATGGAAAGTATTTTTGATTGAATTATCTAATTTAATTTAATATCTCATATTAAATATTTTCAAGATATTGTCAATATCTAATATTGACTATCTTTATCTTATTAGCATAAATTTATTTTTCATAAATCTATTAATATATCAATCTAATATTAATATATGGTAATACAATTAATTAAATTGCACAATCCAAGTATATCTCATACACATGAAAATGGCGCCCCAAATACCATAAATTTAGCATCGGAATATTCTTAATTAAAATAATACAATGATTAATTAATTTACAAAATACAGTATATCATTCATAAATATATATATATATATATATATATATATATATATATATATATATATATATATATATATATATATATATATATTCAATCGACATACATAATAATATGTATATTTAATTAATCAACACAATTAATATCTTGTATTTAATTTATTAATAATAAATAAATACCACCATATTAATCTATCACCATAACACTTTATAGTCCAGATAAAACTTTCTTTATTTGGTTATCGCTTATAACCGCATTTTAATCCGGCTAGATGTTCTTATATGTGTGACCCGATAGGCTTCCGAATATGTTGGCCGTAGTACAAAGTGCAATTACTTAAAATGCCCTTCATACCTAACGATCATGGATAGCGCCTAAAGAACACGCCCACGACCCCCAATCATCGGAAGAGTCAAATGCAATAACTACTACCTTTCATGTGAAACGGTTACCGTGTAAATAGAATCCTATCGCTGTGACAATATCCATACGGTCGTACGTCGAGTGTCAAACATCAACGAACATATCTTATTATCTGGATATCCTACTCTCTCTCAAAGTAACTTATTACTTCCGCTTTGCAAAGACTTTCAAGAATAAGACATTTCTTAGGCCCTTTCGGATATATACTCCTAATCATAGGATACGCGATTTCCGGACGAACGACATTAATCCTACGCATGCTTCAATATCACACTCAATCACTACTGCATGATCGCCCCATGGCTAGGGGAAACTTCAATAGTGTCAAAGTATGACAATCCACACCATGATGCCATGAAGACTCTGGTCTCAGGATAATTACACAACCACCACATAGTGCGACACTTAATAAAGTAAGTGGGTCAGTCTAAAGTACGCATTCTCTAATACACGTCCACGTACAGTCCAAATGTCTCAACACTTTGATAGACGAGATCTATCCCTACCTTCAATAAGATAGAAGATATCTAATACGTGCTAGTCTAAACGCACTCATCAATGTCCCGCTTGATAGTATATACGACTAGAGACATTTAAGTATCAAACTTTTTAAAGTGATTCGAGATCTCATAAACCATAATCACTATCATGGTTTCTCTTTCACAGTTTGACACTAGGGACATTATCATATAACAATATCGTAATTGGTCCGTTAAACGAACAAATATATAATAACATAAAAGCCATTTAATATATGTATAAACATAAAGAAATAGTAGAAATGATCCGACCCGGTTGGATCCGGTCCAACCCGATTGGGTTTAGGACACTATTTCAACAATCTCCCACTTGGCCTAAAGCCAATCACTCGTACACATAAGACCAAGTTGAAACACAAGAATCTTATGCAATACTCGCAACCAACCCTAAGTGTGAACGGATCACTATCCGTGGGGACTCAGACTATCTTCATATCATGCTCCAAATGACCAAGTCAAAAGGAACCGCCTCAACACACACATGAATCTCTTACGAGACCCTGGTCCTTGCTTTAAGCAATGAATCCACTACTATATCAGCTATATAGTAAACATGGAAGAACTGGACAAGGTTCAGGAAGGAACCTTCTAGATCCATATATCGCTCTCCTATTGTGCTCTCAAGGCGATATCGTGTTTTGGCCTGGGCTTGTAGAATCCACAATGATCTCTAGCTAAGAACATTTCTAGCTCACTATATCACTTAATCAAAGTGACTACAAACCTGCATCGTAGCTCCCACTATCTTCATAAGACCTAAGGTATACATCTCAGATATCTACGCTTATCCAATTCCAAGTTTCAATAAACTAAGAACCCATCCTTAAAACTTTTAAGGATATTCATGACATTTACTGTAATCACTTTCATACCGCTCATGACTCTTCATGAAGTATGAATATCTAATTTAACTCGCAACACTTATGATGGCCCTATTGGAGAAGCAAGGACCTTACATAATTATCATCTTTCACCTTATATTTTAAGACCGACGCCCTCCTTAGATAGATCCCTAAAATATCAAGCTAGCAAGATCTCTTGCTATGATCTATGCTAAACTCTTTTAGCATCTCATCTATAAGGGTGAATTGTGATAATTAAGCAATAACAAAATCCATCTCCAAAATAATAATCGCCATTCCAAGAGCTTTCAGAAAGACCTTGAACTACTAAACATTAATTGATCGTGACATTGGGTGCCGATTTCGAGAAAGATATCCAATACCTCGCCGAGAACTATGACACTCTACTAACCCTTCTCGCACATAAGGCATATCTTTCCTCTTGATGAAATCAAACTCTTTTGATTTATCTATGCAAGGAACTTATATAGAGGAACTTGTTTGGGTTCATAAATGGATCTCATAAACTTACACATCATGTTATCGCTTCATGAAAATCAAGCCATTGACCCAAAGTTTTCAACACTATCATATAGCCATGATACATAGCTACAACAAGCATTATCTCGAATAGACTTAAGCACAATGAGCGTAAGAAAGTAATCACAAGGTTTACGCCCGTAGCCTTCAACCATCAACTTAGCATTAACTAGTAATCGTATTACCTTCCATGTCATCCGTCACAAAGATCTGCTACACCTTTTAGGGACATTCCTTCGTGTAAGACACACTAGGCTTATAAACCTGTGTGTCATACATGGAATTGCCAGATACTATGGCTCCTAGCCATATCTCTTAATCTTGCCTTTCAAGCATTCCTACATAAGTCGTGAGATCTTCATTCGTCAAGATGAACATACCAAAGAGCCTTTCGTGCATGTGGTTATCCTCGCACTCATAAATATTCATGTGCATTGAGCGTTGTCTTACACCTCATCGCTATGTGGCGCCTCGCTTCATTTTCCATTGGTTGAATATCTCTTTGTGGTTCTCAAACTCTTTGAGATTGTATTTACTCTCACCGCTTCTTTTGGAAAAAACGCCTCTAGAAGACAAAGATGTTTGGAGACAAACATTTTTGCTCCGCTGGTAAGTAAATGATATCCAACAGACTTGCAAAGATATACCACAAAGTTGCATATGTCGACTAGTCTTCAAGCCTTTTAGACAATGCATGTTTGCTGAAGCATGACAACCCTAAATCATCGGTTATGATGGATTTGATGTCATCGCCTTCCATATCCGTTATAGAATTTATTCAACCTTTAATCCTTGGATCTTGGTTAAGCACATGCTTTGAATAAGGTACTATCCCAAAATCGTAAAGGATACTTCGCATGGCTTTGCGTCGTATCTTTATCGTGATAAAGTGCTATTTCCATTTTAGTAACACAATCTAATTGCGTATGCTTAAAAAGGTATCATTCAAGGAGAATCTAATTCTTTTCAGATAACTTCAAACACCCTTCGTATTAATTACTTCAATTCAATTGAAGATTAATTCCTAAGTAGTTCATCAATCTCATGTTCGCACTAGCTCAAACTTTTGGGCTTTCCGAATTTCAGACTTCACCGAAAGTACACTTGAATATTTCTAAAAACAATCATAGAGAGTAATAAACAATAATATTACTTACGGCATTAATTGTCATAAGCCAACAAACATTAGTATGTTTAGGATTTAGGCAATCTTATAGATTCTATAACCTTTTCATAAAAGTGGTATTTTAGTCATCTTCAGATAAGAAACGATTGTCTACATGATTCATAATCACATGGTTCACACATCATCGTAATGACATTTGATTACACGTTTCTCTTCCAAGAGATCGTGGTCTAGATAACCACTAAATATCAAGGATAACAACCATTCAAACATTTAGTTGAGATTTCTTCACCTATATCAACTATATAGTAACTTCAATCTAAGTATGTTAGATTTGGTGACTGTTTCAACTTTATTGGAATAACATTTATTCCTTGCAATTGAAGATGTCTACTAATCTTAAAAATCAATCGAGCTCGTGTTCTTCATAAGAACCGAACACAATAACATTTATTTAGTTCCTTCATCAGTTTATTAGACTCAGAATACAAAACCAAAAATGCCGCAACGCTTGCTTTCACTTTTTGTATCTTGGTGTATTCCGTATTTAATCTTTCTAATTTAATCATACTCGTAAGATCTATATATAATTTATGGGGGAGTTAATTTAACCCAATTACCCACTTTGACCCGCTTCAAACCCGGAAATAAGTAAATAAATAAAAACCTCATCTGCTCCAAACTTATTTTCTCCCCCACTCCCTGTTTCTCATCCCATGTTCTCTCCATAGAAGCGTTATTACCTGAACTTCCATTTTACTGCTAATTAAACAACTTCCTTGCACGATTTACACTCATATTTATGAATTGGGATCCACCATTATGTTATTTTCTAAACCACGGCTCTTGGCATTGACGGCTATCCAGCATCAAATTTTCATGGGCAATGTCAGTTTTAGCGTTTCCAATTACTTCATCGTCGCTTGGCTGATACCTAACATAACTGCTTGCTTTATTCTCAATTTTTCTCCATTGCAAGGTTATTCACTTATTTTCTACCATTTTATTTTTGGCAGACTCCTTTTTAATTTCCAATTCTTGCTCGACATTTGTGGTTTTCTTTCTTTTCCCATTTCGGTTATTGTTTAATTGAAAGAGTTTTTTATTTCTGTTATTGTTTAGTGATTGAAAGTGTTAAGTGCATTATATTGCTTTTTTGCTTCCTTATTGAGATTATTCAGTTCCATATTTCGTTCAAATCCTGACCAACCCGGTCGGAAACTCTTCGAATCTCCAAATTCTGATGTCATTCTCTTTTCATATCCGTTTCAGAAGGGTAACATATTTTAAAATGTTACAGAAGCCGTATGCAAAGATATTAGGTAGGAACAAACCCACACGAGATTTTTTGCCATTACGGTTCGATGCCTACTGATTCAGATCCCATAAGGAGAGCATATCTTTGATGTTTAATATCATTCTCATTTTTCTGAATTATGACGTTGTTCCATTTTCACATCTGTTATAATATCTGAAAAGGTTTTATGGTGATATCGAAGTTGGATGTGAAGGTATCAGCCGAAATGAAGCCACCGGAGGAAAATGATATCTAAACACATCTCTTTTCATGAGATCTTTCCGATTCAACAATGATGTGAGACGCTTTTCGATCCAGGTACGACATACATAATCGTGAACATTCTTGTGTCTCGGGTTTTTTCTTTTTAGTTTTTGGTTTCTATATACAAATCATGGACTCTTCTGGAGTTCATTTTCAATCTATCTGAAGGAATTGAATTTGTATTGCAAGTAATGATCCATTCATTATGATTCATAAGGCTTTCGATAGATGCCAAAAGTGAACCCTATCGATCTATTGAATTATTTTGTGTTTAGACCAAGTCCATTCACTGAATCATAAAATATTGACTACAATCTTGCTAAAATTTTAAGTGTGCTGTCTACCTAAAAATCACAGGAGTTTGGTGGTCACTGACATCTTTCGGGTTGAATACCTAACTAAAAATCACAGATGTTCCCTCAAAAAAAAAGTTCACAGATGTTTGCTGTCTACAATCTTTCAGGTTGAACCTTTTTTATTTTCAAGAGATAAAGTGGGTGATGTTGTTTTGGTGACATTTGATTTTCCCAGAAGAATGGTTTGGAGTTGTGTTGTTGAGAGTATCACACACTCACATCGAGGATTGGTGGACTGTATAGCAAATATCATTGTTCTGATAGATGTACAATTGTTAATATCCCCACGTTCTTTGCTATTCCATTTTCTTTCATTAACTTCTTTCACGATTGTTCTAATGGTGTAATTCCTATTCCTCCCGAAAATTGTTTCGCTCACGC
Organism: Gentiana macrophylla; assembly: GCA_026214975.1. Lineage (NCBI taxonomy): Eukaryota > Viridiplantae > Streptophyta > Magnoliopsida > Gentianales > Gentianaceae > Gentiana > Gentiana macrophylla. Next base: position 36,905,615 of record CM047807.1, on the reverse strand, counting down.
AACAATTTCCGCTCAACCTCTCTAATTTTCACCCAAAAATCCACCTCGACATGCTTCATTACACCCAAGATCTCATTTATTTCAGGCCAAGCCTCTCCTTATCAAGTTTCAAAGCTGCAATTTTGTTGCCCAAATCAATGTTTAGATTAACTTGTTCCAAGTGTAAACCAATTGAATATCAAACGAATACTCATCGTGTAGTTAAACACTGCAATTTTGTTGCCCAAATCAATGTTTAAATTAACATGTTCCAAGTGTAAACCGATTGAATCTCAAACGAATACTCATCGTGTAGTTAAACTTTTCCGTTTTATGCATTGTTTTAGGTTTTAATCCAGGATCGCAATGGGTTTTTCTAAATCAAGTCTTTCAGAGATGAATATGCTTGAGATTAGTACTAGATTCAGCGGTCAGAAGTACTAGATTTTAAGCATGTTGGTGCCATTTTCACCAATTCAAAGGTAATAGTTCCAGGTTGTAATTTGTGTCTATGATTTTTTTCATATATGCTTTGTAATTTGTAGCTCATATTAATTATAGTGTGATAACCTGAGCCTTGCAACTCAAGTTTGTATTTTAATGGGTTTCTTCCACCTTTTAACTTCTATTATCCTTAAACTAAACCCAAGATTTGTGAAGGGATGACTCAACCCAAGACAGTAGACGGAACCAATCAACGCCTTTAGGTAAAAAAATATACCTTTTTCATTTTTCCAGTTCCTTTGCTTCCTGCCGTTGGTCGATCCTCTCTACTGCATTGCAAGGTATCTATTGCATAATCACTAATTCCTTGATTGTTGGAATTTCCTTTTCATTTACATGTGATATTACCCTTATTTTCAAGGGTTGGAAGTTTCAAAAGACCCATTGCAATGGCCAATGGGATTTTGTAGAGTTATTGGAAGAGTATTTAGTTTAGGATTACGTCAAGAGTATGCCTTCAATCCATTGATACCTTCACTGTATCTATTCACCGGTTTGATGGAAGATTACCATTTTTTTCTAATTTGGTTTTTCACTATTTCTGTCATCGATTATAGCTGTTGATTCGTGGATTATTATTCGTGGCACCATTCATGTTCATAACTTGACTGATCAAGGCAAAATGTCTTGGTTTGGGTTACAATGAGGTATCTTATGCTCATAATTTTTCTTTTCTGTTGCTATTGATTTAATGTCGTCGTATGTTTTGTTGTGTGTAATAAATATGTTTCTTTTTTACTTGGAATAGTGTGATAGTGTTTCTTTTTATTTGGCCCAAGGTGTCTGCTTACTTTGTAAGGATTGAGTTTCTCAACATGTGACCTAGAAAACTCAATTAATACCTTCGACCCACTTGGTACTAGACGCGCATCAGTTACTACCTCACTAGCTACGTCATTCCCTCATTATCAGCCAACAATTGACATCTAATCTTAACTATTCCTTCATTCTTTTTAGTTTTCTTCTCCCATTAATTTTTTAGATTTACGGTCCTGTTATTGTCATTATTTTCCTTGAGATTTTTTTCTTCGAATTAGCATTTTCTAGGATTGCTGAAACGGGATTGTGCACTACAGATTCTTTCTTTCTCTTCACTTACATGTGATCACTTTTACATACCCTTTCAGGAAATAGTTTCATATCTCCTCCTAATCTGTCTACGGTGCAAGTGCTTCTTCAGGTATAGTGTTTAATGTTTTCTTGAGTTGTATACTTACATTTATATTTCAATTGTTTCCGGTTTTTGTAGTGGCTCCTTTTATATGTCTAACTCAATCATTTAAACGATTTGGCCCATCATTTTTGTGCTTAACCTAAATATCTGCGACCAACGGTTTTTCAGAATTTATTTATCGTCTTCTTGATGGTAACAGTGTTCTTTAAGGGGTTCTAGATGCAGGGGTGGAGTTGATAAAGTTCCTTAAAACCTGTATATCTGCATTTTCGTATTTGTTTTATTATTGGTTAATCAACAATTGGTCTTCTTATATTTATGACTGTCAAATTTGCTCCTACTCCTACTGATTTCATCTATTTTACTTATGTATTCTTCAAATATATTCATGTTTGTAAACCAAGAGAAGACTTTTGATCATCTACTTCTTAATTTTACAAAGTAAATTTTGTGTTTTACCTTCTACCTACCTACTTCGGCTAAGACAAAATTTGAAAGGATGGATATGTGCTAATGCAATATGTTTTTGTGAAAATATAGTCCTTAACGAGCCGAGCATCGTGGCTTGGCAATGTGATTTCTCATCGTTGGTTTTGAAATTTTCTAGTCGACGTCGATATTGTCGATGTGTACTATTTAGTAATGATCTTTTTTGCTTAAAGCCCGGTATCCGTAACCAACCTGGTCCGCTAATCCGAGTTCGGCCGGTCGTCGTACTGCAGATCGACTTTACCCAGGGTAATGCCTGGCCAAGAGCTCTTTCAACATGACGCCTCATAAGAGAATCGAACCGATGACCTTCCTAGGTATTCTCAAGTCACTTACCACTGAGCCAAACTCTTGATAATGATCCTTTGTTATACATGCTTTCTGGTTGAACCTTCTGATTTTTAAGACATGAATTGTGTGGTGTTGTTTTGCTGTCGTTTGATTCTCGCAGAGGAATTGTTTGGAGTTGTGTTGAGAGTATCACACACTCACATCGAGGATTATTGTACTATTGTTAATAATCTCAGAACAATGATACTTGTTAGTTTTTTCCAGCATTATTGCGATTGAAGCTGGCATTTATTATATAACCACAAGCTTGTTGATTGAAGTTTTCAGGACAATTTTTTTCCAACTCTAGATCCGTTGTTTTATCAAAAAACAACATTTTTTAACATGTTATTTTCCTCAAACACAACATTTTTTTTCAAAGCTTATTCTCGAATTGTTAGTTCTCCGGTGCATTGCACGGGGTTTCTAGAGTGTTGGAACGGGAGAGTGTTGAACTCTTTCTTCTTCACTCTGTACGTAAATTTAATATTAAAAATATATAGAAACTTGATTTGTTTATATTCTTTTTACTATTTTTTTTCTATTAATTTGTGAAAAACTTAGGAAACAACATCCATCTGTTTCATACAGACATTGGTAATCTATTATACCGTTTAAATTGGATTGAATTTGTTTTAGGTTTAACCATATGGCTACTTTTGATATTTTTACTTGGTTCACAATTATGATGCAATAGTTTTTCTTTTTTAGAGGGATAAAATAATTTTGTTGCATGGTTTTCATTCGTAGGGTCAAACTTGAAAGTCAAACTAAGGGTGCCTTGATAGTGCATATAAGAAACTTACATTGCTTCTTGCGTCATAATCATGGTGCAAATATTTTATTATATAAACTTATGACTGATGTTGTGTAAAACCAGGTTTTTTACTTATGGACAAGACATAGCATTTGACTTTCTTTCATTATCGATTCTTGGTTGCAATGAAACACATGTTTATGAAATTTAAATTTTCTTTTATCGCATTTAAACGATGACGTTCAACGACTCCGTGCGTGAATGCACGGGTTTATGACTAGTATCATATATCTAAGAGTTGACTTGAACTTAGATATATTTATCTCAACATTCTTGCCTAGAATAGAGACTTCGTTAAGATCTCCCATTTTAAGCACATGCCCGAACATTCCTTTTTAATCCTTTTAAGCATAATTGTTAAAATATTTCTTATTTTAGTCTTCACAAGTTTTAAGAAAAATCACAAGATCTATGTCTTCAATTTTCTTTCATAAAAAAATCCGATGTTTATTAGATAGTTTATTTAGCCTTTTGAATCATAATCAAAACAAGAACTATTTAATTAACCTTCAAGCAATAATCAAAAATTAAGTCGATATTTAAATCTTACAATTTTAAAAACAACCTTTCCAAAATTGGATGGTCATTCTTATCCAACGTTTGAATTAATTGTCATCGTGATGATTGAATGATCATATTGGATCGTATCCAATATATGATTAATTCGTTGAAGCTTATTTCAAGTGATTTAATCATATCACGATCTTCCGCTTTTTCATTAATAATTAAAGTCTTGGAGCACTCCATCAAATATGTAGTCTCATTGTCTCTAACTATTATAACAAGGTTGCTCGTGTTATTGCTTATTTTAAAAGGATTAAAATTACTTAACCAAACTTGAGAATGTTTCTCAAAAGGAAATGAATATAATTTGGTTTTACTAATCGAGAATTAAAAACATAAATATAAAAGTTTACTAAAGACTACAACATAAAATAAAGATAAATGAGTGTTGTTGTTTTATACATGCAAAACCAAAAATAGTTTTATGGTTTATGATTTTGCTCCCATTACCAACTACTCACAATTGACTTTCAAGAATTATCCAAAATTCTTTAGTGGATGTAATCCAATCTAGTTGACTCGATCCCGACGCGTGGGCGATCGACCGGGTCAATTTCGAAGGTGGGTACATTCTTACCGGTCGATCTCATTCGACTTCCATCGGTTGACTAGTCAACTCTTTGACAACTCAAATCTATATGTGATAGCCAACCCCTTGTCCCTAAAATCGGATGATCTCGGCGTGAGCCAATCACCGCAAGATTTTTAGTCGAATTGTAACCCAAATATTAATGAGATCTCATAACGATCATATCTCGATAATAACGATATGCCGGAGGTAGGTTAACTCCCGGCGTGGGCGATCCGTTGGATCCGAACAAGGCTCTTCACCATCATTATAATATTAGGAGACAAAATATGACTCGATTTTTGTTGTGGGAGTAATTTTAAATTAATTCACTTAATTAATTTCAATTAATTACGGTCTCATCAAATACATCTATCTCTATAGACATACATCCTACACATTTATCTAGATTGTGCCTAGTCATACATCTATCGTATCGTATAAAATAAATACAAGTACAAAATAAATAAATGCGTAAAATAACCGGTATAATAATGGACTTTTTCTAAGTGCGGTTTGAATACAAATCGATGAAACCGTGGATACAATCTAAGCAGTATATTGCAACCGCTAATAGGATCTCTATGTCTTATTTTCCTTGGCCTTCATCTTCCGCCTCCATTCTTGTTACATAAAATTCTATCTAATAAAATAAATACACCTTCCGCACACATGAGAGCTAACAGAATGAGATAATGCACAAAATAAACTAGGTCACGTTCTTCATAACGGGCTGCAGACAATTTTAAAACCAACAGAAAATTTAAATCATTCACATCTATCATATTGGTAGAGTTCATGATCAATCGCGGTCTATATAATCATATTATATCTAACAAATCTAATCCATACAATAAAATCTTATGAAAAAAAACAATTATTAAAACTACCAACTTGCGTCTTTAATTAATCGATTAACGTTTAATCAATTAAATAATTTTATCTAATCAATTAACTAATTAACATTTAATTAATTAAATGATTTTAATCGAAATAAAATTAACGATTAATTTTAAAACGATTTCACCGGTTTGATGGAAGATTACCATGTTTTTTTTTTCTAATTTGGTTTTTCACTATTTCTATCATCGATTATAGCTGTTGATTTATGGATTATTTTTTTTTTTGGTAAATAGTTGCAACATACATTAATTTCTTAAAAAGATTCAACCGAGTTTCTAGGTTATTTCATATGTTAAAATGTCATTTGTTGATTTGATGACATTTCAGACTTATTTCAATGACCATTTAATAAGATGTTCTGAATTTTCTTCCAATACCTTCTTTGCAGACTATGCATTGAAGTACATAATTTGACATATCAAGGCACGTACATAATTTGACATATCAAGGCACCATTCATGTTCATAACTTGACAGATCAAGGCAAAATGTCTTGGTTTGGGTTATAATGAGGTATACTTATGCTGATAATTTTTCTTTTTTGTTGCTATTGATTTAATGTCGTCGTATGTTTTGTTGTGTGTAATATCTATGTTTCTTTTTTACTTGGAATAATGTGATAGTGTTTCTTTTTATTTGGACCAAGGTGTCTGCTTACTTTGTAAGGATTGGGTTTCTCAACATGTGACCTAGAAAACTCAATTAATACCTTCTACCCACTTGGTAACAGACGTGCACTTGATTCTTCAACATACCTACCTCACTACTACGCTATTCGCATCTCATTATCAGCCAATAAGCCAATAATTGCATCTAATCTTAACTATTCCTTCATTCTTTTAGTTTTCTTCTCCCTTTAATTTTTTAGATTTACGGTCCTGTTATTGTCATTATTGTCCTTGAGATTTTTTTCTTGAATTAGCATTTTCTAGGATTGCTGAAACGGGATTGTGCACTACAGATTCTTTCTTCCTCTTCACTTACATATGATCACTTTTACATACCCTTTCAGGAAATAGTTTCATATCTCCTCCAAAATCATCTCTACGGTGCAAGTGTTTCTTCAGGTATAGTATTTAATGTTTTCTTGAGTTGTATACTTACATTTAGATTTCAATTGTTTCCAGTTTTTGTAGTGGCTCCTTTGTCTAACTCAATCATTTAAACGATTTGGCCCATCATTTTTGTGCTTCACCTAAATAACTGAGACCAACATTTTTTCGGAATTTATTTATCGTCTTCTTGATGGTAACAATGTTCTTTAAGGGGGGTTCTAGATGCAGGGGTGGAGTTGATAAAGTTCCTAAAAACCTGTATATCTGCATTTTCGTATTTGTTTTATTATTGGTTAATCAACAATTGGTCTTCTTATATTTATGATTGTCAAATTTGCTCCTACTCCTACTGATTTCATCTATTTTACTTATGTATGCTTCAAATATATTCCTGTTTGTAAACGAAGAGAAGACTTTTGATCATCTACTTCTTAATTTTACACAAAGTAAATTTTGTGTTTTACCTTCTACCTACCTACTTCGGCTAAGACAAAATTTGAAAGGATGGATATGTGCTAATGCAATATGTTTTTGTGTAAATATAGTCCTTAACGAGCCGAGCATCGGTGGCTTGGCAATGTGATTTCTCATCAGTGGTTTTGAAATTTTCTGGTCGACGTCGATATTGTCGATGTGTACTATTTAGTAATGATCCTTTTTTTTGCTTAAAGCCCCCGGTATCCAGAACCCACTGGTCCGACTAATCCGGAGTTCGGCCCGGGTCGTGCCTGCAGAGTCAGACTCTTACTCAGGGGAAAGGCCTGGCCAAGAGCTCTTTCAACATGACGCCTTAGAAGAGAATCGAACCGGTGACCTCCCTAGGTATTCTCAAGTCACTTACCACTTGAGCCAAACTCTTTAGTAATGATCCTTTGTTATACATGCTTTTTGGTTGAACCTTCTTATTTTTAAGACATGAATTGTGTGGTGTTATTTTGTTGTCATTTGATTCTCGCAGAGGAATTGTTTGGAGTTGTGTTGAGAGTATCACACACTCACATCGAGGATTAATGTACTATTGTTAATAATCTCAGAACAATGATACTTGTTAGTTTTTTCCAGCATTATTGTGATTGAAGCTGGCATTTATTATATAACCACAAGGTTGTTGATTGAAGTTTTCAGGACAATTTTTTCCAACTCCAGATCCATTGTTTTATCAACAAACAACATTTTTTAACATGTTATTTTCCTCAAACACAACATTTTTTTTTCAAAGCTTATTCTCGAATTGTTAGTTCTCCGGTGCATTGCACGGGGTTTCTAGAGTGTTGGAATGGGAGAGTGTTGAACTCTTTCTTCTTCACTCTGGACGTAAATTTAATATTAAAAAAATAGAAACTTGATTTGTTTATATTCTTTTTACTACTTTTTTTTTCTATTAATTTGTAAAAAACTTAAGAAACAACATCCATCTGTTTCATACAGACATTGGTGATCTATTATACAATTTAAATTGGATTGAATTTGTTTTAGGTTTAACCATATGGCTACTTTTGATATTTTTACTTGGTTCACAATTTTGATGCAATAGTTTTTCTTTTTTAGAGGGATAAAATAATTTTTATTGCATGGTTTTCATTCATAGGGTCAAGCTTGAAAGTCAGACTAAGGGTGCCTTGATAGTGCATATAAGAAACTTACATTGCTTCTTGCGTCATAATCATGGTGCAAATGTTTTCTCAAATATTTTATTGTATAAACTTATGACTGATGTTGTGTAAAACCAGGTTTCTTACTTATGGACAAGACATAGCATTTGATTTTCTTTCATTATCGATTACTGGTTGCAATGAAACATATGTTTAGGAAATTTAAATTTTCTTTTATCGCACAAAACGGTGACGTTCAACAGTCCCGTGCAATGCACGGGTTTATGACTAGTATCATATATCTAAGAGTTGACTTGAACTTAGATTGATTTATCTCAACATTCTTGCCTAGAATAGAGACTTCGTTAAGATCTCCCATTTTAAGCACATGCCCGAACATTCTTTTTTAATCCTTTAAGCACTTGTAAAATATTTCTTATTTAGTCTTCACAAGTCTTAAGAAAAATCACAAGATCTATGTCTTCAATTTCCTTTCATAAAAAAATCCGATGTTTATTAGATAGTTTATTTAGCCTTTTGAATCATAATCAATACAAGAACTATTTAATTAACCTTCAAGCAATAATCAAAAAATTAAGTCGATACTTAAATCTTACAATTTTAAAAACAACCTTTCCAAAATTGGATGTGGTCATTCTTATCCAACGTTTGAATTAATTGTCATCGTATGACAGAATGATCATATTGGATCGTATCCAATATATGATTAATTCGTTGAAGCTTATTTCAAGTGATTTAATTATATCACAAGCTTCCGCTTTTCATTAATAATTAAAGTCTTGGAGCACTCCATCAAATATGTTGTCTCATTGTCTCTAACTATTATAACAGGGTTGCTCGTGTTATTGCTTATTTTAAAAGGATTAAAATTACTTAACCATACTTGAGAACGTTTCTCAAAAGGAAACAGTCATAATTTGGTTTTACTAATCGAGAATTAAAAACATAAATATAAAAGTTTACTAAAGACTACAACATAAAATAAAGATAAATGAGTGTTGTTTTTTATACATGCAAAATCAAAAATAGTCTTATGGTTTATGATTTTGCTCCCACTAGTCAACTACTCCCAATTGACTTTCAAGAATTATCAAAAATTCTTTAGTGGATGTAATCCAATCTAGTTGACTCGATCCCTGACGTGGGCCGATCGACCGGGTCAATTTTGAAAGGTGGGTACACTCTCACCGGTCGCATATCATTCGACTTCCATTGGTTGACTAGTCAACTCTTTGACAACTCAAATCTATATGTGATAGCCAACCCCTTGTCCCTAAAATCAGACGGTCCTGACGTGAGCCAATCACCGCAAGAGTTTTAGTCGAATCGTAACCCAAATATTCATGAGATCTCATAACGATCATATCTCGATAATAACGATATGCTAGAGGTAGGTTAACTCCCGACGTGGGCCGATCTGTTGGATCCGAACAAGGGCTCTTCACCGTTATTATAATATTGGGAGACAAAATATGACTCGATTTTTGTTGTGGGAGTAATTTTAAATTAATTCACTTAATTAATTTCAATTAATTATGGTCTCATCAAGTACATCTATCTCTATAGACATACATCCTATACATTTATCTAGATCGTGCCTAGTCATACATCTATTGTATCGTATAAAATAAATACAAGCACAAAATAAATAAATGCGTAAAGTAACCGGTATAATAATGGACCTTTCCTAAGTGCGGTTTCGAATACAAACTGATGAAACCGCGGGTTACAATCTAAGGGTAGCTGCAACCGCCAATAGGATCTCTATGTCTTATTTTCTTTGGCTTTCATCTTCCGCTCCATTCTTGTTACATAAAATTCTATCTAATAAAATAAATACACCCTCACTTTGCAGGCGAGCTAACAAGAATGAGATAATGCACAAAATAAACTAGGCCACGTTCTTCATAACGGCCTAGAACAATTTTAAAACCAACAGAAAATTTAAATCATTCACATCTATCCTATTGGTCGAGTCCATGATCAATCGGGGTCTATATAATCATATTATATCTAACAAATCTAATCCATACAATAAAATCTTATGAAAAAAAATTATTAAAACTACCAACTTGCGTCTTTAATTAATCGATTAACGTTTAATCAATTAAATAATTTTATCTATTCAATTAACTAATTAAAATTTAATTAATTAAATGATTTTAATCGAAATAAAATTAACGATTTTTATTTTAATTTTAATTAATTATAACTATTCAAATTTAAATCAAAATTAAAATAAGGTCTCTTTAGTTTCTTTCATTTTGATTCATAATGAAAAAGGATGTTTTGGTTTCCAAAACCAAACGGCATCTCCTTGGCCTTTCCAAAATCAAAATTTTAAAAGGGGTTAGCTCAAAGCTTTTTCAAAATGAAATATTTTTAAAAGGCCAGCGCATTCCAAACAAAGTTTGAAAGATGCCTATATTATTTAATGTCATCTGGCATCCCAATGACACAACTAAACAAAGGAGATATCAATGCACAATAAATATCACAAAACAAAAAACGGAATCGATCTCCCCCACGATAGAACCGACCGACGCCGGCAGCCCTAGGGGCGCCGACGCCGCCGGTGGTTGCCGCGGTGGTGGGGGCCAAGGCCGCCGCTTCGGCAGAGCCCCTAATCGATATTTTTTCTCTCGTTTCGCGAATCTAGATCTTGCCTATATTTATTAATTACTATGAAAATTAACATGCTTATTGCTTAAGCTCGAAGCTCGCTTTGATACCACTGTTACAAAATCTACGCGGGAACGCAGCGAAATTTAAAATTTATTTCCTTTTAGCCCAAGATCGACTTCGTTTAAGCAACAACCATAAAAGAAGTAGACAAGAGAATACATTGGTTGATCTAATTGGATCGACGCTTTGTCTACGATTGTAGTTTCTGCATGAAGCCACCCAAGTGTTCGGCCTCTACCGATGATCCACACGAACAGCCCGCCGGAATCCTATCATTGATTGCTACCAGAAAAACTCGGTTGCTAGACCGACATTTTCTCTCTTTCAAAACTCTCTCTAGGAAGCTCTCAATTTTTCACAAGAACTATTAGTCTCTTGGAATTGTGATGATACAAAAGAGCTAGCCAAGACTCCTTTAAATAGGAGAGACTGCGCCCACTTGTGTCCCATTCGATTGGGAGAAGCATCCTAGTAGATTGAGGAGAAAGAAAACCTTCTCCTAATAAAATATGGAAAGTATCTTTGATTGAATTATCTAATTTAATTTAATATCTCATATTAAATATTTTCAAGCTATTGTTAATATCTAATATTGACTATCTTTATCTTATTAGCATAAATTTATTTTTCATAAATCTATTAATATCTAATATTAATATATGGTAACACTATTTATTAAATTGCACAATCCAACTATATCTCATACACACACCCCAAATACCTATAATATTGGCTTTGCAAAATACATGTATATCATATATATATATATATATATATATATATATATATATATATATATATATATATATATATATATATATATATATATATTCGACTCTACATACATAATAATATGTATATTTAATTAATCAACACAATTAATATCTTGTATTTAATTTATTCATAATAATTAAATACCACCAAATTAATTTATCACTATAACACTTTATAGTCGAGATAAAACTTTCCTTATTTGGTTATCGCTATAACCGCATTTTAATCCGGCTAAATGTTCTTATGTGTGTAACCCGATAGGCTTCCGAATATGTTGGCCGTAGGCACAAAGTGCAATTACGAAAATGTCCTTCATACCTAACGATCATTGATAGCGTCTAGCAACACGTCCACGACTCCCAATCATCAGAAGAGTCAAAAGCAATGACTACTACCTTTCATGTGAAACGGTTACCGTGTAAATAGAATTCTATCGCTGTTACAATATCCATACGGTCATATGTCGAGTGTCAAACATCAACGACTGTATCTTATAATCTGGATATCCTACTCTCTCGAAGTAACTTATTACTTCCGCTTTGCAAAGACTTTCAAGAATAAGACATTCCTTATAAGAAGGCATTTTCGGATATATACTCCTAATCATAGGATACACGATTTCCGGACGAACGACATGAATCCTACGCATGCTTTAATATCACACCCAATCCCTACCGCATTATCGCCCCATGGCTAGGGGGAAAACCTCAATAGTGTCAAAGTATGACAATCCACACTGTGATGCCATAAAGACTCCGGTCTCAGGATAATTACACAACCGCCACATTGTGCGACACTTAATAAAGTAAGTGGGTCAGTCTAACGTAGGCATTCTCTAATACACGTCCACGTACAGTCCAAGTGTCTTAACACTTTGATAGACGAGATCTATCCCTACCTTCAATAAGATAGAAGACATCTAATACGTGCTAGTCTAAACGTACCATCAATGTCCCGTTTGATAGTACATACGACTAGAGACATTTAAGTATCAAACCTTTTAAAGTGATTCGAGATCACATCAACCATAATCACTATCATGGTTTCTCTTTCACAGTTTGAAACTAGGGACATTATCATATAACAATATTGTAATTGGTCCGTTAAACGAACAAATATATAATAACATAAAAGACATTTAATATAAGTATAAACATAAAGAAATAGTAGAAATGATCCGACCCGGTCGGATCCGGTCCAACCCGATTGGGTTTAGGACACTATTGCAACACCACACACCCACACTTACCCCATCACCCACGTGTTTGGTCGATTTTCATTTTATTTCATCCATTTTCGGAAGGAATGAAAATGAACGTTTTTCATTCCATTGGAATAAAATTTCATTACATTCCATTCCCTCATAATCATACACAAACATTGGAATAGAATGAAAAATCATTTCATTCCATTCCATTCCGTCCTAACAAACGTACCATAAATATTTCATTCTTATCCAGGTCATATCGTACGAAGGTTGTAAGTTTTTCATCCCTCGACATCATCAATGTATTGATATCGCACAAAAATGTTTACATGGAATACGTTGTTGATCGATACAAATAAATGATAGAAATCATAGACGGGGTCACCGTGGCGGGTACTCAACGGTGAGGATTTGACGGCGGAAAAACGAAATCTCTTATATATATGTCGAAGACGATGTTATTCATATTATGTAATGACCCTTACTCGGATCAGAATCGTTCTATCATGATTCAAAACCGAAATTTTGAATCACGAAGCCTTTGCTTGAAAAACCAGAAATGAAAATTCATAATAATATTCGTAATGATAATAATAATCACATGTGGGATAAGGCACTTATTATTACATCATCATGAAAATCTCAAAAGTCAAAGAACTAATCATCTTCTTTGATGTGATTTATTCCCACTTGAACAAATTCCTTAATAGTCAACACAATGACATCATCATCCAACAAGATGTAGGTCCACATCTCTCTATTAAAAGACTCCACACAGCTATACTAGTGTGCGGCATCTGAAATACCATATAGGCTCGGAGGGTTAGCAGTTAGCACAAAACCTTCGTAAGAAGTGTTTAAGTATCAGTAGAGAACTAATAAAGTCACTGAGCTAGACTCCAAAGTTCACTCATAGGTTAATTTAAAAACAATGATATGCTACCGGAAATAATTACATTGCCAAGTAGAATATGTTATATGTATTGGAAATATCTGACTGAAATAAAGGATTTCACTTAGTTAGAAATAACAAAGACAGTACTAAAGTATTAGTATGCTAAATAAAATATTGCAAGTGATATTTTACTGTATATTATGGAGTAATGATAAGATTCTAATGTGTTCTCAATAATACGCCAGGCGACTAGAGAGGCTATTGAGTACTTTGATGCTATCTCTGTTGGTAATAAGTGTAGTGTGTGTAGAGTGATTTATTTAACATATTCGTAATTCACGGATATAATTACGAAAATTAAATGCAGAAAAAACAGCTCGAAAAAAAAATCTAATTTTATTATTCAGATCTAGCAAATAAAAGCGATTATGGTGTAGATCTAATAAATTACCAGAACTATATGATAGATCTAATGAAACACAGCTACAATGATATAGATCTAACAAAATATGCATTTAACGTACAGATCTGACTTAAACGATTGAGAAACTAAAATACAATGCATAAATAAAGACAAACCGAGGCGAGTTATGAAACTCTTTCCTTAAGACAGATTGCTCCGGTATGGTGCCCACGGTAATAGCAACTGCCTTCCAAGATACAACGGCTTACGTCATCTGACTTTTCCCCTTAGAAAAGAAAATAGGGCCGAAAATTTAATTTAAAAAAAAATTGGCCAATTATTCCCACAATTCTGATTGGTATGATGACGTGTCTTCTGAATTCTGATTGGCCAGATGATTTAATGGGTATTTGTTTGTAAGGACTGATTTGGACACTTAATTAGGCACTTAGGACACCTAAAAAAGATAATCGTTTATAAGGACACATTTTATTTAATTGGACTCAATTACCCTTCTTACACTAAAAGCGCTTCCTTCGTCATCAGATTCTTTTCTCGGAGGAGGACGATGACGATGGCTTCCGAGAATTCACTTTTCCCTTCCTTCCTACCGATAAACAACCTCGAATTCCCCATCAACCTAGGTACCACCACCCCGGCCCTCGGCCTTTCTGCCACGGTTCATGATAACGGTAAAGACGATTACGATGAATGGGCAATTTGATAAGTATAACCTTGACGAGCTCAATTATAGATAGGGTAGTAGAAACCATGTTTTCTGGATCAATTGGTTTTAGTTAACAGTGCTTTTAAAGTTATGATTCCTGTTTGATCCTTTTTTGATTGGTGGATGTTTGTGATTCCATTAAAATGGTGAACATTTTGGACTGCAATTCAGTATGTCATTTCCCTTTGTGTTGTGCTTTTGTTTTACCTTTCTTCTTTTTGATCTTGACTTTCTGCATTTTGCACAATTGAGTGGCACATGAATTGGTCCCATTCTTGATGTTTTACCCTTTATACGTTATAAAACTAGCCATGAAGAATCGCACAACCTTATTCTTGAAGTGATTGTTGTTCTTTATAGAGCCATTGCTTCTGCTGCTATCGGTGGTTGCCTCTTTTAACATCTTTGTTGACTTGGATTATTTCTGATTTAGGTTGTGTTGGAACTTCTTACCGAGCTTTGGAGCTACTTTTTCTTAGCCCATTGAATGTGGGGTTTTTTCATTTCAAAGTATAGGTTCATCTTCTTAGAGTGTTTGTCACTTGTTAATTAGTTGTATACCTGCTTGTGTTGTCTGATGGTTTCTTAGGTTTAATCGAGTCTCACTCGATATATATGCTAAATTGTTCCTTGATGTTTTTAAAAAGGAGGTAATTGGACAAGAACACGAGGTTTGTTCTGCTCTCTACATCGCAGTTGCTGTAGTTATGTTTCGTGGCGAGATGCTACATTTACAAGTAATTAGCAGCACAAAGTTATGGTTTATCTGGGATTCATTCATTGACGTCATCTGCTTACTTATTTCCATGCCTTCTTTATTAGGCTCCCCACACGTCAGGGGATAAGGGAAAGTTTGAATATAAAAATTGCTCAACTAGTAATCTGAATAAAATCTTTACATGGCACTGCAGGGGATGAACTTTCTTATTTAATTCAATCGAAGGCTACTACTACTGTTAGGAGGAAGCATTTGCATTTCAACTTTGCTCTTGTCAACCTGGAAAAAGAGCGAGATTAGATACTTATTTTAGTAATTTCTGTTGCCTAAATTGCTCCCCATAAAAAACAAGGCTAAGTTCTCTCTTGTTCAAGTACAAGAATACTTGTGGTTCTCTGTTTTTAGCTATAATGATGCATTTTGTTGAAATTCGACAACTTTTTTACTATCTGTCTCTGATGAATGGGTGTTCCAAACTGTTTTTTTCTCTCCCTGTTTGGATAATTTGATGTAATTAATGCAACCGTGAACATGTTTTCCTAACATGTATATGAATGATTGGTTGAATTTCGAATGGGCTAATCTTTCTTCATTAGCTAAATTGTATTGCTTGCTAATAAATTTGACTGATTTCCGCATAGCTAAACGAGTGCACACGTACGTAAGCAGTGTTCTGAAATTTTGTGATGGGGTATAAACAGTGAGTGAAGCTGTCTTTTCTTGGCTTTTATAATCATGCAGACGTTCTTCCTCTGCTTAAACTTGATTCAGATGATTACATTTATTGATGGATCACTTAGTGAAGAAATGGGAGGGCTGATGCTTGCGCCAACAAAGATAATTTTTATGTAGCTTGATTCTCTGTTGTAATTATTTTACCTTGCTTCTATACTTTATTGACTGTTTTAACTTTATTTTCCTTATGGTAGACATTAGGAACTGGATTAGAAACATTGAGAAGCATGCAAAAGGATTTGGAAGGACAATTAACTCCAATCCTGGTTTGTGGCTTTGGCTTGAAGGAGACAAGTTCGGGCAGGCAGTCGATCTGTTGAGAGCAAAGCCACACTCTGGAAACTCCGCAAACGTTTTTGACATTATTACACTTGTTGTTTCATCTTATGTTTGTGTTGTAACATTCTGACATTGACTATATATTTGAATTGATGCAGTGACATCAAATGTCACTGCATATACAATATGATACACAAATTTGATAACTTTATAAAATAAGTGTAGTGTCATTCACATTAAGGGTGTAATCGAGCCGAGACAAGTCGATACTTCCTAGGGCTCGAGCTCAACTCGACTAAAAAATTTCGGGCTCGGAACTCGGCTCGAGCTTAATCGAGCCATAAACTGGCAAGATCAAACTTGACTCGCTAAGTATTTGATATAGCTTGACTCAGCTTGTAAACTCGATTTTTTCTTAGAGATCATTTAATTTTTAATAAAATATAAAAATATCGAGCTTGACTCGTCTAATAATTGACTCGAATAATACTTTTTGAATTATAAATAAATATTTTATAATAAATATAATTAATTAAATATTTATTTAATGAACCCCGATTACCTCATGAAGTACTCGGTCACTATATTTTGATACTCGTGATCGGCTCGGTTAGTTATTTGAGTAGCTTGACTCGAGCTTAAACTCAAAAAAAAACCGAATAGAGTTAAACTCTCTTGCGAGTCGAGTATGAGTAGCTCACGAGTAGCCCGGCTCACTTACAACCCTAATTGACATGTCAATTTATCATCAAATGTCACTACATCGCGGTGTCTCTGCACCTTCAAATGTTATAACATCGCGGTGTCTCTGCATCGCGGTGTCACTTCATCGTGGTGTCTCTGCATCGGGGGTGGTCACTGCATCACGGTGTCTCTGCATTTGGGGTGGTCACCGCATCACGGTGGTCACTGCATCGAAGGTGGCCACTGCATCGAGGTGGTCAATAGATCTGGGGTGGTTAATGCATCGCGGTGTCACTTCATCGAGGCGTCTATGTATCGCGGCGATCAATGCATCAAGGTGTCACTTCATCGTGGTGTCTCGCATCGCGGTGTCACTTCACCACGGTGTCTCTGCATCGCGGTGTCACTTCATTGTGGTGTCTCTGCATCGGGGTGGCCACTGCATCGCGGTGGTCAATAGATCGGGAGTGGTCAATGCATCGTGGTGGTCACTGTATCGTGGTGTCTCTGCATCGGGGGTGTCTCTGCATCGGGGGTGGTCACTGCATCGTGGTGTCACTTCATCGCGGTGTCTCTGCATCGCGGTGTCACTTCATCATGGTGTCTCTGCAATGGGGTGTCACTTCATCACAGTGTTTTACATCACGGTTTCTCTTAATCACGATGTTTTTGCATCACGTGTGTCTGTGATCGTCCAATTGTTACAACATCGCGATGTCTCTGCAATGAGGCGTCTCTGCATAGCGGTGTCTCTGCATCACGGTGTCTCTGCATCGCGGTGTCTCTACAATGCTGTGTCACTTCATTGCGGTGTCTCTGCATCACGGTGTCTCTTGAGTGTCACTGCATAATGTGTCACTTCATAAAATGTTGATATCATTGGATGTCACTGCATAAAGTGTCGTTGCATAAGGTGGGTGTCACTAAATAAATTGCTGCATAAGGTGTCGCTGCATAAATCGGTGCATAATGTGGGTGTCACTGCATCACGTCGATTTTAATGAAGAAAATTTCGATTTTCAGAAATTAAGTCGGAAAAATATCAAATGAAGCCTACAATCCTTTCAAAGAAAAATGAATTCTTGAAAATTTGTCAGGGCTCACGAGTCGAGTCGAGTCGACTATTAAACTAGTCGAGCCGAGTTTTATCGACTATTAAACGAGTCAACCCGAGTTTTATTGAATATTGAACGAGTCGAATTTGAACTTTTCTATTTATAACTCGATCGGCTTCAAGTTGGTTTTTTCTAGTCGAGACGAGCTTGAGGCTCAGGGAGTAACGACTTGGCTCGGCTCGGTTACACCCCTATTAACTCGATTCACATCATTGAGGATGAAAACATATGAAATACGGTAAAAGAATTATGTGGTGGTCGATGCGTCGCGGTGGTCAATGCATCGAGGTGGTCACAGCATCGCGATGATCAATGCATCCGGGTGGTCAATACATCGCGATGATCACCGGAAAAAAAACCTTTTCGCATCCAGAAAATAAAAAATAAAAATAAAAACATAAAATTTTAGCATCCAGAAAATTAAAAGAATCAACTCAAAAAAAAGCCACAGCAAATTGCAGCGCCTGTTATATACTGCCGAGATTTCGGCGCCTATTTTACTATATATTAATTAAGGGTAGATTGGTCCGTATACTAATTTTATGTCCTTATAAACAAATTAGATTTAAGTGTGTCCTATTTGCCTAATTAAGTCCAATATGTGTCCTTTTGGACAATTGCCCCATGATTTAACCACTCGACTTTTCCCTCAAGAAAAGCTAATTTGGCCGAAAATAATTAAATTAAATTAATTAATTTTGGACCGACTTATTTTAATCAGAATTCCTTTCCACATTATTCTGGAACCTTCCAACCGCCTTACGATTAACTAATTAATTTCTGGTTAAAATCAAACGAACTTTGTCCAAAAAATTAATAGTAACACCCGAACAGAACCGAGCCGAGCCGAGCCGGACAGACGGCGGCAACGCGCGTACGCGTGTGGAATTATCTAGGTCCTTCCTCCTGCACAAATGTGCCATGCCCCTTGGGGCACATTTATAAGAGCATACACTAGCTCTTATATATGGAGTTCAAGTCTCTCAAACTTCCAATGTGGGAGATTGAGTTGAGGTACTCCCTTCAACTCTTATCTCCAACACATTTTCAACCAACTTTAGGCATTAATTTCTCATTCACCCGATATCCGAATCGAGTGATTCCAAATCCAAACATTATCTACTCCTTGAGTAGAATATTTAGACGTAATAAGCTCCCGATGAATCACACCGGAGCATATCCGAAAATCGTGCTAAAGTTGACCGTTTCAAACCATTAAAATAGGATATCTCCAACAATCCCCCACATGAATGAAGATTAATGCAAATGCAAATGCAGATTCTGAAGAGAAGTCAGACGGAAAAATATTGCATCAGGAGAGGTAGCTTCTGGCCTTGAACCTGCCTTAGTGAAGTACTATCGGATTTACTAGGCTAATCAGTGAACTAGGTCTTGAACTATTCATCATTTAGTGTAAACCAAGACAATAGCACTCACATAATATTTCCCCTAGCACCTTTCGGTTCTCATGGTTGTGTCCGTCTCGGCCCTGGACAACACTTGGTTTCAGAAAGTGCTTTAGAGAATTCAAGCCTCAAAATTCTCACAGAAGCGGCCCCACTTCGCACTTACATAGGTGACCTCTTATCAAGAGTATTCTGCCCTACCCCACTTGAATATCAAGATATAGGAATAATTAAAATCTTCGCTTAACCTCATACCCTCTGCAGACAGCACTTTTATTCTCTCAGAATAGGTAAGTGCTAGACTGTTCCTCATAGCTTAGTTGTCCCTTTTGAACCATGATCTTGGGATCTCCAGTCAACATGGTTGGGTTGCCACTACAAGGAAACATGTATAATAGGCTTCAGTCCCATTCCGGTTGTCAAAACTGACATCTGATCTCTAGCTAAACCTTTTGTAAGCGGATCCACAAGATTCTCCTTCGATCTTATATAATCGATGGAAATCACTCCATTAGAGATCAACTGTTTAGTGGTATTGTGTCTACGGCGTATGTGTCGAGACTTACCATTATACATACTACTCTGTGCCCTTCCTATGGCCGACTGACTATCGCAGTGTATGCTTATAGCTGCCACAGGCTTAGGCCAACAAGGAACATCCTCTAGGAAATTCCTAAGCCATTCAGCTTCTTCATCAGCCTTATCCAGTGCGATGAACTCGGCTTCCATTGTAGAGCGAGCTATGCACGTTTGTCTCGTAGACTTCCAGGACACAGCAGCATCACCAATCGTGAACAAGTATCCACTGGTGGACTTCGAGTCTTTCGTATCTGATATCTAGTTGGCATCACAGTATCCTTCTAATACTGCTAGATATCTTGTATATCGTAATCCTAGACTCATAGTGTTCTTCATGTACCTCAACAACCTATTTAAGGCTTTCCAATGATTATGATATGGGTTACTCGTGAACCTACTCAGTTTATTCACTGCACATGCTAAGTCTGGTCGTGTACAATTGGTTATGTACATCAGACTTCCAATCACATGAGAATATCTCAATTGATCCACAGGCTCACCTCTATTCTTGGCTAAGTGCACACTTAGGTCAAGAGGAGTGCTCACTGGACTTTCATCAAAGACGTTAAATTTTTTCGAAACAGACTCAATATAATGAGTTTGTGATAACATAAGTCCATCGGGTACCCTAGAGATCTTGGTACCTAGTATTACATCCGCAACTCCTAGGTCCTTCATATCGAAGTTCCTTGCCAACATCTTCTTAGTATTCATGATGATATCATGAGTACTTCCTATTATCAGCATGTCATCCACATATAGACATACTATCACATAGGCATTAGGTGTGTTCTTAATGTAGACACATTTATCACACTCGTTAATCTTTAATCCATTTGACAACATAACATTATCAAATCTGATATGCCATTGTTTAGGTGCTTGTTTAAGCCCATACAAAGACTTATCGAGTCTACACACCTTACTCTCTTGCCCTGGAACAACAAACCCCTTGGGTTGTTTCATGTAAATTTCATCTTCCAACTCACCATTCAAAAAGGCAGTCTTCACGATATTTGATGGATTTTCAAGTTATTGACCGCAGCTATAGCAATGAGAACTCTTATAGAAGTGATTCTCGTCACTGGTGAGTAGGTATCAAAGAAGTCAAGGCCTTCCTTCTTCCGGAACCCTTGGGCCACCAACCTAGCCTTGTACTTATCGATAGAACCATCAACCTTTAATTTCTTCTTGAAGATCCACTTGCACCCGAGTGGTTTATTTCCTGGTGGAAGATCAACCAACTCCCAAGTGTGGTTTTGCATGATGGAATCTATTTCACTATTTATAGCTTCTTTCCAGAAAGAAGCTTCTGGAGTAGACATAGCCTCTGCATACGTCCGGGGTTCGTTTTCTACCATATAGGTCAGAAAAACAGGACCATAGGACTTTGAAGTCCTAGCCCTCTTACTACGACAAGGTTCCTCGGGTTCTTGAGGATCACCCTCCTCTTCAGACTCATAAGTCCGTTTGCTCGTGCTTGCTTCGTGTTTTTCTTTCTCCTTACAGGGAAAAATATCCTCAAAGAACACAACATTCCCAGACTCGATGATGACATTTTCATGTACATCAGGGACGTCTGATTTATGTACCAGAAACCGATAGGCACTACTATTGAGAGCATATCCAATGAATATACAATCAATGGTTTTAGGCCCTATCTTCACTTGCTTTGGTTTAGGTATTTCAACCATAGCCAAACACCCCCACACTTTCATGATTTTGTAGTTAGGCTTGTGACCCTTCCACAATTCATACGGGGATTCATCCTTCTTCTTAGAAGGAGTTTTACTAAGAATAGAGTTCGCTGAGAGGATAGCTTCCCCCCACAAGTTATGAGGTAAACCCCCCACAACTAATCAACATAGCATTCATCATCTCTTTCAGAGTTCGGTTCTTGCGCTCAGCAATACCGTTTGATTGAGGTGTATATGGTGCGGTCGTTTGATGAATGATGCCGGTGCCAGAGCAAAATTCATTAAACGGTGTATCATATTCGCCACCACGATCACTACGGACATTCTTTATCCGTTTGCTAAGTTGATTCTCAACTTCATTCTTATAATCCTTAAAAGCTTCAAGAGCTTCGTCTTTGCTTCTCAGCAGATAAACATAACAGTATCCGGTACAATCATCAATAAAAGTAATAAAGTACTTTTTACCGCCTCTAGTTTGTACAAAATTTAAGTTACATATATCAGTGTGAATTAAATCTAGAGGTTCCGTGTTCCTTTCAACCGTTGGAAACAGTGCTTTAGCTAACTTAGCTTCATCACATATTTGGCATTTGTGAATAGGATCAATTTTTATGTTGGGAATTAAATCTAGATTCATCATCTTTCGAATCGATTTATAATTAGCATGTCCTAATCTACAATGCCATAAACAAGAAGACTCAAGCAAGTAAACGGAAGCAGTAGTCGTCTTATTAGCCCTTTTTGGCACAACAGTTTTGGGTACAACGGTCATTACATTCATTTTGAACATACCATCTACCAAATACCCCCTCCAAACATACATATCAAATTTGGATAAAACTACTTTATCCCCACCAAAGACCATCTTGAATCCATTCTTCACCAGAAGAGCACTAGAAACAAGGTTCTTGCGCATGTCTGGAACATGCAGCACATTGTTGAGTGTGAGTTCTTTGCCAGAAGTCATCTTCAGTATGACCTTTCCCACACCTTCAGCCTTTGCAAAAGCAGAGTTTCCCATACAGAGTTGCTCGACCTCAACAGCCTTGTACTCAGAGAACATCTCTTTCAAAGAGCAAACATGGCGAGTAGCCCCTGTGTCAATCCACCATTCACAGGTATTCCCGACTGTGTTGCATTCAGAAACCACAGCCGACAGGTTCATCTCCTGCATGCCTTCAGCCACCACTTCAGCAACATGGGCATGTGACTTAACCTTTTTCTGTGACCTGCATTCACTTTGGCGATGCCCTGGCTTTCCACAGTTGTAACAGCTTCCAGTGAACTGTTGCTTGACCTTCACATTGTCTTTTGGACTTGATTAGGCTGCTTACGCTTTTTGCCTTTGTTGCTCACTTCGACCAAGTTCGCCTTGGACTGGCCCATCAGAAAGCTTCGTTTTGACCTCTTGTTCTGCTCCTCAATCCGCAGACGCGTTGCTAGCTCTTCCATAGTCATCTCTTTCTGCTTGTGCATCAAGTAATTCTTGAAATCCTTCCAAGAGTAGGGAAGTTTTCCAATCACAACAGCAACCTGGAATTGTTCACAAATCATCATTTTTTCCTCCAGGATCTCGGAGATGATCACCTGTAGCTCCTCAATCTGACCGACAACAATCTTGGAGTCTACCATTTTGTAGTCCATGAATTTGACCACAGCAAATTTCTTTGAGCCAGCATCCTCGATTTTGTACTTTTTCACCAAAGCCTGCCACAAGGATTTAGCAGACTTCTGTGAGCAATACACCCCATAAATCGAGTTCTCCAAAAAAACTCAGGATGTAGTTCTTGCCCAGGAAGTCAGAGTGCTTCCACGCATCCAAAGCCGTGACAGAGGCATGATCTCCTTCCTTCAAGATAGGAGGATCCTCAGTCAGCATCCGTGCCAAGCCAAGAGTGGTCAGATAGAACATCATCTTCTGTGGACACCTCTTGTAGTTCAAGCCACCAAACTTTTCCGTTTTTTCCCCTTGAGGTCCGGAATTGTTTTGCGCAGGTGCAGCAGTAGGCATAGCAGAGGTACTCCCTTGCTCAGTTGTTGCCATTTCTATAAACACAGAAAAGTGACAAATCAAGTTCTGTTCGTCCTCAAACGAACGTAATACCAAGAAAGAGTAGAAACAGAGTTATCAGTTTGGCCTCAACCAAACTGAAGCAGGATATAAATAAATTAAAACAATCTAGCAGATCTTTAATTTAACACGTAAAAAATATCCTCTAACACATGAATTCAATCTGTCTTAAGCTTGTTGGTAATAAGTGTCGTGTGTGCAGTGATTTACGGAACAGATCCGTAATTCACGGATATAATTATGGAAATTAAATGCAGAAAATAACAACTCGAAATAAAATCTAATTATTCAGATCTAGCAAATAAAAGCGATTATGGTGCAGATCTAATAAATTAACAGAACTATATTATAGATCTAATGAAACACATCTACTATGATATAGATCTAACAAAATATGCAATTAACGTATAGATCTGACTTAAACGATTGAGAAAACTAAAATACAATGCATAAATAAAGACAAACCGAGGTGAGTTATGAAACTCTGTCCTTAAGACAGATTGCTCCGGTACGGTGCGCACGGTAATAGCAACTGCCTCCCAAGATACAACGGCTTACGTCTTGGATTGAGAGGAACTTTAACAATCCAAGCTCCGGCGAACTTACAACGTGGTCCGACTTCTCTTCGACTCAAAAAACTAACTATATGCTCGACCCTTTTAGTAATGGAAGACACAAGAGAAAACTGAATGCCCTAACCTTCATCATTGGGGTTTTTTATATAGTGGAGGGGAGGAGCCAATGCTTGAATGTGATTGCCAGAACACATCATCAGACTTTTCCCCTTGGAAAAGAAAATAGGGCCGAAAATTTAATTTTAAAAAAATGGCCAATTATTCCCACAATTCTGATTGGTCGGATGACGTGTCTTCTGAATTCTGAATGGTCAGATGGTTTAACCAGTCTACTTTTCCCTCAAGAAAAGCTAATTTGGCCGAAAATAATTAAATTAAATTAATTAATTTTAGACCGACTTATTTTAATTAGAATTCATTTCCACATTATTGTGGAACCTTCCAACTGCCTTACGATTAACTAATTAATTTCTGGTTAAATTCAAACGAACTTTGTCCAAAAAATTAATAGTAACACCCGACCCGAGCCGGACGGACGGACAGCGGCGGCACGCGTGAGGAATTATCTAGGTCTTCCCTCATGCACAAAAGTACCATGCCCCTTGGGGCACATTTATAAGAGCATACACTAGCTCTTATATATGGAGTTCAAGTCTCTCAAACTTCCAATGTGGGAGATTGAGTTGAGGTACTCCCTTCAACTCTTATCTCCAACACATTTTCAACCAACTTTAGGCATTAATTTCTCATTCACCCGATATCCGAATTGAGTGATTCCAAAGCCAAACATTATCTACTCGTTGAGTAGAATATTTAGACGTAATTAATAAGATCCCGGTGAATCACACCGGGGCATATCCGAAAATCACGCTAAAGTTGACCGTTTCAACCCATTAAAATGGGATATCTCCAACAATCTCGAATCTAGTGACCCCAACATCAGCACTGAGCCATCCCATTCTTTGGTAGTTTCCCCCTCGTAATCCCATGAAATTTAATATTGATACAGCTTTTAAGCAATACTCCGCAGCAGTCGGTGGGTTAATTCATGATAGCAACGGCAATATCCTTCACTCCTTCTCTAGGAAGCTCGAAGGTGGCAACGATATCCCCTGGATATGGCCAAGTGGTGAGGAGCGGGGTGTTATAATGACAGCCAGACCCTAAACTGGAGGTCAGCGGTTCGATTCCCTTAAAAGGGGTTGATTTCCGATTGATAACACCCTTCAGTGATGGGGAACCAGCAAGCCCCTGAGTCTAAGCTCTAGGTTACCTGATTAACATCTTTCCACATTCATGTGGGATCGGGGGTGGGGGGGCCTCACGGTTAGGGATTAACCGTTTTTAAACGATGTAGTGATTGGAGAAGCCCTTGCGGTCTACCATGCGATCATTTTCACAATCACTTTGGGCTTCTTTAATGTGATTTTTTTAGGGTAATTTGTTTTACTCTTTTAGAAATTGAAATCTCCGGATCTGGATGTGTCACATTTGAGCAACATCATTGAAGATTGTCGTACGTTGTTGGCGTGTTTTTCTTTTGTGAATTTTTCTTTCATTAAGATAACCGGTAACATCCGAACCCTCTTACTAGTTAACGAATGTCTCAATTTACTTGGTAGTGTGACCTGGGGATTATCTCCTCCAAATGTAATGTTGGCGGTTTAACATACAAAGAGAAATGAACGATGTTCTTCCCCTTGAAAGAAAACTTCATGAAAGTTATTTCTCTCTAAAGCTTTTATTTTTCATACTGTGCGAAGGTGAAGATGTGGTGTTTTATGGTTATATATGGTGGTTGTTTGAATTAGGGGTACAAACGATTCGATCTGAATCAACTTATCAAATCGACCTACACTTTGAGTTCGTTTGAGAAGAAAAAAAAAATTACTAATGATTGGTTCGATTAAATTTTGATCATGCTCAAGTTTAGCTCGATAATGCTCGCTAAAATTTTAAGTACTTTCAAACTCGAATTCAAGCTCGAGCAGCTTAATAAACAAACGTAAAGAAATACAAGCAAAAACTAGTTATGTCTAGTTAGTTAGGCATAACTAGTTAAACTTGTGTTTCATTTTTAGTACATATTTTGGAAACCTCGTCGAGGAACAAAACCACGTTGAGTTCGGAGGAGCCACCCGGTGCAACGGCCGCCTCAACTTTCCTCTTCCACCGTTGTGCATTCTTTTTCGTTTCTACCGCCTTGGGTCCACTCATGACCTCTCGAACACATCTTTCCACCTCGTCTCTTGTAATTAATCTGTTCTCGGCTTCGCCTCTAGATAACCTAACCCCGACTTTGAGTTCTTCCACCAAGAATCTCGCATCGGTTACTTGATCACCCCATTGAGGAAATGTCAACACCGGAACTGCGCTTGCTAGTGCCTCTATTGTTGAATTCCAGCCACAATGAGTGATAAAACAAGCTATAGATGGATGAGCCAAAACTTGCACTTGTTGACTCCATTGTACAACCTTACCTTCGTTTTTTTCGAAAAGCAATTCAAAACGTATCAATAGAATTTCAGATTAAAACTTAGAACATGAAACGTTAAATCTTTCAGATCGTACCTTTATCGCCCGATTTTTCCAAGAATTCATCTGGGAGAACATGTGGTTGATATGTTGTTCCTTTTACAGGAGACCTTAAAACCCACAAGAAGTTAACTCCAGAATTGAGAATCCCATAGGCCATCTCAGTCACTTGTTCTTGCTTCAAGAACACGATGCTGCCGAACGAAATGTAGACGACTGATGACACCGGTTTCGAGTCCAACCACTCTTTACAATCATCAGCTTTGATCATATCACCACTAACATTCGAGCCTAAATCCGTCGGAAATTTGAACATCGGGCCTATAGTCTTAACAGGACAGATTTTCGACATGTAATCTATAGTCTCCTGTTCGAGTTCGTAGACAGTGTCCATTAGTATGCAGAAATTCTTGGACAAGTTCTTGAATTGACCCAATATAGCCCCTCCCAGATATGAATACGGAGATCCCGGATGCAAGAAACTTGGAATCTCGTCATACTTCAACAATGGCATCCCGGGTAATTGGACATCGATTTCAGGATCAGATACAGTTGGAAAAGGAACCAGACTATGGTGATAGTGATAATAAGCCGAAAAACTCGCACAAGATTGCACCCAAAGCGTAGCACTCGGGATTTGAAGGCTCTCAGCAACATCAGAAACCCATGGCATAAAAGGGTTAATGATCAAACACGAAACAGGGGTACCTTTTGCTTCATGTTTCTTGAGCATTTCAGGAAGTTTTCGTCGTCCAATTTGATCGAGATGATTCATATATACTTCAAAACGGTATGGTTTAGACCCATTGCCTGCATCCCATTCATCTTCAAGAAACTCTAAACTGATCAATCCTTTTCCATGTCGATCGTCGATTTTATTGGCTTTCCTGATTTCATTGCCAATGAGTTCTGGTACGCAGAAGGTGATAATCATACCCTTTGAAGCAAGGATTTTGCCCAATCTTAGGAGAGGATTTACATGTCCTTGTCCAGGGAAGGAGACTAAGAAAATATGGAGCTTGTTATTTTGCGTCAGAGAATCCATTATTTTGGTATTCGAATGAATGCAGAATGATGCTTAATTAAAATGTTAACGTTCACTTTAATATAGGGTTATTTTTGTGTCGATCATTGTTAATGACACCATAGTCGATTTACACGAGCATCACATTTCACATTTCGGGCAAATTTTGAATTTACCGAGGTTGAAATATGCTATCGATTCCTACCGACTCTAAAATCGTGTTTTGTATATAAATTTAATTCTAAAGAAGTCGAATTTCGCTTTGATGCACGAACGATAGATTAATTATGATATCATTAGCAATGTTATTTTTGGGTTTGGTTTGTTTTGGTATTTTGAAGACAAAAAATGTTTGTGTTACATTTTGTTATGATACTATCGTTATTCTTTGAAAACAACCCTTAAAAGTTACAACACAAATTCATCAAAATTGTGTATTTTTTTAAATTATACAAAAAAAATATCTTAAGACAACAATTTTGTTCAATTTTTGCCTTTAAAGTTAAACGTCTTTCACACTTATTGATTCTGATCAAATTTTAGCTAGAATGTTGTAAGTTTTTATGAGTTCATTTTCAAATATACATCACCACCAATGTTGAATATATATAACAAATAACATCAAACTTGATTTAGGTCAAATGATTATTATTATTTTTAGTTCGATTTGAGTGAGAATAATCTATCACTAGACGTGAAAATATATAAATTCAATTTAAAATACTCATGCCCTCATGTACTTGTCCTCTCGATTTAGGTGATCTCAAATAATTATTTATTTATTTCATAAAGGTGTTAATCTCATTTAGGTGTCCTTTTCAGATTGAATTACGGGTCATCCAGATTATTATTATTATTTTTATTTTTATTTTTATTATATTTTTTTTTTTTTTGAAAAGGAATTATTGTTATTTTTTTGAAAGGGAGCCATCCAGATTACGACCCGTCCGACTTTAATGACTAAGCGAAAATGTCATAAATGTGTATAGAATCATCTCCTTACATGAAACAAACACATGCAGCTCGGAAAATGAAAGTTACTGTGTGGTGAGGAAATTTAAGGATGAAGTGACGGGTGAACGATCAAAACCAGTGTTTAAATCTTAAAATAAAGCGTGTGTGTGAATGCGCTATACGCGTGGTGTCTCCGTAGTGTGAGACACCACACAATAATCTCAATAAAGTCGGACGGGTCGTAATCAACTTTCCGAATGCGTATTGCAGGGGTGGATCAAAGAAGTTATTTTAGATGGGTCACCGGAACCTAAAACTATATTATGGATCCAAATGTTTGTTCCACTTGAGTCATCAGAATTTAAAACTATAGTTTTTAACTACGAAACGACATTTTTTAACATGTAAGCTATATCGTTTTAATACTAAAAATCTCGATACCGGTGGCCACGCGTGACTTCATCCTCAACACATAGATCGCCAGATTATATTGTGTGTGTTGGAGATATAAGCCAAATCGCATGAAATGGGGCTTAGAACATGTGTCGAAACAGTCAACATTAGCGTGAATTTCAGATAAGCTCCGGTATGATTCACCGGGGGCCTGTTACTTCAAAAAATACTACTCAAGGAGTAGCTGATGTTTGGATTTGGAATCACTCGATTCGGATATCAGGTGGATGAAAAATTAATGCCTAAAGTTGATTGAAAAAGTTGTAGGAGAAGGGAGTTGAAGAGAGAACCTCACTCCATTCTCCCACATTGGAAACTTGAGTGTTGAGAACTCAAGTAATAAGAGATTGTGCATCTCTTATGCATGTGACCCAAGGGTCAAAACACTTTTGTGTAGGAGAGGGACATAGATAATTCCACATGCGTGCGCCGCTGCCGCCTACCGGCTTGGCTCGGATGTTACTGTTAAATTTTTGGACAAAATTTCTTTATGAAATTTACCGAAAATTTAATTTAAATCGGAATTAACTTTTCTTGAGGGAAAAGTCGAGCGATTGAGTCATCCGACCAATCAGAAGCATTGGGGATGTAGACTATTAAGTCAAACTGCCATTTGACTTTTCTTGAGGGAAAAGTCGGCCGAATGTGTCATCCGGCCAATAAGAATTGAGTATTGGCTCATCCTCTCCACTATATAAAGAACCCCATGAGTGAATGTTAGATCATCAAAAAAATTCTTGTCTTTTCCACCACACTATCATATAGATCTAGTTTTTGAGTCGAAGAGAAGTCGGAGCACTCTGTAAGTTCACCGGAGCTCGGATTTTTGAAGTGCTAAATCTGAGATGTGAAGCTGTTGTATCATGGGAGACAGTTGCTACTACCGTGGGCACCATAACGGAGCAATTTATCTTAAAGAAAGAGTAGCTACACGTATCAGTTTGATCTTTAATCCTTTATTTTATGCATAGTACTTTTGCTTATCGTTTTGATTTTGTTAGATGTGTTAAATAAAACAAATTTTCTTTTCGAGTTATTTATTTTGTGTTTTTATTCCGTAATTACCTCCGTTAATTACGGATCTGCTCCGTAAATCACTCCACACACGATACATTTTCCGAACAGTGAGAACCGACCTCCAAAACCTACGAGAAGTCGATTCTTGGCTCCACAACTGATTTTCAAAAGACCAGTTCTACTGTGATACACATGTAAGGCGGGGCACGAGTAGAATGTACATGTTGTAAATAAAAGCCCATTTTGTTTCAATGAGAAATAAGGACAATTTGCACCGTTCTAATGGCGGTTTTGCTAATGGGCATGATACAACCACAACCAAATTGCACAACCAATTGACATAACATTAATCTCCGCCATTGATTAATGTGGGACCTAAATCAATCAATATAGGTCCTACAATAATCAATGTTGGAGATTAATGTTGTGTAATTTGGTTGTGGTTTTATCATTTCCCTTTGCTAATAGCTTCGTTCTTTTGAAAATATTACCCAAAACTCATATATTCATTTAATTTTTTTAATATTACTAGCAAAATGCATGTGCTTTGCACGTATTAGGCTATTTTTTTTTTTTTTTTTTTACTATCATCTCTATATTGTTGACAATGCATTTAATTTATAAAATAATTTTATGTTAAATAATGACAATTGTCATACAATAACTTTATGCTTGGTAGAATTAATTTATTTCTTACTTATATATAGGCATTGAATCAAATTTGTCATGTTACATTTTTTTCTTTTAAATATGATAAGCTTTTTTTAGTAATAAAATCATGTATTTTATTGGTACCGAATAAAGATTTGTCTCAAGTATCTATTTCTAAGTTCATTCTAACCTTAAGAACGCCATCAAAATAAAATATGTCCAAAAAATCGTGTAATGTTAAGATCAAGTACATACCGTTGTACTAAAACCAATTGATGTTAATAAATGCGCAACTATATTTCTTTAGGCATTCAAGAGTGTGGGCAATCTGTCCCAACACCCCCCTCAAGTGTTGGCAATCTGGCCAACACTTGCACAATTTTTTCATTCAAGAGTGTGGACAATCTGTCCCAACACCCCCCCCAGTGTGGGCAATCTGTCCCAACACTTGCACAATTTTTTTTTTAAATAATGTTTCAACCAGGGTTCGATCCCGTAACCTCTGGCTCTTATACCATGTTAAAATCAAGCGCTTACCGTTGTACTAAAACCAATTGGTGCCAGTAAAGGCGCTACTATATTTCTTATCATTTATCATATCATTTAAGAGTGTAAGCAATCTGTTCCAACACCCCCCTCAAGTGTTGGCAATCTGTCCAACACTTGCACAATTTTGTTTTAAGTAATGTTCCAACCAGGGTTCGATCCCGTAACCTCTAGCTCTTATACCATGTTAAGATCAAACGCTTAACATGGTATAAGAGCCAGAGGTTACGGGATCGAACCCCTGGTTGGAACATTATTTAAAAAATTGTGCAAGTGTTGGGACAGATTGCCCACACTTGGGGGTGTGTTGGGACAGATTGTCCACACTCTTGAATGAAAAAATTATGCAAGTGTTGGCTAGATTTCCAACACTTGAGGGGGGGGGGGGGGTGTTGTGACATATTGCCCACACTCTTGAATGCCTAAAGAAATATAGTTGCGCCTTTATTAATACCAATTGGCTTTAGTACAGCGGTAAGTACTTGATCTTAACATGGTATCAGAGCCAGATGTCATGGGATCGAACCCTGGTTGGAACATTATTTAAAAAAGAAAATGTGCAAGTGTTAGGACAGATTGCCCACACTTGAGGGGGGTGTTGGGATAGATTGCCCACACTCTTGAATGCCTAAAGAAATAAAGTTGTGCCTTTACTGACACCAATTGGTTTTAGTACAACGGTAAGCGCTTGATCTTTAACATGTAATGTTTTAATTAGATATATTTTATACTTACATTTGATTACAACAACAAATACTCTTTGTTAAATAATTTATTGCCGGTCAAATTTGATAATCTTAAAGGAAAATGATCATTAATTGTGTCACGTGAGTATTAATGATTTATAGTTATTCTAAGATAAACTAATTGTACAAGCAAAAAACCGTACGAATAATAATCGCACGAATTTATTTGAAGGATATTTATATTGTTCGTTTAAGTATTATTAATGCTTTATTCCTCACTTTTGTGATGCTATTTGCATTTTTTTCTCAAGTGGCATAAAGTGGTTGAACTTGACCAGTCTGTCCACTACTACCATGATGACTTCATTTACTTTAGACTTGGGCAATCCATCTATAAAATCCATTTGAGTTGGGACCATGAATGTGAGGAATTTGGTAATGGGTGGAGCAATACTTGAGGTTTATCATGTAGACTTTTGCTTTGGCGATAAGTAATACACCTTTGGATCATTTCATGAACATCCTTCTCTAAGTGGGGCCAATAAAAGTCTCTTTGTACCAAAAGGTGGAATATCATGTAGGTTGTGGGAGGATGTAAATCATGGTGACTCAACCAGTAACAAAGGCCGTGATAAGTAATACAGCGGAGCCTCCCAAAGGATTTTTCTCTTTATGTTCGCTGCCGGTCTCGAACCCATCCTGTACCAACTTCAACCCTTGTTACCAGTTGAGCTACCCATGCGGGTGCCAATAAAAAGTCTCTTAATCCTACTATAACACGCCCTGAACCCTGAATGACCCCCTATTGGACTTTAGTGCAACTTCCCTATCAATTTGGATCTTGAACTTCTAAAAACCATGGATCTCAAATGTTCATGGGGTTCCTATGTATATCCTCCTTTTGTACTTAAGAAATCTCATGGTGTATAGTGTAGAGCGGATTTAAAATTGTACTAACCATCAGTGCCCGAAGTTTTTCCTCCGCGTCGAGGTCACCCTTATAGTTGAATGTTACTTCCTGCATCCAAGAAGAGGATATTGTGCTCACAACACACGGTGGTCCCTAAACATGACTTAGCATGTACAAGGCATCAACCACTACATTTTCACTTCTCTTTTTGTACACAATAGTGAAATCCAACCCAAGTAACTTGGTCACCCCTTTTTGTTGTTGATGTGATCCAGTCCAAGCAAGTTGAAGACAAGCCCATAAAATGCACTATCTATATTATTGGGCTTAAGGAGCATGAAGATGGACTTGGATACATTAATTAAAAGACTTCTAATCAACGTATCCAAGTCCATCTTCAATGATGTGATCCAGTCCAAGCAAGTTGAAGACCAGCCAAAATATGCACTATCTATATTGTTGGGCTTGAAGAGCATGAAGATGGACTTGGATACGTTAACTAGAAGTCTTTTAATTAATTTTTATGTCAATAAGGGCGCTAGCCCATTTGTTTGGGGCGCCACTTTAGTCCTTTGTATTATTTTATGATGTTTTAAGTAGTAATAGGCCAAAAGCCCATTAGGGGAGTTGCCTATATGTTAGTATATTGGGTTAAGTCTTTATTTTTATCAAATAAAAGCCATTTGTGCTTATTATAGTCAAGTTAGGTCCACTAGAAAATAAAGTGACGAAAATTACTATGTAATTTATCTACATTGCATTGGAGTTTGTTAGCCATTTATTTTGTAGCCTATATAAAGGCATTCTACTTGTAATATTAGAAACACAGGTTATTATTGAGATTTAGTAAAACTTTTTCTTAAGTCGTGTCGACTTAAACAAATCACTTTCGAGTGAGTGGCTTCTTTGTCGTAGAAGGCACACCCTTTCAAGAACGAATCAGCGTCGCGAGCGAGACGTTGTTTATTCTTGGCCTCAGTCCTAGGTCGGAGACGCTAGGTCTAGGTAACCCATAGCTCGTTATTGATCCCTTAGCCATTTCCTGGGCACGTATCGTGTCAGTTGGTAGCAGAGCACAACAACTAAGATATCAAATATCCCATTGTTTTCTTTTCTTTATTTTCGTATTATCAAAAAAAAAAATTTATTTGTTCTTGTTTTCTTTTAATTTTCGTCCCCTACCCAGCCATAAATCTTTAAATCTTCATCCATCCTTCACGGAAAACTTGAAGATTCTTCAAATCTTCAAACCTTCATCCCAAGAACCCTAATTTTCTTTTTCCAAACCTGTTTTTGTATCAGGCTGATCCCTAACCAAAAACCATCTAAGAAATTCAAATTTTTACACATCTCAAACACATCTCGATCTACAATTTTTGTCTTTATACCCAATCTAGATTCGACGCATATCTTGCCTAAAATTGCCGATCAATACAAACAATCTGTCCAGAAAAACTGCAGCCGTCAATCGTCGGTCATTTTAGATTTCTATGCTTTAGAAGACTCCAAATTACTTGAAAATTGGTGACCGTATAAAAAAAATACTCTAATCTACAACTTTTATCTTTTGAGGTTTTCCAAATTCGCTGTATTTTGGTCGTAATTGGCAGCGTAAGACACTGTTATCAATCTGAAAGTTCTGACAGATTGCACCAGTTTCTGAAAAACGATTGTTTGAGTGACTTCTATATCTCAAAGAAATCTGAAATTTTGACACCTTTTAGAAAACTCTCTGTTCTACAAATTTTGTCTTTTGAGTTTTCCCAGATTCGTTATATTTGCTTCACAATATACATGAAACTTCCCTGCTTAAATTCTGGAAATCCTGACAGCATCATGTTTAGGGCTTGCTCATTATTCTAATTTGTTTGTAAAGGGTATTCCTACGATAAAGAGAGTGAGGGTGAGTGCAAACACGAGAGTTGTGAGGTACAAATGGCATTGCCACCGTTTCGTGGTACACGTGATGGCGATGCATATTTTGAGTGGGAAGCTAAGTTGGAGCAGATTTTTGCATGCCATACATATTCAGACAAGAAGAAGTGTGATCTTGCACAACGTCATTTTATTGGAAATGCTGTGATATGATGGAAAAAATTAAAATTTTTGAGGCGTATGCATGGGGAACCAGAGGTTAGTACTTGGACTGAAATGAAACGGGAAATGAAGCAACGTTTTGCGCCCCTTCGTTACTTGAGTTAGGTTGAAGAGTCTAACAATGTGGAAAATGAGATATTGAAAGAAAAGAAGTGTAGGATTGTTGAGCCGGTACATCAAGAAAGTAGGGATGGATGGAAGAAGGAATCTGAATGCAAGTGGCAAGCGTTGCGCGATAAATGGAAGAAGGAAGATGAGGTTAGGAAGCAAAGGTTGCGGGAGGCTGAACTATTATGGGCCAAGTATGATGAGGCCACACGGGTGGTTTCAGTTAAAGAGGTTGTTAATTCTAGTGAGGCAGCGTTGATAAATGAGAACGGTGCGCATGCGGCCGAAGTAGTTCCCGGTGACGAGGCATTAGTTGTGGACGAGATAGTTCCCATTGCTGAGAAATTTATTGCCAGTCAAGTTGAGAGTAATGTTGCGCGTGCGGAACCTGAATTTGTGAATGCACCTGATATTGTGGAAGAGAAAATAGAGATGTCAGAGGTGTCTATTGTGGAGAAAGAACGCAAAGATTTGATTGTGGTTGAGGCACAAACGGATACTATGCTATTGAATTTTTGTTCCAGCTATGTTTTGTCTTCTGTGCAGGTACATGAGAATCATCCATACGAGGAAGAAACCGGGTTGTTGGATCAATCCAATGCAGCCCCTATATTGCCTTTGAGTTCTCGTGATCTAGATGATATTGATGGCAAGCCGGAGCATATTTTTATTGATCCATTTGTTGCACATGGTACTGCCCATCCTAGTCTGAATGGCAATGATTATATTGCTCCCTTTTCTGGCTTCATCGTCGATATCCAGCCGAGGGTTTGTTCTTTTGTTCCAGTGGTGAAGCTTGGCTCATATGTCAACGGTCAATTAGTTTGCGGTCGTGTATCACCTTTGTATTTGACCCCGGGATTTCGTTGTGGATTTTTGTGGTTTGTTCGAGTTTGGTTTTTGTTGATGAGTTTCACGACATCCTTCTGATTCGAGGACGAATCCATTTGAATCGGGAGGGAATGATGTGATCCACTCCAAGCAAGTTGATGACCACCCCATAAAATGCACTATCTATTTTATTGGGGTTGAAGAGCATGAAGTTGGACTTGGATACGTTAATTAGAAGTCTTTTAATTAATTTTTATGTCAATAAGGCCAGCCCATTGTTTGGGGCGCCACTTTGGTCATTTGTATTATTTTATGCTGTTTTTAAGTAGTAATAGGCCAAATGTCCATTAGGGGAGTTGCCTATATGTTAGCATATTAGGTTAAGTCTTTATTTTTAGCAAATAAAAGTAATTTGTGCTTATTATAGTCAAGTTAAGTCCACTAGGAAATAAAGTGGCGAAAAGTACTATGTAATTTATCCCACATTGCTTAGGTGTTTGTTAGTCATTTATTTTGTAGCCTATATAAAGGCATTCTACTTGTAATATTAGAAACACAGATTATTATTGAGATTTAGTAAAACTTTTTCTTAAGTCGTGTCGACTTAAACAAATTACTTGCGAGTGAGTGGCTTCTTTGTCATAGAAGGCACACCCTTTCAAGAACGAATCAGCGTCGCGAGCGAGACACTGTTTATTCTTGGCCTCAGTGCTAGGTCGGAGACGTTAGGTCTAGGTTCCCCATAGCTCGTTATTGATCCCTTAGCCTTTTCCTGGGCACGTATCGCGTCAGTTGTAGTGCAGTAGTGGCCCTCCGATCCAGAATGAACTTCATACTCTGTAACTAGTTTTGATGACAAAAGGCCTGCATTGAATATATGGCTTCCATTTAGTTATTGCCATGGAGTGTGTTAGGAGTTCCTTCTCATAGATGAACAATATAATCTTCTTAAAGTTGAAAGCCTTGCTTATATAAGCCACAAGTTTCTTGTTTTTTTGTAAAACAACTCCTAAGCCTTTTCCACATGCATCTGTTTCAATGCAAAAAAGCAAAATGAAATTCCAAAATCTAGCAAGAAAAGTACTAGTGATTAGCACATGGTCTCCTTGAGTTTCTAGAATGCTTTTGAGGCACTCTGCGATCAACAAAGCCCATCTTTTTGAGTCGGTCATTCAGGGGCTTAGCAATAATCCCAAAGTAAGGCACAAATCTCCTATAGAAACCTGTTAGGCCCAAAATCCCTCTCGGTTCAGTCACATTATAGGGTTGGGGCCAATCCGACATGGCTTAAATCTTTCCTGGGTCAGCATGTACTTCACCCTCATGATTGATATGGCATAAGTATTCCACATTGGTTTGTCCAAAAGAGCATATGTATGTGGAAAGCCATGTCAGGGCTGAAGATTAAGATGTCATCAAAAAAAATACCAGCACAAACTTCCTCAGTCAAGGTCTCAGCATCTCATTCATACTTCTCTGGAATGTGGCTAGGGCATTTGTGAGCCCAAATGGCATCACTTTGAATTCTAACCGGCCATGATGAGTTACAAAGACGGTCTTCTGGACATAATCTTCCGTCATCGAATCTTATAGAATCCATACCTCGGGTCTATTCTTGAAAATGCCCGATCACTCCCTAACTTATTGAACAATTCAACAATTAGAGGAAATCGGTAGCTATCTTTGACAGTCAAGTCATTCAACTTTCTGTAATCCACACAACATCTCCAGGTTCCATTTTTCCTTTTCACAAGGAGCAAGAGTGATGAATATATACAACTATTATGTTGTATAATCCCCCATTGTAGTATTTGATCCACCAACTACTCCATTTTATCCTTTTGACAGTGAGCATACCTATAAGGTTTTAGTTTCACAGGTCCATCACCTTCTTTCAAAGTTATGGGATGCTCATAGCCCTTCTTCGATGGCAATCATTGGGAATTTGCAAACACGTCATGATACTCTTCTAGAATATTAGTAAGTTCAATAGGCACAAGATTCACGACATGTTTTTGTATCAAGTTGAAGCACCCCGGGGAGTCCATATTTCCCTTTTCTCCATTCCTTAGTAATCAATTTACAATTGATAATCTTAAGTTAAGTTTCTTATGTGTAACTTCTCAGCTTAATTTGTTCTCTCTTGTTAGTGAAAACCATCTATGTTTTGTTGAAGTCAAGACTATTGGATTGTACCATTTCATCCAATTCACCCTTAATACCATGTCAAATCCTCTCAACTTGATCAATCTCACATCTTATTGGAACTTAACCCCTTGCATGATCCAAGGAAAGTTAGAACACTTAAACTCACTCACCATTCTGTTTACATCTACTACTGTGATTATTAACATGTGGTGAGTCGGTTATGTCAATATGTAGGAAGGTGGGAGATGCACCACTGTCTATGAGGATTGTAATTGCATCATCTTGATCACCTTCACAATTGATTCCATTATTACACATTGAATAACGATTTAAATTATACTAAATTTTTAACTAAATGTGAAGTGTTCCTACTCTAAGTTGCGTGCATGCATGTTGCATTGTAATTAACGTAGAGTATGTGTTATTTTTAGTATCGATTGATTTGTGACAGTGGATTATCGATATTGTGTAATATCTTACTTTATGTTATTAAAAACTGAATATGTGAATCTTGTGTTATCTTAAAGAAAATGAAGAAAGAATGCGGTGTTAGGCTGCAATTGTAACAATTGCACCTATGCTTCATCTTATATATATGGTAGGTACAATTAAAATTACCAATTGAAATTGAGTAAAAGTAGCTTTGTAAATTCTTAATGAAAAGTTGAAAGAAAATATAGGCTTTAAAAAAAATATAGGCTTTAAAATGTGAAATTTGAACATGTGTCTATAATTAGGAACGATATATTACTTTATGATGTTTTATTTTTATTATTTATTAATGAATTATTGCTAGGAACATTTGGTGAGCATGGAATTTTTGTCAAGGAAGGTTGAAATAGTTTATGTGAAATTATGTTATGCTATATGTTTTGTTACTATTGCATGAAGTGTTTTATAATAGATTGTTACTAATTTTTATTTTATTTTTGGTTTCGGTTTCCTATATATGAATGGATTTTTTGTTTTTTGTTTTTTTCGTTAAAACAAAATAAACATTTGCAGAATGAAAAAGTTATCAAACATCTTCAAATTTCCAATTTTGGTTATGTATAGTATTCAGTGTTATGAATATTATTCTTTTGTAATTGTAATTAGTCTAGTATTACCTTTATGATGTAATAAGTCATTTACTTTACTTTTCTTTCTGTACTAGTACTAGTTAAAACCCGGACTCCGTGCAACGTACGGAGTGCCCATGCTAGATGTTTATCTTAATGTCAAAAACTATTAAATATAAAATACATTTTAACTAAAATATCACTCCACACATTTTAAATACAACACAATATAAATGACAAAATTTAGCCGGCATTGATATTATACAACAAATTATGATGTCAATTATTTAACATGACGACAATTAGACAAATGTTTTCGACTTACTTACATAGACACATCGACACAAAAAACAAAAGTTCCAAACTACATTTAACACTCATCAATAAAATACATTTACCATGGTATTAGTAAAAATTGGTCTTTATTCACACTAAAACTAACCAACGGCGTGCTTATGCTATAAGTTTTAACTTATTTGACGATATTAAATACGAAGAAATGTAGCATGTAACGAACCGCACCCTATCCCAACATTTTTTAACACTCACCTATCCAATCCTACCTCACCATGCCCTACACCACATTATCTTACCACATATTATCTTACCACACTACCCTATATTACGTACTTATTCAACCTACCAAACTTTACTAACTTACGCCACATCATCCAACTATACCATCCTACCCTACCATACATCACTGCATTACATCTCATACCTCGCCTCACCTACATTAGCACACCCTACCACACCCTACCTCTCTACCTACCTACAAACATTAACCTACCTCCCAACATACATATTAATTCACTATCCTAGCTAAGCCTATTACACCCTATTTTATCTCATCCCACCCTACCTTACCCTACCCACCACCCCATCCTACTCTACCCTACAACTCCCTACCCTACCGTGCCCACCACCCATCTTACTATACCCTACCCTTCCCACCACCCATCTTACTATATACCTACCCTTCCCACCACCCTAACCCAACC
The DNA here is from genome assembly GCA_026214975.1 of Gentiana macrophylla. Lineage (NCBI taxonomy): Eukaryota > Viridiplantae > Streptophyta > Magnoliopsida > Gentianales > Gentianaceae > Gentiana > Gentiana macrophylla. Next base: position 36,865,048 of record CM047807.1, on the reverse strand, counting down.
CACCCCCTCACACTTTTAGGGTGGCATCAAAACATGTTCATAGAAGAATAATATAAGTGCGTATGAAATGAATATCCGACACATCTTCGACATCTCCCGACATCGTATGGATACTTTTCGACACTACCGAATAATTTTTTTTCAATTTCTACTTAAATCAATTTTAACCGAAAAAATGAAGCTATCTTCGACATTATTTGCAACAACACGTGTTCTACCCAAAACACGACACGACACGCTTCGATACACCCCGACGCCATATCCAACGGTTGTCGGTTGATCAAATGAATATTAATTAAAATTTTAATTAAAATCTAACACACTATCAACACTTCACGACACAAAATCGACACATTTCGACACTACTAAACCATTGACCAAAGAAAAAAACCGACACACACAATATATAGAAGTAAAAAAACGAAGACGGAAAAAAAATAATCAATACGTAGCACCCCAAAAAACGATGCCCCTAAAAAAAACCGCATAGACACACAATGTAAAATATATATACGCAAAAAAAGAAAATAACACACACACAAACAAACTATAGTATATTGAAATATCATATGGTCGTATCGTATTAGGATAAGACCCAAAAAAAAAAGAGATCTCGATGGAAAGCAAAATAACATGTAATTAAATTGGAATCAGATACATCTTAAGCACAACACACATAATAAGATTAATAATAAATTAAAGCTAATATGTAGATTAAAAATACAATTGAGTCCTCTAAAATTGAACAATTTAACTCAAACCCTTCAAAAAAAAAAAAAAAAAAAAAAAAAAACACTTTTTTCTCGGCTGGGCCGCCCAATGAACAGTAAAAAGCAAAAAAAAAAAAAAAAAGAAAAAAGATTGGGCTGAGCTTTTCCTCCGATGAACAATAAAATGATCCACCAATAAAAAAAAAACAAGTGTCAACACACTTCCTTAAGTGTTTCAACTTTCCTTTCTTATATATAGTAGATAGATATAAGGGAAGTCCAACAGATGTAATAACTGAGACATTTTTTTATGACAAAAAAAGATGTTTTTCCCCTTTCTTTTATTTTTGGTCTGAAAACCTAAGATCGGGTTTCTTCCCCTTCGAACTTTCTGTGTTCATATTTCATCATGGTATCATAGCATATCTCAACGTTGTGATTATCTCGTTTTTATTGGCTGTTTTTCCTTCGATTGTTGAGCTATTGTTGTTTCGATTGATTGTCATGGTGAATCCGGTGGCGAATCTCGAAGTCATTCACGTTTCGAGCCCCTTCAACTTCCACCCGAACGAAAACACTTTCCTAACCCTAGTTCAGTCGATTCCTTATGAGAACGGTGTAAACTACCATTCATGGAGCAGATCCGCTACGATGTCCTTGATAATGAAGAATAAAGTCGGATTTATTGATGGATCCTTACCGAGACCGGATAAAGATGATGCTAGATACTCCGTGTGGGATTAGTGCGGTATCATGGTGACAACCTGGTTAATGAACTTTGTTGCGAAGTGAATTGCTCAGAACCTGCTTTGGATGGATTCTACGCAAGCAGTATAGGAAGAGCTCAAAGATAGTTTTGCTAACCTTGATTCCTTTCATTTGTCTGATTTACTAGAATAATTAAATAACACTAAGCAACAAGGTTCTATAGTCACTGAATATTTCACACGAATGAAGATCCTTATTGATGAAATTGTTATCCTAAAACCTACACCAAACTGCACATGTGTCCCAAACTGTAGGAGTCAGGTCATTTCGACTTTCATAGGCTATAATGAAACAAAGTATGTGATACGGTTTTTGAGAGGATTGGATGATGTGTTTGAACCGGTAATGTCACATGTCATGTTGATGTCTCATATTCCCAACATTAAGGTGGTATCCGGTTTAGCCTTGAAGTTTGAGAGACAAATGGGGCATGGTGCTCAGAATGTGAGTTTTGGGGGCACCACTGTTATGTTCAACAAATCTAATGTGAGTTCTAATGATCAGAGCTCCAAGACAACTGGTGATAATGGTGCAGCAGGACAATCAAGGTACACTGGTCATTCCAACAAAAAACCTAAGTGTACTTATTGTGATATGGTGGGCCATGTAGAGGACAAGTTCTATAAGAAGCATGGATACCCATATGGCTTCAAATCTAGGAATAGGGCTAATATGGTGGATGGTGAAACTAATCCAGGAGAACTTAACAGCAATATCTCAGTTTCTTTAACTCAGCATGAATATGACAAACTGAAGGAGCTTCTATCTGGTAATCAAGACCTCAATGAAAGTGCTGGCAACTCACATATGATGAACGAAACATCTGTTCTATCAGCTTCATAGAGAGATCAATGCAGGCACTTCATCTTTACAATAAATATTATATTCATGGGCAACTGACCACATAGTGTTTAGCCCATATTTGTTTTCACACAGTCACAGAGTTCAATGTGTCAATGTAACTCTCCCAGATGGAAACACAACGTCAGTATCACACATTGGAGATGTGGTTTTGAGTCCGCATTTTAGATTAGTAGGAGTTTTATGTGTACCCGATTTCAAATAAAATCTCATATCCTTGAGTAAACTTACACAAAATCATAAACTTCAGAGCTTGTTTAAGTCTGACAGTTGTGTAATCCAGGATCAAGAGGCTAGGATGATTGGATCAGCTGATAAAAGACATGGTCTATACATCCTGGAGTCCTCAAGATCAAGGTTTTGCAGTTTGACATCTTTTCAAATTCTGCTAATGTTTATGAAGACATGGTATGGCATTATAGGATGTGGCATTTCTCAGACCACAGGCTAAGAAAAAACATTTACCTTTTACTTTGAGTCGGTCTTCTGTCAATAATTGTTTTGATCTTGTACATTTCAATTTGTGGGGACCATATCAACATGAAACAATCCAAGGTCACTTGTACTTTCTTACTATAGTGGACGACTATATTAGGTACACCTGGGTTCATTTGTTGCATAATAAATCAGAAGCTAGAGCTCTTTTACAAAAATTTTGTCAGTTTGTTAATAACCAGTTTAACTATAGTATAAAAACAGTTAGAATTAATCAGGGCAAAGAGTTTGAAATACCCTCCTTCTATGAAGAGTAAGGTATTATGCACCAAACATCATGTGTGCACACACCTGAGCAAAATGGTGTAGTAGAGAGAAAGCACCAACACCTGCTCAATGTGGCAAGAGCTCTCAAGTTTCAGGCATCACTCCCTATTGAGTTTATAGAGTATTGTGTAGTGTATGCAGTCAGTCTCATTAATAGTATACCATCACCTGCCCTAGGAGATGTCACTCCCTTCTAGAAACTTTATAGCAAGGAGCCAGATTATCAAAGGTTTAAAAAATTTGGGTGCTTGGCTTATGCATCCACATTGAAAATGTCTCTTTGGCGCCCGCCAAGGCAGATTTGGCGCCCGTCAGTAGTCACTGTAGATATTCAGAGAGTTTGGAACAAAATTTGACGTGCGCCAAAGATGTTCCGACGCACGCCAAAGGAAAAGAGGATAATTCGAATGAAGGCTTGACGCATGCCAATGATGTTTCGGCATGCCAAATCTCAACAGGCAGATTCTAAGAAAGGTAAAGAGAAAGTGGTCCACACCGAGGATGAATGGCGACCACCGGCAGCCAGACATTGAGGAAGGCTTCCAATGATTCATCAAGCCGTAAAGGTAAGGAATGTATGAACTCTACTCCAAGATTTATTGATCTTGAGTCATTGCCTTATCCTAATAGGGAGGAAATTAGAAAGAAAAGTTGGATAAGAAGTATGCTCGCTTCCTTGACACATTTCGACACTTAAATGTTAATATTCTTGTCATAGTAGCAGTCACTAGCATGCCTGCTTATGGTAAGTTTTTGAAAGACATTCTCACTAACAAGAAGCGTCTAGAGGAGTATGAGAACATTTGTCTCAATGAGGAATGCTTCGCTGTGTTGCAACATAAGCTTCCACCTAAGCTTAAAGACCCCGGGAGTTTCACCATCCCGTGTGGAATTGGGGGCTTTTCATTTAAGAGGGTGCTTTGTGACCTTGGCGCTAGCATCAACCTCATGTCTTACGTGGACTTTATCAAAATTGGCATAGGAAAGTTGAAGAACACGGAGATGACTCTACAATTAGCAGATAGGTCCATAAAATGCCCTAAGGGAGTCATAGAAGACGTGTTAGTGAAAGTTGATAAGTTCTACATCCCAGTTGATTTTGTGGTTATGGATATATAAGAAGGGTATTCAACACCCCTTATTCTCGGTCGTCTGTTCCTAGCCACGGGAAGGACTTTAATCGATGTTCAATGTGGAGAGTTAATTTTGAGAGTAAATGAGGATGAGGTCACATTAACATTTTCAAGGCCATGAAACATCCATACAATTCACGAGAGTCATGTTCTTTTGGGGATGCATTATCTTTTGCTTGTATGGAGAATACTAACTTGAAGGTCTATGAAGATAAACTTGAGGAATGTTTGGCTTTGCCTATCTTTGACAGTGAAAGTGATGATGTGGATATGCGAGCAGTGATTTCTTACTTGGATGCCAGTCGTACATTTAACAAACAACCATGGCATCGATATCTAGAGTTGGAACATGATGGCCCACTATTGAAACCATCGGTAGAGGATCCACCGAGGAACCTTGAATTGAAAACTCTACCTCTTAACCTGAAATCTGCTTTTATTGAAAGTGATAATCTACTTCCTGTTGTTATTTCTTCGTCACTAACCAATGTGCAGCAAGATTTGGTATTTAGGATGCTTAGGAAACATAAGAGAGAATTTGGATGGACTGTAGCTGATATTCGGGGAATTAGTCCCGAGATCTATGTTCATATGATTATTCTCAGCGATGATGCCAAGCCATGTGCCCAACCACAACGTCGTTTGAATCCTAATAAGCAAGAGGTTGTCAAGAAAGAGGTCATCAAGTTATTGGAGATGGGTATTATTTTTCCGATATCTGACAGTGAGTAAGTGAGCCCTACACAAGTTGTACTAAGAAGGGCGGATTCACAGTGAAGGAAAATGACAAACATGAATGGATCCCAACAAGGGAAGTTACAGGTTACCGCATGTGTATTGATTTTCGACGACTAAATGACCATACCATGAAAAACCATTTTCCACTTCTGTATATTGTCCAAATGTTGGAGCGGTTGTGTGGGCATAAGTTCTACTATTTTCTTGATGTTTATTTGGGCTATCTACAGATATTCATTACGGCAGGAGACAGAGAAAAAATGACTTTCACTTGTCCCTATGGGATGTTCGCTTACAAAAGAATGCCGTTTGGTTTATGCAATGCTCCGGCTACATTTCAGAGGCGTATGACGGCTATCTTTTGGATATGGTGGAAAGATTTTTGGAAATTTTCATGGATGATTTCAGTGTTTTTGGAGATTCTTTTGTGGAATGCCTCTCTCATTTAGAGCGTGTGTTGCAACGTTGCGAATACACAAATTTAGTGTTCAATTGGGAGAAGATTCCTCTAATGGTATCACAAGGTATTGTGTTAGGCCACAGAATTTCAGAGAAAGGTATTGAGGTGGACAAGGCAAAAATTGAAGTAATAGAGAAGTTGCCCCCACCGGTTAATCTGAAGACTTTGAGAGGATTCCTTGGGCATGCTGGTTTCTATAGGTGATTTATTGCTGATTTTTTCCGTATTGCCAAACCTCTCAGTCATCTCCTTGAGAAGGAAGTACCGTTTGTTTTTTATGAAAGTGCATATAGGCTTTTGAGAGTTTGAAGAAGAAACTGATTAGCGCACCCGTTTTGGGGGCGCCGGATTGGAATTTACCTTTCGAGTTGATGTGTGAAGCGTGGGGCCGTGCTTGGCCGGCATGGCAAGGTACTTAAGGCCATTTATTATGCCTCTCATACATTGAACTTTGCTCAAGTTAACTATACGACAACTGAGAAGGAATTACTTGCAATAGTGTTCGCCCTCGACAAGTTTAGATCTTATCTCGTTGGTTCCAAGGTCATTGTCTATACCGACCATGCAGCCTTGAAGTACTTATTGAACAAGAAGGATGCTAAACCGAGACTACTCCGATGGATTCTCCTACTTCAAGAGTTCGATATTGAGATTAAAGACAAAAAAGGTACTGAGAACGTTGTGGCGGATCACTTAAGCCGGTTGGATTTCATTGAAGAATAAGGGAAACAAAGAGAGTTTCACGACTATTATCCGGATGAACAACTCATGATGGTGGATGCTCCCCCAACAATGCAACTTATTCATGCCGGTTCAAAACCGAAGGAGAGCTCACCATGGTTTGCCAATATTGTAAATTATTTTTTATGTGAGTATGTTCCACCTAATTGGACATGGAAAAAGAAGAAGAAATTCTTTCATGATCAGAAATTTTATTATTTGGAGAAACGGAACCTTTTTAGGAGGTGTTCGGATGGAATCATTAGGAGATGCGTTCCCGATGATGAAATCTCAAGCATACTCTCCTTTTTCCATGGTCAAGACACCGGAGGCCACCACGAAGGGTGGAAAACGGCGTACAAAGTTTTGCAATGTGGATTTTATTGGGCTACACTTTACAAGGATGCACATCATTTTGGACGATCATGTGTTGCATGCCAAAAGTGGGGAAATGTGTCCAAGAGGAATGAGATGCCCCTCCATCCTATTTTGGAGTGAAATATTTTATGTTTGGGGCATCGACTTCATGGGCCCATTCCCTCACTCGCTAGGTAATAAATTCATTTTAGTGATGGTTGATTACGTTTCTAAATGGGTTGAAGCGCAAGCCTACCCCATTAATGATTCAAAGGTAGTGTTGAAATTCTTAAATAAGAACATCTTCACTAGATTTGGCACTCCATGAGCTATAATTAGTGACCGTGGCTCACATTTTTGCAACCGACCATTCACTAAACTTCTTGAGAGCTATGGTGTAAAACACATAGTCGGCACACTGTATCACCCACAAACGAGTGGGTAGGTCGAAGTTTCAAACCGATAGGTGAAAAGGATCATTGAAAAAATGGTGGACAGTAACCGTAAGAATTTGTCGGTGAGGCTCGACGATGCACTCGGGGCTTACCACACTGCTTTTAAGACACCTATAGGATGTTCACCATATAGATTCGTTTTTGGAAAGTCTTGTCACTTGCCCGTTGAATTGGAGCACTGAGCTTATTGGGCTGTTAAGTTCTTAACTTTGACCCCAAGTTTGTGGGTGATCATCGGTTGCTCCAGCTCACCGAGCTTGACGAGTTTTGCCTTGATGCATACGAGAACACCCAAATTTACAAGGAACGAACTAAGTCATTTTATGACAAGAAAATCTTTTATTGAGAGTTCCATGTAAATGATAAAGAGCTCTTGTGTAATTCACGATTGAGATTGTTTCCAGACAAGCATAGATCGAGGTGGACAAGTCCATTTCTTGAAGGTGTATGCATCCGGTGCAGTTGAGCTTACTAATGGCAAAACGACATTCATTGCAAATGGTCATCGCGTTAAACATTTTATTGAAGGAGAGGGCATACCTCAGGAGGAGGTGATGTTCTTCGAAGACCCCCTAATGGACTGACAAAAATTGCACAGTCTAGCTATAGACTATAAATTTAGCACACCCCGGGTACTATCTTTCATTTATTTACCAAGCATTATCCTTTGGTTGGTTTGCATGCTTAATTGCTACATGTTTATGTGAGTAATTGTTGGTAGGGTCCCTAATTGATGATCCATATAATTCCATTATCTCTACCGTATAATCACATCGAGCAAACGACGTTAAAACAACAGTGCTACGGGACGCATCCCGTTATTTGATAATTTGAAGTCATTTCATTACTATTTTGATGAGTTTGGTGAATAATTTGTAGACAAGCTTTTGGCATACGCCAATGTGTTCTTGACGCGTGCCAAAGCTACTATAGACATTAAGAGAGTTTAGACGTTTTTCATGGCGTACGTCAATTTGGTTTTGGCATGTGCCAGATTTCCAGTTTTTTAGGCTAGGAAAGGAAGTGGTGTACGCCAATGTCACACAACGTGGGTCAAATCGGTAGTTTTTGTGTTAGGAACATTTTATTATGTTTTGATGATGGCCATACTAGCTGTTATAGCAAGCCTGAAATAAGTTAGAATTCTCTGTATAAGTCTTTACTTAGAGTCTGACATGTTGTATAAGTTGAGTCAGACAAGTATTGTACTAGTTGGTAGGACGGCAAAGTGAAAACAGACATTCGGCAGAGTGAAGCCACCAAGCACCAAAGAGAGATACAAAGAAGGGATTATGATCTGACTTATAACCAAGGAAGTCTGTGATGACCTTGGATAAGTCTAAGTTATGTTTCAAGTGATGAAACTCAATATTCCAATATGGTGTACACTGATCTCACCCAATCAAGGATCAGTGAAGTATACAGATTCTCCTGAAACTAAAGCAAAGAAGAAAATAGTGAATCGGCTGAGTACACTGACTGTCGGCAAAGAGAAAACAAAACGGCGAAGAAAGAACTAACGGCTAAGTCAGAAGGCTCACTCCACCGTTCTATAGACGGTGAAGAGACACTTACAAGATCAGATTTAATATACATTGAAGATTCAGCAGATCATGCATTAAATGCACAATCATTGAAGGATCAATCAAAGACGGATTTTCTGCTATACATTTGAAAGAAGAATCCGATCACTGAAATCAAGGAGAATACAATCAAGGATAAAATCAAGGATTATTAGCTCATTAATATAGCCAACGGACGGAATTTCAAAATCAAGGCTATTCAAGGCTATAAATAGTAGGCATTGACAGAAAAAGAAAACGATGATTGGAAAAAGAAAGAAAAGCAGAAACTCTGTCAATTAGAAAAGCCTTCTCTCTGAACTTACAAGGATACATCTAGTGATCAACTCAAAAATTAGAACTACAAAGTCATACTCGAGGTGAGATTGATCAAGCAAGTGCGTGAATCACATTCACATCAAATCAAGCAAATGAATCGAGAGGCAATCGAGAAGGAGTTGAAAGCTGTGATATTTGTTGAAGGATTTTGATCTCAAGGAGCGACAAAAAAGGAAGATCGAATCATGAAGGCATTGCGATCAAGGAGTGATAGTCTTGTAGATTGTGAAGCTTGGGAAGCCAAGGACAATCCTGCTTGTTGTATCTGTGAAAACAATAGTGAATTCCTCCGATCATCACAGGAGAAGAGTGGATTAAGGGATTACACCACCCTGAACCACTATAAGCCTTGTGTCAATTTAATTTCTCGCAATTTACTTTCTGACACTTATTTAATTTGCCTACATCATAACACATATCCGTGATTGTCTAAAGCGATTTGAAAACAACATAGTAAGAAGGGACTTATCCATTTGCCCAAAAGCTTTTAAAACACAAGAAAAGTTTTTGAAACTCCACTATAGTCATTCACCCCCTCTCGACTATAGTTTCACCCTTCTCTGGGACCAACAATTGGTATCGGAGCGGTGTTCCTAGTATCGTAACCTGCTCGGATCTAATTTACAGTAACAAGGAGATCACATATTTTCAAAGTAGTTTTCAAATCGATGTTTTCATTTCTTCGCCATTTTTTTCTTCAAATTGCAATGATGGATTCCTCAAACTTCTTGTCAAAAGTATCTGTTTTCAATGTTAATAATTTTGATGAATATAAAATAAGAATGTTATCTCATCTTGCAGCAACTCATGAGGAGATCTTTGGATGTAATCAATGACGGCCCAATCATGATCACTACTTGTGGTAGGCACGAGGAGCGATCAAGGAAAGGAGATAGACAAACCCAAGAAAGATTGGACCAAAGATGACAGGAGAAGAGCAAACCTAGACTTTGTAGCAAAAGATATGATCTTAAAGACTCTAGAGCGACAACATGTTCATGAGAATCAAAGGCGCAAAAGCAAAGCAAAGGAGATGTGGGACAAACTATCATTGATAAATGAAGGATCGATGCGATCAAAGAAAACAAATTATACATTGCAAAAGCAGAAATTTGAGAACTTTAAAATGAAGACTGGTGAATCCATTGATCAAACGGACAATGATTCTCAAGCATCATCGATGAATTTGCAGCGGCTTGGACACACATATCCACAAAAAGAAGTATGCTTGAAGATCCACGAGAGGACTACGAAAGATGGAAGATCATAACATCGAAGAATCGGAGGAACAACAAATCTTGCAAGCAACGACACTCGACAATCGATGTCCCAATTGAATGCTCATGAATTCGAATTGAGCGGTGAAGATGGTGGTCCGGCGAGACACACAAATTATCGTATTATTTGCACCAAGCAAAGTAACTTTGCCGAATGCATCAACAAAGAGACACAAGAACTAAAAGAACAAGTAGCTTTATTAGTTAAACATTTTTGTGAGTTTAAAAAGAAGCCATTCAAGGGAAATTCAACATCAAACAAAAAGTCAAGCTCAAGCAGAGACATGAAGAAGAAAGATGATGAATACGGATGCTTCAACTGCAATAAGAGAGGTCACTTCAAGTGATTGTCACGAAGAAAATGACAAAGATGATGAAAAGAAGAAATTCAAAGCATCCAAAAGAGAAAGGGCAAGAAGGCACTTAAGGCAGAATCCAGTAGTGAAAAGCATGAAGAATCATCTGATAATGACTCAGATGATAGTGATGAAGAAGACATCTCAGAAAATGGAAAGGCATGCCTATGCCTCATGACCAAAGAATTGGATGAAGACAAAAGTGATAGTTCGGATAATCGAGGAAACAAGCCTATGTTTAATGGCTAAAGAATCGATGAAAGCGAGGTAACATCTAGTTCTGTTCTTCATCTAATGCATTCACATCTAACACTGCACAATCCTCTAGTCTACCATTAGATACAGCAGACCTAGAACAAAATCTCATGACTAAATTTGATGAAATTGAAAAGAATCATGAAATTGCGAAAAGGAATGCAAGGATCTAAGAAAAGAGAATAAGAGGTTAAAGAAAGAACTGGATAAAACAAGAGTTGAATTAACTAGTAAAGAGATCTACTTAAATGATCAACAAAAGCGAGATGACCATACATCTGTTACCAACAGATCGATTAAGAAGAACTCCTCACCAAGATAAAGGTAATCTTTGCACCACTAAAAGCACCAAAGACATACAAACCCTCAAAAGGTTTGGATCCAGATACAGTCTTGGCTATAATGATCGAGGATGAATGTAGGGATAATAGTCAACACAATTCTAAATTGAGGACCACTAATGGACCAAAATTTAGAAAGGGACGAACCATGTCTCCAACAGATCATCCTGTTCAGGTGAAGTCAAAACCCCTTTGTAGTGAAACGGCCAGACTAAATCCTCATTCCAATCATACAAAAACAATGACCATCCCGAAAGGTAAAGCGGACTTTTTTCCTCGAGAGGATGATTGGAATGTCACACCTCCAAAATACAAGAGGAAACCATTCCACAAAATGCATCATGTGATTAAGAAAAATCAATCTAGCTATGTTCCTAGACACATGAAGCAAGAAAGGTTTCTATTGCATATTGGAAAGTGAAGAAGGATACAAATGCACCAAAAGGTGGAAAAAAGTATCGAATACCTTCGTAAAAATATTAGAAGCTATTCGCCATGCCTTATACATATGAAGTTGATGACTTCAATTATCCAAAGAGAAGACCTTTTGGATACATACTTGGTATGGGAGGCATGATGCTATCAGATATGGACCCAAGCAGTGTTGGGTACCTAAACTTGATTATCTGTTTTGTAGGATGTCCGGTACATAGGCGGTGGATGTTCGGACACATGACGAGAAACAAGAAATGGATCAACGATTTTAAAGCTTTTGATGGACCCAAAGTCACATTTGGAGGAAAAGAAAACCCTGGCAAGATTAAGGGGAAGGCACAATACTCAAAAACCATATAAAGATTCAAAATGTGGCATATGTCAAGGGACTTAACTTCAATCGATGAGCATCGGTCACGTGACAAAGGCTACAATGTGCACTTCAACAAAGAAGGATGCAAAGTGATTCACGATCAAACAAACACACAGTGGTTGGTTTGCAGGTAGAAGACAAGACAACATGTATGTGGTGGATGGAGAACGACCAAAGCGAAACATGTCTACTTGTCAAGAATAAACAATCAACAAAAATTTGGATTTGGCACGAGAAGATTAAATCACTGAATTTCAAGACCATCAACAAACTATCAAGGAGCAAGTTAGTTGAAGGCTCGCCAGAGATCTCATTCAAGAAAGAGAGTCTATGTGATGCTTGTCGAAAGGAAAACAAATAAAAGCTCATTCAAATCAAAGCCTCATCAATCTACAACAAGAGTTCTACATCTACGGCACATGGACTGTTTGGACCATCACTCCAGTAAGTGTAAGTGGTAAGAAATATACTCTTGTAGTGGTGGATGACTTCTCAAAATACACCTGGACCATCTTCATGAACAACAAGAAAGAAACACTCAAGAAGCTACCGGACTTCTTGAGAAGACTCGAGAATGAAAAGAGCTAAAAATTATCAAAATCGGATCGAGATAGAGGCAATTGAATTTCTAAATGAAATTATCAGAACCTATTGTGAAGAAAATGGAGTACTACATCAACTATCTGCAGCGGGGAACTCCACAACAAAATGGTGTAGTGAAAAAAAAAAGAAGAACTCTCAAAGAAGCGAACAACAATGATTTGAAGCATGCTTGCCAAAGAGATTTTGGGTCAAGCAAACAAACACACGACATGCTATACACAAAAGCAGATCAATCATCAACAAGCGTCATGGAAAAACTCCATATGAATTATGGAATGGTAGAAAACCCAATATCTCATATTTTCATATGTTTGGATCAAAATGTTTTGTCTTGAACAGGAATCATCTGCATACCTTTGATGAGAAGGCTGATGAAGCAATCTTCATGGGATACTCAGACACCAGCAAAGCATTCTGAGTACTAAATAAAAGAACATTGGTGATTGAAGAATCAATACATGTGGTTTTTGATGAACCATATACAAATGGTGAAGATCTTCAAGACCAAGAAGAGAAAGCTGCACAGAGGCAAATCTATACAAGTGCAACCATACCAGCTACTATCCTGAATCATCTTTTTGAAAATCAAGAGGAGCCACATATCAATACAACAGGAGAAGCACCTGAAATTGAAGTTCATGCTCAGCATGAAGGTATGGAAGCACCAAGTGAAGATCAACTTCAACCAGACCTAAATTGGCTTAGAGACCATCCTGAAGAACAAGTCATTGGAGATATTCACACCGAGTCGAACAAGAAGACAACTGGAGCACATGCTAACTTGCTTTCTATCACAAGTGGAACCCAAGACCATTGATGATGCAATCCAAGATGCAGATTGGATCACAGCCATGCAAGAAGAACTAAATGAGTTTGAAAGAAATGAAGTCCTGGGAACTTGTTGACAGACTGAAATGGCCAACATCATTGGTGCAAAATGGGTATTCGGGAACTAGATGGATGAGCAAGAGGCTGTTGTCGAAACAAAGCAAGGCTAGTTGCAAAAGGATATTCCCAAGTGAAGGAATAGATTATGATGAAACCTTTGCTCCAGAGAGCAAGATTGGAAGCAATAAGACTTTTTCTAGCATTTGTTTGCACACAAAGACTTGAGTCTATCAAATGGATGTCAAAATTGCATTCCTAAACGGACTTTTGGAAGAAGAAGTTTATGTAGAACAACCTCCTGGATTTCAAATCAAAGGAAAAGAAGACAAAGTATACAAACTCAAGAAGGCCCTCTATGGCCTCAAACAGCACCTAGAGCACTGGTATGGCTCTTGTCACAATTTACGATCAAGAATGGATTCAACAAAGGAACTATAGACAAGACTCTATTTAAACTAGAGGAAGGGGCAAGCACATTGCTAGTGCAAATCTATGTTGATGACATAATCTTTGGATCAGAAGATGAAAAGTTGTGTGAGAAATTTGCAAACCTAATGAAGAGCAAATTTCAGATGAGCATGATGGGAGAATTAAACTACTTCCTTGGCCTTCAAGTAAAGCAAATGAATGATGGCATTTTCATTAGTCAAGCAAAATATACAAGAGATTTGATACACAAGTATGGGATGGACACAAGTGGCACAATGAGACACACCAATGTGTGCGAGTCATACTTGGAAAAGATGAAGGAGGAAAAGTTGTTGATCGAGAAATGGATAGAGGAATTATTGGATCATTATTATACTTAACTGCAAGCCGACCCGATATTGCATTTGCAGTAGGAGTGTGTGCTAGATTTCAAGCTCAACCAAAAGAATCACATCTTCTAGCAGCTAAAAGGATAATCAAATACTTGAAACACACCATCAATGTTGGCATTTGGTACCCAAAAGATGGAGGATTTACACTAATATCATATTCAGACTCTGACTATGCTGGATGCAAAATAGATGGAAAAAGCACCTCTGGAACATGCCAAATGCTAGGAACCAGACTAGTCTCATGGTTCAGCAAAAAGCAAAACTCTATATCTACATCAACGGCTGAAGCAGAATATATAGCAGCAGGTAGCTGTTGTGCACAAGTACTGTGGATAAGACAACAGATAAGGGACTATGGAGTCGAAGAGAAAACAATCCCAATCATGTGTGACAACACAAGTGCAATATCTATTACAGAAAATCCAGTATTGCATTCAAGAACAAAGCACATTGATGTGAGACATCATTTTATCAGAGACCATGTTGAAAAGGGAGATGTCATCCTAAAATACATATCCACTGAAGAACAACTGGCTGACATCTTCACTAAACCACTCAGTTATGAAAGATTTAGTATGTTGAGAACTGAGTTAGGGATGATTGAAATTGACTAAGTATCAACGAGCGGCTAACTGGAGTAATCGGCTAAGTGACTTCATCAACTGGTACAACCTTTGCCGTTACAGGAGATGTAGCAGGTAAGGCATCGGTATCCAAAGCAGAGGTAACTTAAGCGATTGTTAGGAGCAGTTCAATGAAGCGGCTCGATGAAGAACTCATTGGACCGGTTAAGTGACCGTGAAGGCACTTCACCAAAATAAAGACTGGACAAATTCAAAGTGTGAACAAAATCAATTCTGAATACACGTGGAGAATAAGGAAATTATGGAGGATTATTCAGTACACACGTGGCGATCACGTTATGATCATGGAGGTAATTATATTATTTTTTGAATTATAAACTCCTCGATTCCCGGGCTCTATCATTACTTGCCTCAAACCACTCCCCTATATGCTCGAATATCGCGTTTTCATACACAAAATCACGCCATTATGTCACTAAATCCTTCCATATTCAAACCACGTTCACACTACCCAAATCACACTATATAAACAATACTTAGAGATGTTCGAAATCTTTACATATACGCAAATTACAAACCCTACTTTTCTCAAAATATACTCTTCTAATCCTCCTCTACCTATCGATGGCTTCATCCTCCCAAATCACTGCTACTGAAAAATACTACGAAAAATCAATCATAACCGGCTCGTTTTTCAAGCCTGAGTACTATCTCTCTTATTGTGACAACGATGCACAAGCACGACGCCTTTGGTCGATTCTTTGTACAAATTTGGGGGTGATGACCTTTCTAAACCCCAATAAGCGGTATCTCTGCTATGAGAATCTGATAGCATTTTGGAAAAACGCAAAGTTTATGCCCAGCACGAAGAAGACTGAAGTTGATCGCATCACAAGCTCAATCTTTGGAAAGCACATAGTCATCACGCCCAATACACTCAACAGGTTCCTGAACCTCCCCCAAATTGGTCCTGCAAATGTCAAGCTTGTGACGGCAGACATTCCAAAATTCTGGGCTGAAATAGCCAAATGCCCCAAGCCAAACAGCAAAACGTACAATCTACCTAGATCAACGCTCAAACTTCCGTTTGCTGAATTTGCACTGGTCATCACCAAAAATATTGAAGGGAGAAAGGGGTCACTGGAAAACCTAACTGAGGTCAGGATCAAACTGATGGCCATAATCTACGAACGAATAAAGTTTGATTGGGCAACCTTCGTATTCAATCGATTGAAGGATCAGATTCAAAAGGAGATTGACTTATCAATCACCGCACCAAGCAAGGGTTTGCAGAAAAAGGGCGATTTCTGGGAAAAGAAATCATACGGGTTCCCTCTTCAACACCTGTTCAACGCCATGAAAGTACAACCCACAAATTTGCAGTCCCCACACAAGTCCAAAACAATGTTCACCTACATCAAGGCTTCCTTGAAGCTGAAACCCATTGCTGGTCAAAAGAGGAAACAACCTGAATCCAGCAGATCAGGAGTGGGACGAAGAACCAGGTCTCAAAAGGCACAAGTAGATACCACTGTGCCCAACACCAGCAACTTAAATGAGCCTATGATATTAAGTGATGACACAGAAATAGAAGAAGAAAAGCAACAGGAGGAAATTGTCTATACGGAGGAGGGTGAGGAAGGATATAGAATCACCTCATCCAAGAGGAAGAGATAGACGAGGCAGAAGATGAGTCAGAAGATGAACACCTAGAAGGTTAAGCTCATGCAGCAAATCAGGAAGATATGGGCATATCTGACGATGAACTGACCCTCCAGGAAGTGCTTTTCAAAAGCATTGGTACGGTTGACAAAGCATTTCAGTGAGCCGGTGATAAAGCTCACTCAGCTGAAATTGCCAACGCCCCCACAATTGCACAAGGGGGAAAAGAAGCAGATGAAGAAGTTCAATTCCAACAACCTCCTCTAGATGACCTCGGGCCTACTGAGGCGGAACAAGAAAAGTTGGAAGAAAAAGAAGAGGTTTAAAATGATGAGGCAGAGAAGGAAAATAAAGAAAAAGAAGTTGAAGTGGAAACTGAGGAGCAGCAAGGTGAAGATGCCGAGAGTGAAAATGATGAAGATGAAAAGGATGTCCATGTGGCACCTGAAGAAATTGATCCAGAGAGAGTCTTCAATCTGGACATTCAACCCCTTATTGTGGACATGGAAAGGCAATATTTCAGCAGGCAAAATCTGAAGCATGCCTTAAGGAGTGAAGCAACCTCCTTCAATCACAAGATTGAGGCTCTCATCAGCCACATCAAAATCCAAGATGAAGTCATGGAGAGACAAGGGAACTTAATTTGCAACTTACAACACCTCATCCCTCACCATGTCCAAACCAATCTTGACTTCCATGCTGAGACGGTTGACAACAATCTCAAGCCCTTGGTGGACACCCTCAATGCTCACACATCCAAAATTCAGCATCTGGATGAGATAATGGAGCATTCTGGCAAGCAACTGGACTTTCTCATCAAAGTTGGTGAGGCCAACAACAAATTACTGGAGAAAAGATTTGGCCCTCTCCCTGAGTCTGATGCAGCAATTGCAGACCTTGAGGCACATTTTGATGCTGCCACAAAGGGGGAAGATGATAACTCAAAGCCTGAAAGCTCCAGTGGAAAGAGACAGGGCAACAAAGGCAAGGACATCAAAGGC
This sequence comes from Gentiana macrophylla, assembly GCA_026214975.1. NCBI lineage: Eukaryota > Viridiplantae > Streptophyta > Magnoliopsida > Gentianales > Gentianaceae > Gentiana > Gentiana macrophylla. Next base: position 36,847,587 of record CM047807.1, on the reverse strand, counting down.
AAGGGCATCAGGTTTGAAGAAATGAAGAAGTAAAACCAATTGCATGTTGCTTAATTCAATTCAATCTATCTTATCATTTGTCTTTTTTATTACCCTATGATGGAAGAATAAAATCTTTGAGTTTTTAATCTGTTGACAATTATGAAAATTTTTGATTACTTATGTTCAGGCTTATGAGGGTTTTGGCATCATCAAAAAGGGGGAAATTGTTAGGAACATTTTATTATGTTTTGATGATGGCCATACTAGCTGTTATAGTATAAGTCTTTACTTAGAGTCTGACATGTTGTATAAGTTGAGTCAGACAAGTATTGTACTAGTTGGTAGGACGGCAAAGTGAAAATAGACATTCGGCAGAGTGAAGCCAACCAAGCACCAAGAGAGATATCAGAGAAGGATTATGATCGACTTATAACCAAGGAAGTCTGTGATGACCTTGGATAAGTCTAAGTTATGTTTCAAGTGATGAAACTCAATATTCCAATATGGTGTACACTGATCTCACCCAAATCAAGGATCAGTGAAGTATAGAGATTCTCCTGAAACTAAAGCAAAGAAGAAAATAGTGAATCGGCTGAGTACACTGACTGTCGGCAAAGAGAAAACAAAACGGCGAAGAAAGAACTAACGGCTAAGTCAGAAGGCTCACTCCACCGTTCTACAGATGGTGAAGAGACACTTACAAGATCAGATTTAATATACATTGAAGATTCAGCAGATCATGCATTAAATGCATAATCATTGAAGGATCAATCAAAGACGGATTTTCGCTATACATTTGAAAGAAGAATCCGATCATCGAAATCAAGAGAGAATACAATTAAGGGGGAATCAAGGATAAAATCAAGGATTATTCCCTCATTAATATAGCCAACGGACGGAATTTCAAAATCAAGGCTATTCAAGGCTATAAATAGAAGGCATTGACAGAAAAAGAAAACGATGATTGGAAAAAGAAAGAAAAGCAGAAACTCTGTCAATTAGAAAAGCCTTCTCTCTGAACTTACAAGGATACATCTAGTGATCAACTCAAAAATCAGAACTACAAAGTCATACTCAGAATTGAGATTGATCAAGCAAGTGCGTGAATCACATTCACATCAAATCAAGCAAATCGAATCGAGGCAATCGAGAGAAGGAGTTGAAAGCTGTGATATTTGTTGAAGGATTTTGATCTCAAGGCGAGCAAAGAAAAGGAAGATCGAATCATCAAGTCATTGCGATCAAGGAGTGATAGTCTTGTAGATTGTGAAGCTTGGGAAGCCAAGGACAATCACACTGTTGTATCTGTGAAAACAATAGTGAATTCCTCCGATCATCAAAGGAGAAGAGTGGATTAAGGGATTACACCACCCTGAACCACTATAAGCCTTGTGTCAATTTAATTTCTGCAATTTACTTTACAGCACTTATTTAATTTGCCTACATCATAACACATATATGTGATTGTCTAAACTGATTTGAAAACAACATAGTAAGAAGGGACTTATCCGCTGCCCAAAAGCTTTTAGAACACAAGAAAAGTTTTTGAAACTCCATTATAGTCATTCACCCCCCCCCCCCCTCTGACTATAGTTTCACCCTTCTCTAGGACCAACATTTTGAATTAAAAAGGTTCATCTTCTCTCTCCCCTCCATACTCCCATATCAATAGAATTTCCACTCCATTTTCTTCCCATTGCATCAGTTTTTCACCACCACCACACCACCCTACACCATCTCTCCAACTCCATCAAACATTATACTCTTCTCCACTCTTTTTTTTACTAGCTTCAACATTGAGGAGGACCCCGTTTTGAATTCAATGCAGCTCTTCTACATTTCTGGCGAGCTCCATATTTTCTGGTGACCTCTACTCCTTTTTCTACGGTATTTCTCAATCCAACAAGGTATATTGGCTTTCTCCTCCCATTTCAATTTAATTTCTTTTGGTATTTATGTATCTTGTGTTGATTGAAACCAGAGGAAGGACTTAATTTTGCTATGGTTGTATTGTTGGATTGTTGTGAACACCCGTAGCCATGTCTGAATCTTCCACTCGTACTGGTAGTCATCAGAATGACCCGAGTAAGAAGAGGAAAACCCAAGCCACTATTGACTCCAATGCACCCGAGAGATCCCGAACACCAACCCCAACCCTAACCGAGTCGGTAGTTTCTCTTCCTTCAACTACCACTGGTAAGAAGGCTAAAAGACTCTTTGTTTTGTATTTTTGCCAGTGTACTCTGCATTTTGAGCGAGGAATAGAATTCAAGTCGGTTAGCCCTAAGATTCAGAAAATCATTAAGGATCGTAAGTGGGAAACTTTAGCAGCCAATCGTACTTCTGTGGTCAATGGCACCATTATGGCTGAATTTTATGCCACTCTTGCTGCTGACCTTGTTGAGGCAGCCAAGGGCTAAGTCACTATTCGTGGCCAGGCTGTTCCTTTTTCAGTCAAGGTTATCAATGACTTCTTCGGTATTCCCGAAATCTCCGCCGATACCACTTTTTCTAGCGTGTGGAAACTGAGTGAGGAGGGTAATCTTTTGCCAAGGCTCAGGAAGCTAAGACTTATCTTTTCCAAAGTGCTACCTGGGTAGATAAGAGGTTTAACTATGGTAATGCACATAAGGACGTGAGGGTGATTAATCACTTTATTAGTCACAATCTCGTACCTTCCCACAAGATCAACACTTTCAATTTTCCTGAAGCTTGTTTGGCCCTTGCCATCTTTACCGGAGGAGTACTTGTAGACGCCGGGTATATTATTTACCAAAGAGTGGTGGACTTTGATCTTAATCGCCGTGTGGGCGGTAATATGCCACTACCGTGGTTGATTCATGAGCCTTGACCCGAGCTCAGGTTCGGAGCCTTTCAGATACTCTACGTTTCCGCCTGCTAACATCATGATTGGTCCTAACATTCCCGAGTATGTTAAGCAGCCTGCTCCCTCTTCTGATATCCCTGTTTTGACCAGTGATCCATCTTCAGTCGATGCCCCTACTTCCGGTCAGCCAGTTCCTCATGTTCCTCCACATCATCATATTCGAGACTCTTCCGTGAGGACAATGTTTGACTTCCTTGAGTCAGAGATGACAACCATTCGTGAAGGGTTGGTGGCTACTGACACCTATGTGAGGTTAGGCTTTGAGCATCTGTTAAAGGGCATGAATGATTTGCGTGTAGGTTTTCCTGGTCAGCGTGCTTTTGATATAGCTCGTGATCAGAAGTTTGAGGAGCAGTCTAGAGATTTTGACTCATGTTATGAGGACCTTTATAAGCTACCCGCTTAGATTCCTCCTTTTCCTGTTCCCTATAGGACCACACCGCATACCATGGCTCCGGGTGGTGTTTTTACTTTTCCTTCTACAAGTACATGTTCGGTTAGCACTGCTTTTTTCGCTTTTGGGCTTTCATAGGGGGCGGCGGAAATTAGGTTGAGTTTGACCTGGGTTCGATGATTATGTCCTTTGTTGGTGATGGAGATTAAGAAATCAATTAATGTGTAGTAATTTGGTAGTTCGACCTTCTAGGTATCGCTCTCTACAGCTTGCCCTGATGATCCTGTTCAGATGTTGTCAAATCCTTTTGCAGCTAACTACCAGGGCGGTAGTCTGTTTCATCCTGTGACTTTTGCTCCATCCGGTTTGATTACCCCTTTAGATGCTGGTGTGCTGCTTGACGATGATGATGATGAGGATCATCCTCTTAGCTCTACTTTTGTTCCTACGTCCACCCCTGATGTTGATTTGTACTTTTATTCACCAAACTTTGTTAATAATCTTTTCACTAGCCGCATGTGGCTTTGGTACTTTTGCAGTCTTTCATCATTTTGTTGAACTATTTTGTTACTTTGATACTACTTGGATGCTACTTCTTTTGTCTTTTGGAAATGTTGCGTGGCATTTGGTTTATGATATACCAGTTTGATCAGATTTGTTTGTTTTGAAACTTGTTGGCACTTAACTTCTTTCAATTTTTATTCCACCCAATATTGCTAAATTATATGTGCTTAGCTCCTTGTTTAGCGATAGTTGTATATTGGGTGGGGTAGATAGGTCAGAGTTGCAGTTTCTCCTCTAGCCACTTTGGCCTGCGTCATTTACTTTTTGCATGAGCCATTGGTTTTAAGGCATTGGCGTACGCCAGTTGTCTTTGCCGCACGCCAACTTACCTTAGAACACCTCACACACAAATGACAAGAATGGCGTGCGTCAAACCCTGTTGATGTGAGCCAATTGACTTGACTTCCACCATCACACCTCTGCCGCCACAGAACCCTAGCAATCAGCTTTTGTCGCCTTGACGGACGCCAATATCTGTCTGGCATGCGTCATTTCAGCGTTTTCTGCCACTGAGAAGTCCTATCAAACCCTAATTTTCATCCATATAACTCCCTCCAAATCAAATTTCTTTCACACTCATACTTTCTTCTTTTCACCTCCATACTCCCTGCCTTTCTTCTTCTACCACCTTCATCATGTCTTCTCCTCCGGCGGATCATCCCGTTCTCTTCTTTGACGTGGCTGGGGTAGATGCAGTTCACAACTTCATTGAGCTTTTCAGCCGCCGTCCAATCCTTTACGAGAGGGGTGTGAACACAAAGAAGCTTGAGGAGTATTCTGAGTATCGTATAGAGTGGGGAAGCTGGAATCGTTTGTTTGCACCACCTCGTGGGTGCATCAACGAAACCGTGGTACGTGAGTTTTTAGCCATGTTGTCCACTGAGCCAGATGCAAGGTACGTTTCATCTATTTTGGCTCGTGGGGTTGAAGTACCCTTCCATTGGATGGATATCAACAACATTTTTTGTCTATGTTCCATTACCATTGCACCCCACCGCCACTACGAGGAACAGTGGAATCTTTCCAACATAGGTAGTTTCATTGCACATCTCACTGCTGCCACAACTGCTCTTTTCCTGGGAGAGATGCTCTTATTTTTCGCCATCAAGCGTGGGGTGTACATTAACTAGGGTAAGCTGATTCATCAGGCTCTATGGGTCAGAGATGACAACCATTCGTGGAGGGTTGGTGGCTACTGGCACCAATGAGAGGTTAGGCTTTGAGCAACTGTTAAAGGGCATGAATGACTTGTGTGTAGGTTTTCGTGGTCAGCGTGCTATTGATATAGCTCATGATCCGAAGTCTGAGGAGCGGTCTAGAGATTTTGACTCTTGTTCCGAGGACCCTTATAAGCTATCAGCTTGTATTCCTCATTTACCTGCTCCCTCTAAGACCACACCGCATACCATGGCTCCGTATGGTGTTTCTACTTTTCCTTCTACAGGTACAGGTTCGGTTAACACTGGTTTTGCTGCTTTTGCTGGATAGAGTTTGACTGGTTTTATGATTATGTCCACTGTTGGTGATGGAGTTGGTAGTTCAACCTTCCAGGAATCGCTCTCTACTGCTTGTCCTGATGATCCTATTCAGATGTTGTCAAATCCTTTTGCAGCTGACTACCAGGGCACTAGTCAGTTTCATCATGTGACTTTTGCTCCATCCGGTTTGCTTAACCTTTAAATGCTTGTGTGCTACTTGACAATGATGATGATGAGGATCATCCTCCTAGCTCTACTTTTGTTCCTACGTCCACCCCCGATGTTGATTAGTACTTTTATTCACCAAACTTTTTTATAACTCTTTTGATTAGCCGCATGTGGCTTTGGTACTTTTGCAGTCTTTCATCATTTTGTTGAACTATTTTGTTACTTTGATACTACTTGGATGCTACTTCTTTTGTCTTTTGGAAATGTTGTGTGGCATTTGGTTTGTTATATACCAGTATGTTCAGAATTTGAAACTTGTTGGCTCTTAATTTCTTTGAATTTTTATTCCCCCCAATATTGCTAAATTATCTGTGCTTAGCTCATTGTTTAGCGATAGTTGTTTATTGGGTGGGGTAGATAGTTCAGAGTTGTAGTTTCTCTTCCAACCACTGTGGCATGCGTCATTTACTTTTCGCATGAGCCATTGGTTTTAAGCCCTTGTCATACGCCAGTTGTCTTTGACGCATGCCAACTTACCTTAGAACACCTCACACACAAACGACAAGAATGGCGTGCTTCAAAACCTGTTGCCGCGTGCCAATTGACTTGACTTCCACCATCACACCTCGGCCGCCACAGAATCCTAGCAATCAGCTTTTGTCGCCTTGACGCACGCCAATATATGTCTGGCGCGTGTCATTTTAGCGTTTTCTGCCACTGAGAAGTCCTATCAAACCCTAATTTTTATCCATATAACCCCCTCCTAATCAAATTTCTTTCACACTCATATTTTCTTTTTTTCACCTCCATACTCCCTGCCTTTCTTCTTCTACCACCTTCATCATGTATTCTCCTCCGGCGGATCGTCCCGTTCTCTTCTTTGACGTGGCTGGGGCAGATGCAGTTCACAACTTCATTAAGCTTTTCAGCCGCCGTCCAATCTTTTACGAGAGGGGTGAGAACACAAAGAAGATTGAGGAGTATTCTGAGTATCGTATAGAGTGGGGAAGCTGGAATCGTTGGTTGCAACACCTCGTGGGCAAATCAACGAAACCGTGGTATGTTAGTTTTTCACCATGTTGTCCACTGAGCCGGATGCAAGGTATGTTTCGTCTGTTTTGGTTCATGGAGTTGAAGTACCCTTCCATTGGATGGATATCAACAAAGTTTTTTGTCTCTCTTCCACTACCATTGCACCCCACCGCCACTATGAGGAACAATGGAATCTCTCCAACATAGGTATTTTCATTGCACATCTCACTGCTGCCACTACTGCTCTTTTCCCGGGAGAGATGCTCTTTCTTTTTGCCATCAAGCGCGGGGTGTAAATTAACTGGGGTAAGCTGATTCATCAGGCTGCATGGTCTTATTCTCAGCCTATATGTACCCTACCCTTCATTCCCTTCGCATGGCTTGTATCTCATCTTTGTACCCGTGTGCTCAAGTTCCTGCCTACTCCCAAGACGAGTTTTCCCCGAGTTTGGTCACCCATCGTGGCCTTACCCCGAGGGATGTACCTGGTGCCCCTCCACCTTCTGATGAGTCTGATTATGATTTTGAGTAGTTCTTCTGGTTGGTTGCTGGTAGCGTTTGGATGGTTGGTTGCTGGTTGTGTTTTTATGGTTTGTTGTTGGTTTGGTTGGTTCAATGTTTATCTTATTTTCTGTACGCTGCTTATTTTGAATAATGGTTGTAACATTTCATCTTGTATTTCTGAACAATTCTATCGCACCTTTCCTTTCAATTGAATAATGTAATATATCAGGTTGTTTGTTTGTTTGGATGAATTACTTCATTTTGTTATCATGCATCCGTAAATAGCCCCCTCTTTTTACCCTACTGCATGTTACCCTCCCTGATTTTGAGAAACCTGCACAACTGACCCATCCTAAAGTGGTTTGGCACGCATCATCCTCTTATATTAGGGAATGGCGTGCGCCGACCATTTCCGGCACGCGTCAATTTTCCACGATAACTCTCTGTATAGCAACAGTGTTTTTGGTGTGTGCCATCCCGTCACATATTTTGCCCTTATTTTGACTTGGTTTTATCATGATTTATGCTCATTTTGATTCCCCCTTGTTTCCCTAACTTTATTTTTACTACTCACTTAACATTGAGGACAATGCAAGCTCATAAGTGGGGAGTGGGAGTACAGTTAGTCCAACAATGGGTAATGCCATTAATTGTTTAAGAAAAGCCTTAGCTTTGATTATTTTCAAGATATCGAGAGTTGTATAAACCATCTTTAGGGATGAACTATAATTTTGTAATTGATAGAGCGAGTATTTCAATAAAACGAGTAACTCTGATGAAGCATAAGTACATGTTATTCACTAATCTTTTATGGTAGTGTCATCCATTGTGCACGCATACTCTAATATTTTGTTAACAAACAACTTTTCATGAAATCGTGTATGCATACTCTTACTTGCAACTTGAACTTAAGAATGTTATTATTTTGAGACACAATAACAGGTACTTGGAATCGGAATAGGGAAGACGATTTTTGGCATAACTTTGACTAGCCCATAGCCAAATGGCCTTCCCGAACACAAAATTCTCCCTTCTGTCCCCATCTCATCCTTGTAGAGTGGTGAGACCCCACTCGAGCTAGCCGTTTGTACTTAGCATCATTATAATCCAACCCTTAGCCGAAGTTTTGGTCTACATTCATTTGGCCTCCCGCAAGTGTAGCATGAGTCTATTGATTGTGTGGGCGGTGGATGGGAACTAAGAGTTGGATGAGTCATGTTGGCGCAATTTGAGATAACGTCTTATGATGTTTTGGTTCGGAACCCATTGCTGTTGGCAAAAAAAAAAAAAGAGAGAGAAAGTTTTCCTTTATAATGTTCTTATTCCAAGAGTTGAATAAATGCTTCTAAGAAATCCAAACTCAAATCAAAAAGAAGCAAAAGAGATGTGAATACTTAATGGTTGAATAATGAGTCATTGAAGGCAATTTTGAAGCTCAAAGTGTAAGATCTGGGGTAATGTAAGGATGGGAAGTCACTAATTCGGAAATTTGGTATCAAGGAGAGGAAGGTGTGGATTCTTGCTATCTTGCCTTGCTCTTTTGATTATCCTTTTATTCCTTTTCGGTTAGCCACTACCCTAGCCTGAACATTACAAGCTGATTTGTCAAATACATGACCTAACTTCTTGATTCTGAGTGCCTAATTAGTGGAGATTGGTATCATTCCTAAGCTTAAGGTTGCATTTTTTAGTAAGGCTTGCATGATTTGATGGTCGTTAGTTTGATAGCAAACTTGAAGATTAATATTCACTCACACACTCCACTACTTCTTTAGATCGAGGGGAACATGCTCTTTTGATTTGATTGGTTGCATCCCCTAATTGGATCCTCATTCCCTGATGTTGCATAATTGTATTTTTGTGACTCTAGATAGCCTTATCGCCCTAGTTGCTCGACGACGAGCAAACACTAAGTGGGGAGTGGTTGATGTAGGTCAACCTGGTGATACAATTTCCGATGATTTACCCATTTTCTAATACAATTAGTGAGATTTTGATATCAACTTGAGCAATTTCTATGATAAATTAAAACTATTTTGTGTACATAGGAAATTTTAGAAAAACCATGCTTTTACTTTTATTATATTAGATACTAGCCGATTTTGTTATCTGTTTTATGCGTGGTATCTTTGTGTCTATTTTGCAGCACATATATCATGGTTGGGAGCGTGGATTTTGACTTGATGGCGCCATTGGATTATTGAGTGATTGTTTTGGTGCTAAGGCAAGGATTTCAACCCACGAGGATCCTTGACACACGTTAGAGGGTTTGGTCCATGCCAGTTGTAGAGTAAATTTGATCATGGAGACTTTACATACAAATGGCGTACGCCATGTTACATTGGCCCGCGCCAAGTGAAGCTATACAAGTCTGCTGTGCATTTAATGCAGATGTCATTCAGACAACTACTACATTAGACTTGATGCGCGCCAATATCCTCTGACCGACGCCATTACTTCAATAGGACCATGACGCACACCAGCAAAAAACTGACCTGCGCCAATACTACAGAGTCAGCAAAGAATTGATCTCTTTTATTCTTCCACTCACCCAAATTATCATATACACTTCATCTTCCTCAACTTTTTCCCCTTGCAGGCACCCCCACCTCCAACGCTCTTATAGCCGAATTTTAGTAAAAATTAGCTCTTGAACTTGATTGTAATAGTTAAGGATTCTAGTTTAGCTTCCATTACTTGATTGTAGTTTAAACACACTAGTGTTGGTTCCATTGAAGCTTTTGGAGTTGGATGAAGGACACCAAACTAGAATTCTTGCTTTTGGTTTGGTAATCCTTAATCTTTATTTTCATTCAATTGTTCTTATGGGTATGAATGTTAACTTTGAGATGTTGATATTTGTGGTTATGAGTGGCTAGACTTATCTAGCCAAGATTATGTCGTAGGCCTAGTTTATTTTATTATGTTGATTGGGAATGATGGTTTTTGTTGTTAGTTTTGATTGTTGTGAAGGTTTTCCTACTTGTATTTCATTGTTGCTTGCATTAGGGAAATTTCCTAGTGTTAGCATTTACACGTTAACGGAGACTAAAAGGAGATGTTAGTCATGAGAAGGGGGTAGGAAAACCGGAAGGTAAAATCGACCTTTCGAGGCATTCGATTTCTTAGCCGGGGATAGTTGACCTTGTCATTGCATTCACATGCGTAGCAATCCAATTCATCTGGTTTAGAACACCTAGACCAAAGAGGGGGTATAGAGTAGTTTGATACACTCGTATGAGGGGAAACTGCTTGCTTAGGAATGCACCACTTCACACTCTTGGACACCAATGGTAGGAAGGTAGGAAATCATTCCCATGATACTACAAGAGGATGACTAGTCTATGCATTATCTTGGTTAGCTTCTTTTATCATTTTATCATCTTTGTTATCACGAGAGACTTTATTTATGCATTCAATTACCATCTTGCAATTTGTGACCTAGATCAAATTAATATAAACTTTTAAGTGTTTAACCTCACAAGTTTTTTCCCCGTGGATTCGACCTTGACCCACCGTGTAACATCCCGACTTTTCATAAAAGGGAATAGTCATTGGGTGTAGTTACTACGACCTAATTATTATTTATCCTATTTATTTAATTAAAAGGGATTTAATTAAGGGATTAGTTATTATTTAAAATGGAATTTAATTAATAACTATAAAAGGAAATAATCCCCAAAATCTTTTATTTTCACCATGCATATTCTCGACAAAAAAAAGAAGAGGAACAGCGCGCACATATGAAAAAGACAGAAGATGCCGAGAAAAAAGACGAACGTAAACTTCAACCGTGTGGCCAATCCGTTCATCCTGCTCAAGATGCCGTAGAGAGAAAAGTGATCGACACGAGAAGACTTAACTTGGAAAATAACATCTCTCAATTTCGTAAGTTTTCAGTTTAGTCCTAGTTTTCGGGGGAGCTTTGCCGATCTACCACTACTTTGCCGGGCCATTTGTGCGACTACCATTCTCTTTCGAAATACCACTCCCATTTCGCGTTTTAGGTGTTTTTTGAACCAAACTAAACCCTAATTGGGAAGAGGAACCCAATAGGGGAAGGGTGTCCTTAAGATCTTTGGAAAATAAAATCGGAGAAAATCGCGAATCAAAATTGGTATTTTTGCCTTGGGTGGTATTCTCACAATTTTGTTCGAAAGTGGTGGTAAACCTAGTTTTCGGTATTCGTAGAGTTCGATTCTTGAAAAATTCGTATCTTTCAATCCGTAACTCTGTTTTTCAGCCATGAGTAGTCAAACGATCGCCTTGAAGCGTAGATCATTCTAAAAATAGTTATGCAGCGGTTAATCCAGGTAATCTGCTGTTTTATGGACTTTTCAGTTTCGGTTTTCTGCAAAGAAATATGATTTTAGGGTTTCTCGTTGATCAAATAGGTTTTGGGGTTGAGGATCAACAGTTGTTGCAGTTGCTTGACGTTTTGCTTTCGGTTTTTCTGGAAATTAAGGTAAGAGGCTCTTCCTAATGAGTAATTATAGTTTTATAATGATAGGTTGAGTTTTGGTGTTGTTTGGTGATAGAATTCATGCTAAGTTGTAATTAATAAGATGTGATATGTTTTGGTATATTTGTGTTGAGTTTTAAATTTCTATTTTTAAGATTCAATAACATTAATTAACTATGAACAAGCTTCAATTGAACTTCTGATTCGTTCAGTTAAAACACCGAATGTACTCTTAAAGGGAGTTGAAGTTCGGATCCGTCAGAAGGGCATGCAAGGGCTTGTGCTTTGATGAACTAGAGTTCATCAATGTCTGTGTATTTGCTAGGACTTGTCCGTGTCTAGTGGTCTAGGAAAGAGAGTAGTGTATGTGAGGGAGCTTACCTGAAAACACTTAGGTGGCTAGTTAATTCACAGTAATAATTACATACGTGTAGTAAAAGATAAAACGTCACTTATTCTCGGTTAGACACTCTTTCATATCGGCGATGTGATACGTTCATAAAAGGTGAACAACGCTACTGGCTTTAAACGGCTGAAGGGTAGTGGAGGAAATTCATCGGACGTATACGCATACCGGGGAGACCCCGGAGCTAATCGGTGCTAATCACCGTTAGTTATCAAGTATATCTTCAGTGATGAGCATGCCGCGTGTGATGTCCTTGAGTAATGATGTATCAAAGATAAGCTAAGCTAGAAACGTTTAGTCATGACATGTCGATGGGCATGGATTGAACCCTAGATTGAGTCGGTCTTATAAAGATAATTTAATAATCATAATAATAACCCCTCGTTGTATAACTTAGTTATTCATTAGTTTCTCACTTTTACTAAGTACTTTGTACTTACCTCCTTTGCATTTTCTTTTGTATGCATTGTGGGGTGAGAAGGCGAACAGTTGATTAGGTAGATGATGACTTTTGAAGGCTTTGAAGTCTTGACGAAGTTTCTAGTTCCTTTTCTTTGTAAAGGTTGTACAAGACTAGTTGTATTTATTTTCTTAGACTTATTGTATTTCTACTTTTAAGACCTCGTATGGTATAAGTCTTTGGGTTTTTTCGTCGTTGTAATTTAACTATCCATCTTTAGTATGGTTAATTTCTATTCTTAGTAGCATTTATGTTTTACCCGAGTCTTTTTAGCTTCCGTTTGCTTTTATTTGATACTGACGACATAGAGGCTTGCGTATAATATTAGATTTATTTAATGCTATACGCGCGCGAACGCTTCTCTTCCGGATAAGGGCTCGGTATCCGGGAGCGGGTGTTACAGATTGGTATCGAGAGAAGCGTCCTTCTTTCCAAGGCTTCTCCCTACATGATAAGACTTCTTTAGACCTTTTGAACCCTTCCGATCTCTTTTGATCTTGGTGGCAAATTCTCGTAGGATTAGGAATCCTTTGAACGTGGTTAAGTTGCACTAGGACCAAGTGAAAAGTCTCCTTAGGCTTAGGTTGAGTTTTAAGCTCACGTCTCTTAAATGATCCTCTCAAGTTTTTTTTTCTTTTTTTGAGGTTTTAATTGCTTTTCGTAATGCTAAATTTGGTTCAAATCACTTCCTTGTAACTTGGTGTTATGCAAAAGCGAGTAAACGATTATGTTCACGTTTCTACATGTCATGTTATATCATTTTTTTTGTTCCAAGAATTCTGTAAATTTTCAGCCACTTAGAAAGTTGTCTTATTTACAATTTCTCTCTTTACATCAATTTAGTTTTCAATATGGATTGTTCACAAATTGTTTAACATGAAGGGGTACTCTGTTCAGAAAATTCTGCAGCGGTACTCTTACTTATCATTCTGTTTTGGATGAGCTAAACACCTCCAAATGACTTGGATTTTTGATATGTTGTAGAAAACATCCTGTACTATAATTTTTGTTTTTGAACCAAGTGCAAATTCGTTTTTTTAGCACAATCTGAAACACACGACAGTTGATGAAGTCCTGAAAATTTTTGACAGCTTATAGCAGTAGATGAAAAGAATTATTTTGACCGACCTATGGCTTCCCAAAAATTTTGATTTTTGAGCATCATATGTAAAACTTATATACTCACAAATTTTCTCTTTGCCTCATGTTCAAAATCAGTTCAGTTTGTTTTGTGCAAATCAATTATTTCATGGCTTATGTATGCACCTGAATTTCTCAAAACCATTCAAGTCCTCTGGTCAAGAAATGATAGATGTCTTTCTTTCACCCTGTAAGTTATAGTGTAGTAGGTTATAGGAGATGAGAATACTTTGATTTATCTGATTCTTAAGTTAGTTGTTACCCAGGATAAGAAGTTTGGTAGGTAGAGAGTAGGTGTTGTCGTTATAGTGCTCCTCGATGGCAAGAAACGATTGCGTGGTGATTTTCCAATCTTATGTCTTCATTAATAAGATTCTCTTTTATAATCATCTAGTTTCCTACTTGGTTATCCCGATTTCAATGTTTCCCCATCCATACTAATTGTAACTCATGCTCTTGTTAAATCCTCCATTTGGAACTTCTGAAACTCGGTAAAAGTCTCTTATTACGCAGTTTTGTTTTCCAAGTGTGTACATTCATTTGATGTGACTTATTTTTTTTAAAGATGTTTTCATCGTGTCAAATGCTTGATTTAAGAAAAATAAGTTTCTCATCCTTCGAACTATTTGAACTGACAATTGCATCTTTCCAACTATATCTTGTTTAGCTATTTTGGGGCAACACACTTTTGCATCCTAGTGATTACCCTTAATGCATCCCCTACAAGATGTTTTAGTTCATACAAACTTTTGTTTAAAGACTCGACTCTACAAATCCTCCGTTTTCTCTTTTTGCTATCGCTTGGTTTATGTTTCCCAAAATTCTTTGACCTTTGCTATGCTTGAGATGGTTCCACACGAACTCCATATGTAAATTTTATCCTTTAAAAGTACTCCTCAGTCGTTTCAACTAATAGTGTTAAAGGTCTCTTACTTTGGCACATACTTTTCATCATCCTCGTGTTTGGCTTTACCCAACATGAGTGAATGCTTTTGTTTCCGTGTTTTCCCTTCAGGTTAAACAACTTACCTTGCTCTAAAAATTCTGGAAATTTTCCACAATATAGACCTATGTCTTATCTACAATTTATCTTTTAACATTGATTCGATAATCTTTATGGATTGTTCAGAAAATTCATGTTTATCCCGGACACTCTGTCCAGAAAATCTGCAGCAGCACCTTCACTTCCTCTTCTGTTTTGAACAGGTTAAACACCCTTAAATGACCTGAATTTTTTATATGTTGTAGAAAAAACTTTTATCTACAATTTTACTTTTGGAATTAAGTTCAGATTCTTTTTAGTTTGATCTCGATTTGCAATTCAACTCAGTGTTTATGAATCTGGAAATTCTGACAGCTTGTGCAATCGTCAGAAATAACTGTTTTTGACCGACCTTATCTCATTCAAAAATTCCAATATTATTATATCACCTGGAAAACTCCAGTATCTAAATAGTTTCTCTTTGGATCGTGCTCAAATTCCTCTTCGTTTGTTCTGTAAAAATTGATAATATCAGATCCGGAGTAAATTTCATACACAGCAACCTAAAAGGAATTTTCACCTCTTTGACTTGGGGTTTGGGCTAAGAGGGTAGTAAGTTACAAGTATTATGTCTTAGAAGGTTTCCGAAGCGATCTTTCCCTAGGATATGTCTCATGATAGAATGTTTGTAAAGTTAACATTGTTGTTTCTTCTGCAGTTATAGACAAGAACCAAGATACCATCCTCCAGCATGCCATGTTTGATGTTCAGACCATTTTCATACCCTTTTGTAATTATACCTTTTCTGGTGATTTATTTCTCATGTAATCCCTCATTTGAGATCTTTAAGCTCAAAAAATCCTTTTCACATGTTGTCATGAATTACTTAAGAAACATAACTCCATAGGCCTTTCTTTTGAACAAATCCATGCTTCCTTACTTGTCAAACCAAGGAACAAGTTCCCTCTAACTCTGCATTGTTGCACCCCCATTCTTCTTTTCAAGTACAAATTTGACTAAGCCTTCTGATGTCAGAACATTTTTTCTTATTTATGTTCATTCTCAGCTCCCCTCCTAAGGGTAGTGTCGATGTTGTAACTATTTCACCTAATGCTGCCTGTTCTTTTAAGGTATGCATATCTTCTTTTGCCGGTCCAATTTTTAAGCCTACCATGACATTCCTTTTCAGTTACTTATCTTTAACCTTCTTGCAATTTATGCTAAACTAGTTTCAAGCAGAAGGTAGATCTTTTCAAGATGCCTTCCGAACCTATCTAGCCAACCAACATTTGAACTCCAAAACTTCTATTGAATTACAATCCAGATTAATGTACCTTGTACCATTCAGTTTAACTCTCTTTCAGGCCATTTAGAGCCATGAACCGCCATATATGCCTTTTGATTTTCCATCCTCTGTTTGGCGTTCTGTTACCATTTTGATACACCGGTTGACTGCCTTTTGTTTTAACTTTTCCATTCTCTCATGAGGAATGACCTCGAGCATTTATTCCTTGGCAGTGTACTATTCCTCTTGAGTAGTGCAACCTTGAACTTTTGATTTGAATCGTCAATGATTGTTTAAACTTCCTTTGAAGGTTTGAATTAATTCTTTGAAATCAAACCTTATCCGACAATTCTTAAGTGTCGTTTCCTCTTCATTCAAGATCTTGTTTGCTGCTTACTTATTCAAACTTTTGATATTCCCTTACAATTCCTTGAGAGAAATTTCTATTTCTATTGAATCCTAAAATAACTTCTCTTTGACTATTGCAAACTTGGACACTTCTTGACAAAGTGTTTATTTTATTCTGAGACCTTGTGGTGTACTCATTTTGTCTCCATGGCTCCTTCATGTTGAGATTCTTGCTCTCTTTTGATTTCTTTCTTTTTAGTCCTTCTGGTGCTCGACCCTGCACCTTTACCTTGATTTCTATTGTGTAATGTTACCTTTAACATCTCCACTTTCTCAAGGCTTATATGAAAGCTTATTACCATCCTTTCAAGTTACCTCTGAAGTCTTTGCAGACCACCGTATCTTGCGAATTCTCTCTCAAAAAAAAATCATCATGCAAGGTGTCCTTTTGTTTTACATTCGGTGGCTATCCCTTGTATTATGATACAATGTCTCATTCTTCGATTTGGAACTACCTTCAACTTTTCCCCAACACGAAATCATCTTGTTTTGCTTGTAACCCAAGCAACCTTTCTTATTTCAAGTGCATTGTATCGTTCCTTGGCTTACCTAGTTGACATGACACCTGGTACCCAACTTGTCACTTTTCAATTTTATTTATTCTCCAAGCTAACTCTTTTTGGCATAAGGATTGGATCGGAACGTCAGAGAAAAAGTATGGCAATGCATGTTCTCCACCCACGAGGAGTCTCGAAGTCCTTGGTGGGATCCTTGCGATTCTTCATCAAGCTTGTGGTGCCATGATGGAAGTTGGGATCGAAAGATGTCAAGTGTGCGATGAGTAGTGGTGGTTTTGGGTGGGAAGATTCGACTTTTCCGGGTATAGGCGGCAGGAGCAAGCAAAGAGTGTTGAACCGATGATTTCAAGATTCGAGGCGATTGATGAGTTCGTGAAAGAAGGAAGACAAAGACCCAGGTTGTCTCCGGTTACAAGTGAGTGGTTGGAGCCCAACCAGCCATTGGTCACGAAGTTAGATGAAGATAGCAACCGTCGGCATCGGAATCGACTTTGGGTTCGAATGCGAAGATTGGGAAGGACAATGAAGAATGAAAACCACGGGATGGAAATTTGCGGTTCCTCTCGGAGGCGACCAACAAGTACAAGAGTTGGAACAAGATCTGGCGATGATCTTTCATGAAGATAGAGTTAGAAGAACACGAGTTTCTGGGATGAAGTGGAGCGACAACAGAATACGAGACCATATTTGACACAGCAAGTCAACGAGGAGATTGAAGTAGATCGTCGCCACCTCGAAATAGCTCAAGACAGGTGGAAGAGTTGGGAAGATGGAAGAAGAAGAAGAGGATTGTAAGAGTTAGAAGACGAAACGCCTTGCAAAGTCCAGAGTTCAAGTACACCCCAGTTACATTCGAGTTTCGAGGACGAAACTCCTCTTAAGGGGGAAGGAATGTAACATCCCGACTTTTCATAAAAGGGTAAAATAGTCATTGGGTGTAGTTACTACGACCTAATTATTATTTATCCTATTTATTTAATTAAAAGGGATTTAATTAAGGGATTAGTTATTATTTAAAATGGAATTTAATTAATAACTATAAAAGGAAATAATCCCCAAAATCTTTTATTTTCACCATGCGCATATTCTGACAAAAAAAAAAAGAAGAGGAACGGCGCACATATGAAAAAGACGCAGAAGATGCCAGAAAAAGACATAACGTAAACTTCAACCGTGTGGCCAATCCGTTCATCTGTTCAATATGCCGCAGGAGAGAAAAGTGATCAGCACGAGAAGACGCAACTTTGGAAAATAACATCTCTCAATTTCGTAAGTTTTCAGTTTAGTCCTCGTTTTCGGTATTCGTAGAGTTCGATTCTTGAAAAATTCGTATCTTTCAATCCGTAACTCTATTTTTCAGCCATGAGTAGTCGAAACGATCGTCTTGAAGCGTAGATCATTCTAAAAATAGTTATGCAACGGTTAATCCAGGTAATCTGCTGTTTTATGGACTTTTCAGTTTCAGTTTTCTACAAAGAAATATGATTTTAGGGTTTCTCATTGATCAAATAGGTTTTGGGGTTGAGGATCATGAGTTATTTGCGATTGCTTGACGTTTTGCTTTCGGTTTTCTGGAAATTAAGGTAAGAGGCTCTTCCTAATGAGTAATTATAGTTTTATAATGATAGGTTGAGTTTTGGTGTTGTTTGGTGATAGAATTCATGCTAAGTTGTAATTAATAAGATGTGATATGTTTTGGTATATTTGTGTTGAGTTTTAAATTTCTATTTTTAAGATTCAATAACATTAATTAACTATGAACAAGCTTCGATTGAACTTCTGATTCGTTCGGTTAAAACACCGAATGTACTCTTAAAGGAGTTGAAGTTCGGATCCGTCGGAAGGGCATGCAAGGGCTTGTGCTTTGATGAACTAGAGTTCATCAATGTATCGTGTATTTGCTAGGACTTGTCCGTGTCTAGTGGTCTAGGAAGAGAGTAGTGTATGTGAGGAGCTTACTTGAAAACACTTAGGTGGCTAGTTAATTCACACGTAATAATTACATACGTGTAGTAAAAAAGATAAAACGTCACTTATTCTCGGTTAGACACTCTTTCATATCGGCGATGTGATACGTTCATAAAAGGTGAACAACGCCATCGGCTTTAAACGGGTGAAGGGTAGTGGAGGAAATTCATCGGACGATATCGCATACCGGGAGACCCGGAGCTAATCGGTGCTAATCACCGTTAGTTATCAAGTATATCTTGGTGATGAACGCCATGCGCGATGTCCTTGAGTAATGATGTAACAAAGATAAGCTAAGCTAGAAACGTTTAGTCATGACATGTCGATGGGCATGGATTGAACCCTAGATTGAGTCGGTCTTATAAAGATAATTTAATAATCATAATAATAACCCCTCGTTGTATAACTTAGTTATTCATTAGTTTCTCACTTTTACTAAGTACTTTGTACTTACCTCCTTTGCATTTTCTTTTGTATGCATTGTGGGGTGAGAAGACAAACAGTTGATCGGGTAGATGATGACTTTTGAAGGCTTTGAAGTCTTGACGAAGTTTCTAGTTCCTTTTCTTTGTAAAGGTTGTACAAGACTAGTTGTATTTATTTTCTTAGACTTATTGTATTTCTACTTTTAAGACCTCGTATGGTATAAGTCTTTGGGTTTTTCGTCGTTGTAATTTAACTATCCATCTTTAGTATGGTTAATTTCTATTCTTAGTAGCATTTATGTTTTACCCGAGTCTTTTTAGCTTCCGTTTGCTTTTATTTGATACGACGACATAGAGGCTTGCGTATAATATTAGATTTATTTAATGCTATACGCGCCGAACGTTTCTCTTCCGGATAAGGGCTCGGTATCCAGGAGCGGGGCGTTACACACCGTACTAGACTATAATTGACCCGGTACACTGCCGGTTAGATTGGACACATTGGATTCGGCCATCAAGCTTTTTGGCGTCGTTGCCGGGGATAAGTCTTGAGTAACGGTTAATACTTGTACTAGTTTCAAAATTTTCGAGAATAGGTCAGACTTTTCTAGTGTCACTTCTCTTTCACTTTTTTGGTGCTTACCTCTTGGTGAGTCACCAAGTGTTATTTTATTGTGTTTTTGTTGTTTCTATCTTGTAGTGGATGACCAAGACTCGACTCGGTATGGCACCTCTTACTCCTCTCATTCCGGATATCAACACGTATATTAGGGAACGAGTAGCTGAGAATAAAGTTCGTCAAGCTCATCGTGGTTTGGAACTTAGTGGAGATTCCTCTCAAGGATCATCTACCCAAGGAATAGAAATGGATGGAGGCATAGAAAATGCACAAGTCGATCAAGAACATGAGGATGCCCAAAACCATGAACAAGACCCAAACCTCCACATCCTTAACCCACCAAAAAACAATCCACCACCACCACCAAACAATAACCAACAAAACCGCAACCAATACCAGAACCATAATAACCGGAACAACAACAACAACATCCCCCCAAAGCCAAGGCCAATTTGTGATCAAGCCGTGAGAAGAAATGAAACCAACAATCCAATTCGTTTACCAAATGCGGGAGCAAATAAGTTTGAAGTTAAAGCTCATCTTTTTGGTGGTTTGGAACAAGAGCTCAATTTCATGGGCGTGATGATGAAGATCCACATCACCATCTTTTCAACTTTGAGGAATTGTGTAACACGGCCAAGTGTCAAGGTGCTAATAGAGAGTTGACAAGATTGTCTATGTTTCCTTTCACCCTAGTTGGTTAGGCGAAGGATTGGTTTATGTCACTTCCTCACAATTCCTTGACAAGTTGGGAGGAAATCTGTTAGGAACATTTTATTATGTTTTGATGATGGCCATACTAGCTGTCA
Source organism: Gentiana macrophylla (assembly GCA_026214975.1). NCBI lineage: Eukaryota > Viridiplantae > Streptophyta > Magnoliopsida > Gentianales > Gentianaceae > Gentiana > Gentiana macrophylla. The sequence continues at coordinate 36,827,096 of CM047807.1, read as the reverse complement.
TAGCAAGCCTGAAAATAAGTTAGAATACTCTGTATAAGTCTTTACTTAGAGTATGCCATGTTGTATAAGTTGAGTCAGACAAGTATTGTACTAGTTGGTAGGATAGCATAGTAAAAATAGATGTTCGGAAAAGTAAAAGCGGCCAAGTACCAGCAGAGAAGGATGAAGACATATGGTCTGACATATAACCAAGGAAGTCTGTGATGACCTTGGATAAGTCTAAGTTACATTCCAAGTGATGAAACTTAATGTTTTAATATGGTGTACACTAATCTCACATAAGTCAAGGATCAGTGAAGAACAAAGATTCTCCTAAACTGAAAAGAATGAAGGAAACAGCAAATCGGCAAAGTGAACTGACTTTCGGCTGAGTAATGACAAAGCAGTGAAGGAAGACCTAAGCGTCAAAGTCAGATAGATCACTTAACCGTTCAGGAAACGGCTAAGTAAAACTTACTTGATCAGATTTTGAAATATGAAGAAGATTTAGAGGATCAAGCATTAAATGCACAATCAATTGAGGATCAATCAAGGACGGATTTACTGATAAATGTTTGAAGAAAAATCGATCACTAAAATCAAGGGGGATTTAATTAAGGGGGAATCAAGAATAAAATCAAGGATCATTCCCCACATTAACATAGCCAACGGATCAAATCAAGGATTATCAAGGCTACAAATAGAAGGCATTGACTGACAAGAAAAACAAGAACACAATAATCAATAAGCAGAAACTCTGTCACATCAAAAAGGCCTTTATCTGTGCTTAAAAAGGAATATCTAGTGATCAACTCAAAACTCAGAACTACAATTTCAACATCAATCATTGAGTCTGATCAACAAGTTTTGTGAATCCAATTCACTTCAACCAAACAACTGAATCAGAGCCATCTGAGAAGGAGTTGTGTTTGTGATAGCTGCTAAAGGATTTGTTCCCAATGAGCAGTGAAAGGGACTGAGTCACTGAAGCTGTTGCAGTCAGGGAGTGATAGTCTTGAAGATTGTGAAGCTTTGTAGTCAAGGACAATCAGGCTATTGTATCTGTGAAAACAATAGTGAAATTCCTCCAATCATCACAGGAGAAGAGTGGATTAAGGGATTACACCACCCTGAACCACTATAATCCTTGTGTCAATTTACTTTCAGCAATTTACCTTACTGCATTTATTTAATTGCCTATATTATATCATATATCTGTGATTGCCTAAACTACTTTGGAACAACATTTTAAGAAGGGACTTATCCACTTCCCAAAAGCTTTTAAACACATGAAAAGTTTTTGAAATTCCACTATAGTAATTCACCCCCCTGACTATAGTTTTACCCTTCTCTAGGACCAACAATTGGTATCGGAGCAATGTTCCTAGTATCAGAATGTTCAGATCTAATTTCTGGTAACGAGGAGATCACATATTTTTCAAACTAGTTTTCAAATTTGTGCTTTCTATATATATATATATCTTATTCGTACTTATGGATTCCTCAAACTTTATGTCAAAGGTACCTGTTTTCAATGTTAATAATTTTGATGAATACAAAATAAGAATGTTGTCTCATCTTGCAGCAACTCATGAGGAGATGCTGGATGCAATCAATGATGGCCCAATCGAGATTACAACTGTGGTAGCCACAAGTGCATATCAAGGAAAAGTAATAGACAAACTCAAGAAATATTGGACCAAAGATGACAGAAGTAGACCGGAAATCGACTTTGTTGCAAAAGACATGATCTTGAAGACTCTGGACAGTAACATGTTCATGAGAATCAAAGATTGTAAAACAGCAAAGGAGATGTGGGACAAATTGGCACTGATCAATGAAGGATCAGAAGCAGTCAAAGAAAACAAATTCTCTGTTGCAAAACAGAAATTTGAGAACTTCAAAATGAAGGATGGTGAAACCATTGATCAAATGGACAATAGATTCTCAAGCATCATCAGTGAACTACAACAACTTGGACACACATATCCATAGAAAGAAGTGTGCCTGAAGATCTTGAGAGGCTTACCTGAAAGATGGAAGATCATTACATTAGAAATCAGAGGGACAACAAATCTTGAAAACACTGAAACCTTGACTCTGATGTCTCAATTAAAGGCTCATGAATTTGAGTTGAACGGTGAAGACAGTGCACCAGCAGAGGCACATAAGGCCAGTGCATTGGTTGCACCCCAGCAAAGTCAAACAGCTGATGCAAACAGTAAAGAGACTCAGGAGCTGAAGGAACATGTATCTTTACTGGTTAAACGTTTTGACAGGTTTACCAAGAAGAAGCAATTCAAAGGAGGTTCCTCATCATACAAAAAGTCAGGCTCAAACAAAGACATAAAGAAGAAGGATGATGAATACAAATGCTTCAATTTCAAAAAGAAAGGTCATTTCAAGGCAGATTGCCCTGAAGAAAATGACAAAGACGAGGAGAAAAAGAAGTACAAAACAGCTGAAAAGAGAAAAAGCAAGAAGGCACTCAAAGCTGAAACCAAAGAATGAAGAATCATCAGACAATGATTCAGATGATGATGAAGCTGATAGCTCAGAAAATGAAAAAGCTTACCTATGCCTTATGGCTAAAGAATCTAATGAAACTGAGGTAACATCTAGCTCATACTCATCATCTAGTGCATCCACTTCTAACACTGCACAATCTTCTATTCTCCCACTAGATTCTGCAAACATAATCCAAAATCTCATGAGTAAATTTGATGAAATTGAGTTGAATCATGAAATTCTGGAACAGGAATGTGAGAATTTAAGAAAGGAAAATAAAAGATTAAAGAAAGAACTGGATAAAGTAAAAGTTGAACTAACTAGTAAGGAGACTTACTCAAATGATCAACAAACAGCAGATAATCATTCATCTGGTGTTGACAGACCAGCTGAGAAAATCTCCCTACCAGTTAAGACAACCACTGCACCACTAAATGCACCAGCTTACAAACCCTAAAAAAGGTTTGGATCTAGATCCGGTCTTGGTTACAACAGTCAGGATGAGAATAGAAACAATGGACAATACAATTCTGAATCTAGGACCAACAATGGACCAAAGTTCAGAAAAGGACTGACCATAGATTCAACCACTCATCTGCGTGACGGTGAAGTCAAAACCAGTCTTGATGAAACAAATGAGACCAAACCATCAATCCAGTCAACCAAAAGCAAAAAGTCTCTGAAAGGTAAATGAAGACTCTATCCTTCACAAGATGATTGGAATGTTGTACCTCCAAAATACAGGAAGAAACCATTTCATACTATGCAATATGTGTTTAAGAAAAGCCAACCTAGGCATATTCCTAGACATATGAAGCAACATGAACACAGGTTTCCCACTGCATATTGGAAAGTGAAAAAGGATGCAAATGCACCAAAATGTAGAGAAAAGTATCAGAATATCTCTAGTAGAAACATTAGAAGATATTCTGCCATGCCTTATACATATGAAGTTGATGACTTTAATTATCCAAAAAGAATACCCTTTGGATACACACTAGGAGTAGGAGGCATGACTGCTAACAGGTATGGACCCAAGCAGTGTTGGGTACCTAAACATAATTAATTTGTTTTGTAGGATGTCTGGTACATAGACAGTGGATGTTCCAGACACATGACAGGGAACAAAGATTGGCTCACTGACTTCAAAGCTTTTGATGGACCCAAAGTTACTTTTGGAGGCAAAGACAAACCCTGGTAAAATTAAGGGGGAAGGCATAATGCTCAAAAACAACTTGAAGATTCAAAATGTGGCTTATGTTAAAGGACTGAATTTCAATCTCCTATGTATCAGTCAGTTCTGTGACAAAGGCTACAATGTGCACTTCAACAAGGAAGAATGCAAGGTGATTCACAGCCAAACCAAAATAGTTGTACTTGCATGAACAAGAGAAGACAACATGTATATGGTAGATTGGAAGACAGCCAAAGCAGAAACATGTCTGCTTGTCAAAAATAAACAATCAACCAGCTGGATCTGACATAGAAGACTGAACCACCTCAACTTCAAAACAATAAACACTGTGTCAAAGAACAAGTTAGTTGAGGGTTTACCAGAGATCACATTCAAGAAGGAAAGTCTATGTGATTCATGTCAAAAAGGGAAACAAATCAGAAGCTCCTTCAAGTCAAAGCCTTATCAATCAACAACAAGAATTTTACATCTGTTACACATGGACCTTTTTGGACCAGTCACACCAGTCAGTGTAAGTGGAAATAAATACACTCTAGTAGTGGTGGATGACTTCTCCAAATTCACCTGGACCATATTCATGAACAAGAAAAGAGAGACACTCAAAAGGCTACTAAATCTGCTAAGAAGACTTCAAAATGAAAAGGAACTGAAGATCATAAAGATCAGTTCAGATAGAGGCACAGAGTTTCTAAATGAAATAATCATAACCTATTGTGAAGAGAATGGAGTATTACATCAATTATCAGCAGCAGGGACTCCACAAGAAAATGGTGTAGCAGAAAGAAGAAACATGACACTCAAAGAAGCAGTCAGAACAATGATTGCAGAAGCATGCCTACCAAAGAGATTTTGGGCTGAAGCAGCAAATACATCATGCTATACCCAAAACAGATCAATCATTAACAAATATCATGGAAAGACTCCATGCGAAATATGGAATGGAAAAAAACCTAATATCTCATATTTGCATATGTTTGGATCAAAATGTTTTGTTTTGAACAGGAATCAGTTGCCTACTTTTGATGAAAAGGCTGATGAAGCAATCTTTATGGGATACTCAGACACCAGCAAAGCATTCAGAGTACTCAACAAAAGAACCTTGGTAATTGAAGAATCAATTCATGTAGTCTTTGATGAGCCAAACACAAATGGTGAAAACCTACAAGAACTTGAAGAAGCAGGACCAAGACAAGTCTATATAAATACAACAATACCAACTACTATTCTAAATCACAATTTCGGAAATCAAGATGAACCTCCGGTCAATACAACAGAAGAGGTACCAGTACAAGAGCATGAAGCTGATACACAAGCTGAAGTTGTGGAAGCACCAAGTCAAGAACAACTTCAACCGGATCTCAACTGGCTAAGAAATCATCCTGAAGATCAAGTCATTAGAGACATTCACACAGGAGTTAGAACCAGAAGACAACTGGATAATATGCTAACATGCTTTCTATCACAAGTGGAACCCAAGACAATAGATGATGCAATCCAAGATGCTGACTGGATTACAGCCATGCAAGAAAAGCTAAATGAATTTGAAAGGAATGAAGTCTGGGAACTTGTTAACAGACCAGACTCAGCCAACAACATTTGAACAAAATGGGTATTCAGAAATAAGATGGATGAACAAGGAACAATTGTCAGAAATAAAGCAAGGCTAGTTGCAAAAGGCTACTCTCAAATAGAAGGAATAGATTATGATGAGACATTTGCACCAGTAGCAAGATTGGAAGCAATCAGACTCTTTCTAGCATTTGCTGCACACAAAGACTTTAAAGTCTTCCAAATGGATGTCAAGAGTGCATTTCTAAATGGACATCTGGAAGAAGAAGTATATGTGGAACAACCCCTGGTTTTCAACTCAAAGGAAAAGAAGATTAAGTATACAAACTCAAGAAGGCTCTTTATGGACTCAAACAGGCACCCAGAGCCTGGTATGAAACTTTATCCCAATTCTTGATCAATAATGGATTCAACAAAGGAACTATTGATAAGACTCTTTTCAAGCTAGAGGAAGGAACAAGTACATTGCTAGTACAATTCTACGTTGATGACATTATCTTTGGATCAGAAGATGAAAAGTTGTGTGAGAAATTTGCAAATCTAATGAAGAGCAAATTTCAGATGAGCATGATGGGAGAATTGAATTACTTCCTTGGTCTACAAGTGAAACAGTTGAAAGATGCCATCTTCATCAATCAGGCCAAGTACACAACAGACTTGATACACAAATATGGTATGGATACAAGTGGCATAGCAGATACACCAATGTGTGCAACAGTTATTCTTGGAAAAGATGAAGCTGGAAAAGATGTTGATCAGAAAATGTATAGAGGAATCATTGGATCCCTACTTTACCTAACTGCAAGTAGACCTGATATAGCCTTTGCAGTAGGAGTGTGTGCAAGATTTCAAGCTCAACCTAAAGAATCACAATAATCATATACTTGAAGAACACCATAAATGTTGGAATTTGGTATCCAAAAGATGGAGGATTCAAATTGATATCATATTCAGACTCTAACTATGTTGGATGCAAAATAGATAGAAAAAGCACCTCTGGAACATGTCAGTTGCTAGGCACCAGATTAGTTTCATGGTTTAGCAAAAAATCAAAACTCTATATCTACATCAACAACTGAAGCAGAATATATAATAGTAGGCAATTGTTGTGCACAAGTACTGCGGATTAGACAACAACTAAGGGAGTATGGAATGGAGGAGAAGACAATTCCAATTATGTGTGACAACACTTGTGCCATATCTATTACTGAAATCCAGTGTTGCACTCAAGAACAAAGCATATTGATGTAAGACATCACTTTATCAAAGATCGTGTTGAAAAATGCGATGTTATTCGAAGATACATACCCACTGAAGATCAATTGGCTGACATCTTCACAAAACCACTCAGTCATGAAAGATTTAGCATGTTGAGAGCTGAGTTGGGAATGATTGAAATTGACTAAGTACTAAAGAACAGCTAACTGGAGTAATCGGGAGAAATCGGTGTGAGTGATTCGAGAATCATGCTCACCTGAGTCACTTCGTCGAACTTGGAACCGTGAGTCGGCATCGTAGTAGTAATTGATCATGTTCATTACATGACCCGTCGATCGACGACCGCTTCCTCATCTTCGGCGTTATGACCATCTGGCGGCCTCATGTCGGGCCTGATCGGAAGGTGAGCGAACATGGAAACAAGGTCTTTGCATCATTTCTTTTGCGGTGCCAAGGTTCTCACATTTGGTCCTTATGATCTCCGACATTGAGGCTAACATGATGCCCAGCGCCTTATTATCGCCTCAGTCGATCCACTTCTGCCGATTTTCTTTTTCGGTTTTAGTAGGCTGGCGGTAAGTCTTTGGAATAGCCGAAGTCAAGGTGTGTTGAACATTCTCAAAGCGAGAACAACGTTGAGGTTACTTTTCCACTTTGAAAAATTGTTTCCGGTCAACTTATCATTTAACGATAAAGAAATCGAGAGCGACATGATCTTTGTAAAGTAAAATGGCGAAATTAAATTCAAGCTCATACACTACTAATAAATTTTAGGAACTATAAACTAATTACTTATAGTCTATCCTACCGTTCAAGGACTTAGTCTCACACCTCGGTGCAGCTTAGGGTAGGTCAAAGAGGTGACGACTAAATTGAGATCTTTCTCTCGATGATTAAAGTGGAATCAAACATCCAACTTTAATCCCCGATTACCTTTCTTTTCACCAAGGTATTACCAAAAATACCCATAATGAGTGTGACCTACTATTTGATTTTGTGTAGACCCAGTATGCCGCCTTAGGGTCGATCGGTGACCGGCGAGTACCCAAAATCCTCTCCTTCGGAGACCAAGCCTTGAATTTTGATAGCGGTGAAGGCCTTCCTTGGAGGGAGGCGGTCCCGAGCCGGCACGAGGCGTCACCATTCTCTCACGTTGCTTGTGTCAATAGTAGAGGCCGTGGGGTGGCCGTCGCCTTCCCGCTCCCACTCAATATTTTTGAATAGGTAATCATCTAACTTTCACGTAGACACTACTGGAACAAAAGCGTAATCTCGTCTTAGGTAAGGTGGAATTCACGAGAATCTAACACCTTAACCCACGAGGTTTCGGATTTTACTCCTTAGGCATTCGCTGGGTAATCATCCATTTTCTAATTAATATCAAACAATTAATTAAAACTAATCGTGTGTTTTATACATGCCTAACTAATTACTCGAATTAATTTCTACATGTATGCATATGGAGTGGAATTCATGATATGATGCATGTCATGGCAATTTTCGATTCTACTCATACAATCTAAACATGTATAGTGCGGAAAATAAACATCAAGATGGACCGTTGGCACCATGATCTAACCTATTAGAAAATAAATAACGAAACCCTAACTAGGGTTTACTACTTTCTAACAAAATCTGCAGCTGTTCAAAATTTTCGACGATCGGCAAACCAAACGAACTCGGATCGGGACGAAACTTTCCAGATCTGATCTTCATTCTGCGGACTTCAAGATGGACGGTTGGATCGGAGCTTTGACTTGTCAATCTTCTCCAGCGAGCCGCCCAACTTGCTGCTGAATCTGACTTTTACAGCAGCACATCAATGACTTCCACTGACGATCGGGAATCGAGATGAAACCCGATCGACGTAACTTCACTAGGTGATACAACCTTTGCCATTACAGGAGATGTAGCAGTGTAAGGCATCGGGTACTCGGCCGGGTTAACTTCACCGATTGTTAGAACGATTATATACAAAGACTCGGTGAAAGAGTCACTACACAGGCTTAGTGACCGGCAAAGTCACTCCATCGAAATATATAGTGGAGTCACCAGCAAACTAAAGTGTGAACTAAATCAGTTTAATACACGTGGAAAATCAAGAAGTTATGGAAGATTATACTGTGAAAGATTACACACGTGGAGATCATTTTTCAATCGTGGAGGTAACTATATTATTCTTCTAATTACAACCACCTCGATTCTCGGGATTTATCATTACTTGCCTCAATCCACTCCCCCACTTCACTCGAATATCGGGATTTATATACATAAAATCATGCCATTACGTCACAAAATCCTTCCATATTCAACCACGTTCACACTACACAAATCATCCTATATGAACTACACTTAGAGATTTTTCAGAACTCTTTACGCTCTCTTTCAAATCATAAACCCTACTTTCTCACTGCACAATCAAAGCCGTCTCTCAAATTTCAAACAATGGCTTCATCCTCTTCAAACACTCAAACTAGAAAACAATATGAGAAATCAATTGCCACTGGGTCGTTCTTTCAAGATGAACACTACTTAAAGCTATGTGGAAATGACGAAGACGCACAAAAGCTGGCAAGTGGACGCGAAAACCTAAGATTATCGACTTTTCTAAATCCTCTAATCACCGATATTTGCTATGAAAGTCTAATCACTTTCTGGATGACTGCAAAATATATCTCTGGGCTCCCTGTAGAAGAAGGTGACAAATGGGATGAAGACAAGATCGTTGCATCTGTCAACGGCACAGAAGTGGTCATTACGGCAAAGGTAATTCACAAACATCTCAAACTTTCAAATAAAGGTCAGGCAAAAGTGGCTCTCGTTCCACAAAACTTGGACCAATTATGGGATACAATCGCTAAAATGGCAAACCCAGTCCTTAAGAAATTCAACTGTCTTAGATATGCCTTGAAGAAATCATTCAATAAATTTAGTGCCTTAGTTGAAAAACAATTGAAGGAAAGTTAGGGGCAAACAATGCCATGACAGAGGTCAGAATGCATCTTATGGGAATCATATATCACAATCTGAAGTTTAATTGGGCAACTTATTTCTTCCTGAGAATCAAAGAACAAATCCAGGGAGAGGCAACTGCTGCTAAAAAGGGATCATCAGAAGGAAAGCAGAAAAAGGGATCTTCTGGGTAAATAAATCCTATGGGATTCAACTACAGTATCTTCTGCAATGTTTGAAAGTACCAGTTGTCCAACTCCACAAGCTGCATGAATCCAAAACCATGTTTACATATTTCAAACAGCAAAAGTAAACATGAGGAGGAAAGAGAAAGCAAACCACAAAACACACTTCTGGCCAAAGAAAGAAGCAAAAGGTTCAAAGAAATTTGAACAAGGAAGATTTTGGAAAGTTGATTGATGATGAAGAATAAGAGGATTCTGAAGCAGAGGAAGAACAACCAGCAGAGGAAAGTGAAAGTGAGGATGAACAACCTCAAAATGAGGAGGTTGAGGCAGACACTGGCGATGATGAAGAAACTCCAGAAGAACCGGCACAACTATCTGCAAATGATATTGATGATCGAATTGTAGCATATCTTGAATGGAAGGAAGGTGATTCTAGAATTCAGCTTCAAGACTCAGAATGCATGCTTGCTGAAGAGGCCTGGTTTTTTTAAACTTTCTTGGGATATCAACCCTGGTTGGTGTACTTGATGAGTCACCACTTTGGGATATGGTAGATGCAGCTAAAGCAAAGATACATCCACCCTCTGACAAAGAAAGTGATGAATCAGCTGATGAAAGTGATAACCATGATGATGATGATGGTGATGATCACAATGATGATGATGCTAATGAAAATGGAAATGGAAATGATCCAAAGGATACTACTGATGGCCAGGATAAAGAGGATGAACCTACAGTTGATGCAATTGATGACAATATTCTATTAAGTTCTTTTCTACAAACACATGCATCAGAAAAGCCAACCTCACCAGCTCAGACAACACATCAGCCACTATCTGCTGATATTCCGGCTGACCCTACATCAGTGGTGGACACTGGCTCAGCTGCTGCAACGACAGTCAAAGCGATTCCAGCACAGAGCAAGAGGGAATAGGAGACAGTGCTGCACAATAATACACATATACTCAAGTCATTGAAGAAGTGGAAATTGGTGTAGATGTTACTCAACATCAAGACATAAGACAGCAAAAAGAACCAGAACCAACTAATATCCTTCACAAATTCACTCAACCGACCACTAGCACATCAAATGAGGCTTTTGAAAAAGCAGCAGACATGTTGGCTGAAGAATTGGAGCAACAAGCCATGTATCTCAGATCAATGGCTTCAGCATTTAAAGATGAAAGTCACTCCATTGAAAGAAGATTTCAGGTTGTTACTGAGTATATTGATGCACAGAACATTGTTGTGCAACGACAAGGAGACTTGATGAGACAGCTCAACATAAATATCACCAACAACCTTGCAGGTCTCAAAAAACACATCTCTCAGGAAAATGATTCGATGGCATTAGCATTTGGCACCAGATTCCGAAGTGTAACCCAAAAAATAACTGATTATGACTCAAGGTTCACATCCATTGAGTCCAAACTCGACACTCTGATCGGTACAGCTGAAGCTACAAAAAGTATTTTACTACAACAAAGAGATGATGCTTCCAAAAAGGGGGAAATAAGTGATAAGCCTGAAGGATCAACAGTTAGACCCCCAAATTTTACAGAGGAACAACTGAGGGCAAGGGACAGAGAAATAAGAATCAGAAATGAGGCTGAAGAGCAGTAAAGGAAGGCCAGAAAAGAAAGAGAAAATGCCTCAAATTAACCCTGCATAGGATTTCCTCATCATATCCAAAGAAGGGGGGATGATAGAGATAGACCAGGTGGACAACAAAGACCTGGATCAAGTTAGGAAAGGAGATCAACAAGAGAACACAGAACCAGTACGAGCAGAGAGAAAAGAAGCTTTCCAACCCACAGAAACAGGCAAGAACATGAGGCTGAAGTACAAGACAGGGTAAGAGAATTATTCAGAAGCATGGGCAGGCTGGCTAAGCTATCAAGATGAAAAAAATGAGAGTTGATATGGCCAAAATGTACAATGATGTTAAAAGACAACATGCATCTCTCAAGCAAAATGTTGGTACCAGCAGACCAAGTACAGCCATACCACTCTCTGCTAAAGGACCAGAAGACTTACCAAGTGAGCAACAAGAAGATTTCAACTACATGGTAAAATTCTTCGACCCTATGGGGAGAATGAACAAACAAGATCAATGGGGTATGTACAAAAATCTCAAGTTTGCTGACTCACACATTGCTGAAGCTAGGGACAGAATTGAGAAATATTTTGGAGAACCTAGGGCAAATGAGACTATGCCTGATTTTAACAGACTCTTTCCTAGAGAATATTTCATGGAGTCTCTGAGTACACTGCTATGGCATACTGGAAGTGGAAGTTTCCAGAGATCGATTGGAAAGATATGGAAGAGGTCCAGACCACAAAGTTCAAGAGATACAAAACTGAATTGAGTAAAATGTAATTACTGTACTCTGAATATGCTTTGAATTCAAATTTCCTACTGCCCTTAAATGGATGAATAAAATTGTTGAATTTTTATTTCATTGTTTATTATGAAAAATTTGGTACACTTATATTCAGGCTTATGAGGGTTTTGGCATCATCAAAAAGGGAGAAAATTGTTTGGAACATTTTATTATGTTTTGATGATGGCCATACTAGTTGTTATAGCAAGCCTGAAAATAAGTTAGAATTCTCTGTATGAGTCTTTACTTAGAGTTTGCCATGTTGTATAAGTTGAGTCAGACAAGTATTGTACTAGTTGGTAGGACAGCATAGTAAAAACAGATGTTCAGTAAAGTAAAAGCGGCCAAGTACCAGCAGAGAAGCATGAAGACATATCGTTTGACTTATAACCAAGGAAGTCTGTGATGACCTTGGATAAGTCTAAGTTACATTCCAAGTGATGAAACTTAATGTTTTAATAAGGTTTACACTGATATCACATAAGTCAAGGATCAGTGAAGAACAAAGATTCTCCTAAAGCTGAAAAGAATGAAGAAAACAGCAAATCGGCAAAGTGAACTGACTTTCAGCTGAGTAATGACAAAGCAGTGAAGGAAGACCTAAGCGGCAAAGTCAGATAGATCACTTAACCATTCAGGGAATGGCGAAGTAAAACTTATTTGATCAAATTTTGAAATACGAAGAAGATTCAGAGGATCAAGCATTAAATGCACAATCAATTGAGGATCAATCACGAATGGATTTACTGATAAACGTTTGAAGAAAATTCCGATCACTAAAATCAAGGAGGATTTAATTAAGGGGGAATCAAGAATAAAATCAAGGATCATTCCCCACATTAACATAGTCAACGGACAGAAATTCAAATCAAGGATTATCAAGGCTATAAATAGAAGGCATTGACAGACAAGAAAAACAAGAACACAATAATCAATAAGCGGAAACTTTATCACATCAAAAGGCCTTTATATGTGCTTAAAAAGGAATATCTAGTGATCAACTCAAAACTCAGAACTACAATTTCAACATCAAGCATTGAGTCTGATCAACAAGTTTTGTGAATCCAATTCACTTCAATCAAGCAACTGAGTCAGAGCCATCTGAGAAGGAGTTGTGTTTGTGATAGCTGCTGAAGGATTTGTTCCCAAGGAACAGTGAAAGAGACTGAGTCACTGAAGCTGTTGCAGTTAGGGAGTGATAGTCTTGAAGGTTGTGAAGCTTGTGTAGTCAAGGACAATTAGGCTATTGTATATGTGAAAACAATAGTGAAATTTCTCCAACCATCACAGTAGAATAGTGGATTAAGGGATTACACCACCCTAAACCACTATAAGCCTTGTGTCAATTTACTTTCAGCAATTTACCTTACTGCATTTTTTTAATTTCCTATATTATATCATATATCTGTGATTGCCTAAACTACTTTGGAACAACATTTTAAGAAGGGACTTATCTGCTGCCCAAAATCTTTTAAACACAAGAAAAGTTTTTGAAACTCCACTATAGTCATTCACCCCCCTCCCTCCTCTGACTATAGTTTTACCCTTCTCTGGGACCAACAAAATCCAAAATGAATTCTTGAAACAATACTTCATTCCGGGCTGAAATTTGGAATTGAAAGTTGAGATTGCTAGTTTCAAGCAAGGTGAACATGAATCGCTTGGAGTTGCATGGGAAAGGTTTAAGAGGTTGTTGAGAGCTTGTCCCGATCAGGGTTATCCATTGGATATGAAAATCCAATTCTTTTGTCGAAAGCTTAGAAAAGAGTCACGATCCAATATTGATCAAGCAAGCATGGTTCGTTGATGATGAGTGCGGCACAAGATGTGTATGATGCTATTGAGAAGATTGCAAAGAACAACCGAATATGGGAAACCGGTTCAAACACAAGAAAAAGTTGCTTTTGTGGGAGAAGCCACCGCTCAAACCGAAGTGTTAGCCCAATTAGCTTCTCTTAGCAAGAAAGTTGATGAAATAAAGGGAAGTAATAGTTTGGAAGGAATTGCGTCGAATGACATGAGTAGTGGGTAAATGAAAAATGAAGACTATGCATATTCGGAGATGAATGAATCCGGTGATTATTCTAATGAAGAAGTGAGCTATATGCAACAACACCGAGCACTACATAATGCCTACTCCAATGCATATAATAATTTGCAAAGAGAATTTCCTACTCAACGTTGGTCCCCAAACACTAACAAGCAAGCATCATCTTTCGCCCCTCAACAAAAGACTTCCTTCAACACCAACATTCCAACCCAAGGTTTCCAAGGCCATACTTCATACCAACCACCACAACCACCTACACATTCTTACCAATAACGTCCTACACAGAACATCCCTATCACTCAACTTCAAGCTCATCTATGGAAAAGTAAGAAAGATGGGAGAAGTTGATGGAGAATCTTATGTGTGTTGTCTCAAACTCAAGCCGCGAATATGCAAACGATGATGACTTCTATAGGCACTCTGACAAAAGATGTTGGCACATTGAGAACATCTATGCGTAGTCATGATATGAGAATGAAAACATAGAATCATCTGTGCGGAACATGGAAGAGCACTTGAGTAGGGAAGGTGAGAGGAATCCTAGTTGACCACCGGTTGGATTACCAAGCAATACCGAAAGAAACCCGAGGGGAGTTAATGCCATCATAACCCGAAGTGGAAGAGTTTGTTGAAATAGAGAATTCTATGAGAACCAAGTGGGAAACGAGGTTAAGAATGATTTGCATGACACCGATGAAGAGAAGGAATTGAGTGAAGAATATGAGGGAATTATTGATGAATTTTTGCATAGAGACGGATATGACGATGTAGATAAAGAGGACGAGGATTGGGTGAAGATCCCAAGGATTTTGAAGAATCCGAGAGCAAGTGATTTGAGGACTCTCTTTAATGAACATGTCTCTTTGGCGCCCGCTAAGGTAGATTTGGCGCCCGCCAGTAGTCACTGTAGACATTCAAAGATTTTGGGACAAAATTTGACATGCGCCAAAGATGTTCCGACGCACGCCAAAGAAAAAGAGGATAATTCAAATGAAGGCTTGGCACACGCCATAATGTTTCGGTGCACAGGAAATCTCAATAGGCATATTCTAAGAAAGGTAAAGAGAAAGTGGTCCACACCGAGGATGAATGGCGACCACCGGCAGCTCAGACCTTGAGGAAGGCTTCAAATGATTCATCAAGCGGTAACGGTAAGGAAGGTATGAACTCTACTCCAAGAATTATTGATCTTGAGTCATTACCTTATCCTCCTAGGGAGGAAATTAGGAAGAAAAAGTTAGATAAGAAGTATGCTCACTTCCTTGACATATTTCGACACTTAAATGTTAATATTCCGTCATATTATAACTCACTAGCATGCCTGCTTATGGTAAGTTTTTGGAAGACATTCTCACTAACAAGAAGCGTCTAGAGGAGTACGAGAACATTTGTCTCAATGAGGAATGCTCCGCTGTGTTGCAACATAAGCTTCGACCTAAGCCTAAAGACACTGGGAGTTTTACCATCCCGTGTGGAATTGGGGGCTTTTCGTTTAAGAGGGTGCTTTGTGACCTTGGAGCTAGCTTCAACCTCATGTCTTACGATGACTTTATCAAACTTGGTATAGGAAAGTTAAAGAACATGGAGATGACTCTACAATTAGCAGATAGGTCCATAAAACGCCCTAAGGGAGTCACAGAAGACGTGTTAGTGAAAGTTCATAAGTTCTACTTACCAGTTGATTTTGTGGTTATGGATATGAAAGAAGGGTATTCAACGCCCTTTATTCTCAGTCGTCAGTTCCTAGCCACGGGAAGGACTTTAATCGATGTTCAACATGGACAGTTAATTTTGAGAGTTAATGAGGATGAGGTCACATTTAACATTTTCAAAGCCATGAAACATCCATACAATTCATGAGAGTCATGTTCTTTGTGGATGCATTATCTTTTTCTTGTATGGAGAATACTAACTTGCAGGTCTATGAAGATAAACTTGAGGAATGTTTGGATTTGTCTATCTTTGACAGTGAAAGTGTTGATGAGTATATGCGAGCAGTTATTTCTTATTTGGATGCCGGTCGTACATTTAACAAACAACCATGGCATCGATATCTAGAGTTGGAACATGATGGCCCACTATTGAAACCTTCGGTAGAGGAGCCACCAAGGAACCATGAATTGAAAACTCTACCTCCTAAACTGAAATATGCTTTTATGGAAAGTGATAATCTACTTCTTGTTATTATTTCTTCATCACTAACCATTGTACAGGAAGACATGCTATTGAGGATGCTCAGGAAACACAAGAGAGCATTTGGATGGACTGTAGCTGATATTCGGGGAATTAGTCCTGAGATCTGTGTTCACAAGATTATTCTCAGTGATGATGCCAAGCAATGTGCCCAACCACAGCGTCGTTTGAATCCCAATATGCAAGAGGTTGTCAAGAAAGAGGTCATCAAGTTATTGGATATGGGTATTATTTTTCTGATCTCTGACAGTGAGTGGGTGAGCCCTACTCAAATTGTACCTAAGAAGGGCGGATTCACAGTGAAGAAAAATGACAAACATGAATGGATCCCAACAAGGGAAGTTACCAGTTACCGCATGTGTATTGATTTTCGACGACTCAATAACCATACTAAGAAAGACCATTATCCACTTCCGTATATTGTCCAGATGTTGGAGCGGTTGTGTGGGCATAAGTTCTATTGTTTTCTTGATGGTTATTTGGGCTATTTACAGATATTCATTGTTGCACGAGATAGAGAAAAATGACTTTCACTTGCCCCTATAGAATGTTTGATTACAAAAGAATGCCGTTTGGGTTATGCAACGCTTCGGCTACATTTCACAGGTGTATGAAGGCTATCTTTTCGGATATGGTGGAAAGATTTTTGGAAATTTTCATGGATGATTTCAGTGTTTTTGGAGATCTTTTTGAGGAATGCCTCTCTCATTTAGAGCATGTGTTGCAACGTTGCGATGACACAAATTTAGTGCTCAATTGGGAGAAGTGTCATCTAATGGTATCAGAAGGTATTGTGTTAAGCCACAGAATTTCTGAGAAAGGTATTGAGGTGGACAAGGCAAAAATTGAAGTAATAGAGAAGTTGCCCCCACCGGTTAATCTGAAGACTTTGAGAGGATTCCTTGGGCATGCTGGTTTTCATAGCCGATTTATTGTTGATTTTTCCCGTATTGCCAAACCTCTTAGTCATCTCCTTGAGAAGGAAGTACCATTTGTTTTTGGTGAAAAGTGCATAGAGGCTTTTGAGACTTTGATGAAGAAACTATTTAGTGCACCCGTTTTGGTGGCGCCGGATTGGAATTCACCTTTCAAGTTGTTGTGTGATGGAAGCGACTTAGCAGTTGGGGCCGTGCTTGGCCAATGCCACGGAAAGGTACTTAAGGCCATTTATTATGCCTCTCATACATTGAACTCCGCTCAAGTCAACTATGAGACAACCGAGAAGGAATTACTTGCAATAGTGTTCGCCCTCGAAAAGTTTAGATCTTATCTCGTTGGTTCAAGGTCATTGTCTATACCGACCATGCAGCCTTGAAGTACTTATTGAACAAGAAGTATGCTAAACCGAGACTAGTCCGACGGATTCTCCTACTTCAAGAGTTAGATATTGAGATTAAAGACAAAAAGGGTAGTGAGAAAGTTGTGGGGGATCACTTAAGCCGGTTGGATTTCATTGAAGAAGAAGGGAAACGAAGAGAGATTCACGACTATTTTCCGGATGAACAACTCATGATGGTGGATGCTCCCCCAACAATGCAACTTATTCATGCCAGTTCAAAATTAAAGGAGAGCTCACCATGGTTTGCCAATATTGTAAATTATTTTTCATATGAGTATGTTCCACCTAATTGGACATGGCAAAAGAAGAAAAAAATTCTTTCATGATCTGAAATTTTATTATTGGGAGAAACCGAACCTTTTTAGGAGGTGTTCGGATGGCATCATTAGGATATGCGTTCCCGATGATGAAATATCAAGAATACTCTCATTTTTCTATGGTCAAGACACCGGAGGCCACCACGGAGGGTGGAAAACGGCGTACAAAGTTTTGCAATGTGGATTTTATTGGCCTACACTTTACAATGATGCACATCGTTTTGCACGATCATGTGTTGCATGCCAAAAGTGGGGAAATGTGTCCAAGAGGCATGAGATTCCCCTCCAACCTATTTTGGAGTGTGAAATATTTGATGTTTGGGGCATCGACTTCATGGGACCATTCCCTCACTCTCTAGGTAATAAATTCATTCTAGTGATGGTTGATTATGTTTCTAAATGGGTTAAAGCGCAAGCCTACCCCATTAATGATTCGAAGGTAATGTTGAAATTCTTAAAGAAGAACATCTTCACTAGATTTGGCACTCTCTGAGCTATCATTAGTGAACGTGGCTCACACTTTTGCAACCTACCATTCACTAAACTTCTTGAGAGCTATGGTGTAAAACACAAAGTCAACACACCGTATCACCCACAAACGAGTGGGCAGGTCGAAGTGTCAAACTGAGAGGTGAAAATGATCATTGAAAAAATGGTGGACACTAAACCGTAAGAATTGGTCAGTGAGGCTCGACGATGCACTCTGGGCTTACCGCACTGCTTTTAAGACACCTTAGGATGTTCACCATATAGATTGGATTTTGGCAAGTCTTGTCACTTGCCCGTTGAATTGGAGCACCGAGCTTATTGGGTTGTTAAGTTCTTAACTTTGACCCCAAGCTTATAGGTGATCATCGGTTGCTCCAGCTCACCGAGCTTGACGAGTTTCGCTTTGATGCATACGAGATCGCCTAAATTTACAAGGAACGAACCAAGTCATTTCATGACAGGAAGATCTTTGATCGAGAGTTCCATGTAAATGATAAAGTGCTCTTGTGTAACTCATGATTGAGATTGTTTCCAGGCAAGCATAGATCGAGGTGGATAGGTCCATTTCTTGTTACAAAGGTGTATGCATCCGGTGTAGTTGAGCTTACTAATGGAAAAATGACATTCATAGAAAATGGTCACCGCGTTAAACATTTTATTGAAGGAGAGGGTATACCTGAAGATGAGGTGATGTTCCTCGAAGACCCCTCAATGGACTGACAAAAATTGCATAGTCTAGCTATAGACTATAAATTTAGCACACCATGTGTACTATCTTTCATTTATTTACTAAGCATTATCCTTTGGTTGGTTTGTATGCTCAATTGCTACGTGCTTATATGAGTAATTGTTGGTAGTGTCCCTAATTGATGATCTGTATAATTCCATTATCTTTACCGTATAATGTCATCGAGCAAACGACACTAAAACAACAGCACTACCGGGAGGCAGCCCGTTATTGATAATTGAAGTCATTTCATTACTATTTTGATGAGTTTGGTGAATAATTGTAGTTTTTGAACTTGAGAATTTGTAGACAATCTTTTGGCGTACGCCAATGTGTTCTTCACGCGTGCCAAAGTTACTGTAGACATTTAGAGAGTTTAGGCATTTTTTGTGGCGTGCGTCAATTTGCTTTTGGCGTGCACCAGATTGCCAGTTATTTAGGCTAGGAAAGGAAGCGGCGTACGCCAATGTCACACGGCGTGCGTCAAATCGGCACATTTTGAATTAAAACGGTTCCTCTTCTCTCTCCCCTTCAAAACTCCCATATCAATCGAATTTCCACTCCATTTTCTTCCAATTGCATCAGTTTTATACCACCACAACACCACCCTACACCATCTCTCCAACCCCAAAAAAAATTATACTTTTCTCCACACTTCTTTTTCAACTAGCTACAATGTTGAAGAGGACCCCGTTTTGATTTCAAGGCAACTCTTCTGCATTTCTGGCGAGCTCCATATTTTCCGGCAACCTCTACTCCATTTTCTGCGGTATTTCTCAATCCAACAAGGTATATTGGCTTTCTCCTCCTATTTCAATTTAATTTCTTTTGGTATTTGTGTATCTTGTGTTGATTGAAACCGGAGGAATGGCTTAATTTTGCTATTGTTGTATTGTTGAATTGTTGTGAACACCCTAGCCATGTCTGAATCTTCCACTCGTAGTGGTAGTCGTTAGAATGACCCGAGTAAGAGGGGAAAACCCAAGCCACTAGTGACTCCAATGCACCCGAGCGATCCTGAACACCAACCCCAACCCCGACCGAGTTTGTAGTTTCTTTTCCTTCGACTACCACTGGTAAGAAGGCTAAGAGTCTCTTTGTTTCATATTATAGCCAGTGTACTCTTCATTTTGAGCGAGGAATAGAATTCAAGTCGGTTAGCCCTAAGGTTCAGAAAATCATTAAGGATCGTAAGTGGGAAACTTTTGCAACCAATCGTACTTCTGTGGTCAATGGCACCATTGTGGCTGAATTTTATGCCACTCTTACTGCTGACCCTGTTGAGGCAGCCAAGGCCTCAGTCACCATTCATGGCCAGGCTGTTTATTTTTTAGTCAAGGTAATCAATGACTTCTTCGATATTCCTGAAATCTCTGCCGAGACCTTTTTCTAGCGTGTGGAAACTGAGTGAGAAGGGCAATCTTTTTGCCAAGGCTCAGGAAGCTAAGACTGATCTTTGCCCAAGTGCTACCTGGGTAGACAAGTGGTTTAAGTATGGTAATGAACATAAGGACGTGAGGGTGATTAATCACTTTATCAGTCACAATCTCGTACCTTCCCACAAGATCAACTCTTTAATTTTCCTAAAGCTTGTTTGGCCCTTGCCATCTTTACCGGAGTACCTGTAGACGCCGGGTATTATATTTACCAAGGAGCATTGGACATTTCTCATAATCGCCGTGTGGGCGGTAATATGCCCCTGCCGTGGTTGATTCATGAGCTTTGCACCGGAGCTCAGGTTCGGAGCCTTTCAGATGAATCAACGTTTCCGCCTGCTAACATCATGATTGGTCCTCACATTCCCGAGAACGTTAAGCAGCCTGCTCCCTCTTCTGATATCCCTGTTTCGACCAGTGATCAATCTTCAGTTAATGCCCCTACTTCCGGTTAGCCAGTTCCTCTTGTTCCCCCACAACCTCAAATTTGTGACTCTGTCTTTAGGACTAGGTTTGACTTCCTTGAGTCAGAGATGACAACCATTCGTGAAAGGTTGGTGGCTACTGACACCTATGTGAGGTTAGGCTTTGAGCATCTGTTAAAGGGCATGAATGATTTGCGTGTAGGTTTTCCTGGTCAGCGTGCTTTTGATATAGCTCGTGATCAGAAGTTTGAGGAGCGGTCTAGAGATTATGACTCATGTTCTGAGGACCTTTATAAGCTACCCGCTTAGATTCCTTATTTTCCTGTTCCCTATAGGATCACACAGCATACCATGGCTCCAGGTGGTGTTTCTACTTTTCCTTCTACATGTACATGTTCGATTAGCACTATTTTGCTGCTTTTGCTGGACAGAGTTTGAGTGGTTCGATGATTATGTCCATTGTTGGTGATGGAGCTGGTAGTTCGACCTTCCAGGTATCGCTCTCTACAGCTTGCCCTGATGATCCTGTTCAGATGTTGTCAAATCCTTTTGCAGCTAACTACCAGGGCGGTAGTCTGTTTCATCCTGTGACTTTTGCTCCATCCGGTTTGCTTACCCCTTTAGACGCTGGTGTGTTGCTTGACGATGATGATCATGAGGATCATCCTCTTAGCTCTACTTTTGTTCCTACGTCCACCCCCGATGTTGATTTGTACTTTTATTCACCAAACTTTGTTAATAATCTTTTCACTAGCCGTATGTGGCTTTGGTACTTTTGCAGTCTTTCATCATTTTGTTGAACTATTTTGTTACTTTGATACTACTTGGATGCTACTTCTTTTGTCTTTTGGAAATGTTGCGTGGCATTTGGTTTGTGATATACCAGTTTGATCAGATTTGTTTGTTTTGAAACTTGTTGGCACTTAATTTCTTTCAATTTTTATTCCACCCAATATTGCTAAATTATATGTGCTTAGCTCCTTGTTTAGCGATAGTTGTATATTGGGTGGGCTAGATAGGTCAGAGTTGCAGTTTCTCTTCCAGCCACTTTGGCCTGCGTCATTTACTTTTTGCATGAGCCATTGGTTTTAAGGCATTGGCGTACGCCAGTTGTCTTTGCCGCACGCCAACTTACCTTAGAACACCTCACACACAAATGACAAGAATGGTGTGCGTCAAACCCTGTTGATGCGAGCCAATTGACTTGACTTCCACCATCACACCTCTGCCGCCACAGAACCCTAGCAATCAGATTTTGTCGCCTTGACGGACGCCAATATCATGCGGCATGCGTCATTTCGCGTTTTTTACGCCCTGCGAAGTCCTATCAAACCCTAATTTTCATCCATATAACTCCCCTCCAAATCAAATTTCTTTCACACTCATACTTTCTTCTTTTCACCTCTATACTCCCTGCCTTTCTTCTTCTACCACCTTCATCATGTCTTCTCCTCCGGCGGATCATTCCGTTCTCTTCTTTGACGTGGCTGGGGTAGATGCAGTTCACAACTTCATTGAGCTTTTCAGCCGCCGTCCAATCCTTTACGAGAGGGGTGTGAACACAAAGAAGCTTGAGGAGTATTCTGAGTATTGTATAGAGTGGGGAAGCTGGAATCGTTTGTTTGCACCACCTCGTGGGCGCATCAACGAAACCGTGGTACGTGAGTTTTTAGCCATGTTGTCCACTGAGCCAGATGCAAGGTACGTTTCATCTGTTTTGGCTCGTGGGGTTGAAGTACTCTTCCATTGGATGGATATCAACAACATTTTTTGTCTCTGTTCCATTACCATTGCACCCCACCGCCACTACGAGGAACAGTGGAATCTTTCCAACATAGGTAGTTTCATTGCACATCTCACTGCTGCCACAACTGCTCTTTTCCCGGGAGAGATGCTCTTATTTTTCGCCATCAAGCGCGGGGTGTACATTAACTAGGGTAAGCTGATTCATCGGCTCCATGGTCTTATTCTCAGCCTACGTGTACCCTACCCTTCATTCCCTTCGCATGGCTCGTATCTCATCTTATTACCCATGTTGCTCAAGTTCCGCCTACTCCCAAGACAAGTTTTTCCCGAGTTTGGTCACCCATCGTGGCCTTACCCCGAAGGATGTACCTGGTGCCCGTCATTCTTCTGATGAGTCTGATTCTGATTCTAAGTAGTTCTTCCGGTTGGTTGCTGGTTGTGATTTTATGGTTTATTGTTGGTTTTGTTGGTTCAATGTTTATCTTATTTTTTGTATGATGCTTATTTTGAATAATGGTTGTAACATTTCCTCTTGTATTTCCGAACAATGCTATCACATTTCCTTTCATTTGAATAATGTAATATATCAGGTTGTTTGTTTGTTTGGTTGAATTACTTCATTTTGTTATCATGCATCCGTAAATAGCTCCCTTTTTTACCCCCATGCATGTTACCCTCCTTGATTTTGAGAAACCTGCACAACTGACCCGCGCCAAAGTGGTTTGGCACGTATCATCCCCCTATATTAGGGAATGGCATGCGTCATGACCATTTTCGGCGCGCGTCAGTTTTCCACAATAACTCTCTGTATAGTAACAGTGTTTTTGGCGTGCGCCATTTATCTTCGGCGTGCGCCATCCTGCACATATTTTGCCCTAATTTTTACTTGGATTTATCATGATTTTTGCTTATTTCGATTCCCCCTTGTTTCCCTAACTTTATTTTTACTACTCACTTAACATTGAGGACAATGCAAGCTCATAAGTGGGGAGTGGGAGTACAGTTAGTCCAACAATGGGTAATGTCATTAATTGTTTAAGAAAAGCCTTAGCTTTGATTATTTTCGAGAAATCGAGAGGTGTATAAACCATCTTTAGGCATGAACTATAATTTTGTAATTGATAGAGCGAGTATTTCAATAAAACAAGTAACTCTGATGAAACATAAGTACATGTTATTCACTAATCTTTGATGGTAGTGTCATCCATTGTGCACGTATACTCTACTATTTTGTTAACAAACAACTTTTATGAAATCTTGTATGAAATCTTGTTAACAAAAAAAAGAATCTTATTCTTTTGAGACGCAATAATAGGTACTTGGAATCGGAATAGGGATGACATTTTATGGTATAACTTTGACTAGCCCATAGCCAAAAGGCCTTCCCGAACACAAAATTCGCCCTTCTGCCCCCATCTCAGCCTTGTAAAGAGGTGAGACCCCACTCGATCTAGCCGTTCGTACTTAGCCTCATTATAATCCAACCCTTAGCCGAAATTTTGGTCTACATTCATTTGGCCTCCTGCAAAGTGTACCAAGAGTCTATTGATTGATGGTGGATGGGAACTAAGAGTTGGATGAGTTGTGTTGGAGCAAGTTGAGATGACGTCTTATGAAGTTTTGGTTCGGAACCCATTGGTGTTGGCATAAAAAAAGAGAGAGAGAGAGAGAGAGAGAGAGAGAGAGAGAGAGAGAGAGAGTTTTCCCTTATAATGTACTTATTCCAAGAGTTGAATAAAGACTTCTAAGAAATCAAAACTCAAATCAAAAAGAAGAAAAAGAGATGTAAATACTTAATGGTTTAATAATGAGTCATTGAAGGAAATTTTGAAACTCAATGTGTAAGATCTGGGGTAATGTAAGGATGGGAAGTGACAAATTCGGAAATTTGGTATCAAGGAGAGGAAGGTGTGGATTCTTGATATCTTGCCTTGTTCTTTTGATTATCCTTTTATTCCCTTTCGGTTAGCCACTACCCTAGCCTGAACATTACAAGCCGATTTGTCAACTACCTGACCAAAATTCTTGATTCCGAGTTCCTAATTAGTGGAGATTGGTATCATTCTTAAACTTAGGGTTGCATTTTTAGTAAGGCTTGCATGATTTGATGGTCGTTAGTTTGATAGAAAACATGAAGAATATTCACTCACACACTCCACTACTTCTTTAGATCGTGGGGAACATGCTTTTGTGATTCTGATTGGTTGCATCGCCTAATTGGATCCTCATTCCTTGATGTTGCATAATTGTATTTTTTTTGACTCTAGATAGCCTTATCGCTCTAGTTGCTCGAGGACGAGAAAACGCTAAGTGGGGAGTGGTTGATGTAGGTCAACCTGGTGATACAATTCCCGATGATTTACCCCTTTTTTCTAATACAATTAGTGATATTTTGATATCAACTTGAGCAATTTATATGATAAATTAAAACTATTTTGTGTACATAGGAAATTTCAGAAAAACCATGCTTTTACTTTTATTATATTAGATACTAGCCGATTTTGTTATCATATTTATGCGTGGTATCTTTGTGTCTATTTTGTAGCACAGATATCATGGTTGGGAGCGTGGATTTTGACTTGATGGTGCCATTGGATTATTGAGTGATGGTTTTGGTGCTGAGGCAAGGATTTCAACCCACGAGGATCATTGACACACATTACAGGTTTCGGTCCATGCCAGTCGTAGAGTAAATTTGTTCATGGAGACTTTACATGCAAATGGTGTACGACATGTTACATTGGCCCACGCCAAGTGAAGCAATATAAGTCTACTGAGCATTTAATGCGGATGTCATTCAGCCAACTACTACATTAGACTTGACGCGCGCCACCGACGCCATTACTTCAATAGGAGCATGACGCACGCCAGAAAAAAAATGACCTACGCCAATTTTGCAGAGTCAGCAAAGATTTGATCTCTTTTATTCTTCCACTCAACAAAATTATCATATATACTTCATCTTCCTCAACTTTTTCCCCTTCCAGGCACTCCCCACCTCCAAGGCTCTTATAGCCAAATTTTAGTAAAAATTAGCTCTTGACCTTGATTGTAATAGTTAAGCATTCTAGTTTAGCTTCCATTACTTGATTGGAGTTTAAACACATGAGTGTTGGTTCCATTGAAGCTTTTGGAGTTGGATGAAGAACACCAAACTCGAATTCTTGCTTTTGATTTGGTAATCTTTAATCTTTATTTTCATTCAATTGTTCTTATGGGTATGAATGTTAACTTTGGGATGTTGATATTTGTAGTTATCAGTGGCTAGATTTATATAGCCAAGATTATGTCGTAGGCCTAGTTTATTTTCTTATGTTGATTTGGAATGATTGTTTGTGTTGTTAGTTTTGATTTTTGTGAAGCTTTTCCTACTTGTATTGCATTGTTGTGTGCATTAGAGTAATTGCCTAGTGTTAGAATTTACGCATTAACGGAGACCAAAAGGAGATTTTAGTTGTGGGAAGAGGGTTGGAAAACTGGAAGGAAAAAGCGACCTTTCGAGGCATTCGATTTCTTATCCGGGGATAGTTGACCTTGTCATTGCATTCATGTGCGTAGCATACCAATTCATTAGGTTTAGAACACCTAGACGGCTAGACCAATGAGGAGGTATAGAGTAGTTTCATACACTCGTATGAGGGGAAACTGCTTTCTTAGGAATGCACCACTTCACACTCCTGGACACCAATGGTAGGAAGGTAGGAAATCATTCCCATGATACTACAAGAGGATGACTAGTCTATGCATTATCTTGGTTAGCTTCTTTTATCATTTTATCATCTTTGTTATCACGAGAGACTTTATTTATGCATTCAATTACCATCTTCAAATTTGTGACCTAGATCGAATTAATATACACTTTTAAGTGTTTAACCTCACAAGTTTTTTCCCCGTGGATTCGACCTTGACCCACCGTACTAGACTACAATTGACCCTGTACACTGCCGGTTAGATTGGACACCTTGGAATCGGCCATCAAGATTTTTGTCGCCATTTCCGGGGATAAGTCTTGAGTAATGGTTAATACTTGTACTAGTTTCAAAATTTTTGAGAATAGGGCAGACTTTTCTAGGGTCACTTCTATTTCACTTATTTTGTGCTTACCTCTTGGTGAGTCGCCAAGTGTTATTTTATTGTGTTTTTGTTGTTTCTATCTTGTAGTGGATGATCAAGACTCGACGTGGTAAGGCACAGCTTACTCCTCTCATTCCGGATATCAACACGTATATTAGGGAACGAGTAGCTAAGAATAAAGTTGGTCAAGCTCGTCGTGGTTTGGAACTTAGTGGAGATTCCTCCCAACGATCATCTACCCAAGAAATAGAAATGGACGGAGGCCTAGAAAATGCATAAGTCGATCAAGAACATTAGGATGCCCAAAACCATGAACATGACCCAAACCTCCACATCCTTAACCCACCAAACAACAATCCACCACCACCACCAAACAATAACCAACAAAACCGCAACCAAAACCGGAACCATAATAACCGGAACAACAACAACAACAACCCCCCAAACCCAAGGCCAATTTGTGATCAAGCTGTGAGAAGAAATGAAACCAACAATTCAATTTGTTTACCAAATGCGGGAGCAAATAATTTTGAGGTTAAAGCTCATATTTTTGGATTGGTTGGAACAAGAGCTCAATTTCATGGGCGTGATGATGAAGATCCACATCACCATCTTTACAACTTTGAGGAATTGTGTAATATGGCCAAGAGTCAAGGTGCTAATAGAGAGTTGACAAGAATGTCTATGTTTCCTTTCTCTCTGGATGGGAAGGCGAAGGAATTGTTTATGTCACTTCCTCACCATTCCTTGACAAGTTGGGAGGAAATCCGAAATGAATTCTTGAAACAATACTTCACTCCGGGCCGGAATTTTGAATTGAAAGTTGAGATTGCAAGTTTCAAGCAAGGTGAACATGAATCGTTTGGAGTTTCATGGGAAAGATTTAAGAGGTTGTTGAGAGCTTATCCCGATCATGGTTATCCATTGTATATGCAAATCCAATTCTTTTGTCGAAAGCTTAGAAAAGAGTCACGAGCCAATGTTGATCAAGCATGCAATGGTTCATTGATAATGAGTGCGGCACAAGATGTGTATGATTCTATTGAGAAGATTGCAAAGAACTACCGAATGTGGGAAACCGGTTCAATCACAAGAAATGTTGCTTTTGTGGGAGAAGCCACCGCTCAAACCAAAGTGTTAGCCCAATTAGTTTCTCTTAGCAGGAAAGTTGATGAAATAAAGGGAAGTAAGAGTTTGGAAGGATTTGGAGATGCTGGAATACTATGCACATTTGGAGATGAATGAATACGGTGATTATTCTAATGAAGAAGTGACCTATATGCAACAACACCGAGCACTACATAATGCCTACGCCACTGCATATAATAATTTGCAAAGAGATTTTCCTACTCAACGTTGATCCCCAAACACTAACAAGCAAGCATCATCATTCGTCCCTCAACAAAAGACTTCCTTCAACACCAACATTCCAACCTAAAGTTTCCAAGGCCATACTTCATACCAACCACCACAACCACCTGCACATTCTTACCAACAACGTCCTACACAGAACATCCCTAATCACTCAACTTCAAGCTCATCTACAGAAAAGGAAGAGAGGTGGGAGAAGTTGATGGAGAATCTTATGGGTATTGTCTCAACTCAAGCCACGAATATGCAAACGATGATGACTTCTATAGGCACTGTGACAAAAGATGTTGGCACATTGAGAACATCTATGATTGGTCATGAAATGAGAATGAAAAACATAGAAGCATATGTGCGGAACATGGAAGAGCACTTGAGTAGGGAAGGTGAGAGGAATGCTAGTAGACCACCGGGTGGATTACCAAGCAACACCAAAAGAAACCCGAGGGGAGTGAAGGCCATCATAACCCGAAGTGGAAGAGTTTGTGGAAATAGAGAATTCTATGAGAACCAAGTTGGAAATGAGGTTGAGAATGATTTGCAAGACACCGATGTAGAGAAGGAATTGAGTGAAGAAGATGAGGGAATTGTTAATGAATTTTTGCAGAGAGATGGATATGTCGATGTAGAGAAGATGACGAAGATTGGGTGAAGATCCCAAGGATTTTGAAGAATCCGAGAGCAAGTGATTTGAGGACTCTCTTTAATGAACATGTCTCTTTTGCGCCCGCCAATGCAGATTTGGCTCCCGCCAGTAGTCACTGTAGACATTCAAAGAGTTTGGGACAAAATTTGACGTGCGCCAAAAATGTTCTGACGCACGCCAAAGAAAAAGAGGATAATTCGAATGAAGGCTTGACACACTCCAATGATGTTTCAGCACGCGCCAAATCTTAACAGGCAGATTCTACGAAAGGTAAAGAGAAAGTGGTCCACACCGAGGATGAATGGCGACCACTGGCAGCTCAGACCTTGAGGAAGGCTTCCAATGATTCTTCAAGCGGTAAAGGTAAGGAAGGTATGAACTCTACTCCAAGAATTATTGATCTTGAGTCACTACCTTATCCTCCTAGGGAGGAAATTAGGAAGAAAGAATTAGATAAGAAGTACGATCACTTCCTTGACACATTTCGACACTTAAATGTTAATATTCATGTCATAGTAGCACTCACTAGCATGCCTGCTTATGGTTGACCTTGTCATTGCATTCACGTGCATAGCATACCAATTTATTAGGTTTAGAACACCTAGACAGAGGAGGAGATATAGAGTAGTTTCATACACTCGTATGAGGGGAAACTGCTTGCTTATGAATGCACCACTTCACACTCTTGGACACCAATGATAGGAAGGTAGGAAATCATTCCCATGATACTACAAGAGGATGACTAGTCTATGCATTATCTTGGTTAGCTTCTTTTATCATTTTATCATCTTTGTTATCACGAGAGACTTTATTTATGCATTCAATTACATCTTGCAATTTGTGACCTAGATCAAATTAATATAAACTTTTAAGTGTTTAACCTCACAAGTTTTTTCCCTGTGGATTCGACCTTGACCCACTTTACTAGACTACAATTGACCCGGTACACTGCCGGTTAGATTGGACACCTAGGAATCGACCATCAGACACATCTGCTGTTACAGTGTAGAGGCTGAAGGGAATGTTGAGTGCAACCTGTTGATAGTACAGTGATCTCAACAACCTCTTGATGAATGAAGACGACAATGATG
Organism: Gentiana macrophylla; assembly: GCA_026214975.1. Classification (NCBI taxonomy): domain Eukaryota; kingdom Viridiplantae; phylum Streptophyta; class Magnoliopsida; order Gentianales; family Gentianaceae; genus Gentiana; species Gentiana macrophylla. The sequence goes on along the minus strand of CM047807.1, from coordinate 36,797,202 downwards.
AACACACTATTATTATGTATAATATAGCGTATTTTAGAATAAGCTTGTTGTAACCGTTTGTAACTTACTTCTAATTGATCAATGTATGAAGCTATAAATACACCATGATCAACTGCATTGTAAACTTAGCTTGTAACTTTTAGTTCATCAATAATAATTCCGCATTTACTTTCAGTTTACAATTCTATAAACTTCATCATGGCATCAGAGAAGAAATTTGAGGATTTCTGAATGCTTTCCGGCGTTTTCTCTCCAATCTTTGAAAAATCTTGAGAGTGTTCTTCATCTTTTCTGAGATTTCAGTTTCTTGAGAGTGAACTTTCATCATTTTTTTTTGAGTTTTATGATCATTTCTTGATCGGTTTTTCCGTAATTTTCACTTTCACTGTTGATCTGTGATCAATTCTGGAGTTCATGATAGCCATGGTAGCTAAGAAACAAGAAATAAGTCCCTCCAGACCGTTTTATGTTCATCCTAATGAGAATCCGTCTTTGGTTCTTGTTCAACCATTGATGAATGGCAACAACTAGAATTCATGGAAAATGTCTATGGAGATGGTGTTAATCACCGAGAATAAAATTGGCTTCGTAGACGGCACAATCAAAAGGCCAGAAGCAGATTCAACAGATTTCCATACATGGAGACAATGTGATACGATGGTGAGATCATGGATCTTGAATTCTGTAGAGAATTCCATTGCTTAAAGTCTGATGTACTTCAAGAGTGCACATGCACTTTGGAAGAATCTTGCAGCTAGATTTTCTAATGTTGATGCCTTGAGGTTTTCAGATCTTCTTGAAGAGATGCATCTACTGAAACAAGGTAGTGACTCTATCAATCAATATTTTACAAAATTGATGGTTCCGTGGGAAGAAATCAAGATGATTATAATTGTATTAGTATGTTCTTGTGATCCTCAATGTCACTGCAATGCAATCAGCACACTAATGTATCATATGGAGGTTGAACATGTTATGAAATTCCTAAAAGGTTTAAGGGATGATTTTGAGCCATTGGTTTCATAGGCAATGTTGATGGTCCCTTTCCAAGAAATCCATGATGCCTTTGCAATGGCCATTAAATTTGAAAGATAGAAGTTGTATGTAGCCAATAGGGCCAAGAATCAAGATTCCATGGTTTTCTTGTCCCAAAAAAGTGGCCAAGGGCAAAATCAGATTGTCAGCAGACCTAACTATGTATCTGCTACAAGTTCGAGACCTAAAAACCCCAAGAAGATGCAATGCAATTTTTGTGGATTCAATGGTCATAGTGAGGAGACTTGCTACAAGAAACATGGCTATCCTCCTAGTTTCAAGTCAAAAAAGGGCTAATTTAGTAGAGGAAGAACAGTCAACAGAAGAAGATCAGGCCCAAAACAGGTCTGCTGGACCAGGGTTTCCAAATCATACTGCACAGCAACTTGATAAGTTGATGGCTCTGCTGAGTGATGATCCTCCAAGACATGCAGGATTTGCTATTGGCCAGCCTGCTGAGATTGTGACACACTACTCACCTGCTACAGGGATAGGTGATCTCAATTTAGTAAGATGTATACAATGGATCTTGGGCTCTGGTGCCACAGATCACATTGTAGGATCATTAGATCTGTTAAGTAATCCTAAACCTTCATCTGGTATACATATATGATTACTTAATGGAAATAATGTTTCTATCACACATATAGGACAAGTAAGGATAAATCCTCAACTGGTCCTACTTGATGCGTTTTGCATTCCTGGTTTTAAATATAATCTTTTTTCTTTACCTGCCTTTATTAAATCATACAAAATGAGCAGCTGTTTTTTTCTACTAACAAGTGTGTTTTGCAGGACAAGAACAAGAAAGTGATTGGTTTAGCTGAGTTACACAAAAGACTCTATGTCATGAATCAACAATAAGACTCTCCATTGCCAATGCTGTAGAAAATCACACATTTTCTGATAGATTAGATAATGCTCTTTTATGGCATTACAGACTAGGACACTTCCCAGATAAGAGACTGCAAGTCATTAGTTCACTGTCTGCTGATGTCAAGTTTTGTGATCATGACCTCTGTTATGTTTTTCCCATGGAAAAACTAAAGAAAAAACCTTTTCCATTAAGTACCACTGCTGTATATTTTGTTTTTGATCTTGTTCATATAGACATTTGGGGTCCTTTAAGACATCATACTATGAATGGGCAACAATATTTTCTTACTATTGTAGATGATGTTTCTAGATTTACTTGGGTATTTCTTATGAGACACAAATCTGAAACTTCTGACCTTGTTAAAACTTTTGTTAAATTTGTTTCTACACAATTTCACAAAATTATCAAAGTTCTTGGATCTGATAATGGAGCTGGGTTCCAACTCACTGGTTTTTATGCTCAGCAGGTCATCATACATCAGACATCCTGTGTCAGCACACCTGAACAGAATGGTATAGTTGAAAGAAAACATCAGCATCTACTGAATGTTGCCTGGGGACTAAGGTTCCAGAGTAATTTACCCATTGAATATTGGGGTTTCTGTCTTTTACATGCTGTAAAATTAATTAATGCTACACCTACACCACTCCTGAAAGAAATCACTCCACATGAAATGCTTTATGGCACTAAACCAGATTATTCTGTGTTTAAGGTTTTTGGTTACTTTGTTTTTTCTTGCACACTTCAGTAGTACATGACAAAGTTTGACTCAAGATGTAGGACTTGTGTCTATCTTGGGAATTCAAATACATCCAAGGGTGCTATTCTTTTAGATATTACCAACAAAGACATCTTTGTTGCTAGAAATACTCAATTCCATGAGACTTATTTTCCTTTATTTCAATAGGTGTTGGGAGAGGCTAAATATCTTGCAAACATGCCCGTTCCTTTACCAGTAATGTACACATTTGATGATCTGCTGAATGACTCAGTAGACCAGCCAAACATAGGGTCACCTGCAGTTGAGGCATCTAATGAAGAGCATGCACCAGTCAATCAGGCACCTGAACCCACACAATTAAGAAGGTCCATAAGAATAAGGAAATCACCAACCTTTTATCAAGGGTGCTCATACTGTTTAGCAGATTCCACACATGTTGAATGCAGTCATATGTCCGGAAATTCTCTCAGCAGATTATGCAAGATTCATTAATGCTATTGATGTTGTTAAAGAGCATAAGACTTACAATCAAGCCATCAAGCATGATGAATTGAAAGAAGCAATGCAAAAAGAGATCGAGGCTCTACAAAAGACTCATACATCGGAATATTTGATCTACCCCAAGCAAGAAACCCATTGGGTGCAAATGGGTGTACAGAATCAAATACAACCTTGATGGTTCAGTAAAGAGATATAAAGCTAGACTATTAGCAAAAGGCTACACTTAAACATGTGGGATTTATTATCAAGAAACCTTCTCTCAAGTTGTCAAGATCACTACAGTTAGAGCCTTACTTGCAGCAGCACCAGCAACCAATAATTGGCATTTACATCAGATGGATGTCAACACTGCCTTTTTACATAGAGATTTATATGAAGAAGTATACATGCAGTTACCCACAGGTTGTGCAGCAACCAAACCAAATCAAGTTTGCAGACTTACTAAGTCATTGTACGGCCTCCAGCAAGCCAGCAGACAATGGAATTGCAAGTTGACTGAATCCTTGGATGCTCAAGGATTCATTCAATCCAAAAATGACCAATCTAGTCACAAAAAGGTTAGGACAGTCCTTTATTGCTTTGCTGGTCTATGTAGATGACATCATAGCAGCAAGCCCCCATGAAAGGTTAATTCAGCAGGTCAAGGATGCTCTACACCAGCAATTCACTATGAAGGATCTTGGAAAATTGAGATATTTCCTAGGAATTGAAACTGCTAGGACACCTGCAGGCATATCAATTTCTCAAAGAAAATACACCTTTAACCTCCTAGAAAAACATGAATTTTTGGGAGCAAAACATGCTAAGGCACCTATGGAGTCCAAGAAGACCTTACAACATGGTGATTCGCCACTTTTGGATGATAACACTGCTTACAGATCACTAGTAGGAAAACTTATATATCTCACTTTTACAAGGCCAGATATTGCCTTTGCAATTCAGCAGCTAATTTAATTTTAGACACTCCTATTGAAAATCATATGAAGGCAGCTTATAGGCTGCTAAGGTATTTGGAAACTAATCCTGGTCAAGGAATCTAATTCCCAACAGACAACAACCTTACACTTAAAGGTTTTACCGACAGTGATTGGGCTGGTTGTCCTGAAACAAGAAGATCAGTATCAGGTTATATGATGTTTCTAGGATATGCTCCAATCTCTTAGAAGGACAAGAAACAAACAACTATAGCTAGAAGCTCATCAGAGGCTGAGTACCGGGCTATGGCAAATGCAGTTTGCGAAATCCAGTGGCTGCTTTATATACTATAGGATTTGCAGGTTCCGGTTCAATTGCATGCTGTGTTATTTTGTGACAATGCCAGTGCATTGCACATTGCTTACAACCAAGTCTTTCATGAAAGAACAAAACATATTGATATTGACTGCCATGTTGTGAAATACAAAGTCAAATCAGGACTTGTCAAACTTCTTCCAGTCAACACAAAAGAACAAGTAGCTGACATCCTCACCAAGGCCTTGGATGCACCTATTTTCTCCTATCTACTAGACAAATTGGGAATTTCAAAAATCTTCCAAATTTCAAGTAGCTGAAGGAAATGTTGAGTGAAGTTGTTCATGAACCACTCTCATCTTGAGGGGTGTTTCTGAAGATAGAAATTTGAAAGGAATCTTTGAGTGCAACTCGCCGACAAGATACACGAAGCCTCAAAGAAACTCTTTGATAGTACACACGCTGACTTGCTTGTGATGAAGACACGGCTGACACTGCTAAGTACAATGTAGTGTATTGTAGAATAAGCTTGTTTTAACCGTTTGTAACTTAATTCTAAATGATCAATGAGGTTTATGAAGCTATAAATACCCCATGATCAGCTGCATTGTAAACTTAATTTGTAACTTTCAGTTCATCAATAATAATTCTGCATTTGACTTTCAGTTTATAATTCTATAAACTTCATCATCTGCAGACTCACTTCCTGTACCATTGGAGTCTTTGGCTTGTGATGAGAAAGTACACCCATCTTTAAAACCATTCCCAGAATAGCACCATCAACAGATGGCACAACCAGATATAGAACTAGTTGCATACAATTCATATCCCACAGCCAGTAGGTCAAATAGAGTAAGACATGTCCCCACACATTTACAGGATTATGTATGCTCCCACGTTAGTCTTGCCACACCCCATAACTCTCAACAATCTCTGGCCTATGATAATATCTCTGAGGGATATAAGGCCTTTGTTTGTAATGTTGACAGAGAACAGGAATCAACTAGCTATAATCAGGCAATAAAGAATCCAAAATGGAAAGAAGCCATGCAGAAAGAAATAAATGCCCTAGAAGCTAATCAGACATTGGAAATTGTTTCACTACCACCCACAAAGAAGGCTATAGGATGTAAGTAGGTCTATAAAATTAAGTACAAACCAGATGGGATAGTTGAGAGATACAAGCCAAGACTAGTTGCCAAAGGGTACACCCAAATATATGGGATAGATTACCAAGAAACTTTCTCACCGGTAGCCAAAATGGCCACCACTAGGACACTTCTTGCTACAACAACTGCAAATAGTTGGCATATACATCAATTAGATGTGAACAATGCATTCCTCCATGGAGATCTCCATGAGGAATTGTATATGAAGCTACCTCAAGGGTTCTAAACATTAGTCAATAACCCAGTTTGTAAGCTAGTCAAGTCTCTTTATGGCTTTAAACAGGCCAGTAGGCAATGGAATGCCAAGCTCACCTCAGCTTTGTTTGATCATGGGTTTCAACAATCCAAAAGTGATTATAGCCTATTCACCAAGGGGACTGGGGCTGGTTTCATAGCACTTTTAGTTTATGTAGATGATGTTATTTAGGCTAACATGTCTGAAATCACCAAGGTTAAAGATTACTTGCACAAGCAGTTCCAAATCAAGGACATAGGGTCTCTTAGCTAATTTTTGGGTCTGGAAATTGCTAGGAATGCTAATGGTTTGTTGATTTCTCAAAGGAAGTATGCTCTCACATTACTTGAAGAGTTTGATTGCCTAGGGGTGAAGCCTACTACATCCCCTATGGACACCAAAAATTCTTTACAATAGGGGGATTCTCCCGTTTTACCTAATAATTCACTGTACAGGCAGCTAGTAGGGAAGTTGTTATACCTCACTTTCTCAAGACATAACATAGCATACGTTGTGTAACAGCATAGTCAGTTTCTTGATGCATCTACCACAAACCACCTGACAGCTGCATACAGGGTCCTGAAATACATAAAAAAACACACGGGTCAAGGCCTATTTTATTCAGCAAAGAATTCCTTGGTGCCTGCTGCTTTCACTGATTCAGATTGGGCAGGTTGTCCAGATTCCCGTAAAGCTATTACAGGATATTATTGTTCTTGGGGAACTCATTAGTGTCCTGGAAGGCTAAAAAACAAAGCACAATGTCCCGGAGTTCTGTTGAGAGTGAATATCGAGCTATGGCAGCCACAGTTTTTTAAATGCAGTGATTCAAATACCTGCTTAAAGACCTGCTCATACCTGTTTCCCATCCATTTCCATGTATTGTGACAATCAAAGTGCAATACACATAGCCTCTAATCCGGTGTTCCATGAACGTACAAAACATATCGAAGTGGACTGTCATATTGAACATGAAAAACATCAAGCTGGATCGGTCAAATTTTTGCATGTTTCTACGTTTCAGCACTTAACAGATTGTTTTACCAAAGCCCTTGATGGCCCATTGTTGGTCCCAGAGAAGGGTAAAACTATAGTCAGAGGGGGGGTGAATGACTATAGTGGAGTTTCAGAAACTTTTCCTATAATTGAAAGCTTTTGGGCAGCGGATAAGTCCCTTCTTACTAAGTTATTTCAAGGTAGTTTAAGCAATCAATAATATGTGATATAATGTAAGAAATTAAATGAATGCAGTAAGGTAAATTGCAGAAAGTAAATTGACACAAGGCTTATAGTGGTTCAGGGTGGTGTAATCCCTTAATCCACTCTTCTCCTGTGATGATTGGAGGAATTCACTATTGTTTTCACAGATACAATAGTACGATTGTCCTTGACTTCACAAGCTTCACAATCTACAAGACTATCACTCCTTGATCGCAATGCGACTTGATGACTCGGTCTCTTTCATCGCTCCTTGGATCAAATCCTTCAGCAGCTATCACAAACACAACTCCCTCTCAGATGCCTCTGATTCAGTTGCTTGATTTATGTGAATTGAATTCACCAACTTGTTGATCAATCTCAATGCTTGATGTTTGATTTGTATCTCTTAAATTTGAGTTGATAACTGGATATTTCCTTTCAGCACAGATAGAAGATTTTTCACTTTCACAGAGTTTTTGCTCAGATTTTTATCGTTCTCTCTTGTGTTTTTCCTTTCTGTCAATGTCTTCTATTTATAGCCTTGATTATTCTTGATTTGAATTTCCGTCCGTTGGCTATATTAATGAGGGGAATAATCCTTGATTTTATTCTTGATTACCCCTTAATAATATTCTCCTTGATTTTAGCGATCGGGTTTTTCTTCAAACGTTTACCAGAAAATCCGTCATTTATTGATCCTCTATTAATTGTGCAATTAATGCTTGATCTTCTGTATCTTCTTCATATTTCAATATTATGATCGAGTAAGGTTTACTCAGCCGTTCTATGAACGGTCAAGTGATCCACCTGACTTTTCCGTTTAGATCTTCCTTTACTGCTTTGTCTTCACTCAGCCGAAAGTCGGTTTACTTTGCCGATTCACTGTTTCCTTTATTCTTTAAGTTCAAAGGAGAATTCTTATACTTCACTGATCCTTGTTTTGAGTGAGATCAGTGTACACCATATTTAAACGTTGAGCTTCATTACTTGAAACATGACTTAGACTTATCCAAGGTCATCACAGACTTCCTTGGTTATAAGTCAGACCATAATGTCTTTATGGCTTCTCTGTTGATACTTGGCTGGCTTTACTCTGCCGAATATCTGTTTTTTACTTTGCCGTCCTACCAACTAGTACAATACTTGTCTGACTCAACTTATACAACATGTCAGACTCTAAGTAAAGACTTATACAGAGAATTTCTAGCTTATTTCAGGCTTGCTATAACAGCTGGTATGGCTATCATCAAAACATAATCAAATGTTCCTAACACCCAGCATTGCATCGAGCACTCCATTACTTCCAAGCAAAAGACATTTGTGACCACCTAGCTTGACGGGGGTGTTATGAATACTATTCTTTTGTAATTGTAATTAGCCTAGTATTATATAATTAGTCATTTACTTTACTTTTATGTACTAGTATATAAGGAAGTCCAACAGATGTAATGAGACATTTATGACACAAAAGATGTTTTTCCCCTTTCTTTTATTTTTGGTCTGAAAACCCTAGATCGGGTTCTTCCCCCTTCAAACTTTCTGTGTTCATATTTAATCATTCAGACTTCAGATTTCAGACTCAAAACCTCACGACCTTAGTTTTAACAAACGGTCCCCAAGTCAAATCGGGAATGATGAAGTAGTCTATGTGAAACTATGTTACCAAATTATGTTACACCGATATGCTTTTTTACTATGTCATGAAATCTATATATAATATATAAAGGAAGGTATTTAACCCGCTACCCGTAAAAAAACCGATTGACCTACTCCAAACCCGCTTCATTTCCTAAAAAATATATTTTGAAAATCCAAAGCAATAAATACAAATTCTTTTTTCCTTTTATTTCAGATTCCAATAAATACTCTGCATTAAATTCATTATTATTATTCAATTTCAAATTTCAAAATCTTATTTCCTACCTTTAAAGATATATTTTTAAAATCCAACATTAAATTCAAATTCATAATTGAAATTCTTATTTTCTTTTATTTCAGATTTCAGAAAATACTGCATTAAATTCATAATTATTATGCAATTTCAAAATTCAAATCATTAATCCTACCTTACAAGAGATTCCAAAGATCTATATATATATTTTACATTTGCTCATACCCGGGACATTTTGGACTTACAACAAACATTTTCTCTCTTCAGTGGGGAAGATGATTTTTTCCCATTGTTTCTCAATGGTGAATGTGATTTATTCCCCATTGTTTCTATTGAATCTCACTGCATCTGTATGGTTTATCACATTTTCACCGAAGGTTTTTTTTTATTGATTATCAAATTTGTGAATTTTTCTTTTTCACTAACATTTGATTTATCTTATTTTCGCAAGAGGCATTCTCTTTCTCCTTCATGCTGAAAGGAAATGACAATGCAACTGTTCAAGATGCAACAATTTTATTCGGTTAAATATTTTTTTCCAGATTTTCTTATTTGCTAATGTTTCCTCTTATGTGATGCAGATTTTTATGTGTTGCTGGATGTAGCTAACCGTTTTTTTAAGGCAATTTCTTTATCTATAACATATATTTTAGGTTGGATCTAATTTTTTTTTCCTACTCTGCTATAATTAATTTTGACCATATGTTTGTTTGCTAGCTATATGAGACGTTATAAGATTGTTCATTGTTGGAGCACTTAATATTGTCATTGTTCTACCACACAACGTTATTTTAACAAGTTTTTGATGGTTTAAAATTTTGATTTCGTTGCAGACATTCGAGGGAACTAAAGGAAGCTAGGTACGATTTTTATTTGTATTTATTTTAAAGCTGTGAGTGATTTTTGGGATTTTTGTTTATCTATGTGAAATTTGTCTATGGAATAATGTGTATTTGGCGACTTAAAAAATAATGTGCAGATTGTAACGTAAAGATGTGTTGTACTTCATCAATGATGTACATGGAATAAAAGTATGTTCCTCTATTTCTCTCACCATTTATAAGTTTTTTATGTTTCCTTGATTGTTTTTTTAATTTCTAATTTGTTCAAATAATAATAATAATAATAATAATAATAATAATAATAAATACAGGCTATTAAAAAAATCTATATGTTTTCATAATAAAAAATCTACACGACTATATATAAAAAAAAGCTAGACGATATATTTAAAAGGAAAGGAAATAAAAATCAACATACTAATCTGTTGATATCTTGGTAAAAACGTTTATGCATTGAATATTAGTAAAATGGTCTTAAATATATTTGAATCTTAAAATATCCTCTCGCCTCAATCATCACTAACTAAACTCAATTTTTCATAAATTTCGCTGGATCATTTTCTAATACAATTTTCAAATATTTCCTCAATCGTTAATTGCCAAATTTCATCTACCATCCGAGTTTTTTAGATTTCATTGCTCCGTTCGATGAGTTAAGATTTCTTTGTTTTTTCGGTTGATTAAATTTTTTTCTTTGCAGGTTTTTTTGTCTTCCTGCATTATCTCATATGAGTTGTCAATTTATGGACCTTTCATGCGGAAACATTTTTTTATCATTTAGCTTCTATTGATTTATTCTTATGTATTCAATTTGTTCTTTTGGTGATTTGTAAAAGCTTTCAGATGACAATTATCTTATTATTTTTCTCATGGAAGTTTGGTGATCTGAAGAAAATTTTGACTCACTTTTTTGCAAAATGAGAATTTAATAAAAGATAGAAAATGTAAGAAGGGTATATTTGCCTTCATGCATAGCAAGTATTCTATTACCACATAAGCGGCAAGGATTTTTTGGGTGATTTGGAAAATAGTTCTGAATGTAACTTTTTTTAGGGGTAGTTAGCAAGTTGTCTTGGTTATGAAAACTCATTTCGTTAAATGTAACGTGAATTTGATGATATATATAATAGCGAGCTTTTCATGTATATCATTTTTTTTTGTTATTTACTTTTACCTATTTAATTTTGTTTATCTTTGTCTCTTAGTTCAAAAATATGTGAACGGTGACTTATGCGTTGATTAAAGCGAATTTTAATTTGAAATTTGAAATTTGAAATAAAAGAATTTGTTATGGTTGAGGGATTATAGTGAGTGACTTAATGTTGATTGAATTCTTCTTTAATACGTTGGTTTTTTTTATTGACATGACTTGCCTATTTTTTCCGGGTTTGGAGCGAATTCAATTGGGTAATTTTCAGGTTTGGGTCAAATCAATTTTATTTTTGGAATGAATTAAATGTGTGATTTTAGGCGGTCAATTTTATGAAGATTCGTGAGAGTCTCTAAAAAAATGAATGAATTTCCATTAAATGTGATTTTTTTTAAAAGGAATTAAACGTGTTATTTTGTCTGCATTGATTGATGAGAGTTTTAATTTGGAATTGAAATAAAATAAAGAGTTCTTATGGTTAAGGGTTTGTAAGGAGTGATTTATGCATTCATTAAGGATAATTTTAATTTGAAAATTGAAATAAAAGAAATTGTTATGTTTGAGAGATTATAATGAGTGAATTAATATTGATTGACTTCTTCTTTAATGAATTGATTTTTTTTTTCTACTTGACTTACCTATTTTTTGTCTAGGTTTGGAGCGGATTCGAGATATTTCGTTAAAAAGGAATATATTTGCATCAAATGTGTGATTATATTTTTTATTTTGGAATAAATTAAAAGTGTGATTTTGTCTACACTGATAATGAATGAGCGTTTTAATTTGAAATTCGAAATAAAAGAAAGAATTCTTATGGGTGAGAGATTATAAGGAGTGATTTATGCGTTAATTAATAAGAATTTTATTTTGAAATTTAAAATTTGAAATTAAGGAAATTGTTATGGTTGAAAATATGTCCAACTACTCTCTTTTTCACCCGAATGTAAGTTTTTTTTATTTTTTTGGGGGGGGGGTTGGGGGTGGGGTGGTGGTTGTGGTGGTGTTGGTCTTTTTTCATCCATTAACCTAACACACAACCTTTTCTTTTCTTATAAATGTAGTATTAAAGTTTTCATGTTGTTGCTTTGGCTTCGACCTATATCTGTTTTTCCTTGGTGTTTACATTCTACCAATGCGTCTTTGTTTGCTTTAAATTTGTTAAACCATAGGAGAATGTAATCGTCTCTTAGTTTTTGAGTTTGCTGAAATCAACTTAATTTTAAATGTTCATCTATTTTTGTAGGGTCATAAAGTAATTAACGTTCACAAATTGATTGCACTGGTATACCATATTCATGCAAGGGCATTTTCAAGTGAGGGCTTGGATGTAGTAGGATACTTTGGTAAAAAGATGATTTGGGGTGGGGTTTGGTAGTGGGGTGAAGGGACGGGTGGTGGTTAGGTAATTTGATTTGAGAGTGTCAACATTCATCATGTATATACGTTGAATGTCCAAATTTATTATTTCTTTCATAAATTCAAATATACCCGTGCAATGCACGGGTTTTAGGCTAGTATATTAATAATAGTTTATTACTATTTTTTTCTTTTTCACTTTTAGTTTTTAGTTTTATTTCACAATACAATTCGTTTAATGTAAAGTCTCACATCGGTAAAGTAGTAAAATACTCACCCCCGTATAAGTGTGAGAGATAAATGTCTTGTCAACTCGGGTTAGCCCTTTTAGACCAAGCGAGGACGGCGGTCTAAGCAGTTGACCGGACCTTTTATGACTCATTTAGCGCTACCAGACACATGTCTAGGGGGCATTACAGAATGGTATTCAGAGCCAACTATTAGACGGAACTATGCGCTGCAACGTACAAGAAGACGATGTAAGGATGGCCTCTAGTTACCTCTGGTAGGGACGATCCACGAACAGTCTTGGCCGTCCTGGCGAGGACGCCAGTCCCTTATAAAGGGGGAGAATGTAAAGTCCCACATCGGTAAAGTAGTAGAATGCTTGCCCCATATAAGTGTGAGACATAAATGTCTTGTCAACTCGGGTTAGCCTTTTTAGACCAAGCGAGGACGGCGGTCTAAGAAGTTGACCGGAGCATTTATAACTCATTTAGCGCTACCAAACACATGTTTGGGGCGTTACATTTAATTACTATGTCTGAACAGTTTATGTGTTTTTTTAATGTTATGTGGGAAACTATTTTTAAGGCCGTGTCAGAGGGCCATTTTTTTTAGGTTATTGTTTACGTATGGGGCCGAAAAGAGGTTATCCTTACGTATACCTACGGAATTTTTAATTCACGGGTTTATTATGTGCGGGATTTGGCAACTTTCCGTATATAACAACAAATAATGCTACGTACGGGGCGAATATGTTTTCTCGGGTGTACTACGCCCGAGAATCATGTTTCACGGGTGTAACTTATGTACTATGGGCGAGTCCGTTTTCTTTGGAGACACGATTATTATATTATGAAGACAAAATTGGTTTCCTACGTCATTTTTATTCTTCGAACCTATGGATATGGATTCTTTTTTCCAAGGTAGTTTTTATTTTTTTTAAATTTAATTTCATGTTTATCCTCATTAATTTATCAAGAAACACCTGAGCTGAAACCACTTTTAATGGGAAACACATTGGATCTTTTATTAGATAGATTAGATTAGATAGATAAGATTAGATAAGAGTTAGAGATGTATAAAAACCACCTTTTTTTTTTTTTTTTTTTTTTTTGGTGAGGAGAGTATGCAAACTTCTTAAAAGACCTACGGCTCGTGTCGGATGAAGTATATATTTTGAAACAACAATTTCAAACCAAGAGGAATACAATGTATATGGAGAAAATGATAAAATCACTACGCTTGAGGTTGTTTTCGTTAGAGTTTTTTTTTTTTTTTTTTTTTTTTTGAGTTTTTATATGACTTCACCAATCATTTTTTATAATTCTATTATCAATCATTTCTTCAACTACAAATAAAAAAAGAGTAATGATAGAGGCGCAAAGGATGTGCCACAACGAGTGCCACAACGATGATCTCAATCGTTGATCATTTTAGGTTTACTTCATTATCAATTTAACTCATTATGATCAACGGTTGAAATCATCGTTGTGTCACTCGTTATGGCGCAATCATTGTGTCTCTATCATTACTCATAAAAAAATATTAAATCATCTATCATCATTCCACTTTATCAACTTTATTACTTTTTTTACCATTATTTTATTCATTATAATACTTTATTTCAATTTCTCTCAGCAATCATTTATTATCTATACAAATTTCAAAAGTATATCTTAACTTTCTAATCATTATTTCAATCATTTTTATTATATTTTATTATCCACTAGTATCTAAAACAGATCTATAAAAAAAAAACTCCAACCCAAAACAAACGGAGCCTATAATTTTTCGAATCATTATATTTACAGACCATTAATCAATAAACCGGACCTACATTCATCAATCATTGATCAGATTAATGGTTTATATATTTTTATTGCAAAATGTTACGATTAACAAGATGGATGAACATAGCTTAATGATTTTTTTTTTTTTTTTTGAGAAACAACTTAATGATTTTTTACAACCCGAAAGAAACATAGGTATACATGAATAATGTCAGAACGGGCATATTTACAAGAAAAAGGAAATCCGTCATAAAATCATATAACAAAATGGAATGTTTACTTAATCGATTCCGTCTATAAATAGTATACTTTAAACCATTGCAAAAGCCAACAACCCTAAACGCCTCACCTGGGCTAAAGCGGGTATAAAAGGCTACAATGTCATAAAGAAATATTTATGCCAGAAAGGATTAAAACCTTGTTATACGATTAGAGCCAGAATTCATCTCAACCCCTGAACATACATGTATACATCCTAATTTAATTCCAAGACCAAACTGTATTTAAATTTACCTTCATATTATATTTTAACACTTATATACTTTTAGCCTGTCATTAGGCTAAATCGAAATAATAAAATTAAAAATTAAACAAAACAAAATTTAAAAAGAACTTACAAAATCTCAAAGTTGTAACCAGAAGAAGAACAATTTTATTCAACACACTCTGAAAATTTTTTACAAAGAAGGGGAGATAAAAGGAGAAGGGGCGATTTCTCAAGCGTGCCTCCTTCAAAGCTAAAAACTGATATATATAGAAGGGGGAGAACGCATGGTTACAGTAAAAGGAAAAGCAAACAGTAAAAACACATAATTGGCTACATTATTTGCCAAAAAATTCCAAGTGAACAGTAAAAAGTGAACAGTAATTTACTGTTCATGTCGGCCAATAGTGCCAAAAATTATTGTTGATATAAATCGAGTCTTGACTCAATATCGATGTCATTCTTTGATGCAATAAGCTGATGAGTTTTATTCTTCGTCAATTTTTTCCTTTTCCAATTCTTCTAGTTGTTTCATAAAATGATGAACATCTTGATCAATATCTGCATTAGGATCTTGAGCATCTTCTGCCATATTTGTAGAAGAAGCCATAGATGTATCTGATTTTAGGTCAACAAAACTGCAACTATTAAACCCAAAATTCTTTAATAAATCTTTTTTGATTTCTTTCATAAATTCTGACAAGATTTCTTGTTTTGAAACAATTCCTTTGATCTTCAGCTTTCCTGTCAAATTTTTCAAAGGACTTTGTATGCTTCTATTACAAGCAGCTTCTAATTGTTCATCCGTCAATTCTTCCAAATAGCTAATTTTAGCTGTGATTTCTTGGTATAATTCATCACCAAATATTTGGCCTGTTTGTGGATCTTTTTTCGACAATTTTGTCCAAAATTTTGAAAAATATTTTCTTTTTAAACATGGTAACTTATCTGTAGATATGTCTACAATAGGTGACCATTTCAAAATCCAAGGAATAGAAAATTCCAAAAAGAAATGTAATGAACCAGAGCATTCTATTAGATGTCCTTGCTCATTTAATTCTGAAATTTTGGGAGAAATATCTACCCAATGTAAATATAATTCTTTGAACTCTTCTGGTAAAATTTTTATAGAAGGTCCATGTATTAACCACCATTGTTGAAACCAATTTGGTATATATTCCAGATGTTTATATACTTCTGGACATACTTTAACAAACCAAGTATGTTTTCGCTTTCTATTTTCATATAAGAAAACATTTGTAAAAGCTTGGATATAATCCCAATAATTATATTTGATAGAAATATTTTTCTCTTGAAAAAGATATTCTTTTTCTTTAAATAAAGATAATCCCCATTCATTTGGAAGATAAATTCTTTTTATAATAATTTTACTGAAGGTATATTCCTTCTGATCATTAGCCATAAAATGTGTTATTTCACATTCAGAAGCTTTCAAAATATTTTCATAATATGATCTCTGCTTATAAGCAGTTGCTGTAAATGGATTATTATCCAAATATTTTTCCATTAATGACCATGGGTCATTTTTCTTTTTAATATAATCATCATATTCAATAAGGAATATAATTCCTTGTTTTTCATTTTCTTGATAAGAAGTAATATCTTCTTCTTCTGATATTACAACATTCGCATATGAAGGTATTTCTTCACTGGCTTTAGCCTTCCCTTTCATTTTCTTATATTCCAAAAATTCTTGATATAATTTATCAGAATTATTATTCTGTCCTGAAGAAGATCCGGAGATATTTTCCGAAACCAAAGTTCTGTTGCCATGTTGAACAAGGATATTACCTCGTCCACCTCTTCCACGATAGGGATTATAAATCCCTCGTCCTGATCCCCTGGACGTCATACCTACAATCATAAGAACATTATTAATGTAATTTATTGGTACATGACCAACATTTTGTAGGCAATGAAACCTTCAAAGGTTTCCCGGATATTTCCCTTTGAATTATTTGCTTTTGGACTATTCCTTTTTTACTTTCAACAGCAATATGTATATCTCTCCACCATTTATCCCAACAAAATTTTTGAATGAAATAATATCTATTCTCAGAATCTCCTGTCATTATTCCTGCAAAAATTCACGGGTTAAGAAATCAGGAAGACTATTGTCTTCTCCTTTCATATGAAGAATATCAAAATCAAAAGGGGCTAAATGTGCTTGCCACCTTGCAAACATTTGTTTAGATACATCATGTTTAAAATCTTTATTAAACATATATTTTGCTGATTTACAATCTGTATAAATAAGAAATTTCTTATTGTATAGATCATCTTGAAATTTTAAAACACATTTAACAATAGCTAAAATTTCTTTTGCTACTGCCGAATAATTTTTCTGACTGGTATTCCACTTACCAGAATGGAATCTAACAAGATAAATTTGTTTTGTATTAGGACATATTTGTTTTAATATTCCACCAAACCCTATATCAGAGGCATCTGTTTCAATTATTTTATCCCATATGGGATTAGCTAACATTAAACAAGGTAAATTAGCTACTTTTGTTTTGATAAGTTTTACAGCATTAGTATGCTGATCAGACCAGGGTTTTGGCTCTTTCTTTAATCTATCATATAATATAGCAGCATCTTTTGCTAAATCTTTATAATAAGCAGACACATAATTAAGACTGCCAAGAAATCTTTGTAATTGAGTCTTATCCAGAATAATATCTGGAAATTTTGAAGCGAACTCAATACTACGTTGTATTGGTATTATATTTCCTTTCTCAATATTATGTCCTAAGAATCTAATCTTAGTTTGAAATAATGACATTTTAGGTTTAGAAATTACCAACCCATTTTGTATAACAATTTTTCTAAAAATATCTAAGTGTTTAAAATGATTTTCAATTGTTTTTGAAAATACTAATATATCATCAATATAAACAATAATAAATTCACTATAAGGAATAAATATATCATTCATAATTTTTCGAAATTCGGAAGGAGCATTTTTAATCCAAATGGCATTACTTCCATTCATAATGTCCAAATGGTACATTAAAAGCGATTTTATATTGGTCTTTTCAATTTATCTCGAATCGCTTAATATCCAGATTTTAAATCAAATTTGAAAATATGATAGAATTATAAAGTCTATCTAATAAATCCTTTTTATTAGGAATAGGTGATCTTATCCATTTTAAAACTTTATTTAATGGTTTATAATTTATAACCATACGAGGTACACCTCTTTCGATCTCACTATGTTTATTAACATAAAAAGCAGTACACGACCATGAAGATTTAGATGGTTTTATTAAACCTTTTTGTAAAAGAGACTTAATTTCTTTTTTACAATGTTCTAAATATTCTGAGTTCATTTGACAGGGTCGAGCCTTTGTCGTAATTTTCTTTTCATCAAAATCTTCCTCATAAGGAAGCTCAACAATATGTCTTTTTCTATCCCAAAAAGCATTAGGATGATCATTACAAATTTCAATAGAAAATCTATGAAATAGATTATCAATTTTTTCTTTAAGCTTTAAATTTAAAAGCTTTTCATCAATAGTTGATATATTAATTTCTTGTTTTAAGAAATTTAATTGTAAATTCTTTTTATCTATCAAATCTTTAATTTGGTTAAGAACATTTGGTATAGGCTTAGTAATAAAATCAAATTTTATTTCTTTACCTTCAAAATGACCGGTTATTCCTTTATCATTAATATTAGTTAAAGGATATAATTTTTCAATAAATGGTGTTCCAAGTATAACTTGACTAGTCATATTTTTAACTAATAAAAAACTTGTAGGAATACAAGTATTATTAGTACAAATATAAGCTTTAGGAAGCTTAAACTTTATATCCAGTTTTTCACCCCCAGCATGACTAAGGGTCATTGTAGTTTTTTCAAAATATTGTGTAGGGATTAATCCTTCTTGGATTACATTCATATCCGCACCACTATCAATTAAAGCAATTAATTCACATTTATATGAATTATTAATTAGTAAAGTAATTTTTACATACCATTTTTGAGAAAAGATAATATTTAATTTATTCAAAAAATTATCTTGTTCTAATATAGAGGATAAATCTGGTAAACTAGAAGTGAGTTTAACGTCAGAATTTACCTTTTGATATTCAAGAAGTGAAATTCTATCTTCTAGATTTTTATTAGAATTTTTTAATTTTATTATCTCATTTTTAAGATTATTTATCTCTTTTAAAAGTTCATTAATTGTGGTTGGTTTTTCCACAGATTGTCTATCTTTTAACATTTTTAAAACATTATTCATAGAATAAGGTTCCTGAGAACTTTTAATTTCTTTTGATTCATCAAAATTAGAAGTTGATGGATCTGATTGAATATTATCAATCAACTGAGATCTAAGCTCGGGATCTTTAATTAATTTAAGAAATTCAAAAATATTATTATTAGTTAAAACATTTATTTCTAAATCTTTAAATTGTGAAAGAATTTTATAAAATTCTTCTCCTTCTTCTTTATTATGTTTAATACATTGTATATTTTGTATACATGATTTACAACACATATCTGTGTCAGAAGAACTCAAAGATTCATCAATTATGTCTGATAAATTATTATCAAAAGATTGGTCATCAGAATGTTCAGAAGAAGATTTTTCTGATTCTGAATTTAAAAGTATTTTTGAAAGACTTAATTTCAATTCGTCATTCTGTAGACTATTTATTTTCTTTTTTAATTTACACCTATTAGCATAATGTCCAATTTTACCACATTTAAAACAAGTTTTATCTGTTTTATTATTTTTCTTAAATTCTCTTTTTTCTAATTTCTTTTTAGAATATTTTTTTCTCTTTTTTCCTTTATAAAAAGAATCTAAAGATTTTTCTGATTTATCTTTTTTCCTATCTTTAAAAGATGTTTTTCCCGATTTGGAAGATGGCATATCTATACCAAATTGATCACAAAATCTTCCTAATTGTGATTTTTCAGATAAATTCTGTCTTTTAATTTGTTGATTTAATTTTATTTCATTACAAAGGGCTAAACCTTCTTGGATAATTGTACCTATTAATTTCCCATATGTATAATCATCATAGGGTATATTAAGAAAATCTTTTCTTAAATTTTTCCTAACCTTTTCTGCAAAAAGATAAGGTAACCCATCAATAAATTTAGATTTCCAATGAGATTTATTACTCTCGAGTGTAATTCCATGACTCTATTAAGAAATGTATCTTTATACCAACGAAAAAATCACAATGTCTTACATCTCGATTTTGTAATAAAATCTGAATATTTTCGCAATTATCGGAAATCCTTCCTGTGAAATGTTCAAGTATTGTAGTTACTAAAGTATAAACTACATTTTCTATTATATTATTATTTTCTTGCTTAACCGTATTCATTATATAATCCTTATCGGTTAAACTTAAATAATTATCCCACCAACCTTTTAGTTGGCCTGTAAAACCTGAAATTATCATTTTAGCAACACTTTTATCAGTATTACCCGAAGTTTTACATATAGTACTATACATAAGCATTCTATGTATCATACTATAAATTTGCTTATCAGCACAACCATCAAGGTTCCATTCATAAATACATTTCTGAATAACTATTATTTATGGCGTAATCCACATCTCATCGAGAGTATCCATAGGAGAAGGTCTTCTATAATAATAATTTTGCATGGTAGTCTATCAAAGATATTTTTTAAGTCTGTTAATTTCAAACTTAAGCTGTGTCATTATGACTACTAAGTACCAATTGTATTAGATATGTCTTGGTGCAGAGTATTTATTTTTAAATTTTTAAATTTTCTTCAATCAAATTTTCTAAATCTCCTTTAGGTTTTAAAATAAAATTTTTATTTCAGGAGGAGGTTGAAGATGTGATTGTATCATCATGTTTTATCTATATTTACCTTATTATCTTTAATATTTTTATCTATTGATAAATTTTTTATGACTGAATAGATTTTTTCTGTTCTTTCAGAGATTTCTGCAATCTGTTCTCCTAATACATTAAGATATAAATTAGTATAATTTTGGTTCATCAATAATTGATTTAATTCTTTTAATGTAAAAGTTAAAGAATCATTATCAATTAATTTAGAAAAAGCATTAAAATTTAAAATTTTACCACTTTTTTCAATTGAAAAAGCTTGTTGTGGAGGATATATTCCTTTCATAAATTTTCCTCCTTCCAATTTAAAATCACGTTCAATTATACATAAATAATCCTGAACGTATATAGAAACAAACCAAGGGACAAAAGTTATTATTTTATTTTCTTTTTCAAGAAAACTATAAAATTCATTTTGATAGTAATTTCTATCTTCGCTTGATATATTTTCAAAAAACCAATCTCTAAAAGGTTTCCATCTTTCTAATTTAAATTCATTCTTAATCTTATTTCTTGCCAGAGAACCTGGACTGAAATCTATTTTTAGTGTAAAATCAATTAAAAATTAGCATCCATTTCTGATTCAGTAGGATCTTCTGAATCATTAACTCCTTTAACTATATTATTTTTATTTAAAGATAGATTTTTAACATAATTTTCTCGTATTCGAGAAGAAGTATCAACTTCTCGTAATTGAGAAGTAGAAGCCCTAGTGGGTTCATATGGCACTTGAATATTTTCAAATGTACCTAATTGATAAATTGTTTTTGGTTCTATCCTAGGGATAGTCCATTTATTAAGTAAATCCAGATTTCTGGGTATATCAAATTCTTGTGTAATAGAATTTTTCATTCTATCCGTATTTCTTAACATTCTTTAAGAAAGTGTTAAAATATAACATACAAGATAACAGTAAATACCAACCTGGCTCTCTGATACCAAAGTGTAGGATAAGGTATACATGAATAATGTCAGGAGATTTTGTTATATGATTTTATGACTGATTTCCTTTTTCTCGTAAATATGCCCGTTCTGACATTATTCATGTATACCTTATCTTACACTTTGGTATCAGAGACAGTTGTATTTATTCTTATCTTTGGTTATATTTTAACGCTTACTTTTAAAAATGATAAGAAATACGGATAGAATGAAGAATTCTATTACACAAGAATTTGAGTTACCCAGAAATCTGGATTTACTTAATAAATGGACTATCCCCAGGATAGAACCAAAAACTATTTACCAATTAGGTACATTCGAAAAATTAGGTTTAAAACAAATTGTTAAAACCTCAGAAGAATCTATCTCTTTAAATAATGAAGAGATGGTAATTAAATTGCTTAGTGAAAAGGATATTTATCCTTACAGAAAAACTCATAAGTTTTTACATATTGGTTTAGTTCAAATTGCTTTTAAACCACTTACACTGGAAAATCTTCCAGAAAGTTTTATTGCTGCTTTAAGAGATGGTAGAAATTTGGACTGGAAAAAGTCTCTTATGGGAATTATACAATCTAGTTTGGCACATGGTCCAGTATATTTTGATGTATATCCTAACTTACAATTATCTCTATCTGATATTAACATTATTGACTCTTTGACAATGAATGTTAAAAAAGCATGGATATAACTATGCTCCTAGATCAGAAATAATTTGTATATGTTATAGGATATATTATAAACCTTTACACACATTAAATCCTATGTGTAAAATCAAAGATAAATCTTTGAATGAAACTATTTTAATTGAAACAAATTTTAGTAAGTCAAATATTACAACTCATGAGATCAATTAAATGGGAAGAAATTCCTTTACTACGATCATTGGCAAATTGCTAATCTTTGTACCAAGAAACACTGTAATATGTCAAGATGTGACTAATATATTTCAGAGTTCAGATGGAAATATTTCTGTCATAATGAATTCACAATTGGAAAATATTCCAAGAAATATATCAAGATCATCTTCTATGAGATCTTTTATATCTCCATTTGAAAATATTCAAGTGCCTTATGAACCCACTAGGGCTTCTACTTCTCAATTACGAGAAGTTGATACTTCTTCTCAAATAAGAGAAAATTATGTTAAAAATCTCTCTTTAGATAAAAATAATATAGTTAAAGGTGTAAATGATTCAGAGGATCCTACTGAATCAGAAATGGATGCTAATTTTTAAATGAATTTTACACCAAAAATAGATTTGATCAGTTCCTTTGGCAAGAAATAGAATTAAAAATGAATTTAAATTAGAAAGATGGAAACCTTTTCGAGATTGGTTTTTTGAAAATATTTCAAGTGAAGATAGAAATTACTATCAAAATGAATTTTATAGTTTTCTTGAAAAAGAAAATAAAATAATTACTTTTGTTCCTTGGTTTGTTTCCATATACGTTCAAGATTATTTATGTATAATTGAACGTGACTTTTTAAATTAGAAGGAGGAAAATTTATGAAAGGTATATATATCTCCACAACAGGCTTTTTCAATAGAGAAAAGTGGTAAAATACTTAATTTTAATGCTTTTCTAAATTAATTGATAATGATTCATTAACTTTCACATTAAAAGAATTAAATCAATTATTAATGAATCAAAATTATACTAATCTGTATCTTAATGTTTTAGGAGAACAGATTGTTGAAATTCTGAAAGAAACGAGCAATTTACTCTGTTATTCGTAACTTATCAATAGATAAAATGTTAAAAATAACAATGATAATATAGATAAAATTGTTATTCAATCTCATCTTCAACCTCCTCCTCGAAATTAAAGATTTTATTTTAAAACCTAAGAAAGATTTGGAGAAATTAATTGAAGAAAAATTTAAAGGTTTAAAGATAAATACATTAGAACATGATATGTCTAATACAATTGGAATCGTAATCATAATGATACTGATTAAATTTGAAATAAATAGAATTAAAAATATCTTTGATCGTCTCTACTCAAAGAAAATTATTACTATAGAAGACCTTCTCCTATGGATACTCTTCATGAAGAACAAGAATATGTTATTAATAATAGCTATTCAGGTAAACATATTTATGAGTGGAATCTTGATGGTTCATATTTGATAAACAAATTTATAGTATGATACATAGAATGCTTATGTATGGTAATTATATGTAAATCTTAGTAATCTTGATAAAAATATTGCAAAAATGATAATTTCAGGATTTACTGGTCAACTTAAAGGTTGGTGGGATAATTATTTAAGTTTGGCAGATAAAGATTATATTATGAATATGGTTAAACAAGAAAATAATAATGTTGTAGAAAATGTGATATATACATTGGTTACTACAATTCTGGAACATTTTACAGGAAGAATTTCGGATAATTGTGAAAATATTCGAACTCTTTTACAAAATCTTAGGTGTAAAACACTAATGATTTTCGTTGGTATAAAGATACTTTTCTTAATAGAGTTATGGAATTGCAGAAGTAATAACTCTCATTGGAAATCCAAATTTATTGATGGATTACCTTATTTATTTGCAGAAAGGTTTAGAAAAATTTAAGAAAGATTTTCTTAATATTCCTTATGATAATTATACTTTTATGGAAATAATAATAGTACAATTATTCAGAGAGGTTTAGTACTTTGTAATGAAATAAAATTAAATCAACAAATTAAAAGACAAAATTTATATGAGAAATCACAATTAGGTAGATTTTGTGATCAATTTGGTATGGATATGCCATCTTCTTCTTCTAAAACATTTTCAAAAGATATAGAAAAATCTCCTGATTCTTTCTATAAAAATAAAAAGAAGAAGAATTATTCTAAAAAGAAATTAGAAAAAAGAGAATTTAAGAAAAATAATAAAATAGATAAAACTTGTTTTAAATGTGGTAAGATTGGTCATTATGCTAATCGTTGTAAATTAAAAAAGAAAATTGATAATTTACAAAATGAAGAATTAAAATTAAGTCTTTCAAAAATACTTCTTAATTCAGATAAAGAAAAATCTTCTTCTGAAAATTCTGAAGATTCATCTGAAAATGATATGACAGAATTGAATAATGAATCTTTAATTTCTTCTGACACAGATACATGTTGTAAGTCATGTATTCAGAATATTCAATGTGTAAAACATGATAAAGAAGAAGGAGAAGAATTTTATAAAATTCTATCACAATTTAAAGATTTAGAATTAAATGTTTTAACTAATAATAATATTTTTGAATTTCTTAAATTAATCAAAGACCCTGAGCTTCGCTCTAAGTTAATTGATAATATTGATCGATCCATCATCTTCTAATTTTGATGAATCAAAAGAAATAAAAATTCAAGAATCTTATTCTATGAGTAATGTTTTAAAAATGTTAAAGAAAAACAATCTGTGGAAAACCAACTACAATGATTGAACTTTCAAAAGAAATAATTTATTTAAAACAAGAGATAAATAAATTAAAAATGCTAATAAAGATTTAGAAGAAAGAATCTTACTTCTTGAATATCGAAAGTAAATTCTAATGTTAAACCAAGTTCTAGCTTGCGATTTATCATCTATATTATTAACAGGATAATTTCTTAAATAAACTAAGTATTATTTTTTCACAAAATGGTATGTAAAAATTAATTTACTAATCAATAATTCTTATAAACGAGAATTAATTGCATTAATAGATAGTGGTGTGCATATATGAATGTTATACAAGAAGGATTGATTCTACTAAATATTTTGAAAAAAACTACAATGACACTTAGTCATCTTGGTGGGTGAAAAACTTGATATAAAGTTTAAATTACCTAAAGCTTATATTTGCAAAGATAATGTTTGCATTCTACAAGTTTTTTACTTGTTAAAAATATGACTAGTCAAGTTATACTTGGAACACCTTTTATTGAAAAATTTATCCTTTAAGTAAAATTGATACTAAAGGTATAATAGGTCATTTTGAGGATAAAGAAATAAAATTTGATTTTATTACTAAGCCTATACCAAATGTTCTTAATCAAATTAAAGATTTAATAGATCAAAAGAATTTACAATTAAATTTCTTAAAACAAGAAATCAATATATCAACTATTGATGAAAAGCTTTTAAATTCAAAGCTTAAAGAGAAAATTGATAATTTATTTCATAAATTTTCTATTGAAATATGTAATGATCATCTAATGCTTTTGGGATAGAAAAAGACATATTGTTGAACTTCTTTATGAGGAAGATTTTGATGAAAAGAAAATTATTACAAAGGCTAGACCTTGTCAAATGAACTCGAGAATATTTAGAATATTGTAAAAGAAATTGAGTCTCTTTTACAAAAGGTTTAATAAAACCATCTAAATCTTCATGGTCATATCACGCTTTTATGTTAATAAACATAGCGAAATTGAGAGAGGTGTACCTCGTATGGTTATAAATTATAAACCATTAAATAAAATTTTAAAATGGATAAGATCACCTATTCCTAATAAAAAGGATTTATTAGATAGACTTTATAATTCTATCATATTTTCTAAATTTGATTTAAAATCTGGATATTGGCAAATTCAGATAGCTGAAAAAGATCAATATAAGACAGCCTTTAATGTTCCTTTTGGACATTATGAATGGAGAGTAATGCCATTTGGATTAAAAAATGCTCCTTCTGAATTTCAGAAAATAATGAATGATATATTTATTCCTTATAGTGAATTTATCATTGTTTATATTGATGATATTTTAGTATTTTCAAAAACAATTGAAAATCATTTTAAACACTTAGAGATTTTTAGAAAAATTGTAATACAAAATGGATTGGTTATATCTAAACCTAAGATGTCTTTATTTCAGACAAAAATTAGATTCCTAGGATATAATATTGAAAAGGGAAATATTATTCCAATTCAGCGAAGTATTGAGTTTGCTTCAAAATTTCCAGATATAATTCTGGATAAAACTCAATTACAAAGATTTTTAGGCAGTCTTAATTATGTATCTGCTTATTATAAAGACTTAGCTAAGGATGCTGCTATTTTATATGATAGATTAAAAAAAGAACCAAAACCTTGGTCTGATCAAATATATCGATCTTTGTAAAAATAATTAAAACAAAAGTAGCTAATTTACCCTGTTTGATGTTAACTAATCCCATATGGGATAAAATAATTGAAACAGATGCTTCGGACATAGGGTTTGGAGGTATTTTAAAACAGATTTGTCCAAATACAAAACAAGTATATCTGGTTCGATTCTATTCTGGTAAATGGAATACCGGTCGGAAAATTATTATGAGTAGCAAAAGAAATCTTAGCTATTGTTAAATGTGTTTTAAAATTTCAAGATGATTTATATAATAAGAAATTTCTTATTTATACAGTTATTGTAAATCGCCTAAATTTATGTTTAATAAAGATTTTAAACATGATGTTTCTAAACAAATGTTTGTTTAGGTGGCAAGCTCATTTAGCCCTCTTTTGATTTTGATATTATTCATATAAAAGGTGAAGATAATAGTCTTCCCGATTTTTAACACGTGAATATTTGCAGGCATGAGTTCTTCTTTTCAGAGGAAGGGGTTTTACTCCCTATCGTGGAAGAGGGGACGAGGTAATATCCTTGTTCAACATGGTAATAGAACATTAATTTCGAGAAAATATTTCGGATCTTCTAGTCGTAATAATAATTCGATAAATTATATCAAGATTTTTGGAATATAAGAAAATAAAAGGAAGGCTAAAGCCACTGGAGAAATATCTTCATATGTGAATGTTGTAATATCGTAAGAAGAAGATATTACTTCTTATCAAGAAAATGAAAAACAGGAATTATATTCCTTATTGAATATGATGATTATATCAAAAGAAGAATGATCCATGGTCATTAATGGAAAAATATTTGGATAATAATCCATTCACAAAGAATCGCTTATAAGCGGCGATCATATTATGAAAATATTTTGAAAGCTTTCGAATGTGAAATAACACATTTTATGGCTAATGATCGGAAGGAATATACTTTCAAGATAAAATTATTATAAAAGAATTTATCTCCCAAATGAATGGGGATTATCTTTATTTAAAGAAAAGAATATCTTTTTCAAGAAAAAAATATTGCTATAAAATATAATTATTGGGATTATATCCAAGCTTTTTACAAATGTTTTCTTATATGAAAATAGAAAGCAAAAACATACTTGGTTTGTTAAAGTATATGTCCGAAGTTTATAAGCATCCGGAATATATACCAAATTGGTTTCAACAATGGTGGTTAATACATGGACCTTCTATAAAGATTTTACCAGAAGAGTTCAAAGAATTATATTTACATTGGGTAGATATTTCTCCCAAAATTTCAGATTTAAATGAGCAAGGACATTTAATTGAATGCTCTGGTTCATTACATTTCTTTTTGGAATTTTCTATTCCTTGGATTTTAAAATGGTCACCTGTTGTAGATATATCTACAGATAATTTACCATGCTTAAAAAGAAAATATTTTTCAAAATTTTGGACAAAATTGTCGAAAAAAGATCCACAAACAGGACAAATATTTGGTGATGAATTATTCCAAGAAATCACAGCTAAAATTAGCTATTTGGAAGAATTGACGGATGAACAATTTAGTCGCTTGTAATGTAGCATACAAAGTCCTTTGAAAAATTTGACAGGAAAGCTGAAGATCAAAGGAATCGTCTCAAAACAAGAAATCTTGTCAGAATTTATGAAAGAAATCAAAAAAGATCTATTAAAGAATTTTGGGTTTAATAGTTGCAGTTTTGCTGACCTAAAATCAGATACATCTATGGCTTCTTCTACAAATATGGCAGAAGATGCACAAGATCCTGATAAAGATATTGATCAAGATGTTCATTATTTCATGAAACAACTAGAAGAATTGGAAAAAGAAAAAATTGACGAAGATTGAAATCATATCAGTTCATTACATCAGACATGACATCAGCATTGAAGTCAGCACTGACGTTATAATTTTTGGCACTATTGGCCGACATAAGCGATAAATTATCGTTCACTTTTTACTGTTCATCAGGAATTTTTGGCAATTACTGTAGCAATAAATGCGTTTTTACTATTTAAAAAGTTTTTTTGTCGTTTCTGCCGGATTTCCTTTAAATAAGCTCATAAGCTCATATGTAAATTACGCTGGAGAATTGTCTCGCCTTTCTTTCTTTCTCTCCTCTTGTAATAAATCCCCAGTTTAAATAAAAGTTTGTTGATTCTGATTACAACTTTGTGAATTTGTAAGTTATTTTTAATTTTGTTTTGTTTAATTTTAAATTTATTTATTTCGATCTAGCCTAATGATAGGCTAAAAGTTTATAAGTGTTAAAATATAATGGGAAGATAATTTTAAATACAGTTTGGTCTTGGAATTAAATTAAGATGTATACATGCTTGTTCAGGGGTTGAGATGAATTCTGGCTTTAATTGTATAACAAGGTTTTAATCCTTTCTGGCATAAATATTTCTTTATGACATTGTAGCCTTTTATACCCGCTTTAGCCCAGGTGTGGCAAAGTGTAAGATAAGGTATACATGAATAATGTCAGAACGGGCATATTTACGAGAAAAAGGAAATCAGTCATAAAATCATATAACAAAATGGAATGTTTACTTAATCGATTCCGTCTATAAATAGTATCCTTTAAACCATTGCAAAAGCCAACAACCCTAAACGCCACACCTGGGCTAAAGCGGGTATAAAAGGCTACAATGTCATAAAGAAATATTTATGCCAGAAAGGATTAAAACCTTGTTATACAATTAAAGCCAGAATTCATCTCAACCCCTGAACAAGCATGTATACATCTTAATTTAATTTCAAGACCAAATCTGTATTTAAAATTATCTTCACATTATATTTTAACACTTATAAACTTTTAGCCTATCATTAGGCTAGATCGAAATAAATAAATTTAAAATTAAACAAAACAAAATTAAAAATAACTTACAAATTCACAAAGTTGTAATCAGAATCAACAAACTTTTATTTAAACTGGGGATTTATTACAAGAGGAGAGAAAGAAAGAAAGCATGGAGACAATTCTCAAGCGTAATTTACAAATGAGCTTATGAGCCTATTTAAAGAAAATTCGGCAGAAACGACAAAAAAACTTTTCAAACAGTAAAAACGCATTTATTGCTACAGTAATTGCCAAAAATTCCTGATGAATAGTAAAAGTGAACAGTAATTTACTGTTTATGTCGGCCAATAGTGCCAAAAATTATAACGTCAGTGCTGACTTCAATGCTGATGTCACGGCTGATGCAATAAACTGATATGATTTCAATCTTCGTCAATTTTTTCTTTTTCCAATTCTTCTAGTTGTTTCATGAAATGATGAACATCTTGATCAATATCTATATTGGGATCTTGTGCATCTTCTGCCATATTTGTAGAAGAAGCCATAGATGTATCTGATTTTAGGTCAGCAAAAATGCAACTATTAAACCCAAAATTCTTTAATAGATCTTTTTTGATCTCTTTCATAAATTCTGACAAGATTTCTTGTTTTGAGACGATTCCTTTGATCTTCAGCTTTCCTGTCAGATTTTTCAAAGGACTTTGTATGCTTCTGTTACAAGCAGCTTCTAATTGTTCATCCGTCAATTCTTCCAAATAGCTAATTTTAGCTGTGATTTCTTGGAATAATTCATCACCAAATATTTGACCTGTTTGTGGATCTTTTTTCGACAATTTTGTCCAAAACTTTGAAAAATATTTTCTTTTTAAGCATGGTAAATTATCTGTAGATATATCTACAATAGGTGACCATTTTAAAATCCAAGGAATAGAAAATTCCAAAAGAAATGTAATGAACAGAGCATTCAATTAAATGTCCTTGCTCATTTAAATCAAAATTTTGGAGAAATATCTACCCAATGTAAATATAATTCTTTGAACTCTTCTGGTAAAATTTTATAGAAGGTCCATGTATTAACCACCATTGTTGAAACCAATTTGGTATATATTCCAGATGCTTATAAACTTCTGGACATACTTTAACAAACCAAGTATGTTTTTGCTTTCTATTTTCGTATAAGAAAACATTTGTAAAAGCTTGGATATAATCCCAATAATTATATTTTATAGCAATATTTTTTTCTTGAAAAAGATATTCTTTTTCTTTAAATAAAGATAATCCCCATTCATTTGGGAGATAAATTCTTTTATAATAATTTTATGAAAGTATATTCCTTCCGATCATTAGCCATAAAATGTGTTATTTCACATTCTGAAGCTTTCAAAATATTTTCATAATATGATCGCTGCTTATAAGCAGTTGCTGTGAATGGATTATTATCCAAATATTTTTCCATTAATGACCATGGATCATTCTTCTTTTTGATATAATCATCATATTCAATAAGGAATATAATTCCTTGTTTTTCATTTTCTTGATAAGAAGTAATATCTTCTTCTTACGATATTACAACATTCACATATGAAGATATTTCTCCAAAGGGCTTTAGCCTTTCCTTTTATTTTCTTATATTCCAAAAATTCTTGATATAATTTATCGTAATTATTTATCGACTGAAGATCCAGAAATATTTTCTGATATTAATGTTCTATTACCATGTTGAACAAGGATATTACCTCGTCCCCCTCTTCCACGATAGGGAGTAAAACCCCCCTTCCTCTAGAAGAAGAACTCATGCCTGCAAATATTCACGTGTTAAAAAATCAGGAAGACTATTATCTTCACCTTTTATATGAATAATATCAAAATCAAAAGGGGCTAAATGAGCTTGCCACCTAGCAAACATTTGTTTAGAAACATCATGTTTAAAATCTTTATTAAACATAAATTTAGCTGATTTACAATCTGTATAAATAAGAAATTTCTTATTATATAAATCATCTTGAAATTTTAAAACACATTTAACAATAGCTAAGATTTCTTTTGCTACTGCAGAATAATTTTTTCGACCGTATTCCATTTACTGTAATAAAATCTAACAAGATATACTTGTTTTGTATTTGGACAAATCTGCTTTTAAAATACCTCCAAACCCTATGTCCAAGCATCTGTTTCAATTATTTTATCCTATATGGGATTAGCTAACATCAAACAGGTAAATTAGCTACTTTTGTTTTAATTATTTTACAAAGATCGATATCTTGATCAGACCAAGGTTTTGGTTCTTTTTTTAATCTATCATATAAAATAGCAGCATCCTTAGCTAAGTCTTTATAATAAGCAGATACATAATTAAGATCGCTTAAAAATCTTTGTAATTGAGTTTTATCCGTAATTATATCTCGAAATTTTGAAGCAAACTCAATACTACTACGAATTGGAATAATATTTCCTTTTCAATATTATGTCCTAAGAATCTAATTTTTGTCTGAAATAAAGACATCTTAGGTTTAGATATAACCAATCCATTTTGTATTACAATTTTTCTAAAAATCTCTAAGTGTTTAAAATGATTTTCAATTGTTTTTGAAAATACTAAAATATCATCAATATATACAATGATAAATTCACTATAAGGAATAAATATATCATTCATTATTTTCTGAAATTCAGAAGGAGCATTTTTTAATCCAAATGGCATTACTCTCCATTCATAATGTCCAAAAGGAACATTAAAGGCTGTCTTATATTGATCTTTTTCAGCTATCTGAATTTGCCAATATCCAGATTTTAAATCAAATTTAGAAAATATGATAGAATTATAAAGTCTATCTAATAAATCCTTTTTATTAGGAATAGGTGATCTTATCCATTTTAAAATTTTATTTAATGGTTTATAATTTATAACCATACGAGGTACACCTCTTTCAATTTCGCTTATGTTTATTAACATAAAAGCAAAAGATACATGACCATGAAGATTTAGATGGTTTTATTAAACCTTTTGTAAAAGAGACTCAATTTCTTTTTTACAATATTCTAAATATTCTCGAGTTCATTTGACAAGTCTAGCAAATTTTGTAGTAATTTTCTTTTCATCAAAATCTTCCTCATAAGGAAGTTCAACAATATGTCTTTTTCTATCCCAAAAAGCATTAGGATGATCATTACATATTTCAATAGAAAATCTATGAAATAAATTATCAATTTTTTCTTTAAGCTTTGAATTTAAAAGCTTTTCATCAATAGTTGATATATTAATTTCTTGTTTTAAGAAATTTAATTGTAAATTCTTTTGATCTATTAAGTCTTTAATTTGATTAAGAACATTAGGTATAGGCTTAGTAATAAAATCAAATTTTATTTCTTTACCTTCAAAATGACCTATTATACCTTTAGTATCAATTTTACTTAAAGGATATATTTTTTCAATAAAAGGTGTTCCAAGTATAACTTGACTAGTCATATTTTTAACAAGTAAAAAACTTGTAGGAATGCAAACATTATCTTTGCAAATATAAGCCTTAGGTAATTTAAACTTTATATCAAGTTTTTCACCACCAGCATGACTAAGTGTCATTGTAGTTTTTTCAAAATATTTAGTAGGAATCAATCCTTCTTGTATTACATTCATATCTGCACCACTGTCTATTAATGCAATTAATTCTCGTTTATAAGAATTATTTATAAGTAGATTAATTTTTACATACCATTTCTGTGAAAAAATAATACTTAGTTTATTTAAGAAATTATCCTGTTCTAATATAGATGATAAATCTGGCAAACTGTAACTTCAGTTTAACATTAGAATTTACTTTTCGATATTCAAGAAGTAAGATTCTTTCTTCTAAATCTTTATTAACATTTTTAATTTATTTATCTCTTGTTTTAAATAAATTATTTTTTTGAAAGTTCAATCATTGTAGTTGGTTTTTCCAATTGATTGTTTTTCTTTTAACATTTTTAAAACATTACTCATAGAATAAGATTCTTGAGAAGTTTTTATTTCTTTTGATTCATCAAAATTAGAAGATGATGGATCAGACTGAATATTATCAATTAACTTAGAGCGAAGCTCCGGATCTTTAATTAATTTAAGAAATTCAAAAATATTATTATTAGTTAGAACATTTAATTCTAAATCTTTAAATTGTGATAGAATTTTATAAAATTCTTCTCCTTCTTCTTTATCATGTTTTACACATTGAATATTCTGTATACATGACTTACAACACGTATCTGTGTCAGAAGAAATTAAAGATTCATTAATTAATTCCGTCATATCATTTTCAGATGAATCTTCAGAATTTTCAGAAGAAGATTTTTCATTATCTGAATTAAGAAGTATTTTTGAAAGACTTAATTTTAATTCTTCATTCTGTAAATTATCAATTTTCTTTTTTAATTTACATCGATTAGCATAATGACCAATCTTTCCACATTTAAAACAAGTTTTATCTGTTTTATTATTTTTCTTAAATTCTCTTTTTTCTAATTTCTTTTTTAGAGTATTTCTTTTTCTTTTTTTTTTTATAAAAGAATCAGGAGATTTTTCTGCTTTTATCTTTCTTCCTATATCTTTTAAAATGTTTTAGAAGAAGAAGATGGCATATCCATACCAAATTGATCACAAAATCTACCTAATTGTGATTTCTCAGATAAATTTTGTCTTTTAATTTGTTGATTTAATTTTATTTCATTACAAAGAGCTAAACCCTCTTGAATAATTGTATTCTATTAATTTTCCATAAGTATAATCATCGTAAGGAATATTAAGAAAATCCTTTCTTAAATTTTTCCTAACCTTTTCTGCAAATAAATATGGTAATCCATCAATAAATTTGGATTTCCAATGAGAGTTATTACTTTCTGGTAATTCCATAACTCTATTCAGAAAAGTATCTTTATACCAACGAAAATCCGTTAGTGTTTTACACCTAAGATTTTGTAAAAGAGTTCGAATATTTTCACAATTATCCGAAATTCTACCTGTAAAATGTTCAAGGATTGTAGTGACCAATGTATATATTACATTCTCTACCACATTATTATTTTCTTGTTTAACCATATTCATAATATGATCTTTATCAGCCAAACTTAAATAATTATCCCACCAACCTTTAAGTTGACCCGTAAATCCTGCAATTATCATTTTTGCAATATTTTTATCAGTATTACCTGAAGATTTACATATAGTACTATACATAAGCATTCTATGTATCATACTATAAATTTGTTTATCAAGAACCATCAAGGTTCCACTCATAAATATGTTTACCTGAATAGCTATTATTAATAACATATTCTTGTTCCTCATGAAGAGTATCCATAGGAGAAGGTCTTCTATAGTAATAATTTTGCTGAGTAGGACGATCAGCATATTTTTTAATTCTATTTAATTCAAATTTAATTGTATCATTATGATTACCAGTTCCAATTGTATTAGACATATCATTTTCTAATGTATTTATTTTTAGACCTTTAAATTTTTCTTCAATTAATTTTTCCAAATCTTTCTTAGGTTTTAAAATAAAATCTTTAATTTCAGGAGGAGGTTGAAGATGAGATTGAATAACAATTTTATCTATATTTTCATTGTTATTTTTAACATTTTTATCTATTGATAAGTTCTGAATAACAGAGTAAATTCGTTCTGTTCTTTCAGAAATTTCAACAATCTGTTCTCCTAAAACATTAAGATACAGATTAGTATAATTTTGATTCATTAATAATTGATTTAATTCTTTTAATGTAAAAGTTAATGAATTATTATCAATTAATTTAGAAAAAGCATTAAAATTAAGTATTTTACCACTTTTCTCAATTGAAAAAGCCTGTTGTGGAGGATATATACCTTTCATAAATTTTCCTCCTTCTAATTTAAAATCACGTTCAATTATACATAAATAATCTTGAACATATATGGAAACAAACCAAGGAATAAAAGTTATTATTTTATTTTCTTTTTCAAGAAAACTATAAAATTCATTTTGATAGTAATTTCTATCTTCACTTGAAATATTTTCAAAAAACCAATCTCTAAAAGGTTTCCATCTTTCTAATTTAAATTCATTTTTAATTTTATTTCTTGCCAGTGAACCTGGACTGAAATCTATTTTTGGTGTAAAATCCATTTAAAAATTAGCATCCATTTCTGATTCAGTAGGATCTTCTGAATCATTTATACATTTTACTATATTATTTTTATCTATAGATAAATTCTTTACATAATTTTCTCGTATTTGAGAAGAAGTATCAACTTCTCGTAATTGAGAAGTAGAAGCCCTAGTGGGTTCATAAGGCATTTGAATATTTTCAAATGGAGAAATAAAAGATCTCATAGATGATGATCTTGATATATTTCTTGGAATATTTTCCAATTGTGAATTCATTATGACAGAAATGTTTCCATCTGAACTCTGAAATATATTAGTTACATCCTGACATATAACAGGTGTTCTTGGTACAGCATTAGCAATTTGCCAATGATCTGGTAAAGGAATTTCCTCCCATTTAATTGATCTGCGAGTCGTAATATTAGACTTGCTAAAATTAGTTTCAATTAAAATTGTTTCATTCAAAGATTTATCTTTGATTTTACACATAGGATTTAAAGTGTGTAAAGGTTTATAATATATCCTATAACATATACAAATTATTTCTGATCCAGGAGCATAGTTATATCCATGCGTTTTAACATTCATTGTCAAAGAGTCAAGAATGTTAATATCAGATAGAGATAATTGTAAATTAGGATATACATCAAAATAAACTGGACCATGTGCCAGACTAGATTGTATAATTCCCATAAGAGACTTTTTCCAATCTAAATTTCTACCATCTCTAAGGGCAGCAATAAAACTTTCTGGAAGATTTTCCAGTGTAAGAGGTTTAAAAGCAATTTGAACTAAACCAATATGAAGAAATTTATGTGTTCTTCTATAAGAATTTATGTCCTTTTCACTAAGTAATTTAATTACCATTTCTTCATTATTTAAAGAGATAGATTCTTCTGAGGTTTTAACAATTTGTTTCAAACCTAATTTTTCGAATGTACCTAATTGGTAAATCGTTTTTGGTTCTATTCTAGGAATAGTCCATTTATTAAGTAAATCCAGATTTCTGGGTAACTCAAATTCTTGTGTAATAGAATTTTTCATTCTATCCGTATTTCTTATCATTTTTTAAGAAAGTGTTAAAAAATAACAAAGATAAGAATAAATAAACAATGAATACCGCCAAAGTGTAAGATAAGGATACATGAAAAGTGTAGGATAAGGTATACATGGATAATGTCAGGATGGGCATATTTACGAGAAAAAGGAAATCCGTCATAAAATCATATAACAGAATGGAATGTTTACTTAACCGATTCCGTCTATAAATAATATACTTTAAACCATTGTAAAAGCCAACAACCCTAAACGCCACACCTGGGCTAAAGCGGGTATAAAAGGCTACAATGTCATAAAGTTTTATTCATGCCAGAAAGGATTAAAACCTTGTTATACAATTAGAGCCAGAATTCATCTCAACCCCTGAACATACATATATACATCCTAAATTAATTTCAAGACCAAATCTGTATTTAAAATTATCTTCACATTATATTTTAACACTTATAAACTTTTAGCCTATCATTAGGCTAAAATGAAATATAAAAATAAAAATTAAACAAAACAAAAATCAAAATAACTTACAAATTCACAAAGTTGTAATCAGTACTAACAAACTTTTATTTAAACTGGAGATTTATTACAAAGGGAGAGTAAGAAAGTAGGGCGAGACAATTCTCAAGCGTAATTTACAAATGAGCTTATGAGCCTATTTAAAGAAAATTCGGCAGAAACGACAAAAAAACTTTTAAATAAAGAAAACGCATTTATTGCTACTGAGAATTGCCAAAAATTCCTGATGAATAGTAAAAGTGAACAGTAATTTACTGTTTATGTCGGCCAATAGTGCCAAAAATTATAACGTCAGTGCTGACTTCAATGCTGATGTCACGGCTGATGCAATAAACTGATATGATTTCAATCTTCGTCAATTTTTTCTTTTTCCAATTCTTCTAGTTGTTTCATGAAATGATGAACATCTTGATCAATATCTATATTGGGATCTTGTGCATCTTCTGCCATATTTGTAGAAGAAGCCATAGATGTATCTGATTTTAGGTCAAAAAAATTGCAACTATTAAACCCAAAATTCTTTAATAGATCTTTTTTGATCTCTTTCATAAATTCTGACAAGATTTCTTGTTTTGAGACGATTCCTTTGATCTTCAGCTTTCCTGTCAGATTTTTCAAAGGACTTTGTATGCTTCTGTTACAAGCAGCTTCTAATTGTTCATCCGTCAATTCTTCCAAATAGCTAATTTTAGCTGTGATTTCTTGGAATAATTCATCACCAAATATTTGACCTGTTTGTGGATCTTTTTTCGACAATTTTGTCCAAAATTTTGAAAAATATTTTCTTTTTAAGCATGGTAAATTATCTGTAGATATATCTACAATAGGTGACCATTTTAAAATCCAAGGAATAGAAAATTCCAAAAAGAAATGTAATGAACCAGAGCATTCTATTAAATGTCCTTGCTCATTTAAATCTGAAATCTTGGGAGAAATATCTACCCAATGTAAATATAATTCTTTGAACTCTTCTGGTAAAATCTTTATAGAAGGTCCATGTATTAACCACCATTGTTGAAACCAATTTGGTATATATTCCAGATGCTTATAAACTTCACGGGCATACTTTAACAAACCAAGTATGTTTTTGCTTTCTATTTTCGTATAAGAAAACATTTGTAAAAGCTTGGATATAATCCCAATAATTATATTTTATAGCAATATTTTTTTCTTGAAAAAGATATTCTTTTTCTTTAAATAAAGATAATCCCCATTCATTTGGGAGATAAATTCTTTTTATAATAATTTTCTTGAAAGTATATATTCTTCCGATCATTAGCCATAAAATGTGTTATTTCACATTGAAGCTTTCAAAATATTTTCATAATATGATCATTTGCTTATAAGCGATTCTTTGTGAATGGATTATTATCCAAATATTTTTCCATTAATGACCATGGGTCATTCTTCTTTTGATATAATCATCATATTCAATAAGGAATATAATTCCTTGTTTTTCATTTTTCTTGATAAAGTAATATCTTCTTCTTACGATATTACAACATTCACATATGAAGGTATTTCTCCAGGGGCTTTAGCCTTCCCTTTTATTTTCTTATATTCCAAAAATTCTTGATATAATTTATCAGAATTATTATTCTGACTAGAAGATCCAGAAATATTTTCTGAAATTAATGTTCTATTACCATGTTGGGCAAGGATATTACCTCGTCCCCCTCTTCCACGATAGGGAGTAAAACCCCCTTCCTCTAGTAAGAAGAACTCATGCCTGCAAATATTCACGTGTTAAAAATCGGAAGACTATTATCTTCACCTTTTATATGAATAATATCAAAATCAAAAGGGCTAAATGAGCTTGCCACCTAGCAAACATTTGTTTAGAAACATCATGTTTAAAATCTTTATTAAACATAAATTTAATTTGATTTGCAATCTGTATAAATAAGAAATTTCTTATTATATAAATCATCTTGAAATTTTAAAACACATTTAACAATAGCTAAGATTTCTTTTGCTCTTTGTGAGAATAATTTTTCCGACCGGTATTCCATTTACGTAATAGAATCGAACAAGATATACTTGTTTTGTATTTGGACAAATCTGTTTTAAAATACCTCCAAACCCTATGTCCAAGCATCTGTTTCAATTATTTTATCCTATATGGGATTAGCTAACATCAAACAGGTAAATTAGCTACTTTTGTTTTAATTATTTTTACAAAGATCAAGATATCTTTGATCGGACGAGTTTTGGTTCTTTTTTAATCTATCATATAAAATAGCAAAGATCCTTAGCTAAGTCTTTATAATAAGCGGATACATAATTAAGATCGCTAAAAATCTTTGTAATTGAGTTTTATCCGAATTATATCCGGAAATTTTGAAAGCAAACTCAATACTTATTTGAATTGGAATAATATTTCCTTTTCAATATTATGTCCTAAGAATCTAATTTTTGTCGAAATAAAGACATCTTAGGTTTAGATATAACCAATCCATTTTGTATTACAATTTTCTAAAAATCTCTAAGTGTTTAAAATGATTTTCAATTGTTTTTGAAAATACTAAAATATCATCAATATAAACAATGATAAATTCACTATAAGGAATAAATATATCATTCATTATTTTCAAATTCGGAAGGGCGTTTTTAATCCAAATGGCATTACTCTCCATTCATAATGTCCAAAAGGAACATTAAAAGCTGTCTTATATTGATCTTTTTCAGCTATCTGAATTTGCCAATATCCAGATTTTAAATCAAATTTAGAAAATATGATAGAATTATAAAGTCTATCTAATAAATCCTTTTTATTAGGAATAGGTGATCTTATCCATTTTAAAATTTTATTTAATGGTTTATAATTTATAACCATACGAGGTACACCTCTTTCAATTTCGCTATGTTTATTAACATAAAAAGCAGTACATGACCATGAAGATTTAGATGGTTTTATTAAACCTTTTTGTAAAAGAGACTCAATTTCTTTTTTACAATATTCTAAATATTCTGAGTTCATTTGACAAGGTCTAGCCTTTGTCGTAATTTTCTTTTCATCAAAATCTTCCTCATAAGGAAGTTCAACAATATGTCTTTTTCTATCCCAAAAAGCATTAGGATGATCATTACATATTTCAATAGAAAATTTATGAAATAAATTATCAATTTTCTCTTTAAGCTTTGAATTTAAAAGCTTTTCATCAATAGTTGATATATTGATTTCTTGTTTTAAGAAATTTAATTGTAAATTCTTTTGATCTATTAAATCTTTAATTTGATTAAGAACATTTGGTATAGGCTTAGTAATAAAATCAAATTTTATTTCTTTATCCTCAAAATGACCTATTATACCTTTAGTATCAATTTTACTTAAAGGATAAATTTT
The DNA here is from genome assembly GCA_026214975.1 of Gentiana macrophylla. Classification (NCBI taxonomy): domain Eukaryota; kingdom Viridiplantae; phylum Streptophyta; class Magnoliopsida; order Gentianales; family Gentianaceae; genus Gentiana; species Gentiana macrophylla. Next base: position 36,756,769 of record CM047807.1, on the reverse strand, counting down.
TTCAATAAAAGGTGTTCCAAGTATAACTTGACTAGTCATATTTTTAACAAGTAAAAAACTTGTAGGAATGCAAACATTATCTTTGCAAATATATGCTTTAGGTAATTTAAACTTTATATCAAGTTTTTCACCACCAGCATGACTAAGTGTCATTGTAGTTTTTTCAAAATATTTAGTAGGAATCAATCCTTCTTGTATAACATTCATATCTGCACCACTATCTATTAATGCAATTAATTCTCGTTTATAAGAATTATTGATTAGTAAATTAATTTTTACATACCATTTTTGTGAAAAAATAATACTCAGTTTATTTAAGAAATTATCCTGTTCTAATATAGATGACAAATCTGGCAAGCTAGAACTTGGTTTAACATTAGAATTTACTTTCTGATATTCAAGAAGTAAGATTCTTTCTTCTAAATCTTTATTAGCATTTTTTAATTTATTTATCTCTTGTTTTAAATAAATTATTTCTTTTGAAAGTTCAATCATTGTAGTTGGTTTCTCCACTGATTGTTTTTCTTTTAACATTTTTAAAACATTACTCATAGAATAAGATTCTTGAGAATTTTTTATTTCTTTTGATTCATCAAAATTAGAAGATGATGGATCAGACTGAATATTATCAATTAACTTAGAGCGAAGCTCAGGGTCTTTGATTAATTTAAGAAATTCAAAAATATTATTATTAGTTAAAACATTTAATTCTAAATCTTTAAATTGTGATAGAATTTTATAAAATTCTTCTCCTTCTTCTTTATCATGTTTTACACATTGAATATTCTGAATACATGACTTACAACATGTATCTGTGTCAGAAGAAATTAAAGATTCATTATTCAATTACAATCATATCATTTTAGGATGAATCTTGAATTTTCGAAGAAGATTTTTTTTTTATACGAATTAAGTATTTTTGAAAGACTTAATTTTAATTCTTCATTTTGTAAATTATCAATTTTCTTTTTTAATTTACAACGATTAGCATAATGACCAATCTTACCACATTTAAAACAAGTTTTATCTATTTTATTATTTTTCTTAAATTCTCTTTTTTCTAATTTCTTTTTAGAATAATTCTTCTTCTTTTTATTTTTATAGAAAGAATCAGGAGATTTTTCTATTTTATCTTTCTTCCTATCTTTTGAAAATGTTTTAGAAGTTAAGATGGATATATCCATACTAAATTGATCACAAAATCTACCTAATTGTGATTTCTCAGATAAATTTTGTCTTTTAATTTGTTGATTTAATTTTATTTCATTACAAAGGGCTAAACCCTCTTGAATAATTGTACCTATTAATTTCCCATAAGTATAATTATCATAAGGAATATTAAGAAAATCCTTTCTTAAATTTTTCCTAACCTTTTCTGCAAATAAATAAGGTAATCCATCAATAAATTTGGATTTCCAATGAGAGTTATTACTTTCTGGTAATTCCATAACTCTATTAAGAAAAGTATCTTTATACCAACGAAAATCTGTTAGTGTTTTACACCTAAGATTTTGTAAAAGAGTTCGAATATTTTCACAATTATCCGAAATTCTTCCTGTAAAATGTTCCAGAATTGTAGTAACCAATGTATATATCACATTTTCTACAACATTATTATTTTCTTGTTTAACCATATTCATAATATAATCTTTATCTGCCAAACTTAAATAATTATCCCACCAACCTTTAAGTTGACCAGTAAATCCTGAAATTATCATTTTTGCAATATTTTTATCAGTATTACCTGAAGATTTACATATAGTACCATACATAAGCATTCTATGTATCATACTATAAATTTGTTTATCAGCGCAACCATCAAGATTCCACTCATAAATATGTTTACCTGAATAGCTATTATTAATAACATATTCTTGTTCTTCATGAAGAGTATCCATAGGAGAAGGTCTTCTATAGTAATAATTTTGCTGAGTAGGACGATCAGCATATTTTTTAATTCTATTTATTTCAAATTTAACTGTATCATTATGATTACCGGTTCCAATTGTATTAGACATATCATGTTCTAATGTATTTATCTTTAAACCTTTAAATTTTTCTTCAATTAATTTCTCCAAATCTTTCTTAGGTTTTAAAATAAAATCTTTAATTTCAGGAGGAGGTTGAAGATGAGATTGAATAACAATTTTATCTATATTATCATTGTTATTTTTAACATTTTTATCTATTGATAAGTTCTGAATAACAGAGTAAATTCGTTCTGTTCTTTCAGAAATTTCAACAATCTGTTCTCCTAAAACATTAAGATACAGATTAGTATAATTTTGATTCATTAATAATTGATTTAATTCTTTTAATGTGAAAGTTAATGAATCATTATCAATTAATTTAGAAAAAGCATTAAAATTAAGTATTTTACCACTTTTCTCTATTGAAAAAGCCTGTTGTGGAGGATATATACCTTTCATAAATTTTCCTCCTTCTAATTTAAAGTCACGTTCAATTATACATAAATAATCTTGAACGTATATGGAAACAAACCAAGGAACAAAAGTAATTATTTTATTTTCTTTTTCAAGAAAACTATAAAATTCATTTTGATAGTAATTTCTATCTTCACTTGAAATATTTTCAAAAAACCAATCTCGAAAAGGTTTCCATCTTTCTAATTTAAATTCATTTTTAATTCTATTTCTTGCCAGTGAACCTGGACTGAAATCTATTTTTGGTGTAAAATTCATTTAAAAATTAGCATCCATTTCTGATTCAGTAGGATCCTCTGAATCATTTACACCTTTAACTATATTATTTTTATCTAAAGAGAGATTTTTAACATAATTTTCTCTTATTTGAGAAGAAGTATCAACTTCTCGTAATTGAGAAGTAGAAGCCCTAGTGGGTTCATAAGGCACTTGAATATTTTCAAATGGAGATATAAAAGATCTCATAGAAGATGATCTTGATATATTTCTTGGAATATTTTCCAATTGTGAATTCATTATGACAGAAATATTTCCATCTGAACTCTGAAATATATTAGTCACATCTTGACATATTACAGGTGTTCTTGGTACAGCATTAGCAATTTGCCAATGATCAGGTAAAGGAATTTCTTCCCATTTAATTGATCTGCGAGTTGTAATATTTGACTTACTAAAATTTGTTTCAATTAAAATAGTTTCATTCAAAGATTTATCTTTGATTTTACACATAGGATTTAATGTGTGTAAAGGTTTATAATATATCCTATAACATATACAAATTATTTCTGATCCAGGAGCATAGTTATATCCATGCGTTTTAACATTCATTGTCAAAGAGTCAAGAATGTTAATATCAGATAGAGATAATTGTAAGTTAGGATATACATCAAAATATACTGGACCATGTGCCAAACTAGATTGTATAATTCCCATAAGAGACTTTTTCCAGTCCAAATTTCTACCATCTCTTAAAGCAGCAATAAAACTTTCTGGAAGATTTTCCAGTGTAAGTGGTTTAAAAGCAATTTGAACTAAACCAATATGTAAAAACTTATGAGTTTTTCTGTAAGGATAAATATCCTTTTCACTAAGCAATTTAATTACCATCTCTTCATTATTTAAAGAGATAGATTCTTCTGAGGTTTTAACAATTTGTTTTAAACCTAATTTTTCGAATGTACCTAATTGGTAAATAGTTTTTGGTTCTAATATTCAATCAGATCCATCAACTTCTAATTTTGATGAATCAAAAGAAATTAAAAGTTCTCAGGAACCTTATTCTATGAATAATGTTTTAAAATGTTAAAAGATAGACAAACATGGAAAACCAACCACAATTAATGAACTTTTAAAAGAGATAAATAATCTTAAAAATGAGATAATAAAATTAAAAATTCTAATAAAAATCTAGAAGATAGAATTTCACTTCTTGAATATCAAAAGGTAAATTCGACGTTAAACTCACTTCTAGTTTACCAGATTTATCCTCTATATTAGAACAAGATAATTTTTTGAATAAATTAAATATTATCTTTTCTCAAAAATGGTATGTAAAAATTACTTTACTAATTAATAATTCATATAAATGTGAATTAATTGCTTTAATTGATAATAGTGCGGATATGAATGTAATCCAAGAAGGATTAATCTCACACAATATTTTGAAAAAACTACAATGAATTTTAGTAAATGCTGGGGGTGGTGGCTGGATATAAAGTTTAAGCTTCCTAAAGCTTATATTTGTACTAATAATACTTGTATTCCTACAAGTTTTTTATTAGTTAAAAATATGATTAGTCAAGTTATACTTGGAACACCATTTATTGAAAAATTATATCCTTTAACTAATATTAATGATAAAGGAATAACCGGTCATTTTGAAGGTAAAGAAATAAAATTTGATTTTATTACTGTTCTATACTAAATATTCTTAACCAAATTAAAGATTTGATAGATAAAAGAATTTACAATTAAATTTCTTAAAGCAAAGAAATTAATATATCAACTATTGATGAAAAGCTTTTAAATTTAAAGCTTTAAAAAAAAATTGATAATCTATTTCATAGATTTTCTATTGAAATTTGTAATGATCATCCTAATCTTTTTGGGATAGAATAGGCGTATTGTTCCTTATGAGGAAGATTTTGATGAAAAAAGAAAATTACGACAGCGCCGACTTGTCGAATGAACTCGAATATTTAGTAACATTGTAAAAAAGAAATTAAGTCTCTCTTTACAAAAAGGTTTAATAAAACCATCTAAATCTTCGTACGTCACAGTATCGCTTTTTATGTTAATAAACATAGTGAGATCGAAAGAGGTGTCGCCGTATGGTTATAAATTATAAACCATTAAATAAAGTTTTAAAATGGATAAGATCACCTATTCCTAATAAAAGGATTTATTAGATGAGACTTTATAATTCTATCATATTTTGAAATTTGATTTAAAATCTGGATATTGGCGATTCAGATAAATTTGAAAAAAGACCAATATAAAAGCTGCTTTTAATGCACTAATTTGGACATTATGAATGAAAGAATGCCATTTGGATTAAAAAATTTCTTACGAATTTGAGAAAATTATGAATGATATATTTATTCCTTATAGTGAATTTATTATTGTTATATATTGATGATATATTAGTATTTTCAAAAACAATTGAAAATCATTTTAAACACTTAGATATTTTTAGAAAAATTGTTATACAAAATGGGTTGGTAATTTTATATATGGACGTATTACACTACAATTTGCAAATAAAATATTTGCATATCATACGTCATGATCTGATACATCGAATAGTATGAGTCTCGTAATGATTATTAATTATGGTCTCAGCAGATTAACGATTGATGTTTTTAGTACATCTTTTGGCGACCTCATCTATGAATGAAACCACATTGAGTTCAGAGGAGCCGCCCACTGCCACGGCCGCCTCCGCCTTCCTCCTCCATTGTTGTGCGTTCTCTTTCATCTCTGCCGCCTTCGGGCCACTTGTGATCTCTCGAACACACCTTTCCACCTCGTCCCTCGGAATTATTCTGTTTTCAATCTCACATCTGCACAACCTAACACCGACTTTAAATTCTTCCTCCAAGAACTTTGCATCTATTACTTGATCGCCCCATTGCGGGAAAGCCACCACCGGAACTCCGCTCGCTAGCGCCTCTAACGACGAATTCCATCCACAGTGCGTGACGAAGCAAGCAATAGAGGGATGAGCCAAAACTTGTTCTTGTTGACTCCATTGTACAACCTTACCTTCGTTTTTTTTAAAAACAATTCAAAACGTATCAATATAATTTCAGATTAAAACTTCAAACAGAAAACGCTAAATCTTTTAGATCTTACCTTTATCGCCCGATTTTTCCAGGAATCCATCCGGGAAAACATGCGGTTGATAGGCAGTCCCTTTCACGGGAGGCCTCAGAACCCACAAGAAGTTAACTCCGGAATTCAGAATCCCATAGGCCATCTCCGTCACTTGTTCTTGCTTCAAGAACACGAGGCTCCCGAACGATATGTAAACGACAGACGAGAGCGGTTTCGAGTCCAACCACTCTTTACAATCATCAGCTTTGATGATATCACCGGTCACTTTCGAGCTAGAATCCGTCGGGATTTTGAACATTGGACCTATTGTCTTAACAGGACAGAGTTTTGACATGTGATCAATAATCTCGTGCTCGAGTTCGTAGAAAGTGTCCATTAATATGCAGAAATTCTTGGACAAGTACTTGAATTGACCCAATATAGCCTTTCCCAGATATTGAAGTCGGTTTCCCGGAACCAAAAACTCGGAATTTCATCATACTTCAACAACGGCATCCCGGGTAATTGTACATCCAATTCCGGTTCAGATTCAGTCGGAAAACGAACCAGATTATGATAATAATGATAATACGAAGAAAAACTCGCACAAGATTGCACCCAAAGTGTAGCACTCGGGATTCGAAGTTCTTCAGCAACATCATAAACCCATGGCAGGAAAGGGTTAATGATCAAACACGAAACAGGGGTACCTTTTCCTTCAAGTTTCTTGAGCAATTCAGGAAGTTTTCGCCTTCCCATTTGATCAAGATGATTCATATACACATCGAAACGAAACGGGTTCGACCCGTTTGCTACTTCCCATTCATCTTCAAAGAACTCAAATCTAATCATTCCTGGAGTGGGTTGATGATCGTCGTTGATATTATTTGCTTTTCGAAGTTCTTTGCCGATGAGTTCGGGTGCGGAAAAAGTGACTAACATACCCCTTGATGCGAGAATTCTTCCTAATCTTAGGAGAGGGTTTACATGTCCTTGGCTAGGGAAAGAAACCAAGAGAATATGGAACTGATTATTTTGTGTTTGAGAATCCATTGTTCTGCTGTTGGATTGAAATTGAAAAGCTTGTTTTGGAATTGTAGAAGGTCAATGCAAATAATTTTACTAAATTATTTTATTTTTTTTTAAATTAGTTTAGGTGATCTACACCCCGAAAAAAAAAAAAAAAAAAAAAAAAAAAGAGGTGATCTCATTTTAGTTGTCCTCATGTGCTTTTTTGCTTTTATTTAGGTGATCTCATTTTAAGGTCTCTTGCTCTCTCACATTGAAAATCAAGGTTTGAAAAAGTCTTAAATCAACTAGAGATGTAAATACTCCGGCTCACCTCTTGGCAAAGGAAGATCTTTCTTTAGTAGGACTTAAACAATGGGGTTTTACGCCGCCTGCGAATGTAATCATGGCTTGCTCTCTCGATTTGGTGAAATAAATATTCTTTGTCTTCTCAAAAAAAAAAACTAGAGAGGTAAAGAAGTAAATCAATTTATTAATGAGTTTATTTTTAATAATGATGATTTAAACATAGAAATATCGAATAAGGACAGTGGAATTTTTTTTCGGATAAAAAAGACATGTACTTATTCCACTGTGATAGTGAAACATTATATTTGAGGACATTTCCACTGCAGCAAACAGTGGATTTGGGGTTATGAATAGTGGATTTGTCCTTATAACCCAATTTATATTTTCACTGTCCTGATTCTTATTTTTTTCCTTCATTTTTGTCTTTTTAAGCCACTCTCCTTTATTAATTCCAAAATATAACACTAATTTTTAAGATAAAAGTGGCAATAATATGATAACTACACCCTAATAAAATGCATACAAATAAAAGAAGAACAAACTACCAAGGTTGGTCCTATGCTGAATGGGAAGGTCTAAGGCTGATTGGTCGGACGAGACCCTTTATGGGTTGGTCGATGACAACAGTGGCGGAGCTACATACAACCAAGGAGGGCAACTGCCCCTCATGATCCGGAAAAATTACATTAATGTATGTACAAAGTATATCGTTTGTCTCTCCTTAAATTTTTTATTTGCCTTTAAAAATTTTATTGCCCTCCCTTACCCGAGATCCTGCGTCCGCCCCTTAATGACAATGGCCATGGTGGTTGGAGGTGGTCTCGTTTGCACCCCTAGATGACGTTGCCACTTTGTTATATCCATCTTTGTGTCCGAATCGTTGATATTTACTTCCGGTGGTCGACTAGGGTTGTTTATGGAGTGAGTCTTCCGAGCAGAACTCTCTCATGCTCTTTTGTGCACATAGGGTTACTCGACGGCGACCCCCGAAATACGAATCAAATCTCACTCCGCCCGTAGAGGAGTTAACTCATAAAGTACTTTTCTGATTGGGAACATGTGTGAACCTGTATGAATACTTATGTTCTCGACTTTTCTGTACACTTGTGAATGTTGTTGATGTTTTTATGATCTTATACATCGTTTGAGCAAAGCATTGCAAGCATAATATCAGTACAAAGTTCACCAAAACTTGTTCAATCTCTACAATCCATTCGATCTGCAAACTTGACCTAATCCCATCAAAGCTTCATTCTCATACATTGAGAGTTGAAACTTTTGCACTCAAAGTATTAAAGGGGAATTTTAAGTTGTGAAGTCTTTGGTAAAAAACCATTCACCCCATTCTGGTTCATGTTGGGACCTCATTAAAACATATCAAATCATTGTTTATATTGAATTAAAATCCGAATTTTGTTTGCTTGTTTCTCCAAAAAAAAAAAAACCTTAGATAATAAAAATAAAAAATTTCCTCTTTTCTTCTTCAAAGACCACCCTTTTATAAGAAAGTGTAATCTAGATACACACATACAAATTTAAAGTCGAGGGATCCATTTTGTACATTGTCCGGTGGCAGCATGCGCCCTTTGATTGTTTAGGGGTCTTTCGAGGCCCTAGAAAGCCTTTAGGGGTACCCTAGACGGCCTAAGGTTAGGAGACCTCTGGATGAACCTCATGAGACCTCAAGCGTACCCGAATTCAAAGCAGGGAGAGAACGGATTAACAAAGAGAGAGAATTCGTCCCACTTAAACATGTATCCGATTGGATATTATAAACCCGTATCGATGCATATCCCTAACTAACAGTGTGGTCGGAACAAAATCCTTCCATCCTATGAAAATCGTTGCTTCTAGATGCTATAAACGTATGGCGCTTAAACTGGCTATGGACATGGCGAAGGCTTTCGATCGTGTGACTTGCCTTTTCTTAATGGTATTAAGTATTCTTACAATAAAATGTCACAACGAAAGCATAGCCAAGCGTAGTATTGTAATGCGGGGGTGTCGCAAAATATGACAAAAACAAATTCAAAAATATAACTAAACAAAACAAACATTACCTTGCATATTAATTCAGAACAAACAAAGAAAAACAAAAAAAGGTCAAGGCAATGCAAATTATTTTTTTGACTACCAACTCTCCCATCATATTCCTTGACATTTTCATGGCAGCACCCATACCTCTCTCTTCAGCCTCTAATAACTTCCATTTATTTGGTACCACTTTTTCTAGCAACCTCTTCAATGAAACCAACAAGGTTCCTTTCCGAGTAGCCGCCCTTGGCGACGGTCTCCTCCGCCTTCTTCTTCCATTTCAATGCATTCTCTTTCACCTCTTCCGCCTTGGGCCCGCTCGTGATCTCTCTCAGAGCTCTTTCGACCTCATCCCGAGTGATGATTCTGTTCTCAAGTTCACCTCTGCCCAATCTTACCCCGACTTTGAATTCTTCCACCAAGAATTTTGCGTTCGTAACTTGATCACCAAACTGAGGGAAAGTTATCACCGGCACACCGCTAGATATGGCTTCCTGCGTCGAGTTCCATCCACAGTGAGTCAAGAAACCAACGGTAGCTGGATGTGCCAAGACTTGTTCTTGAGGGCTCCATTGCACAACCTTGCCTTTAATTATTTCATACAAAGACAAAATTGCCTTGTTATTAAAAACTATAATAATAATTAGAATAAACAATTAACAATTATACAGCCATGATTCGTGTTTTATATATTTTATTATTTCATATGGCCTGTGTTAGTTTAAAAAAAAAAAAAAAACAATTACACACAAGAGTATTATTATTTAGGAGAGATAAAATGAGAATAAAATAAGAAGTTATTATTTGCACGACACTCGTGCTACACGTAAATCACTCTATCGGTGCACTATAGAAAAACCGATCATGTGAAAGTCTCTCATAAAATCAAGAACCAACTTTATTGGAGTATTGTGAGAATTGATTTTGAGAATGTCACTTCTTGTTCGGAACCTATAAAGTCGGTTTTTAACTCTCACAAAGTCTTGTTGTACTGTGGTGTACATGTAAATGGTGCACGAGTTGGATATCACCCTACCTTTGCACTACAACCAGACTTTGTGAGAGTCGGTTTAGGAGTCAAGAATCGACTTTCTATAGTGAGAACCGACTCCAAAACCTACCAAGTGTCGGTTTTTTGTTGTTCCATAATCGACTATCACAAGGTCAATTCTACCGACGCCGTGATGCACAAGTAAAATAGTGCACGAGTACAATGAATGTGATGTAAATAAATGCCCGTAAAATATTCAACGCCAGAAAAGTTACCTCTATCGCCGGCTTTTTCCCAGAACTCTGCCGGCAAGACATGTGGCTCAGTGCCGATTCGTTTACTGGGAGGTCTGAGAACCCACAAGAACGAAACTTCTGAGTTCAAAATCCCATAGGCCATCTCAGTAACTTGCTCTTGTTTCAAGTAAACGACGCTGCCGACGGAGACATACACCACCGTGGACGGCGGTCTACTGTCCAGCCACTCTTTACAATCATCCACCTTCATGAAATTACCAGTAATACCATTTGAGCTGGGATCTTTTGGGATCTTGAACAAGGGTCCTATAGGCTTAATTGGACATAACTTGGACATGTTGTCTATAATCTCGTGTTCGAGTTCATAGAAAGTGTCCATCAATACGCAGAAATTCTTGGACAAGTTCTTGAATTGACCCAGAATATTGGTCCCAAAGAATGGATAAGGAGTTCTTGGGTGCAAATAATCAGGAACTTCATCGTGCTTCAACAATGGCATACCTGGTAATTGGACATCAATTTCTGGTTCAGATTCAGTAGGGAAAGGTACCAGACCATGGTGATAATGGTAATAAGCAGAAAAACTGGCACAAGATTGAACCCAAAGAGTAGCACAAGGTATTTGAAGGCTGTCTGCAACATCTGCAACCCATGGAACTAAAGGATTGAGAATCAAACAAGAAACAGGGGTCCCTGTTTCTTCATGTTTCTTGAGCATAATTGGGAGTTTTTGTCTCCCAGCTTGATCAAGATGATTGATGTACACCCCAACATCAAAGGGTTTAGACCCATTCACAGATTCCCATCCATCATCAAAGAACTCGAATCTGATCATTCCATTCCCAACTTTTATGGGTTGATCATCATTGAGGTTATTGGCTTTCCTAATTTCTCTGCCAACAATTTCTGGTGCAGACAAAGTGACTAATAGACCCTTTGAAGCAAAGGCCTTGCCAAGTCTTAGCATAGGATTTACAACTCCTTGACCAATGAAACACACTAAGAAAATATGAAGATTATCATTGTTGGTTAAAGAACCCATTTTTTTTCTTTCTTTCCTTTCTGGTAATCAAGAAAGGGGTTGAGTGTGAAGATGCTTAATCAAGAGGATGGTGAGGGCAATAAATATACTTGTGTTCGTAGTAGACTGTAATAATATATCTCTGTATATTTATGTGATTTTGTCATTTTGCCATTGATTTACCCGAAGTAGTTGAATGGCGTGGCTACCATGCGAGGAGCTACGTGGATCGTCGGTGCCCTTCTGTTTTATATCCCACCTTATATTTCATGTTGTTAGGTATCATAAATCTATTTGGATTTATAATGCTACGACCACAATCATTTTGTCAACATTATGATAATTGTTAATTTTGTTATATTTCGTGTGCATTTTACCTTATATTTGTAGTCTATTCGATATGATTTTTGGGGTAGTAAGTGGTTTTAAATAGGCACATTTCACCACAGGTTGAATCACGAGGTGATAGGACGTTTACGTCCAAAATCTCAATATTTTTAGGTGAATTGTGTGCGTTTTATTGGCATTTGTCATACTTGGGTTTTCTTGTTTTTGTTTGTTATAAGTGCGGCGTGATAGAGAACGTGACAAGGATCACAACTGTACGAGAATCGTCCAAAACAAAATTCGTATGAGAAAATGACGCAAAATTCAAGTTCAGGCTTTCGAAAAAGAATTTATTATTGAGTTTTTATGGTATCCCAATTTTGGTTTTTTATTTTTTGCAATAAGCGAAAACTTTCATTATAACAAATTAAACATTATAAAGCCCAAACAGAAAGCGAGTTATGCTTAAAATACTGCGTCATTCGATCGAGCGAAAGCAGCAAGATTGTGAATCATCTTGTTACTTTCGCGTTCAGTATGTGAAATATGACAAAATTCAAACTTTCTAGTTAACAGCTTAATATCATCTAGGATAGTAGAAATATCAACTGAAGGGATTTTGAACTATTACAACATTTTAGCAATGGGAAGGGAGGTCATAGTACTTCTCCTCCGTTTTACTCTTTGTCAATAAATAAATTTAAATAAAAAAGAAAAAGAAAACAAGGCTGCGCTGCCTATTAGTCAAGAAGGGGCCCATGCCCTATATTAGTCAATAAGTCTTTTAGGTCAATTTTTAATACACAGACTTTTTAGGATAGTTTTATTTTTTCTCTGCAACAGTTTTTTCCTTTCTTTAGAATTAGATCTACTCTTTATTTTTCCTAATTTCTGCAAGAACATCATATTTTTTGTTTAATTATTTTGCGATTGATACACATCGAAGTGACGAATCGAGTGGAGATTGCTACAGTTTTTTTTGGTAATTTAATTTATCCTTTTTATGGGCCAAAGACCCAAAAGTACACAAAACGGACTTATTGGACTTATAAGGACAAAAAGGAATTTGTTGGACTTATAAGGACACAAATTAGATAGATGTCAAATACCCTTAGTGAAGAAAAAAAACAAAAAAGTTAAAAAAAACAGATGGCACGACAAAAGATTCAGAAAACTCTTGTTGCCGTTTTCGCCATCCCATTATTCCCTGTGTGCTTTCCTTCAAGAATGTCTCGTAAAGAAGCATCCCGCCATGCTCAGCTTGATGCAGCTGCAAAAGGAGCGTATGTTCTACACAATGATCTTGACACCATTGATAGGCTGGAGTGATGGCTCGTCTGCATGCAGCTTTTGAGAGCGACAAGCTTCTCATTCGCCTTGGATTGGAGAGGGGCAGAGAAAAGCATTCGATTCAAGAGGTGTTGAAGCAACTTTGTAAGACACATTCAAGTTTCTTGCAGCAGCTTATAGATCTAGATGAACACTTATTTTTATGTTGTAGTGCTATCAACAGGGCCCGAGACCTTCTTCTTAGGGAAATTCTTCCTTCTTGAATTGGAAAATTTGTCGTTTAAATATAGCCCTCTAGGCTAATCAATTCATCGACAGCATTATTATAGCCTGTAAAACATCATGTCCTCATCTTTTTTATAAATTGCTTGTAGACGGAGTAGTATTTAAAAATGACCCGAGTCTTTTAGGGTTGGAGCTCATTTTTTGTTTGCTTCGTTTTCATTACTTAGGCGATACAGCCAACATGTAATACTATGTTTGAAAAGACGATGTCTTACCAAAGGAAGTTATTAGTGAGAAATTATTAGAAAATGAAAGAACTGTGTTTTCTGAATCTTTTGTCATGCCACTTTTGTTTCCTTCGGTCGCAGCCAACTGGGTTTTTTTTAAATTTTTTTTAACCGATGTATTGACCATCGCGATACAATGACCACCCCCGATACATTGACCACCGCGATTCAATGACCACCGCGACACATTGACCACCCCGATGCATTGACCACCTCGATGCAATGACCATCCTGATGCATTGACCACCGCGACTCCCGATGCGATGACCATTGCGATGCAGAGACACCGCGATGAAGTGACACCGCGATGTAGAGACATGGTGATAAAGCGACACCGTGATGCAGAGACACCGCAATGAAGTGACACCGTGATGCAGAGACACCGCGATGTAGTGACCACCCCGATCTGAGAGACACCGTGATGCGCGAGCGCGCCGCATTGTAGAGACACCAGATGAAGTGATCTGACTCACGTAGTGACCACCCGCGATGCAGAGACGCCTCAATAAAGTGACACCATGATGCATTGACCATGCCAGATCTATTGATCACCTCGATACAGTGACCACCTCCGATGCAGAGACACCTCGATGCAGTGACCAACCCAGATGCAGAGACACCGCGATGCAGTGACCACCCACGATGCAGAGACATCATGATGTTATAACATTTGACGATACAGAGATATCGCGATGCAGATACACCGTGATGAAGTGACACCGCATTGCAGAGACACCATGATGAAGTGACACCGCAATGCGAGGCGCGCGTGCGCGAGACATCGTGATGTTATAACATTTGGCGATCTGAGAGACACCGCATTGCAGAGACACCACGATGAAATGACACCGCAATGCAGAGACATCATATGATATTGAGTTATGTATTGACATATTGTTATAGCGATTTATGCAGTGATGCCTTACGACATTACTTTGTGCTGTGACGTCTTATTGTATCGATTTATGTAGTGACGTCTTATTGTATCGGTGTATGCGGTGACGTCTTATTGTATCGATTTATTCAGTGATGTCTTATTGTATCGATTTATGTAGTGACATCAATGTCACTTCATTAATTGTCTAATGTATGCAGTGACATCTACAGTGACATCAATATCACTTCATTAGTTGTCTAATGTATGCAGTGACATCTGCAGTGACATATACAGTGACATCAATGTCACTTCGTTAATTATATCAATTTGGCTTGTTTGGCAACGAAGAAACTCTAATGGCGTGTTTGGATTGCGGTAATGGAATGATATCATTCAATTCGATTGCATTATATTCCAACAGATTCATTTCATTCCATCAATCCAAACGAGCCATAAATCTACATAACCTTCTTTTATTATCATCATAATAATAAGCAAGCAAGAAACTTGCACAATTTTTAAATGGCCCCTATGAAAATGCATACGGCTGCTAACTCCCATCAGTTCCCCAATCTCTTGCTTCATCATTTGTTGCTATTGTATTGCAGCCTTCATCATTTTCAATCTTTTTTTTTATTTTGTTGGGCTTGGAAAATAGTAGCTCAATCTTGGTTAAAATACTAGTAACAATTTGCTTCATCAACAACGTAAAATTAAATGCAGAAATAAATGTAAACAGCAGAATGAAGTGACATCAATGCCACTCCATTAATTCTTTAATGGTAATGAAGTGACACCACATTGCAGAGACACCGTGATGAAGTGACACCGCGATAAGAGACCGCAATGCAGAGACACCGCGATGCAGAGACACCGTGATGAAGTGACACCGCGATGCAGTGACCACCCCTGATGCAGAGACACCGCGATAAAGTGACACCGCATTGCAGAGACACCGCGATCTAGAGACACCGCGATGCAGAGACACCTTATTGTATCGGTGTATGTAGTGACGTCTTATTGTATCGATTTATTCAGTGACGTCTTATTGTATCAATTTATGTAGTGACATCAATGTCACTTTATTAATTGTCTAATGTATGTAGTGACATCTACAGTGACATCAATGTCACTTCATTAGTTGTCTAATGTATGCAGTGACATATGCAGTGACATCAATGTCACTTCATTAGTTGTCTAATGTATGTAGTGACATCTACAGTGACATCAATGTCACTTCATATTAGATAAACTTAAATATGGTTTGTGTAAGTTATCTTTTACCTGTGTATAACATAGTCTCCGGCGAAATTCTTTCTTGTCTTTTTTTTTTTTTATGTATGTAAGAACATCCATATGAGTTTTAAGTAATCTAGATAGATTACGAAATTCTGCCATTTCATCATCAATGGGAACATCTTTACCAAACTGGCTGGAAATCTAATGCACAAAAGGAGGTTACTTGTTGCAACACTATAGGCATCCACATTTAAACAAGTCTATGTTCCATACAGTAATAGAAACCAAGGACACTAAAAATGATTCAAATAACAGCAATATTAGTATCTTAGGGCCAAAGACCCAAAAGTGTAAGAAAACAGTTAATCTTGAAGTCAGAAAATAAATTTTCCTGACTCGATCACTTTAGAAAAGAATTAGAAAGGGATGATATATATCAGTTTCTTGTTGTGTTGTATATAATATACTGACAGAAATTAATTACTACAGATGGTAATGCGTGATGAAAACACTAAAACTACCGAATACAAGATTAAAGAAGGCTCACGATCCCCGGGAAATTGAAACAGCAACTTCAGTTGAACGGCCAGCTAGCCAAAATGCAAAAATCTTGAAGCGAGGGAGCTAGAAAACCAGATATTAAAGTTAAAAACCCAATGCAGTAATAGTAATTTGAGGATCAATGTCGTAAAAAAAATACGATATGAAAGAACTAAAAAGAAAACCAAGGTACCAAAGCCGTAAGTATTATTGTATCGATTTATTCATTGACGTCAATGTCACTTCATTAATTGTCTAATGTATGTAGTGACATCTACAGTACATCAATGTCACTTCATTAGTTGTCTAATGTATGCAGTAACATCTGCAGTGACATCAATGTCACTTCATTTATTATATCAATTTGGCTTGTTTTGTGACGATACAGGGTTTCACTCCCTCCACGTGTCGTCATATTGGTTGGTCATCACACTGAGATAACGCCAGCATATTCATGTCGATGCCCAGGCTCGAGGCCAAAGCCTTCATATCAAAGCCAGGTTACGACTATCGATTATCGAGTATCGAGCAGTGTAGGACGTTCAGTCCGCACCAGCTAGCAATGTAGGACAGTGGTCCCCAGAGTCGATAACCGCAGGTCGGTATATCGACATCAAGGATAGAGTCCGCATCAGCTTACTAAGCCCATTAATAGCAATAGCTTGGGCGAGGGGTCAAGGCCCATTTAAGGGTAAAGGTGACAATAACATAAGCCGACTTAACCTTAGGGTTTAGGCAAGTGTTGTCATTATAAATACCCCATTCCAGGAACTACGTAAGGCTTGATTCCTGGAACCTAACAGGATACGTAGGCAATCCAAGATACATTCTTGGACTCAGCCGCATACATAAAATCCATCCCCTCGTTCCTTTTTGGCATTAGGGTTCTTGTGTGTTCATCACTAGATTAAATTAGGGCTCAAATCATCAAGGTGACTTAATTTGTCATCGTCATTGGCGCTAGAAGGAGGGTCTTTCTATTGATCGAATAACTCAAGAACGCGATGCCTCCCAAGAAAACTACATCCAAAACCACGTCCAAAGCAGTTGATCAAGGCTCCCAGATGAACGAGCCAACCGACCCTGATATGCAAGAGAAGAGGACCCAGATTGGATCTTGTTGCCACGATCCTCGGCAAAAACAAGGGAAAAGATCAAGCTTTGAACCCCTGGTCGGAAACCCACCAACGAGAAAAGCAAGCTCTTGCTCCGAATATCGGACGCTTATGGATCGGTTAGCGGCGGACTTGGAGAGTAATGTCGGGATAATCGCCGAGGCGATTACGGCGCCGCAGAAAGCGACGCCGCCCGGAAAAAAAGCTATGGCGGAAGCGGCGAGAAAGAAGTTGTGGACAAACCTAAGCAGACTCACGAGGAAGAAATAAGCGCATCATCTAGCTCGGTGGAAAGGAAGAGACGCGAGATCCACCAAAAACACGAGAGAGGGATGATAGCGAGCGCCAGGAGGAGTTGAATGCAATTTTGGGAAAGAGCCAGGTGTCATTTGTGGCTCGAGTCTCCCTTTCACGAAGGAGATCGAGAGCTTTCCTAAACCCGAGGGTTTAAGATACCAAAGATAGAACCTTATGATGGCACCACCGACCGGAGGACCATCTCCACAGTATCTGTCTCAAATGAGGTTGGATGGGGCTCCCGATGCAATGCGATGTCGGGCATTCGAGACATTTACTCGTAGGTCGAGCAAGAGAATGGTTCACGAAGCTACGACCGAGGGTCGATCTCGATTTTGCCATGCTCGCTCGAAAGTTCCGAGATGCGTTTATAGTCAACAAGAAGTTTCATCGAGTGCCACGCACCTCGTGAGCGTGAGGCGACAAAAGAGCGAGGCGGTGATGGAATATGTGAAGAGGTTTAATCTCGAGGCCATGCAGTCAAGGCCTTGAGATGACCGACCCGATCACATCGTTCGTAGAGGGGCTGCGTAATACTAAGTTGTACATGAAGTTGAGCAGGGCGTACCCATACCATGGGCGGATGTGTCAATGTGGTGCATAGATTCATTGTCAAGGGAAGAAGCGGTCGGCGGCACACCCAATCTGGATGGATGGAATCAAGAAGGACACCGAGGTCGAACATGAATCGAGTCAAGAGGCGGGATGTCGAAAGTAAGCCATCGATGCAGGACCGAATCGACACGTCCACCTCGGACCGTGGGGGCAGAAAGGGACCTCACGAGATAAGGACTTTATCCGCTCAATCGACCTCGATCGAGGTGTTGTCGATTATGCTTTCAAAAAACTTGGCGAGAAACCGCCACCGTTGAAAAAACCTCGAGAGAGGAGGAGGAACGCAAGCAAATATTGTGATAGGTCATACAACATAGGCCATACGACTGGAAGAGAGATATCGGCGCCTGCATTCGGGAAGGAAAGCTAGGCGAAGTTGTTGGCAGATCTCGATATGATGGTCCTAGGGCGTGGAGAGTTTAAGAGGAAAAACTCCGACCAAGATAGGAACCGAGGTCGAGATACCGAGAGGCGAAGGATCGGTCACCTCGGAGGAATCGATCCCGGTCGAGAAGGAAACAACGAGAGATAACTTTGGTGGGGATAGGTATGAAGATAATCGACCGATTAACTACGTCAACACAATCTTTGGTCCTGGTGAGAGTGATAAAGACCAGACCAGCGAAGAGCCAGCTTGTAGCTCGAAAGAGCGCAAACAGCTCAGATTCACGACAAAAGTCGGATATGGCCCTCGAGATGATATCCCCAAGTCGAGAGTCATAGCGAAGGGTTAGTTATTGAGGCGATTATTAGCGAGCCCGTGTATCGAGTGCGTATCGATAACTTGGAGTGCGATGAACATCATATATCACTCGGCGTTTCAAGCGATGAAGTTGAAAGAGAAGGATCTAGCCCCCATAGCGTCTCCCTGTTTGGATTCACGGACAAGCGATCCACCCCGTGGGCTCGATAAAATTACTCACGGCGGTTGGTGATGGCGAAAGGAAGGACACTT
The DNA here is from genome assembly GCA_026214975.1 of Gentiana macrophylla. NCBI lineage: Eukaryota > Viridiplantae > Streptophyta > Magnoliopsida > Gentianales > Gentianaceae > Gentiana > Gentiana macrophylla. The sequence continues at coordinate 36,737,623 of CM047807.1, read as the reverse complement.
GAATTAAGTTATGTGGTGGTCAAGGCTCCTTACGCTTATAATGTTATCTAGGGCGACTGCGCTCTTACGACTGCGTGCTATCATATCGACTTTCCATAATAGCATGAAGTTTCCCACTAGAGCGGTTCCCCGAGAGTAAAGGGAGATGTTGAGGTCGCTCGGAGTTGTAACTCTGTGGTCATGAATGGGAAGATGGCGGTTCAACAAGTCTTAGTCGAGGAATTGATTCGGAGGAAGAAGAGAAGAAGAGTTGGGTCTCGGTGATGCGATTGAAAGCGTCCGACTACGGGAAGGAGAGGGCGATCAATGCGTGCAAGTCGGAATTTGGATCCCGAAAAAAAAAAGCGACTCTTGGTCGAACTTTTAGTCGAGTTGAGACATCTTTGCTGGAAAGCCACCGACATGCCGGGGTTTGTCTACCGACATTGCGGTTCATAAACTTCGAAATTGACCAGGCTAAAAAGCGAGTCAAGCGAGAAGAAGAGAAGTTTTTGCGTCGGATCGACTTGAGGCAATCGAGGCGGAGGTTGGCAAGCTCTTGGCAGCCAAGATAGTGAAAGAGGTATTCTATCCCGAATGGCTAGCTAACCCGGTGTTAGTTAAGAAGCCTGATGGGAGTTGGCGCATGTGTGTGGACTTCTGATTTGAACAAAGCGTGCCCAAAAGACTCAGTATCCGCTACCCAAAATCGACAGTTAGTAGATTCAACCATTGATTTTGAAGTTTTGGTTTTTAGATGCATATAAAGGATACCATCAGATCTTAATGGATCCTCGAGATGCGGAAAAACAGCATTTATTACGAATTGGCACCTTACGCTATGTGACCATGCCATTCGGACTAAAGAATCTTTGGGGCAACATACGGAGAGGCGATCAACAAGATATTTGCAAAACAGATTGGTAGATGTATGGAAGTTTATGTGAGCGACTTGCTCATCAAGAGTCGATCTATAAGACAATACACAGTCGATGCTCGAGAGGTTTTGAGGTGTTGAGAGAAACACGAGATGAGGCTAAACCGAAGAAGTGTACTTTTGGAGTCAGGTCGGGTAAATTCTTGGGTTACATGATTTGAAGGGCGGGATTCGAGCTAACCGGATAAAATTGATACAATGAAGAATATGCCCGCACCACGAAATATAAAAGAAGTACAAAGGCTCACGGGTCGAATGGCGGCTCTCAGCAGATTTCTATCGAGATCCATAAATGCGTGCACTTCCATTTTCAAGATACTCCGAAAGGCCAGTCCTTTTCACTGGGATGATGAATGTCAGACAGCCTTTGAAGAGTTGAAGACTTATTTATCCGAGTTACCTACCTTAACTTCACCTCGAGACGGGGAAAGACTGTTAGTTTATTTGGCGGTATCACGAGGCGATGAGTGCGGTCCTGGTTGAGAGAAGGGTACATGGCCAAGTGCCAATCTACTTTGTCGACAAGGCTTTGCATGGCCCGAGGTCCGATATTCGCCAGCCGAGAAGTTAGCATTATGTCTTGTTCATGCCTCGAGAAAGTTAAGGCCCTATTTTCAAGCTCATCCCATTGTGGTAGTTACTGACCAACCACTAAAACAAATATTGGCAAAACCCGACACCTCAGGTCGATTGGCAAAATGGGTAATAGAAATGGCCCAGTATGATATCGAGTTCGTCCCTCGGACTGCGATAAAAGCACAGGCCTTGGCGGATTTTCTAGCTGAAGGGATCTCCGTCCAACTCGATCAAGAAAAGCAAAGGCCAGAGGAAAAATGGACTCTTCAAGTCGATGGAGCATCGAGTAAGGAAGGCGGAGGCGGGGCTCATACGGTAAGCCGAAGGCGAGGAATTCCCGTACGCCCTTCGATTTGACTTCAAAGCAACAAACAACGAGGCCGAGTATGAGGCTATGATCACTGGCTTAAAGCTCGCCTTGAAGCTGGGTGTCGAAGATTTGTCGGTTTACAGTGACTCTCAGTTAGTGGTAAATCATGTCAAGGGGGAGTATGAGGCTAAGGAAGAAACCATGAAGAATTACTTAGCAGTTGTCCAAAGCCTCATACCAAAATTCAAAAGCAGTTCAATTCGAGCAAGTCCCGAAGTCGAACAAGAGAGCCGATCGCGCTCTCAAGTTGGCATCAAACTTCATGTCAAGTAAGAAAGTTCTAGTCGAGTTATTGACCGATAGGAGTTACATCGAGACGGAGGCCCAACCGATTACTCAGCAGGCCACGTGGATGGACTCGATCGCTCTTTACCTCAAAGACGGAATATTACCATCTGATAAGGTGCAATCTAGAAAGGTTCGACTCCAGTCCACTCGATATGCGTTCTTCGACGACATCCTCTATCGGAAATCTTTTGTAAGTCCGTGGTTAAGATGTGTTTGAAAGCGAGGCGAATATCTTTTAGAAGAAATTCATAGAGAGCATGTGGAAATCACTGTGGGCTAGGATGTTAGCTCGGAAATGCAAGTTATTTGGGTATTTTTGGCCGTCGATGCAGCGAGATGCGAATAATCTTGTCCAGAAATGCAACGCTTGTCAGATCCATGATAATATCTCTCATCAACAAGCACAAGATATGAACGTCATCTCGTCAGCATGGCCGTTTGATCGGTGAAGTCGATATTGTTGGACCTTTGCCCGAGCTCCGGAAATCTCAGTTAAGTGGTCGTCGCGGTTGACTACTTTACAAAATGGGTAGAGGCTAAGGCTTTACCCGATATCCGAGCTGCAACCATCAAGAAATTTCTGTGGGTCGATATTCTATGCAGGTACGGAATTCCAAAGGCTTTGATCTCAGATAACGGTACCCAGTTTGAAGATCGAAAAGTTAGAGAATGGTGCAGCGAGTACCAAATCGACCAGCGATTCACCTCAGTGGCTCACCCCCAGGCAAACGGTCAAGTCGAACAGACTAACCGACAGATCAAGATAGGGTTAAAGAAGAGATTAGAGGCAGAAGGTCGAGATTGGGCAGTTCAGCTTCCGAGCATCCTGTGGTCATACAGGACAGCTCCAAATTCATCGACAGGAGAAACCCCTTTTTCTTTGGTATATGGGTGTGAAGCGGTGATTCCCGCCGAGATCGGAGTTCCCTCTCCCCGAGTTCTGGCTTACAATGTAGAGACAAATGATCCTGAACTCCGACAAGAAAGGGACAATGTCGAAGAGCGAAGGGAGATAGCCTCAGCCAGAATGGCAAGGTATAAGCAAAAGATCTCTCAGTACTACAACTCGAGAGTAAGACACAGGTACTTCAAGGTTGGCGATCTGGTTCTAAGGAAAAATGAAGCGAGTCGACAGGAAGCAGTCGGGAAATTAGCCCCGAATTGGGAAGGACCTTATCAGATCCTGAAGGTCCACCCCAAAGGGTCTTATCAACTTGGTCGGGCAGATGGAACTACTGTTCCTCGACATTGGCATGCCAACAATCTGAGGAAGTATTATATTTGAGATAAGCTTTACTTTAATGAGCCTGTTTACCTTTCAATTCTAAATCTTGTAACAAGTCCATGAGACAATTTTATGAGTATTCTAATAAATTTCTATCTTTTCGAGATGCTTTCTTTGTTTGTTAGGATTTATGGCCAAAACGATACAAGTCCAATGCGACAGAAAAGTTAAAGGCAAAACAATCGAATCACGAGTAGTAGAAATCCATGGTCGGACATCTCGATAAAGCCAAAGCAAAGTTAGCCTAATGGGCGACAAATGCAAAGGCATAGAGGCGGTTCGCGAGGAGTCGGGCCAAAGGTCCAAGCTAAGAGCGAGCAGAGCCCAAGAGGCAAACAAGGCTAAAGCAAAGGGCGGTTCGCATGGTCGGGCCACCTGTCGATCGAAAGCCGAATGAGCCGAGTGGCGAAAAAGGCCTAGACAAAGGACGGTTCGCATAGTCGGGCCACCTGTTCCAGTCGAAGGTCGAAAAAGCCTAAGAGGCAAAAAAGACCTAAAACCAGGGACAGTTTACATTAAAATGCTCAGCCTAAAGGCCAAATAAGCCTAAGGGGCAAAAGACCAAGGCAAGCAAGTCGATCTCAAGTGCAATAAGAACCAAGGGTTCATAATACACTTGGGGGGCAACACAACACTAACAACAAGTATAGCAAATAAAGTGAGTAGCGAGTAGCAAACAGAGCCAGAAGCTCGACAAGCGAAAGACTATGAAACATTAAGACGAGCAAAGTCAAGTCAAGAAAGATAGCAAAATCAAATCAAAAACAACGCAAAGTCATTACAAAACAAGGCCAGGTCGAAAAGACCAGCCCAAGTTAAAATAAATGTTATTACAAATCAGAAGTTTGAATAGCGAAAGAAGATATAAAAACATCAAGATCAGGGGTCGGCTTCCGGAGTCGGCTCAGTTGTGGCAGGGGTCGGATCGGCGACGGTCGGATTGGCAGCAGGAGCAGAAGTAGGAGGAGCATACTTTATAGCCGGGGACTCTCCTCTTTGAAACTCCTCAATCAATCTTGATCATCTGACTTCTCCGAGTCGGGATTATAGAACATAGGCGTTTGGAGAGTCGATATGTCGAAGCTCGGAATGACCTCCTTCATTTGATCCACGGCCAGCGTATATCCACCCATCATCGAAGCTCGCATAATCACTTCTAGATCATCTTCAAGGTTGGATGACTTGCGATACTCCATGATGGCCTCAGTCTTAGCCTCTCGACCGACTGCGCTGCGCTCGTCTGATTCGACACAAGCGCATCTCGATCTTGGCGAGCCTTCCTAGCTTCTTCATCTGCGGCTTTACGACGCTGCTGCGGCTTCTCATAATCTTGAGCCGGCTGAGCGGCTCTCGACCACGATCTTGCCTTTCATCTCGCTTTTCGGTCTAGCTCCTTCTCGGTAGTGGCGGCCTTGCTTGGCTGACCACCAACTTACCTTGCAACTCTCGAGCTCGGCGACCATATTGCTTCAACTCGTTATATTGTTGCTCCACGGCGAGAGTGCGCGGCGCTTTTGCGATGTTGTCTTGGAGTAACTTTGCCATTCTCCTTCTTAATTTCGTTCGCCGACTCTCTGTTTTGGCGGCCCGGCGAGTAGCCTCTCGACCAACAAGAGTATGCTACAAAGTGGAAAAACAAGTTAATAAATAAGCAGGGTATGGGCCTCGAGGAAAGCAAGTATAAAAGAGGTATCGACTTACGAGGCGATTCAGTTTCCGCAGAACATAAGACAAGTCTCTGTCATCCACACGGTGTAGTCATCAAAAACCCAGTCCGCGCCGATTCCTGGCTCGGCAGAGGTCTCAGCAACCTTTTTCCTCTTCGCTTCTCGAAGCTGCTCCTTTACCACCTCAGGAACAGAAGGTCTTTTCTTTGTTTGCACCACCGGCTCTTCAACATTAGCCTCAACATTCGAGAGTCGGATCGATAGGTTCCTCTTCGTCTTCATCTCGAAGAGAGCCATATCGGACGGTTAGCTCGCGCCGGTGGTCGAAGGCATCTCGGTCGTTCGGCTCGGCGAGACGACTCGATTGCGGCAAGGTTGGTTCTAGGTGAAGGATGCCCCTCTCGAGAAGAGGAAGGCATCGCGATCTCGACCAGCGGCAAGTCGGCAGCGGCCCGACCCCGAGAGGTGGGGCGGCTCACGACCGTCGACTCGAGGAATCTGGTTGAGGTTGGTGACCCTGGAGAATTTGCCCACTGCGTCTGATACAAAAAAGACAAGTTAGTTTGAACCAACAAACAACAAGTTATCGACTTAAAAAGCGACTAGTGTGTAAAAGCAAGTAAAATCCTCGATTCTCGTGATCGAGAGCGTTCGAGGCCTACATACGGCATGGGCCCGGCTTCCTCTAAGCGAGCCGGGTGATCTGAGGAGACTCAAGTCTCGAGTACACACCTCGAAATTGTGTCCACTCAAGAGTCGAGCCTCGTGAGGAGCTGGTGCCTTTCCAAGCTTGTCTTGTTTCCCCTCTCTCGACCTCCACTGACCGATATAGGGGTTGTCCAAACCATGACGGAGAAAAAAGAATCGAGGCTTCCACTCCCCGTGAGAAGAAGGCCCTCTCGTAATGAACTCGTGTCGATTTGCTCTCCTTTGGAAGGAATACCATAGCTTGTCGGGCGTGGTAGTGATCTTGTAGTAATATCGGAACACGGGCACTGAAAAACAGACCTGAGCCACCCGACACGCTATGATAAAACCCATCAGGGTTCTGACACCATTTGGGGCAAGTTGAGACACGCTTATCTCATAATGGTGAAGGGCGGCGAAGCAATTGGGAATGAGTGGAAACCTTAGTCCGCTTGCGGTTGATTTTCGTAAGCGATTGCAAAACCCCTCGAGGGCTCATCCGCATGAATCGATGCAGGCTGATGGGAGTCGAGATTCAAGCGGAGGATGAACTATGCTATACTTCCCACAGATTTCAACAATATCCTCTGGAGTAAGTGTACTAAGACACACTTTTGCACCCTTTCCATCCATCTAGTTACTAGCTTTTTAGTTTGGTTAGGGACGAGGAGGAGGGAAGCACAGGCTCACGGAGTCTCCCGGAGAAGAAGATCGGAAATGACAGGTGCAGGAGATTGGCTATGAATGGGTGTATCACTACCCCTATCGATTCGGCCATGCTCTACTACTAGACATGAACAAAATCACGAGAAAAGATGAACAACACAGGAAAAGAAGCTTACTTTTTGCGTTTGAAGATTTGGAGATTGTGATAAGAGATAGCAAGCAAGTTGGCGGCGGCGTCTCGACCTCTCTCCTTTTATATATGAAGGCAAAAAGTTTGCAAATGATTTGAAGAGGCGTGAGTTATGGGGGTTATAACCCCTGGAAATCGCGATTATCAAGGCAATGACGCGTCTTTTTGCGGGATTGAAGCGTTTCGTGGGCTAGAAACCGCTCACGTGGATGCTGGCGATTAGGTTATGAAAAGCGGGCTTTCTCCGCCCAAAGAAAAAGCCCAACTCGAAGGCGACTCGTGTGGCGGACTCGACCTCGGACAACGGGAGTCGCCTCTTTCAAGTCTGGGGGGCTTATGGCGATCTGAGGTTTCACTCCTCCACGTGTCGTCATATTGGTTGGTCATCCTGCCCGAGATAACGCCGGCATATTCATGTCGATGCCAGGCTCGAGGCCAAAGCCTTCATATCAAAGCCAGATTACGACTATCGATTATCGAGTATCGGCGGTGTAGGGCGTTCGATCCGCACCGGTAACAATGTAGGGCGGTGGTCCCGAGTCGATAACCGCAGGTCGGTATATCGACATCAAGGATAAGTCGCATCGACTTACTAAGCCCATTAATAGCAATAGCTTGGGCGAGGGGTCAAGGCCCATTTAAGGGTAAAGGTGACAATAACATAAGCCGACTTAACCTTAGGGTTTAGGCAAGTGTTGTCATTATAAATACCCCATTCCAGGAACTACGTAAGGCTTGATTCCTGGAACCTAACAGGATACGTAGGCAATCCAAGATACATTCTTGGACTCAGCCGCATACATAAAATCCATCCCCTCGTTCCTTTTTGGCATTAGGGTTCTTGTGTGTTCATCACTAGATTAAATTAGGGCTCAAATCATCAAGGTGACTTAATTTGTCATCGTCATTTTGCAACGGAGAAACTCTAATGACGTGTTTGGATTGCGGTAATGGAATGAAATGAAATGCTTTTTTCATTACATTATATCAATTTGACTTGTTTGGCAACGGAGGAATGGAATATCAATTTGGCTTATTCAAAGGACCTTCATATCTGGTTAATTATTTTTCATTTGAGTTATTTGTTGTATATTGAACACCGAAGACCTAGAGATTCCAAATAACGATGATGTTTTTCTTCCATTTCGGATACCATCAATGTCTACTTCTCCTATTGGAGATACGGAATTTGATACGTACCGTTATGCGACAACCTGTTCTGTCAATGGATCTATCATCATGAGTGAGCTAGAAAACCGTGATGCACCTGAAGTTGCTTCAGGCACTCAAACAGAGACTGATGGTGTATTATATGAACTTCCCAGCAATGAAAATTACCCCTTAGCAAGTTTAACGCATCACGGTAGTAACGAGCCTTCAACTGCTGGTGGGCCATTAAAAGAACGTATTGCTTTTGTATTCTTGATGTGTTTGGTCTCTCATCTGTTTTAGCTATATTGTGGAGGTTTATTCTGACTGAGTTTTTATTTAATTAAATTGCTTGAATAAAATAGTTGAAATTGTTGCCATGGCAGTGAAAACGAATTTTCATCTTGGTTTTATCGAAACGTTATTCAAAGCAATTTGACAGATTTTTTTCTCATTTCCATTCGTTGAAATACAACATTTTATGTACTTCCGAGTATTTACACCTAAGAAATGTCTTAATTTGATGATGGTTTTTATTTACATCTCCCAGCTCCCAGCCAGCTTGACACTTCGAGTAAATTGACTTCTAGTGTATCACTTGTTGGTGCTGCAACAACTAATGGGAACTATCATGTGAATACCTTACCACCGTGCATTAGCAGCATTTGTTGCAAACTTGCCAACTGTTGAGGGTAATTTACTGTACTGTACAACTTCTTTTTCATTCCGACGTCAATTTCTGTTTTCCCTGTGCATATTCCCTTTTCCCCACATTTGCTATGTGACCTCATCCTTCATGCCACCATGTAGTCCAAGGCCATTTCTTTTTCGGGTAGGTATTAGCACAGACAATTCAATACACTTTTTTCTTTGATTTCCCCTTTTGTAATTACATACTTGCTTTCATTGCTTTTAACTAGCAGAACAATCATTACTTATTTACTTTCTCCAATTTTCTGTGTTGTTTTATTTTATGCTTGATGCATGCTTTTAGGTCCATCGCCAAACGTCGATGTTGTGATATCCATATGCCTGCAAAGCAACTTGTCATTGGCAACGTGGAGCATGATGACAGTGGGCATGCTACTATAGGGAGGGTAAATTAGGTAAGCTAAATAAAATGTGTCCTTTTAAGTCCAATAGTTTCCTTTATGTCCTTATGGGGTTAATAAGTATAAAAAAACTATACTACACATAATCTTAATAAATGTATTTTGCGAGGGAGTGTGCGAACTAGACTTTTAGGATTGCCATGCACGAACTAGTACAGTTTTTCACAGTCTGTTCCTTGATAAAGTTTTTCTAGCTAAGTCGTGAATTCGGTGGATGCGGAGCGTCTCACAGTTTTTCATCATATTAGGTCAATTAAGTCTCATAGAGGGGACTGTTGAACCGAATATAGGGTAACTAGGTTATGGTATTAGCGCCTAGGGACCAGTTTCGGAGATTGCACGCACAACACATTCATTAGAAACTATTGGTTGGTTGGTAGGTTAAGGCTCGTCCCTTGTGATTCGGTAAAGGTGTTGAGAGTAGTGTTCCTGACCATAGTTTAGCTATTCTTTCTGTCATATTTTTTAAAGTTCTAATTTTTATTTGCCTATAGATTACTTCACCCTTTTGTGAGCCTGAATTAAATACGAGCGTGATTATGATACTTGATTGATTCCTCGTGGGATACGACCTTGCTCGCCGCTATAGTGCTTCCGACCCGGTACTCTGCCGGTTAAAGTTGGTTTGCTATAATTTGGTCATCAAGTTTTCTGGCGCCGTTGCCGGGAATCGGTCGATATCAGAAAGTCATTTGAGTATTTAGATTATGTCGTTTTTTTTATTTGGATGTTTTGTTGAAGTGTAACACCACCTACTCCGGTAGTGGTAGTGACTTGATACCTTGATTGTGTTCTTGTTTTTTTCCTTGAATTGCAGAGTATGGATCCATATGGCCAAGCAGGCTACTTCCCCCACCTCGTTTGGAGGTTTTAATTTCGGTGGTATGGGTATAGGAACACAACCATATTATCAGTTCAACCCATACACATCACCCTACAACAACGAGTGGGGGAGTCTTACAAGTTCTCAGGTTTTGCACCCCAACGTCTATCCGCAATACTCTCAGCCGCCACAGGTTACTCCACCGTCGAAGAGCACAACTGAGGTTTTGTTGGAGCAACTTATTCAAGACCTTAAAGAGTTTAACCAAGGGTTTAAACGGGATCTAAAGGAACTGAAGGATTCCCATCACCGCTTGGAATCTGAGGTGGTTGATCTGGCAAGCCGGGTAGGGCAGTTGGTTGAGAAGATGAGGCTTGAGAAGAGCATTAAAGAAGAAGAGGTTTTCAATCTCCACCGTCACTCCCTGAGGTAATCATGCATGAGGAATGCCATGAAGAAGGTATGAATATTGTCCCCATTGAATTGTCAATTCCTTCTTCAGTGAGCCCCGTTGAGACATTGGTGGAGGTGAGTCATTTTAAGACTTTTGATGCTTTTGTTGAGCCAACTTTGTACTACGTGGTGCGTGAATCCCTTTTAATTGGCATATGCTCTGTTTCGGGGAAAGTGCATTCATTTTGTTGAACGATGAATTCCTTGAGCCAATCTTGGTGGAGGGGATTGAGCCCCATGTTTTTCTTGCCCCATTTTGAGGGGAGTGCTCAATTCTTATGATTTGTGTAGGGAGATGCAATGGTTTGCTCTCCTTTGGTATAACTATCCTTAGCATTATTGGGGGTGGAAAGTCGAGCTAAGGACTTTAAACTTAGAATGTTTTAGGTAGTTTTATTTTTATTTTCACTCGTATTTCTATGTTTCTCTTTTAATTTCTTAATCAGTCGAGCTAACGACAATAAACAAAAGCGCTTATGGGAGGCAACCCACTTTTTTCTTAGGTTGTTAGGCTTGTTTTTAAGAAGTGTGATAATAATTTGACCGCGCATCTCAAATTCCATTTCATCTTTATGAAAACCCATATTTTATATGCAATACATCTCCATACTTGTGATTACTTACGCTTAAGGTTTCGGCCTTTCGTCGTAGTGCGTTCTTTGTTTCTTTGTTGTGATTACACAGGTACCCTGGGAGATACATTGGCAGTTGTCATTTGGCAGAGTTGTGCCTTGTTTCCATTTCAGCTAAGTCTTTCTTTCTTTACTTTATCACTCACACATCGAGGACGGTGTTCCATTTTAGGTGGGGAGTGGTAGACTTAGCTTCACTTGACTACTTGTGTTTAAATTTTATGCATCGAATACGTTACATGCTTGGTGTTTGATCCATTTGAGTAAAAATGGAGCCATTTTTTAAATTTTCATGACTTTTATGTTGTGAATCCTATGAGCCATCGTATCGTGTGGTTAATTATTAGTCAATGGTTGAATGCATGCGAGTCAGACCTTTATCTTGTTGTGGAAATGGAATTTTACGCACGTAATAGCTTTTGCTTTCATGAATTGTGGTTAGTTAGTGAATGATTATAGTTGCCATAGACATTAATCTATTACCTAGAACTTATACCATTAACTTCGAGGCGAAATAGAAAGGTCAATCTTGGTAGACTAAGGGATGACGGTCCTGGCATTTCTTTGACCCGACCAGAGCCAAATAGCCAAGCCTATACATAATTTCCACAGGAACCCCTCTAAGCCTTTGTAGAGTGGTTAGACCTCTACCCGAACTTTAGCCATTCGTTGATTAGCCTATAATTACCGACCCTTAGCCTTTATTTGTGGTCTACGTTTCTTTGGCACCCTATGAGTAAGTTTTAATCTTATTTTGGGCACAATTGCTAGCACAAGTGTGGGTGGCGATGATGTGTATCAAATTATGGTGTTGGTGGATCTTTTATACTACGAATGAGAAGGGTAGCAAAAAACTATTGGTGTTTGGTTTATTAAAAAAAAATTCAAAATCAAAATCATTCAAAAAAAAAAGAATAAAAGGTTGAATAAAGTTGAGTCAAAGAATGTATGATGAAGGCCATGTATTAATTCTTCCAATGTGGCGGATGGTGGGACGAGTTCATATTGATGAATGTTGGGATTTGAGAGTAAAGAAGGAGGATGCTTGCTTGAACCAAGCTAAGGAGGTGAGTTATGAGGCAATTTCAAGAAGTTTTGATTAAGCTCACTCGTTTTTCTCTTTTGATATTCCTTTTATTCTTTCGTTTAGCCCCGTCCCTAGCCTAATGTTACAACCGTGAAAGTCCTGCCTGACCTTAGTTAGCCTTGACTTGACATCGATTAGTGGATATGATTATGAAGTATAAGCTTATGGTGTAACACCATTAGTCATCATTCATAATCTGACCCGGTTGACCGTGATTAATGATTGAGAAGTTATAGACACACACACACACACACATTCCGTTTCCATGATAAGATACATTTTGGCTCATGTTTATTCGCCTGTTGACTAGTTTTTACTCACTGTATATTTTGGTTTCTCATATGATCGCAACGTTGACCTCATGTTTTATTTTTGAATTGCTTGATTTGCTCGAAGGCGAGAAAATGCTAAGTGGGGGGTAGTTGATAGGTGTCAACTTTGTTGTATTTCGTGTGCATTTTACCCCATATTTGTAGCCTATTCAATATGATTTTGGGGTTGTTAAGTGGTTTTAATAGACACATTTCACCGCGGGATGAATCACGAGGCGATAGGACGATTACGTCCAAAATCTCCACATTTTAGGGTGAATTGTGTGCATTTTATTAGCATTTATAATGCTTGGGTTTTCTTGTTTTGTTTGTTATAGGCGCAGCGTGATAGAGGACGTGACAATGATCACAACTTTACAAGAATTGTCCAAAACAAAATTCGCTTGAGAAAATAACGCAAAATTCAAGTTCAAGCATTCGAAAAAGAATTGATTATTAAGTTTTTATGAGATCCCAATTTTGATTTACAATGTGAAGGGAGGTCACAGTACTTCTCCTCCGTTTTACTCTTTGTGAATAAATAAATTTAAAAAAAAAAGAAAAAAAAAAAAAAGAAAAAAAAAAAGCAAGGCTGCGCTGCCTATTAGTCAAGAAGGGCCCATGGCGGAACGCAGAGGAGGAAAGGGGTCTGTTATTTTATTTTCCGTAAATTTACGGAAATTTGATAATGTGGTCGGCTTTTTAATTATAAATAAGTCTTTTAGGTCAATTTTCAATACATAGACTCCGTAGTTTTATTTTTTCTCTGCAACAGTTTTTTCATTCCTTTAGAATTAGATCTACTATTTATTTTTCCCAATTTCTGCAAGAACATCATATTTTTCTTTAATTATTTTGCGATTGATACACATCGAAGTGACGAATCGAGTGGAGATTGCTACAGTCTTTTTTGGTAATTTAATTTATCCTTTTTATTTATGCCTTTTAGCAGCTCTTTCATGATTTCTTGTGTTATTGATTTAATTATGAATAACTAATTTTATAATAGCTAAATTATGTTATAGAATTACGAAATTAATGCCTGATCGATGATCTAGGGACGAGTAGAGCTGAAAAAATTAATCTTTTGAATTGTTTGTCTTCTAAAACTTGAACCTAATGCCTCTAATGGAGTAGCTAACCATTAATTGATCATACACATAATCTTTATAAATGTATTTTGTGAGGGAGTGTGCGAACTAGACTTTTAAGATTGCCATGCACGAACTAGTCGAGTTTTTCGCAGCTTATTCCTTGGTAAAGTTTTTCTAGCTAAGCCGTGAACTCGGTGGATGCGGAGCGTCTCACAATATTTCATCATATTAGGTCAATTAAATCTCATAGAGGGGACTGTTGAACCGAATATAGGGTAACTAGGTTGTGGTATTAGCGCCTAGGGACCAGTTTAGGAGATTGCACCCACAACACATTCATTAGAAACTATTGGTTGGTTGGTAGGTTAAGGCTCGTCCCTTGTGATTCGGTAAAGGTATTGAGAGTAGTGTTCCTGACCATAGTTTAACTATTCTTTCTGTCATATATTTTAAAGTTCTAATTTTTATTTGCTTAGCTATAGATTACTTCACCCTTTTGTGAGCCTGAACTAAATACGAGCGTGATTGTGATACTTGATTGATTCCTAGTGGGATACGACCTTGCTCGCCGCTATAGTGCTTCTGACCCGGTACTCTGCCGGTTAAAGTTGGTTTGCTATAATTTGGCCATCAGATCACTACACGAGCAATTATGGATTCAACTGCTCGGACATGACTTGAGGTGTTGTATTTTTTTTAAAAAGGTTAAACCCTAACCTTAAGGTTCCCCACTCGCCCGATCCCACAGAATGAGTGGAGATGTTAATCAGGGACCTAGCAGCTCAGAGTCGAGGGCTGCATTTTTACCAAGAAACTGAAAGAAGTCATCCATTTACGGGATTCGAACCTCCACACTCCAACTCCTGGACCAGCTGTCACTACAACACCCAAGCCCTTTACCACTAGGCCATATCCAGGGGATTGTTTTATTTTTTTAATCTCGAAGCATGAATGCTTATGTATGAAAATTCATCGAACACCGGGAGGCGAGATGGCACAACACTGATTAGAACGGCATGAATAGCCTCCCCAGGAACTGGTTGGACAAGAACACACAAAGAGACTGGAAGGGTAGAGGCAGCCCGAGCCCTCTTACCGGTCCTCTTCGAATGTCTCGGTTGAGAATCGCTCACCTGCAAAGGCTTAACAAAAGAGTGAGACATGAAACTCAATAAGAAAACCTCGCAGCAAAGGAAACCAATAAAGGTTACTGGGACCAGGGGCGTGCATGTGGGGGGCTAACAGGGCCATGGCCCAGAGCCCCCCAAATATCAAAATTTAAGGGCCCATATTTTTTTTGGTCCAGTAGTATACATGTTGTAATAAACAATACTTCCTCATTTTTTTAAAACTTTAATGATGATACAAATAATATCGCCACCATTTAGTCCCGAAAATAGCCTCTGACCGCCCATCACCGAGGAAGGTCCGCGACTACATCATCGGCGACGCCATATGATACCAAGTCAAGGCCGTTGAGATCGACCTCGTCTAGAGCGTCACTAGAACTAGGGGGCCGGTCCGCGACCTTGGGCAAAAGGCCCTCAAAGGGCTGCACAAGACTTGAGAAGAAACAGGGAGCAAAGGCAAGACAAACAGTGTTGGCGGCCCTTAGGACCCCAAAGGATCGCCGCCCAAATATTATATCCACTTGCAGATTAGATACTTAATGTTTACTTAGCTATTAAGTAAAATTAATGACTAAGCTGCTTCACACCGCCAGTCTCTTACTTAGCTCTTAAGTTTACTCTTCCTATAAAAGGAAGTCTTGTGTAACCTAAATGATATATACATTCTAATCAAAGAACAGGCAAAAGTTCTGAAAAAACACTGCCTCTCTATCCCTCCATCCATTGCCGCCGCACATCCCCGGCTGGTACACATGATCACCCCCCAAAACAAGCCAGATATCCACCACACAAACACCACTAGAACAACCGTGATGATTTATGCATCATCAGTTGGCTCCGTTACCGGGAAAGGCTGAACAACATGCGCTCATTCCAAAGCAAAAAGTCACCTAAAAATTGTTAACACGCATCAACTCGAAGGAATCTCTCTTCAGCCGATTTGGAAGCATCCGGTTGTGTCCCCTCATTTAAGTTTACGCCAAAAAAGGAGGTAATCTTACAAAGAAAACCCTCAAACCGCCTTTGTTTCCTTCCCTTAGTGAAGAAAACCATCAAAAGGTGACATTTTCTACCTCAAAAGCATATACCTTGAAAAACCCTCACCCATGCAAAGCACACTCCTGAAAATAGTCACATTTTTCCGGGGTTATTACGTACAAATCATCACTACCTATCCCCTGGAAGCCACCCTATAGTGATGACAGGAAGTAAAGGACAGCTGACACCCAAAACCCCTGCAAAGGGGGGCATGCAGCATCAGGCTCGTGGAGAGGGCATAGGAGAGACACTTGACAATCTCCCCGCAGAGGGAGAAGGGTCGCAGAGAGGGGTCCTAGCACCTAACGACGCCCGGAATGTCATTAACCAAAAAGCTAAGTCGAAGGAGGTCATTGCTGCTTTAGACGGGGCCCGCAAAGAGAGATCAAGGTCACAACAAAGTCAAAGGTCGACCCCCGAGACAAGACCAGGCTTCCAGGAAGATCCTGAGATCGCAGAAATAAGAGAATTTGCAAGGTATGCGGAAACTATGTATCTAACTAACTCCCGCTTGGTGGCAAAGGGCCAGGCCCCAATATCGATACGACCCCCAAATCCTCCCAGAAATGAAATCGCTCCCGCGGCCATAGATAAGGGTCGCCAGAGCCAGACTCACGGGATCGATATAGAGGAAAGTGTGCACTCATCAGGTCGCAAGGGGCTGAGGAAAGAAATTGTGCAGACCTCGGTTCTCCCAGATCGCGATCATCAGAAAGGAAAGACACTTGAAAAAGGATCAGCTTTCAAAAGGTTGTGTGAGAAGGACAAGGCCTCGGCCCCAAGTCGTCTCAGCCTTCCAGGGGGAGGAATACCCCCCTGACAAGATAGGAGCGCGCAGGACGCCCGCGTAATTATACGGGAGAAGAGAGCTCATCAGGAAGGATCGCAAGACTACGGGGAATCAGAGCGCAGACCGGAACGAGCTGATACGCAGGCACTGTCGCGACCCAGGTTCGACCCTGTCTTGGCAGAACAGATGGAGGTAATGAAAAAAGAGCTCGTAGAATTAAAAAAGTCAAGGCCCCTCGAGAGAATCGCCCCGATCTCAGGGATCGATGTGCTCGCCAAAAGAATCACTGAAACATTACCCACCAGCAAAGAGAAGGTTAGCTACCCCAGTTATAATTATTATAATGGAAATTCTTGCCCGAACGACTGGCTCACCGCCTTCCAGGGCCGCATCACCCTAGCAACTCAAAATAGGTCCGCCTGGTGCATCGCTTTAGTCCGTAGCATGCAGGACAGGGCTGCATCCTGGATACGCGGGCTTCTACGCGGCTCAGTTGAAAGTTGGGAGGATCTATCGGAAAAGTTCGTCAAAGAATTTGAATCGGCGAACAGACCAAAGAAAACCATTGAGGATCTATATGAGGTTCGCATGGGAGGACATGAGTCCAGAAAGGAGTATTATGAGCGGTTCATCAGAATATATGATCAGACTAGAAACATTCCAGACGATGCAGTCACAACATGCTTTCTCACCGGGATCGCAAAAGGTCCGATGAAGACATAATTTAATCTACGACCCCCCAAAGCGGGTCTTAGGGAAATGCTGGAAAGGGCCAGGATGATGGGAGTTAGAGAAGCCCCATCCTCTGGGAGAGAAAAGTCTAAAACAGATCAGCTTACACAAAAAGAAGATCGCACAGATGATCGCAAGAAAGAAAAGGGTCGAGATGCCAACCATGACCGCGAAGTAAAGAAACCGTACAAATTCAGCGAGGATAATTTTACCCCGCTCAACACAAAAGCTTCTCAAATATTGTTTGAGATCCGTGAACATTTTGATAAACCCAGGCCCATGAGGGGCGACACCGACAGTCGGGATAAATCGAAATACTGTGACTATCACAAGGACCATGGTCATATCACAGATGAATGCTTCACCTTGAGGCAGGAAATAGAGAGGTTAATCCGTGAGGGACCAGCGACTAAGTATAAGCGCGATGGGAACACCGGTCCCAGTCAGGGGCGCCAACCCACATTTATCAGAAGGAGGTTCAAGTTATTCACGGGAATATTCCCAGCAACAATCAGCTGAAGTCCCAGATGCATCAAATCAATACGCACGGCTTCGAAAAGCAGATAGTGTTGGGGGAAAACGAGAAAGGAATCACGTTTACTAAAAGTGAGCTGACCACAGTCGACGGACTTATGGAAATACCCCTCATTCTGAAAATCGGGGTGAACGACAAACACGGCGTCAACAGAGTAATGGTCGATACCGGGGCCGGGCGCGACGTCATCTATTTCGACTGTTTAAAACAGATCGGATTCGGAGAGGCCAAGTTAAAACCTTACCTTGGGGTGCTCGAGGGATTTACCAATGATACGGTACGGGTCAAAGGCACCATCGACCTCAACATCACTCTTGGCGACTATGAAACCTGTCGAACTGAGGTAGTCACTTTCTTAGTTATCGATCTCCCCTCGTACTATAACATGATTTTAGGGATTCCAGCTATGAGAAAATTTCAAATGGTGGCGTCTGTTCCTCACCAAAGGGTCAAATTCCATATAGAGGATGAAATTGGGGTCGCCACCAGTCGACCCGGATTTTTCCTCGAATATATGACCAAGAATAGGGTTGATTCCAAGCGACCCAGAGTGGAGGGATTCAATATGGCTACGGATCAGATCGCCAAGGTAAGAGGGGTCCCGGAGGGAACAATAGAGGTTGAAACATTACAAATCCGGGACGAGCCGGACTTCACCGCCGAGGACGAGCTGGTCGAGGTTATCATAAACGACAAACACCCTGATCAGAAGATTAAGATAGAGTCGCAAGAAACCGAGAAAGAAAGGGAAGAACTGATCGAGCTTCTAAAAGAAAACTTGGACGCTTTTGTTAGGTGTGATGCCCGAAAGACAATTTTGTAATTGTTTTATTTAATAAATGAAATGATATTATTATTCATATTTATTATTCTCATAATCACCGATGTGACAATAGTATTTACACTACAGAAAACCCTAAAGTATATCGTGTATGTAATCACTTAACTCGGTGTATGGTATATACACGGGAGGATTGAGTTAGTGAAGATGTACTTAAAATACAATTAGCCCGTAGTGAAGTTAATCGAGAGTATCGGGTCTCTCCTTTAACGTGCTATTAATGTGCCCATAACACAATAGGTGTGATTGTCTTATCCGGACTTTCGGTTAAGAGAACCTAATGGGGCATTTATATATGATAGATATATCATATAGAAATTTGGACCGATTTGATTAGAGTTCACGATATAATTCCGTAATCGAAGTCTTATCGAATCAATGGATGATCATATTTATGGATATATCTTAATCCTCGAGGTGATCACGATCCAACCGCTTGAATCGGTATGAAGTTTGACTTGACGGTTAAGGATTACACCGAGTCGTGGTCCGAATTACCCCATCTTGGCATTGTCTTTGGATTGAGTGAGTAGTACGTGTTATCACAGATACGGAATCCATTCCTTCCATTTATGGAAGTAGATAGACAGTTCCCTTATTTGTTAATCCTAGAAACTGATCGATCCATGGAGTTCATATTACACTGATTAGCTACCAGTGAGTTGTATGAATTAATTGATCACTAGGGGGTTAATGGTAAATAAGATTAGAGGTTCTAAAAAGGGTTAACGGTAACTTCCCGATTTAGAATGAGCGATTACATGGAGGATTAATCCATATGTAATGATTATATCAATGGACGCTTATTATTATTCTCGTGAGGAGATAAATATAATCTCATAATCGGAGGAGTGCAGTCACGGGATTATGGTGGCATATTCTTGTGATTGATTTATCGAATATAATTATTCTATTCGTAAGATAATTATTTATTTGATTTATCGGAGCCGCTGATTATTAGTCCATGGTCCCCGACGTGCCTCCTAATATAGCATAGCTATTCTCGGACGTCGAATCCTAATAATATTAATTTAGTTCTTGTTGGACTTTATTAAAACGATATGTGAATTAATTGTTTAGTTGGACTAAATAATTAAATACACGGAGAAAAGACATTTTTAAGTGGGCACTTACGAAGTGGTGTGTTGACCAATTTTGACCCAAATTGGTCAAATATGCGTGGACTTTGAATTTGAAGGAAAAGGTGCACATGTTATATTATTTAATTATTAAGGAATTTGTTTTCTTGGATAATTATTTAATGTGTGATTTATCTTTTATTTGGTAAATGATAAATCATGGAATATTGGATAATATATTTATTTATCCTAATTTGTTTGGGATAAATATTATATTTATCTTTTATTTGGAAAAGGATTAATGTAATAATTATCTCTTAATTATTTAATCCTTGGAGAGTTAAGTTTTACTTCTCCTATATAAAGAGAGTTCTCCTGCCTTTTAACACACATAAATTTAGACTTCTCTTAGAGAGAAGGAGCAAATTTTCGCCAAGGGGAATTTGGGGAAAATCTTGGAGTTTTTCGGGTAGCATATCGGAAGGATTCGAGACGAGGATTTCCTTCCACGGGAGTTGCTTGGATCACACGTCACGGAAGATCGTGGTGCTCTTCACATCTTCTTTTCTATTGCGGTTCTACAACTTGGATTTTGAGATCCAAGAGGTATGTTCTCTACAACCCCTTGTAGAATAGATCTAGTTGTTTTATTACGTGTATTATATAGATCTAGATCCATAAATCGCCTCAGTTGCGGATGGTATTACTAATAAAGTGGTATCGGTCGCCAAGGTGATCTATATTTATACGTATAAAATATTAGATCTAGGAGTGGTAAAACATGTAGATTTTTTGTCCCAATTTTTTTTATTGGGGCCGATGCACATGTATGTATTTTTTTTTTATGTTGCGAATGTCTTGGTTGAAGAGATGGATTGGGGTTGGTATTGTTTACCCGTAGATCTATTTTGTAGCTCTTTTGATTCGTATCAATTGAGCATAGGTTTTGTAATTTAATTATGTTGAATTCGAAAATTATGTAAAAAGGTAGTACCTTTTATTTTTTAATTTTGATCCGGGTTCGAGACGACGAAGATCATGGTGTTGAAGATCATCAAGAAGGTAAAACGGGAGGAGGCCGAATTGTTTAATTAAATTTTTTTTTACCGGCGGCAAAAATTTTGTTGCATGCGGCACAAATTTTGGGATTGTAGATGCAACAACCTGTTTTGTTTTTTACATTAGGTCACGGCACAATTTTTTTTACGGCTGCGTCAATTGTTTTTTCTTTTGCATGGATTGGCCGATAGGTCAATCTTCAAAAAAAAAAAAAAAAATCCAATCAGCTTTTAATGTTTTACTGCTGCCGTGAATAATAATAATAATAAAAAAAAAAAAAAAGAAGTTTTTTTTATAAAACAATTTGATAATATAGATATATTTTTCAATATATTGGTATATTACGGCCTCCTCTCCTCGTCGTTCGTGGTTCGTTTCAATATCGAAGGTTCAAGATCCGGAAGTTTCAAGATCAACATCGAAGATCGAGATTTGAAGACTTAGATTAAATTTTTACTTTTCCTTAGAAAATAGGTTAGTCGGGGTACCAACGATCCATCTCGGTGTTTAAATTTTCCATAATTTATTTTTTATGTGTTCGATCATAAAATAGATATAAAATCGAATTGCCATGACATGCATCATATCATAAATCCACTCCATGCATACATGTAGAATTTTAATTTTGGTAATTAAAATAGGCATGTATACAAACTCGTGTAATTAGTTGAAATTTAATTAATACGTGGTAATTAATAAATTTAGTAACTAATTAAAGATCCGAGGACGGGTTATGAAATCGTTAAGCCTTTCGGTGTGTGTTCTCGGTGAACCGCCTTAAAGCACAAACGAGATCACGTTTTCAATTCGTAGTGTCTACGAGATTGAATGATGGTAAAAGAACAATAAATCTTGGATAAAAACGGTTCGCTTATAGGTCGGGTGGTCAAATGAGCTTCGCTCGACCGACTTAACCCTCCTAGTGTGATGTATGCACGGGGGTCCGGCAAGACTAAGCTACACTGGAGAGCGGAGGGGTGATTCCTTCTTATCTCAATGGGGCCGTCTTGACCCGACTTCGTCCGGATCATCACATATGTTCCAACGAATAGGACGGGTAGGCTTGCCTACGTTACCGACACCATTCGGAATCCTTGATTTGATGTGCTTTTATGTTAACATCAAAAAGACGTGGTTAGTTAACCCACAACCACTTCCAAAATATTGAGTGGGAGCGGGGGAGGCGACACCAACCCCACGGCCGCTACTATAGATACAAGTAAGTGAGAGAAGGGTGACGCTCGAGGCGCTTTGATTTCGTCCCCCTAAGGATGGTGTTCGCCCTATCAACATTCATGGCTTGGTCTCCGAAAGGATAGGATTTCCGGTACTCGTCGGGTCACCGACCTATCCTAAGACGGCATACTGGGCGCACTCAAGAGATCCGATATAGTAGGTCACACTCATCATGGGTATTTTTGATAATATCTAGGCTAAAAAAGGAAGGTAGTCAATGAATAAAGGGATGTTCGATTCTCGTGGGATGTTCGATTCTCACAAGTTATTCATTGATGAGATTGTCTCGATTTAACCGTCATCTCTTTGACCTACCCTAAGGCGGCATCGAGATGCGAGGTTAAAACCTTGGAATGGTAGAGTAGACTTAATTTTAGTTTACAATTCCTAAAATAAATATAGTAGTGTTAACTTGAATTAATATATGTCATTTTATTTACAGCATTATATCCCTTACTAAATTGCTTAAAATTTATACTTGACTAGT
Source organism: Gentiana macrophylla (assembly GCA_026214975.1). NCBI lineage: Eukaryota > Viridiplantae > Streptophyta > Magnoliopsida > Gentianales > Gentianaceae > Gentiana > Gentiana macrophylla. The sequence continues at coordinate 36,715,390 of CM047807.1, read as the reverse complement.
ATTGACTTCGTTAAAAAGTGGAAAGTAACTAGGACGTTGAACTAGTTAATCGATAATGCAATTAATTTTCGAAAGAGATATTTTCTCTTAAGCCTTTTAAAAACAAGTGACATATAGGTATGTCACTAGTGTCATTCGTGTCAACGGAAGACAAACTTAGTTTGATCAAAGGTGATTTCGGACTTTGAAATTCTTCTAGTGAATTTTGAGTGTGTAGTAATTACACGAGTAATTTTCTAATTGAAAAATCGGAAAATCATGAAGTGTTACTAGTTGGACGATATTTGGAATCGATGAACTAGTGGGAGCTTTATGATTTGTTGTTTTTCTAGAACATTAGAAAAGTGTAACTGACTACACACGTAACCGTTCTAATTGAAAAACCGGAAAGTCATGAAATATCGCTAGTTGGACGATATTTGGAATCGATGAACTAGTGGGAGTTCTATGATTTGTTGTTCTTCTGGAAACATTGGAACTATGTACGAAAGATTTTCTAATCGAAAAAATCGGAAAATCATAAAAATAAAGCATTGCTCGTTAGACGGTATTTGGAACCGATAAACTAGTGGGAGCTTTAATGTTATGATTTGTTGTTTTTTTCTGGTATATTAGAAAATCCGAGAAGTCCCGACGAGTAACACTCGAAATAGACATCCCACGGTTCAAGAGTAGTGTCTACTCAAACGAACCGCCGGTTCAAGACTGTTTCCATTCACGGAAAGTCAAGAATGGGAGAATCTGTCTAAAAGTGTTAGTCATCTAAACTGAGAAAACTTTAAGGCTGAACCGAAAAATTAATTAATTGAAAATCATAGGATAAGGACAGTGATTTTGGATCACCAACCTATGAATCCTTGGAGATTTTCTCGAGCTAAGTTCTTTGGAAGAACAAGGTAGCAGTGCATTTAACGATTAAAAGAGTAAACAACGGGCAGTTAATTTTAGCTAGAATAGTGGGAGTGATATAAGGAAATGAATCTCGGATTCAATCCTTGGATATCGCGGAAAATTTATTTTCTATTTAAGATTTGTTGGAACGAATGGATTTACCTTCTATCCGATAATTTGTTTGTCGTATAGAAAGTGAATATACCATTTGTAGTACGAATCCAGGACTCGGACTTTTGTTTGATAAAGTCAAAACCACTTAGAATTGCTAAAATATGTATATAAAACACATCTTAAGAACTATTAAGAGCAATTGGTTTCTATATTTAGATAAACGCTTCTTCATATTCCATAGTTAGTGCATAGTCCCTAAAAGACAAGACCTGAAGACTGGCTCAGGGTGATTCCTTTCTCCCAGTCTGGTTATATTGTCTCAAAGGTTCAATGACTAAGTTTCCTTTCAATCGGGAAAGGATAATGGTTATAAAGAAGTAACATAGCTTATTCATGACGACCTTCGGGGTCTAATGAAAGATACAGGCTAGTAGGAGCTTCCGAGTAGTGACTTCTTGTCTGATAACTATTCAAACACTCCGGTAAGTTTATCCAAAATATTTTGAGGTTTCTCTGTTTTCAACAGAGATGAAGTATTCTATACTCTAAATGGGCCATCACATAGTCCTAGGGACTCGATGCTCAAACTGCCTCATAGTGAAATGCTTTCACTAAGTGAGAAACCGTTAAATTGCCTTATATATTTTTAGATGTGCTACAATACACGCGCTTAACTCAATAAAGATATTGAAGCGAAATAACGGTTTACATTGAAATGTAAGACCGAGAAGTCTACCTAGAATATGCTTTGGAATTTACGGATAAGGTGTGGATTCGGTTCACCCCACTTCCATAAATATAAGCATTTAGCACACGGTGCTTGAAGGTAAGACTGGGAATTTCATGCATACGTTCGGTCAATGACCATTCGTGCTATATCTTTTAAACTATTAAGTATAAAGGTTAGTGTTTGCGGTTTTATGCAAAGCAGTGATAAAATATAATAAATAAAACCGATGTCAACCCCAAGTGCGAAGGTTCGCAGCTATAGTGATGAAACCGGGTCGTATCCACAGGGGACTTGTACGAAGAATAGTGTTTCCGCCTTCGATTTCTTTTGTAAGGTTTATAAATACGATCTTGGATTAAAGAACAAAATAAAGGTTTCAAAAGTTTAAAAGAACAACTACTACTTATCAAATCTTTTTCTAACAACTATGATTAAAACAACTAGAACACACCTTTGATCCACCACCCCACTGAAATTAACAAGAAAATCGCATATTCATTCGTAAGTCTTGGATTATTATCTACTAAAGCGGCGTTTCCTCTCTCGATTCTACACCTTTAATTAGTACACCTCTCGGTTTGACTAAAGCTCTACGAAACAAAGATATGGATATAAAATCCTAATCTAACAATATCCTCCCTCAACTATCGTTTGTTAGAAGAGATATTATCACTCTTCTTCACGGTAATCTATGAATTTATCAACTATATATCGTATGTCTAAATTCAAATCAGCATGCAACACACGTATAGTTCATACACATTGCACAAAAACAATCAAAAACATGAAGGAAGAACAAGAAACTTACTAGAACGAATAAATGCAAAATCCTTGTTTAAATCCGGTGATGGTGGCTTCACATGGTGGTCTAGCCTCGTGCCTTTAGCCACTCATCTTCATAATAAAAACCATAATTGCTGAATCGAAATTGAAAGAAAAATAAAAACCTAATTATGAATCTAATTTATGCTAATGTATTCTTGTGAATATTTTTGGACGACCCTTCCTGCTCGAACGGATGCTGCTTATATAGGAGTTTGTGGCCGACATAGGGAAGGATCTAGAAAACGCGTCGATTTTTTTTGCCTCGGGGTTCGGTCAACCGAAAGATCACGTTCGGTCGACCGAGTGTCATGGCTCGGTCGACCGAACCTCACATTTTTACGCGTTCACACCTTGCTTCGTATAACGTGTTCCCTACTCCACTCCTTCGATCAGATCTTCTTTATCCTCTCTTCAATGCTCCGATTTTCCTTCTTTATTTCAAAATCCTTTGATTGAATAACATTGATCTCTTGATTAAATGAGATTAATCTTCTCCATAAATAATATCCCCTTGCATTTCTTCATTTTCTGCAAAATAATTGTTACACCAAGTCATCGAGTAATAATAATAGAAAAATGTGTAACGAAATAACATTTAAACTCAATATTTCCTCATAATTAAATTATAAACCCTCAATGAACATTATATGAATTTATTGGTTAAAACATGCTTTTCTCATTTATTCCCTCGAAAACAAGGTAAATTGTTTAGGGATTAAGCCCGAAAATATAGTAAAATATACCCTAAACAACTCCCCCACACTTAGCTTTTTGCTTGTCCCCGAGCAAAACAAACAACGACAAACTATCAAAAACCCACATAATTTGACACGAGATGTAGTCATGCTCACATCAAGCTAGTATCTAGCAAATCGAACTCACTCAGTGATTGTGTGTGTTGAACCCGCTAAACTTTCACCGATCCTCTCTTGATGTATTAAATCAAGCACTAATGATCATCCGGTTAAATAAGCGAAGTTAGATTACATCTACTGAGACTTACCCTACAAAAACTATTTATCAAGAACAAAGTAACCAACTCACATTTAAATTCCTTTACTTGGTGCCAAGAAAATACCCCTTCAGTCTGTTTAGATCAACTCGACTTAGAGTTCCAAAAGGCCTACATTTTCTTCCATCGTCGCGTCTCAAAAGTATAACACTCTCCCTACTTTAGAGGCGGCACACCCCGAGATCACTCAAACCTATCTGTCCAAGGTAAACCACACTCCCCAATTGGGGCGATATCAAGTGGACTCGAGGTGATAGTCGCAAACAACTTCGCAATTTAATTTTTTCAAATTTTTCTTCTTTTTCAAACTCTTTGGAAACTCCGGTCGTCAGGTATCATTTCTAACACATTCAAGACTTTTAAGGTTCTCAAGACACTAAGGTACTTAGATTCTAAGCGTGAGTATAGTCACGAGTTCTTAACTTTCATCGAGTGCTAAGTAAGTGGTTATCTCATGGCTAGAATTGGCTATCCCTTAACTAACCGGAGATTATTTTATATTTTTGGTTCCTCATCTAACAGGTTCGTGTACTGAGGTTCAAGTGAGTATATGATCTACCAAACCTATTCTTAGAACATGATATGACTATCGATACAATTAAAGGTGCCAAATTACAAAACTAGCATGTCATTGAAGTTACTCGGAACTCACAAATTTTCAAAAAAATTATCAAATTTTTCAAAGGAGCAAAACTAGATAGCATGTAAAACAAACCAGTAAAACAAACCAATAAACCCTCCCCCACACTTAAGTTACATGATGTCCTCGGCATGTGCAAAATAAGAAAAACTTAGTGGTTGTAATTCGAAAGTTGCAGTGCGGAAGTGGTCGCGAGTCGAGATCCATAAATGCTTGAAGAAATCGATAGATCGTGGACCATCCACCGTAAACTGATATCATCTCGAAAAGCTCACAATCGCTTATCGCAAATATCCACGCACACATGGGAAACAAGACGTACCTCGGGGATAGGGGCACAAAAGATGATAGACAAGGCAATATCATGGAACAAAGCAGAAGCAATGCAAAAATTGATAATAACCGAATCTATGTGAAATGTGGTGCAAAAACGTGATATCGAGAGATACTGGGGTACATGAGGAAATAAAAAGAAACAAACAGGGTCATGATGTGGGCAATCGTCCAAGTATGCAGATCCATAGTCGAAGCGCGCTAGGTGGAAAACATTAGCAACCAACAAGAGAAACAAAGCCAAAAATAAACTACAAACAAAAGAAAAAGATATCTAGGTTACCGCCCTAGTAGGGCTTAATTAAAGTCGGAGCTCGACTAACCAATAAAAACTCAACCGAGGGTCAGCCGGTGAAGCCTCATCCGGAATCACTCTCGACCTCCTCGGGTCAACAGCCGGAATCCACAGGAACAAAGTCTCGCCAACGTCTTGGCCATATCATCAAACTTCTGTATCCACTTCGTACCTATGATTCGTCTCTTCTTCTTTTTAGGTTTCTGTTTCACAAGCCGAGGTGCAACATCATCAAAGAACGCACAGAGATGTAAATCATCGGGTGCCGAAGGATCGGAGCTGGTTTGACTAGGGACGTCGTTCAGATAGAAAACCACCGGTCGTTCCTTTTGTTGACCAATATAGTGTTTTAACCGATGACCATTTACTCGAACAACCCGCCTCGCTTATCTTTCAAATCGATTGCTCCATCGGGAACACACGAAAGATTTCAAAAGGGCGGACCAACGGTTTGCGTAGCTTACCAGAAACAGATGTAACCTGGTATTATACTGAAAAACCCACTCGCCCGCTTTGAATTCCCTAATCTTGATTTTCTTGTCGTGAAGCGGTTTAGTCCTTTCTCATCGATTCTCGAGCTCGTAGGCTGGAGTCTGAATTCATCAAGCTCCTGCAACTGCAATAATCGCTTTTCTCTGCATAACTGGCTATCGAAATTCAAGAATTTAATAGCCCAGAACGCTCTGTGCTCAAGCTCGATTGGCAGGTGGCAGGCCTTGCCATAAACCATCTGAAACGGAGACGTGCCAATAGGAGTCTTGAAAGCTGTCCTGTAGGCCCAGAGCACATCATCCAGTTTCTGACTCCAATCCGTCCTATTAGAATTCACCGTCTTCTCAAGAATGCTCTTCAGGCTTCGGTTACTCACTTCAACTTGTCCACTCGTCTGAGGGTGATAGGGGGTAGCAGTTTTGTGTTTTACCCCATATCGTTCTAAAATCTTGTCTAGTGGGGTATTGCAAAAGTGAGTTCCCTCGTCACTGATGAGGGCTCGTGGACAGCCAAACCGCGTGAAAATATTTTTCTTCAGGAAGTTCTTGACCACCTTGTGGTCGTTCCGCGGTGTTGCTATCGCCTCCACCCACTTTGATACGTAGTCGACGCAGACCAGAATGTACTTGTTCCCATACGAGGATGGAAACGGTCCCATGAAATCAATACCCCATACATCGAAAACCTCGCATTCTTGGATGGGGTGGAGGGGCATGTCCATTCGCCGAGAAAGTTTACCGGTGCGTTGGCACCGGTCACACCCTTTACAAAGTTCTCTGTATCCTTAAAAATTGTTGGCCCAGTAGAAACCGGATGAAAAATCTTCGCAGCAGGTCTTCCCAACTCCATAATGACCTCCCACGGGTCCACCATGGCATTGCTCCATAATGTCCCTCTTTCGAACTCGAGGACACACCTACGAGCAATCCATCTCTGCAACGCTTGAAGATAATGGGATCGCCCCACACATAATAGTTCAAATCCAAAAGAATTTCTTCTTTTGGCGATATGTCGTCGTCGGGTCCGAGATATCGCGCGCTCAAGAAGTTTGCAAAAGGTGCAAACCAAGGAGAACCTTTTCCAACGACGGCAGGAGCAACCTCGCACACATCAATGGTCATGAGTTGCTCAGTTGGAAAATCGATTCCAATCTCATCCGACTCTACACGAGGATCGTCGGTCGGCCGAGACATGTGGTCGGCTACCACATTCTCGCTACCCTTCTTGTCCCGGATATGAACATCAAACTCTTGTAAAATCAAGATCCATCTCAACAAGCGAGGCTTGGCATCGGCCTTGTTCAACAGATATTTCAATGCGAGAATGGTCCGTCCGCACCGTGACCTCCGACCCAAGCAAGTAGCTTTAAATTTATCCATGGCAAAACTCGCCACCAACTCCTTCTCGGTTGTTGCATAATTTACTTGGCGCTGGTTTAAAGTGTGACTAAGCGTAGTAGATTGGTCGGAACCTTCCGCCCACTCTCTCGACCTAGCACCGCGCCGATTTGCATAATTAGAAGCATCACACATAAGCTCGAAGGAGCTTTCGATCGGAGTGCTATAAGAATTGGCGAGGTAACCAACTTGTCTTTTAGTTCTTTAAATGCTCTTTCACACTCGAGGGTGAAAATAAACTTCACATCTTCTCTTAAGAGAGATGACAAAGGCTTGGCTATTTTAGAAAATTCTTTGATGAATCGCCTATAGAAGCCGACATGACCCAAGAATCCTCTTACTTCTCTTGCATTTTTGGGGTATGTCATTTTTCAATAGCTTCTACCTTCGCTTTGTCGGCCTCAATACCTTCTTTGGACACCTTGTGTCCTGAACAATCCCTCTTCCACCATCGGTGGCACTTCTCCCAATTTAAGACTAAGTCTTTCTCTATGCACCGGGACAAAACTTTATCAAGATTGTGTAAACAAGTGGTCAAAGCTGTCCCGAACACAGAGAAGTCATCCATAAAAATCTCCATCACCTTCTCCACTAAACCATCAAAGATAGCCGACATACATCTTTGAAATGTAGCCGGTGCGTTGCTGTAAAGACCAAATGGCATTCTTCGTAAGCGAAGGTGCACGAGGACAGTGAAGGTAGTCTTTTCTTGATCGGTGGGGTCGATAGCTATCTCGAAAGTATCTGAATAGCCATCCAGAAAACAATAAAGCGCTTGCCACTAAGCCTCTCAAGGATTTGGTCAATGAATGGCAAGGGAAGTGGTCTTTTAGAGTTACCCCATTTAGTCTTCCTCGTAGTCGATGCAAACTCGTACCCAAAGTGACTTGCCGTAGGGAAATCTCTTCCCTTTTTCATTCTTCTCGATGGTGATCCCTCCTTTCTTTGGCACCACCTGAGTGGGGCTCACCCATTCACTATCGGCTATTGGGTAGATGATACCCATGTCAAGCAATTTGATGATTTCCTTCTTAACGACCTCCTGCATGTGAGGTTTAGCCTTCTCTCGAGGAGGTGTCGCACTTTCTTCGATCTCTCAATAGTCACGATCTTGTGCATACGGATATCGTGGCTTATCCCTTGATATCTCCCACTTGCCAACCAAAGGCGAGGATATTATCTTGCGACACTTTGATAAGCTTTTCTTCCTTCTTTGGTTCTAACTTAGATGAAATAATCAAAGGAGCTTATCACCGTCCCTCGAAAAATGTATTTCAAGTGTTGAGGCAAGGGTTTCAACACTAAATCGACGGTGGCTCCTCCACACTTGGTCTTAATTTATCGCCCTTAAGCTCCGGATCTCCAAGCTTATCATAAAGGCTCAAGCATCATGGCCTCCCCACAGCAGGGGTTTCATCCCTTTTGCAAATCTGGCCATGTCACCATGCCTCTTCCTCATTTTCTTTCTTACCATCTCACGGTAATCGAACTTTCCTTTTCCTCCTTCTCAATCTCTTCTAAAAATTCTTCCACTCCTCATCACCCAAGTTGCAGATTGTTTATTGAATTCTTCCTCATCCCAACAGCCCATGAACACTTGTTCATCATACTCATCAGTGAAATCATCCTCAATAGCTAAACAAGTGTCACTGGATGCGTGCTTCACTGCATTGCCCACATTGAACTTTACACTCTCATCCTCCAAATGTAGGGTTATCTCGCCTTGTAGGAATCTAGTAAGGCACGGGCGGTTGCAAGAAAAGGTCTTCCAAGGATCAAGGGGTTTTCTCATCATTGGTCATGTCCATGATTACCCAATCATTTGGGTATATGAAGTTCTCAACCTTGACCAACACATCTTCTACAGTTCTTGCATACTTCACACTTCTATCTCGCAAGTTGAAGAGAAATGGGTCTAAGAGTAATAGATTGATCCAATCCAAGAGATTGGAAGATTGAAGTAGACATCAGATTGACTGATGCTCCCGAATCGCATAAAACATTGTGGAAGTCCCTGTTCCCGATAGTACACGAAATCGTGAATTTACCAGGGTCAGGACACTTCACAGGAAGTTTAGTCTGGCCGATTGCGGAGCATTCTTCATTCAACACTATGTGCTCGAGCTCTTGAAGCTTCTTCTTCAAACTCACTGCATCCTTTATAAACTTTGTATACTTTGGCATCCCTACCAAAAGATCAACTAATGGAATGTTTGCCTCAGTATTCTTGAGCAAATCGATAACCTTCTTATACTCCTTATCGATCGTTAATGACTTGTTCTTGCTAGGTGGGTAAGGAGATCAACAAAGTCCTCCTCGGTGAAGGTCTTCTTTTCTTTGTCTTATGATTGAATGGTTTGTCTTCCTATCTTTCCACCTCACATGCTTCCAGAACTCAACTTAGAATCCGACTTCTTTTCAAAGCAGTATTCTCAACTCTCACATTTCTTTTAGAATTTCCTTTTCACTTGGCTCAACGGCCGTCCCAAAGATCATTCCGAGGAGAAAGAAGATCTTCCCCTCCTGCCTCTGCCGCTCGCGAGGAGGGGCTGTCGCTTCCTGGTTGGCTGACCGCCAACCGCTTTCCCACTCCTCAGATTTACGACATTCAACTCATCTTGACCATAGTTCCATGGTGCAGCCGGATCGGTGCAAGTATTACGGTCATTACGGACCACGTTAACCCCTCGGGGTTCTTCTCGATAAAACTCGGCGATTGACCTTGAGGTCGACTTGCTTCTTGCCCCAATCTGGCCCTATTTGCACCTCTAAATTCCTCATCATCTTGGTCAAAGTACTCAATGCATTTTCCAAGCGAGTGTTGGCGTGGCTTGCTCACTCAACTTTTGTTCTAAGATCGAAATGATTGATTACGATTTTGATTTTGATTGACCGGTGGATTATTGTTCCATGCCGGTCGAGAGTTGATTGAAAATTGCTCAGATTAGGCCTAGGGGCTCAAATCGATGGGGATTTGCTACCTAGAAGGGTCACTCCGGTAATTAAACCCTTGAGTGTTTCGATTCGACCCAAAGGTCGATAATTTTGAGAATCGAATGCATTCACCTCCTCCGAATGCAAAGCAATAGAGACATTGATGGAGCGTGTGCCCAATAGTATCGCAATTTTGGCAGACAACATTGTTTTGCATAGCTTTGACCTGAGGGATCGGGTCAAGCTGGCACTGATTACTGCGATGGCCTTGGCTATGGCAGTTGTCACATACAAGACTTTGAACATTCATTGCCGCCACTTGCTTGCACGTAGTGCGGCTAATCGAGCCTTTATAAGTGTGGTCTCATCTACCTCATACTTCCCCGGAGTCGAGCTCTTCTGACTGGATGCACCTTTATAGGTAGGGGCATAATTATACTTTGCAATATCTTCAAACAACGTCCATCCCTCTTGGTGTCTTTCTCTCAGAAATGCACCTCCAGCAGAACTATTCACCATTCCCTTGGTCAATTCAGTCAAACCACTATAGAAAGTGTTGACCAACCTTTGTTTATCCAGCCCATGGTGGGGGCACTTTCTCAAGAGAGACTTAAATCGTTTCCATGCATCACAAAACGATTCCCTCTCAGTTTGCACAAAAGTGAATATCTGATTCAGAAGATGAGCCGTCTTTGCAGGTGGAAAGTACTGGCTCAGAAATTCTTTCTCCAACTCCTCCCACGAAGTAATGGAGTCGACTGGTAAAGATTTATACCATTCTTTTCGCTTCTCCTTCGGTGAGAAGGGAAAAGTTTCATCCTCGGGCGTCCTCAGTGACCCCTTTGATTAAAGTAGTCCCACACGATTCTAGAAATGAGTGAATGTGATCGTGTGGGTCCTCAGTGGAGAAGCCATGGAATGTGGAACCTCTCACTAAGTTGATTAAAGAAGTTTTGAGTTCGAAATTATCAGCCGTGATTTCAGGAATCACGACTGCAGGATTTACTTTCACAGTAGACGGCATGGCATAGTCTGCCAATGTCCTTTGATCTGCCATTTCCTCAACTTGGGTTTCTTCCTCAACGTATTCTTCAGGATCGTTTGCCTCGTCCGTCGATCCGGCGAGTCGAGCCAAACGTCTATTCGGTCGAACGATGGTTCGCTCTAGCTCCGGGTTATATAAAAGTGGTCCCCCGTGAGTTCGAGTTTGCATAAACCACGTTCGAACCAAATGTCAAAAAAAATTTTTATTTTTTATTTATTCTTTAATTTTTTTATTTTTTTAGTATAATCCTTAAATTAGACTCAACAACTAAAAACTAAACTAAAACAGACTCGAAACAGGTTCGAAAAACGCAAATAAAACAGAACAGAATACTGTAAGACTATCACAGAACAGAAACAAAGAAAAGAAAAAAAAAATTAAAATAACTCTCGGTCGACCGAGAGGTCGGGTTCGGTCGACCGAACTGAAATTTTATTTTATTTTATTATTTATTTTATTTTATTTTTTAAAGATAAGTACGCACCGGAATTAACGACCGTCCAGAAATTACAGAGACTGAAAACGAAAACTTTCCGTGCCAAGTCCCCGGCAACGGCGCCAAAAACTTGTTTGCGGTTTTATGCAAAGCAGTGATAAAATATAATAAATAAAACCGATGTCAACCCCAAGTGCGAAGGTTCGCAGCTATAGTGATGAAACCGGGTCGTATCCACAGGGACTTGTACGAAGAATAGTGTTTCCGCCTTCGATTTCTTTTGTAAGGTTTATAAATACGATCTTGGATTAAAGAACAAAATAAAGGTTTCAAAAGCGAAAAGAACAACTACTACTTATCAAATCTTTTTCTAACAACTATGATTAAAATAACTAGAACACACCTTTGATCCACCACCCCACTGAAATTAACAAGAAAATCGCATATTCATTCGTAAGTCTTGGATTATTATCTACTAAAGCGGCGTTTCCTCTCTCGATTCTACACCTTTAATTAGTACACCTCTCGGTTTGACTAAAGCTCTACGAAACAAAGATATGGATATAAAATCATAATCTAACAATATCCTCCCTCAACTATCGTTTGTTAGAAGAGATATTATCACTCTTCTTCACGGTAATCTATGAATTTATCAACTATATATCGTATGTCTAAATTCAAATCAACATGCAACACACGTATAGTTCATACACATTGCACAAAAACAATCAAAAACATGAAGGAAGAACAAGAAACTTACTAGAACGAATAAATGCAAAATCCTTGTTTAAATCCGGTGATGGTGGCTTCACATGGTGGTCCTAGCCTCAGGCCTTTAGCCACTCATCTTCATAATAAAAACCATAATTGCTGAATCGAAATTGAAAGAAAAATAAAAACCTAATTATGAATCTAATTTATGCTAATGTATTCTTGTGAATATTTTTGGACGACCCTTCCTGCTCGAACGGATGCTGCTTATATAGGAGTTTGTGGCCGACATAGGGAAGGATCTAGAAAACGCGTCGATTTTTTTGCCTCGGGGTTCGGTCAACCGAAAGATCACGTTCGGTCGACCGAGTGTCATGGCTCGGTCGACCGAACCTCACATTTTTACGCGTTCACACCTTGCTTCGTATAACGTGTTCCCTACTCCACTCCTTCGATCAGATCTTCTTTATCCTCTCTTCAATGCTCCGATTTTCCTTCTTTATTTCAAAATCCTTTGATTGAATAACATTGATCTCTTGATTAAATGAGATTAATCTTCTCCATAAATAATATCCCCTTGCATTTCTTCATTTTTCGCAAAATAATTGTTACACCAAGTCATCGAGTAATAATAATAGAAAAATGTGTAACGAAATAACATTTAAACTCAATATTTCCCATAATTAAATTATAAACCCTCAATGAACATTATATGAATTTATTGGTTAAAACATGCTTTTCTCATTTATTCCTAAAACAAGGTAAATTGTTTAGGGATTAAGCCGAAAATATAGTAAAATATACCCTAAACAGATTAGATATAGGATTCTTGAAATCGGGAAGGACAGTTATCTTTGTTGCATCATTTTCGATAGAATCCATGATCGAAAAAACCTTGAACCTTGAAGCACGTTTACTCAAGGTAGTTACTAATCGATTAAAATCGACCACATCCAACATCGGTTGTTGGTGATAACACTAAATACTACTAAACTAGATCAGAATTTCGATCCACCCAGAATGTAGTGGGAGTATGGTTTATCCATCACCCGTTACGAGTTCTGCAGACTTTGTAGTCTGCGGATCGATCGATGACCTATGGCTCTTTTGTGAGCAATATTGGATTCTGATAATAGAGGTTGGTTTAATAGCCATAACCACTGTGAATGGAGTTCGGTACTCAGGATTACATTCATGCTCTTGTAGAACCACCCGAGTGTCTCAGGCCGAGTGGGAGTAATTGGATCTACACGGAAAAGAGTAGAATGAATAGGAAAGTTTATCTTTCAGAGCAAAGCTTGAGTGGTCTAGGGTAATTCCCTAAGAAGTAGAGAGTTAATCGGACCTTGAACTCTCTTACCGCTTAGTATTGCATGATTTCGTTCAAAAGCGAGAAAATAGGGGTGATTCCTCGAAACTTTCTTGCCAAACAAACGGAGTCTGGATTCATTCGAACAAAAGGGTATTGCCTTATGAACTTATGACAGATGATATTTGTCAAGGCTTATGTCCTTTGTGGATAAAAAGCAAACCTCTCGGTCATTGGAAGTCATATATTTCTACAATATGTGGATTTGACCAGAATATTGATAAGTCTTTTGTAGACTGGATATCAATTTTAGTACAGTAGTGAATATATACATACATATATTAGTGTTTGGGAAGGATAACACTGCACCAGTTGGAATCAACATGGGTGTGTTATCTGAAGTCAGAATCTGACAATACCACAATTCTCTGCAACAGAGATTTGGACAACATTCTTAAGAATTTGACTCGGTCGAATTCATTAGAATCAGTCACTGGTTTCCCATCCATCTTATTGGTTAAGATCATGCATCTGTGTATGCGACATTCAACGAGGAAGTTCTACCCTATGCCTCAGGAATGACTCTCTAAATCTTCGGATAAAAGAGAAATGGGATAGATTCTCTTTCTAGTAAGAGATGGTCAGGTTATTGAACGTCAACTTTGATCGAATCTTAGATTCGGCGGTTAACAAAGCAAGTTTAGTATGTCCTTTAGTATCTTGAGAGAACGAGGAACAATATGCGGACATATTCATGTGTGAACTTGGATATGTGTGATACAATCGATTTTGACTTTAAGTCGATTGAGGATGATCTTTAAGTCGATCTCGGCCTGTTTACTTAGTACCACATGATTAGATGGACCGGTAACGCGTTTCGATTCTACGGATCGTCTCAAGCCGACAACTTTGACTAATCATTAAGACCCATGACATTTAGATGTAGATACTCCCGAGTCACTGACCTATCCTACGATGGCATACTCGGAGTGTACTTTGGAATCTGAAATGGTTATGATATGCTTAGTGGGTACTAGCATACGGGATGAGTCTCCATTGCTTTAGAGCAAGTGGGAGATGTAGTTTGTTGTATTTTAAATAATAGGGTGTGCTCTAAAACAATTAATCACATGCTTTCGTGCAAGTGGGAGATTGTTAGGTGTGATGCCCGAAAGACAATTTTGTAATTGTTTTATTTAATAAATGAAATGATATTATTATTCATATTTATTATTCTCATAATCACCGATGTGACAATAGTATTTACACTACAGAAAACCCTAAAGTATATCGTTTATGTAATCACTTAACTCAGTGTATGGTATATACACGGGAGGATTGAGTTAGTGAAGATGTACTTAAAATACAATTAGCCCGTAGTGAAGTTAATCGAGAGTATCGGGTCTCTCCTTTAACGTGCTATTAATGTGCCCATAACACAATAGGTGTGATTGTCTTATCCGGACTTTCGGTTAAGAGAACCTAATGGGGCATTTATATATGATAGATATATCATATAGGGCTGGACCGATTTGATTAGAGTTCACGATATAATTCCGTAATCGAGAAGTCTTATCGAATCAATGGATGATCATATTCTCGAGGTGATCACGGTCAACCGCTTGAATCGGTATGAAGTTTGACTTGACGGTTAAGGATTACACGAGTCGTGTGGTCCGAATTACCCCATCTTGGCATTGTCTTTGGATTGAGTGAGTAGTCTATGTTATCACAGATACGGAATCCATTCCTTCCATTTATGGAAGTAGATAGACAGATTCCACTTATTTGTTAATCCTAGAAACCGATCGATCCATGGAGTTCATATTACACTCGATTAGCTACCAAAGGTGAATTGTATGAATTAATTGATCACTAGGGGTTAATGGTAAATAAGGATAAGAGGTTCTAAAAGGGTTAACGGTAACTTCCCGATTTAGAATGAAGCAATCTATGGAGGATTAATCCATATGTAATGATTATATCAATGGACGCTTATTATTATTCTCGTGAGGAGATAAATATAATCTCATAATCGGAGGAGTGCGATCACGGGATTATGGTGGCATATTCTCGTGATTGATTTATCGAATATAATTATTCATTCGTAAGATAATTATTTATTTGATTTATCGGAGCCGCTGATTATTAGTCCATGGTCCCCGACGTGCCTCCTAATATAGCATAGCTATTCTCGGACGTCGAATCCTAATAATATTAATTTAGTTCTTGTTGGACTTTATTAAAACGATATGTGAATTAATTGTTTAGTTGGACTAAATAATTAAATACACGAAAAAAGACATTTTTAAGTGACTTACTGAATTGGTGTGTTGACCAATTTTGACCCAAATTGGTCAAATATCGTGGACTTTGAATTTGAAGGAAAAGGTGCGCATGTTATATTATTTAATTATTAAGGAATTTGTTTTCTTGGATAATTATTTAATGTGTGATTTATCTTTTATTTGTTAAATGATAAATCATGGAATATTGGATAATATATTTATTTATCCTAATTTGTTTGGGATAAATATTATATTTATCTTTTATTTGGAAAAGGATTAATGTAATAATTATCTCTTAATTATTTAATCCTTGGAGGTTAAGTTTTACTCTCCTATATAAAGAGAGTTCTCCTAAGCCTTTTAACACACATAAATTTCGACTTCTCTTAGAGAAGGAGCAAATTTTCGCCAAGGGAATTTGGGGAAAATCTTGGAGTTTTTTCCGGTAGCATATCGGAAGGATTCGAGACGAGGATTTCCTTCCACGGGAGTTGCTTGGATCACACGTACGGAAGATCGTGGTGCTCTTCACATCTTCTTTTCTATTGCGGTTCTACAACTTGGATTTTGAGATCCAAGAGGTATGTTCTACAACCCCTTGTAGAATAGATCTAGTTGTTTTATTACGTGTATTATATAGATCTAGATCCATAAATCGCTTCCGTTGCGGATGGTATTACTAACAGCTTTCGCCTGGGAGGTAACTGATATGAGAGGTGTAAATCCCGAGGTCGCCCTACACTATCTAAGCATCGACCCCAACTTCAGGCCGATCCAACAAAGAGCGCGCCAATTCTCTACAGAAAAGGAAGTCGCGATAAAAATTGAGGTCGAAAAGCTTTTAGCAACGGGCATAATCAAGGAGCTTCAATATCCTACCTGGTTGGCAAACGTGGTAATGGTGAAAAAACATAATGGCAAGTGGCGGATGTGCGTCGAATTCACTGATCTAAACAAAACTTGCCCCAAAGATCCTTACGTGCTGCCCCGAATTGACAAAATGGTCGATGGGATCGCAGGTTTTGAAACGCTAAGTTTTCTGGACGCTTATTTGGGCTATAACCAAGTCAAGATGGCAGACGAGGATAAAGAACTGACGGCCTTCATGGCCGGCGGTGAACTATATTACTACGAAATGATGCCGTTTGGTCTGAAGAATGCAGGTTCGACGTATCAAAGGATGGTGAATAGAGTTTTTGGCACGCAAATAGGCAGGAACATGGAGGCCTATATTGATGACATGGTCGTGAAATCAAGTCGCCAGGATCACCTGGTGGACCTTCGCGAAACCTTCACAAATATAAAGAATCACTCAATGAAGCTAAACCCCGCGAAATGTACTTTCGGGGTCCAGGCAGGGAGATTTTTGGGCTTCATGGTGAGTCAAAGAGGAATCGAGGCAAACCCAGAAAAAATCGAGGCGTTGACAAATATGAGCGAGCCAACTAGCATCAAGGAGGTACAAAGGTTGAATGGCAGAGTGATAGCCCTGGGAAGGTTTATTTCAAAATCTGCCGAGAAAAGTCTACCCTTCTTCAAAATCCTGAAAGGAAACAAAACCTTCGCTTGGACAGAGGAATGTTCGCAGGCTTTCAAAGAGCTTAAGGCCTACCTCTCAAGTCTGCAACTGTTAACTAGTCCAATGGTCAGAGATGTTTTGCTACTATATTTGGCTGCGTCGGATAGGGCCGTCGCCGCAGCACTTATCAAGGAGGAGGGTACCTTACAAAAGCCTGTTTATTATGTTTCTAAGGCTTTAAGCCCCGTAGAAAGTCGCTATTTTAATATCGAAAAGTTAGCCTACTGCGTTGTTATAGCCGCCCGAAAATTAAGGGCTTACTTTTCATCGCATTCAATTATTGTACTGTCAGACGCGCCGCTGCGGCAGGTCCTCCATAAGCCTGACTTGTCAGGTCGTTTGCTATGTTGGGCCATCGAGCTCACCAAATTCAACATCCGATACGAACCTCGAAAGGCTATCAAAGCTCAGGCATAGCCCGATTTTATCACAGAAACGAGCTTCAACGAAGATATCCAGGAACAGACCGACACGAAGCATAGCCCCGACAAAAGTACCGCAGCGGACGAGCCACAGCGACCAAGTCACTGTTGGCACCTCTATGTCGATGGCGCCGCCAACCTTAAAGGTTGAGGTGCGGGGATCATCTTGCTAGAGCCCGGAACCTCAGAAGAAATTGAGAAGGCCCAAAGATTTAACTTCACCGCATCGAACAACCAAGCAGAATATGAGGCGGTCATTACAGGACTTGAACTCGCCAGGGCCATGAAAGTCGAAAATGTACAGGTTTTCTGCAACTCACAGTTGGTGGTCAATCAAGTAACCGGGTCGTTTGGCATTCATTGCGAAATCTTACAAAAATATATCAACCTCGTTAAGAAACTCGAGAGCAGCTTCAAATACTACAAATATACCAACATCCCGCGAGAGGACAATCACAGAGCAGATTACTTGTCCAATCTAACTAACGAGGACGAAATAAGCAACCCCTCAATTATGGTGGAATATCTGTCAGAGCCCGCTATCAATAGGGCCAAAATAATGGACTTACGGCCCACCAACCCTTGTTGGATTGATGTCATGAGGGCCTATATCGACTCCGGAAAGCTCCTTGATAATCCTAACGAGGCTAAAGCCCTAATCAGAAGAGCCGCCAGATACACTATCTTAAACGACGTTTTATACCGACGATCGTTCTCTAAACCATTACTAAGGTGCGTACGACCTGAAGAAGTCGATGGAATCCTCATAGAGCTGTATAAAGGGATATGCGGCGGCCTCTCAGCTAGCCACACCCTTGCTCAGAAGGTCTTATTGGCCGGATATTACTGGCCGAAACTCGCGGAGGACGCCAAGGCACACGCTAGGGCATGCGACGTGTGTAAAAAATTCGCAGATATTCCCAGGCTGCCATCAGTCGAACAAAGCATCATCGTCGCCGCTTGGCCGTTCGACATGTGGGCCATCGACATCATTGGGCCATTGAAAAAGGGCCGCTCCGGATGCGAGTATGTGGTGGTCGCCGTCGACTATTTCACCAAATGGATCGAGGCCAAAGCCTTGGTAAAAATCAACACCAGAGATCTAATCTATTTTTTACTCGATCAAGTATGGACTATATTCGGCGTTCCCAGAGTAATAGTATCAGACCACGGACCTCAATTCAGAGAGGAGTTCGACACCTTCTGCGGAAAGAATAACGTCAAGCACTGGCAATTGCCAGTATGCTATCCGCAAGGAAATGGTCAGGCTGAGAACGCAAACAAACAAGTATTGTGCGTGCTGAAAAAGAGTTTGGCCGAAAAGGCGGGTAAATGGCCTGACCACTTCCCCGTGGCCTTATGTGCGCTCAGAACGTCGCGAAAAACAACTACAGGGGAAACTCCTTTTTCTTTGACCTACGGATCAGAGGCTATGGCCCCGATAGAGATGGCCCTACCAAGTTTAAGGGTCGCCCATTTCAGTGAGACCGACAACCCGCTCACTAGGGAGCTCGATCTCGATTTAGCAGAGGAGCGGCGGATCGAGGCATATGGTCGTTTGCTCAATTGCAAACAGGCTGCCAAACGTCACCACGACAAACACATTCGTGATCATCACTTCGCCATTGGAGATTATGTCTTGCGAAAGAGACAAGCCACTAGCCACGAGGCCAAGAAAGGGAAACTACCGGAAATCTGGGAGGGCCCAGTGAGGATCGCTCGGATAGTCAAGTAGGGGACGTATGTGCTAAGTGATAACCAAGGTCGCGAGTATAACCGACCTTGGCACGCAGATAATTTGAAAAAATATTATATGTAAAATATACGTCTGCTACGTGCGAGCAGAGCATGCGGAGAATTAAACCAAAATAAAGGAGCATCTTCATTCATGGAAAGGGAGTACAATTATCTCTAGCAAACCTGTGGCCTACAACGCCCTTCGATTTAACCAAAACTTAGGGGGCCGCCCAAAAAAAAAAAAACCACCAAAAAAAAACCACATGCAGTGCCTTCGTACAATCAGGCGAACCCCCAAGATCCAATGAGTGCCTCGGCACCCTTGCTAAACTACATAACCTACCTATCAATGAAGCAAATGGGATACGACGATCTCGATCCATTGAAACTGCAAAGTCAACTGCCTCGCGGTGAATCAAGATCCCCCAATCAATGTCAACCTGGGGGTCGCGAATAGCGTGCAAAAGAAGTGACTCAGCCTCATTAACAGCCTCGGGATCCATGGTCGGAAGGGTGCGTGAGTTAATAAACCTTTTCCACTCACGATTACTGTGAGACAAGTCGGATGAAGGTCCCAGTGCATGTGGCCGTTCGGAATCTGGAAAAAGCTCACGGATGGCCCGACGTAAACGGGCTTGCTTACTCGATTCACCGCCAAGATTCCAAGCGACCTCATAGTGGGATGAAGGATCGATAGCAGGTATACCGAGGGCACCATTGATAGCCTCTGGCGTAAAGGTCACCGCAACACCGCGAAGAGTAACACAGCTAACTACCCATTCGGAGGCAACTTCAGATAAAATGGAGTAAAACTCCCTCACCATTGTAAAATTGGAAATCGAGGGTGGCGAGACAAAATCGGCCCCTTCGGAGAGCCATCACCCGTAACATGGAGCCATCACCCTCAACCTTGCTCTCATTTAAACCCCTCTCCCTTGCAAACTTAACCACATCAAAATAGCACCAGAAGTGATCTTTGGCAACAGGAGAGGCAGTAAGGAAGAAAGGGGATACATCACGCATCGGACGGGCTTTAAACACTCGCACTCTACCCTCTCCGGAGGGAAAAGACATGGCTCTCACAACAAAGATTTATGCAAAAGAAGTGAAAATGAAGTTAGCCTGACCTCCTCCTTTTATAGCAAAGGTTAGCCAAAGGAACGACCACGATCAACAAGATCCTACGGTCAGCCTTCACGCGGTTTGTCTGAAATTTGAAATTCAAAGGGCGCTTTTAATGTCTGTCAGTTATTAGCACGAGATTTTCGGCCACCTTGACCACGCCTGCACTGCCAGTGAGCTGTCAAATCCCTGGATTCCCGGCAACACGGCAGTCGAGAAAGGTTAATTCAGTCCAATCGGTTCATTCCTCAAGTTTTAGACGAACACCTATCCCGCCTAAAACTTAGGGGGCCGCAGCCAGAAAAATTCAAAACGTCAACAAACAAAACAAAGTACAGCTCGCTTCCAGCAAGGGGGCCGCATTAAGATTTAGAGTAAGATTTAGCAAGCGTCGCAGGAATATTATTTACAACAAGTCCGCAGCGACCAGAAGTTGTATAACGTAACGACGATAGCTTGTTTTGCTCAAAATCCCTTCGAGCCTTGCACAAAACAAGGGGGGATGGGGAAATTTTAAACGCTCCGCAGACGACGCAGTTACGCTAACATAAACTAGGTCGCTGTTACCTTTGTTCCAAACAAAAAGGGCCAAACTGGGATTTTCGATCGAGTTTCGTCAAGCTACTACGCTGCAATAAATTATTTTTGCGAGCTAACTAAACCTCGCCAAAAACAGAGGGGGATGAGGATACATGAAATAAGTCGAAGAAGCAAATACAATACATAAACCAAGCAGGCCAAAGACGGCGGCCTGCACCAAATTCAACAAGCGAACGCGCCACAATATCATCACGGAAAGTAAACGCTAAATTATTACAATCATCAAATGGAGGACGCCAAATAGTTCAAAAAAGAGGCAGAAGCAAAGTTATTACAAAATCTCAGGAATGCAAATGTTTCAAAACAAAAACAACAATCATTTAAACAGAGCCGGGAGGAGTGTCAATATACTCATCGCCGGGTTGATCATTTGCGGCGGGAGGATTTCTCAAGATGGAAAAGTTGACAGGATTCACTGGAGGAGGATCCCATATCGGGTCGGCACGCTGTATCTGATTAGTCTGGATGGCAAAGATGTGGTCCGCCGCATAAGGAATATCGGGGTGAAGGGCAAATAGCTCGGGAGTTCGCTGAGACAAGTCAACCCACGGAAGCATTTCCTCAAAGGTAATGCTCTCCCTCCCATGGTAGGCCCAAAGGCAGCGGGCGAGAAGGTTGAAGCCTTGATCGAAGCTCGCCTCTTGATAAGCAAAAAACTCGTCAGAAAGCTTGTAGGCATCCACAGCTACTGGACACGCTTCCTCGGTGGCCTTATTCACATCGGCAAGCTGTTCCTTCAGACTCGCGATCTCCTCACGTGCGGCCAATAACCACTGAGCAGATGCACGAGCTTCTTCCTTCAGAGCCAACACTTTCTTCTGCAACTCTACGTCCAGTTTACCGCTCTCCGTCATAGCTTTCCTCATCCGATCAACCTCGGTCAGGGCCTCCGAGCCCTTTTTCTCAGCAACGATCCTGGCTTTCTCCGAGGCCCCAAGGGCCGCCGTTACCTTCTTCAGCTCTGGCTTACGCTTCTCAACGGCCTCAATTGCCTTGTTTATGCGAGTCCCGAGCTGAAAAAGAGACATAGTTATAAGCCCGACAGAAACACTGAAAGAAATAAAAAAAATACAAGACAAGTAAAAACTCACCATTGAGGCGGCGATTCCAAATTGACTTGACAGATCTTTGAGCTCGGATACTTCATCGCCAATAGGAGCTTCATCTTGAACCACGACGTGAGCGGTGATGCCCCTCCCGATCTCCATCTGAACCCCGGGCGGTGAGTCCCATGCAAGGCGACTCAAAGGAATAACATCGGCAATAGCCTCCCTTATCTGGCTCGCCTTTGTCATGTCAAGGCCTTGGGTGAAAGTGGCATCCATCCACACAACCTCTTTCCCCTTGTAACCACGGGGCAATGTCCCGGTCGGCAGCGGCTTCATTCCCTCGGGGACCTCTTCAATAACCTCTGCCCGCTGCGAGCTTTTATCAGTAGCTCGCTTATCCGTGCGATCAGATCCTTTGCCAGCACCGCCGGTAGTCTTGGTTTTCTCGGTCCTAGATCGCTTTTGGCCTTGGGTCTCTTTTGCGGGTTCGTCAGCTTGCGATCTTTTTTGGGGAACAGCCTGGCTTGAGCCCGCGCCAGTGGACGCCGCCACGGTCTTAGTCGGATCATATGTCTCATCAATAGACAGTCGTCCACGGTGCGGGAACTTTCCCGAGCTTGCTTCAAGGTCGCTCGACGAGCTTTAGCTTGCTCATCAGCAAGCCTTGTCCTTTGAGCTCGGCGTTCAGTAGCGTCCATACCTGCAAAAAGGGTTCGTTAAAAACGGATCCAAAAGAAAGAGAAACCACAACTTACGAAATAAGCAAATAAAAAGCAAAGAAAGTTACAAGATGGTCTTCTGCTTGGGTCGCCCCCACATACAGGACACTCAGACGGAAAACATTTGCCTAAGTGACAATCTCCTATCCAATCATGATCGCTCTCCTCGGGGACCATGGCAACTAACGGCTCCGCTTTACCCGGGCCCGCGATCCCAGCCAGGCGCGGTAATGGAAGGGCCGAGTCTAGGAGATCGACCCAAGCCATATTTCTCAAGGAGGCCTCGATCCCGTCGGATTGAATAAGCATCATGAGTTCTTTGACAAAGCGCCGCTCTGAAACTGGAGGCTCATCAATTGAAAGGGTGGACTTTATCATGCGCTTTGCGGCCTTAGGAAACGGCCAGCCAACCTTGGACTCCACCTTAAAGACCCGCTCCTGCCATCTATGAATCTTATTTGGTAGCAAAAACAACAAGCGAGGCGTCTTAGTCCTTAAGGATATTTGCCTCGGAAGACTCGTGCCACAGAACAAATGAAATTGTCGCAGCAAGGTGAGCGTGGGTTCTATCTTTATCGTCCGACACATCACGATAAAGGCCATAATCTGAATGACGGCCCCAACAGCAAAATCAGAAGGCAGAGCTCCCATCAGCTCGCAAACCCTAACAAAAAACGGATCGAATGGAGGCCTGAGTCCCGCATAAAAATGGTCGAAGTGTAGAATTAGGGTATCATCCGGGCGGCGAGCACAAACGTAATCCTCGTGGTCTCCAGGATTTAACTTATCATCCTGATTTGAATAGTCAGGCAGAGAAAACCTGTAAATGCTTGTGTCAATTTTAAATCGGCGGCGGATAAATTTGTTAAGATCGTCGCTATCACGAAGCTTCGCCCACTTTTTCTCCAACGCCTTCTCATACTCAGCCAGGATAGCGAACTCTCTTAGCGCCTCTGGATTGTTGGGTGCTGGTTTTTTTGCTTTGGCAGCGGCCTCCCCGACAGTTGTTTTGGGATCCCTTTTCCTCTTTGGTTTCTTAGGAAGCTCCTAAACAATCTTGCGAGGTAGGGGCATTCTCATCCTCGCTAGACCTCATCAGCTCGTGAAGAGCGGTGTCCTCAAGATAAGCCTCATCATGATCGGCGGCACAAGTAGGGCTGGGATCGGTAGCCTGTTCTTCAACCTCGGACATCCCTCTTTCACCAGCCTCGCTAGTGCCTACCCCTTGGGCTCGAGCCATTTCTTTGCGACTCTTCTTACGTCACGGGATAGGGTCGGGAAACATAGAATCTAAACCAAAGGGATCGTCGCCTACTCGAGCTACGGCCGCCTCCCCGGTTATCTCTTCAAGCAGATCGTTTCCGGCGGATACCTCGGGACTGGAGGGGTCGTCATCCCCCACATCCTGAGCATAATCGTAGGCCTCCTGATCTTCGTCGGAGTTGCCCCCCAAAGAACGTTCTCCGTCGGACATCCTGCAAAAACAAGAGGAAAAGGTGGAGCTTTCAGACCTGGGATAATAAGAATTAAGCCAGGAAGGTAATCGCACCCATCTCGACGCCCTCCCCTCCATTTTTACAGGAGAAATGGAAAGCATGTTGCCAGAAAGGGAAATACAAATTGAAAAGCAAACAATAGGGGTTTAAGGCTAAATCGCCAAACCCAACCTCCTCTCCCTTTTCCAGAAAAACCACCCCCACAATAAGAACACAAACCCAAAAAAAAAAACCTTAAAATTTTCCTT
Source organism: Gentiana macrophylla (assembly GCA_026214975.1). Lineage (NCBI taxonomy): Eukaryota > Viridiplantae > Streptophyta > Magnoliopsida > Gentianales > Gentianaceae > Gentiana > Gentiana macrophylla. The sequence continues at coordinate 36,690,966 of CM047807.1, read as the reverse complement.
GAAAAACATCTTACATATAAACACATTGCCAAACAGCGGATCAAATTCCACAAAAAAACTCGAAATTCAGAAAGAAAAAGGAAAAACGGACAAGGGGGGAGGAATTTACCTCTTTCTAGGAGGGAAGTGAAATAAGCAGCCGTGAAAACACGCCGGAACCTTCAAACTCTTGCCGGAAACCTCGAATTCGCTTCAACCACCACTCAATCTTCTACAAACCTTCACCGGATAACCTTAGCCAAATCTCAGAAGGAGGAGAGAAAACTAGGGGAAAAGGTAGGATGAAAATATGGAAGTAAAAAGGGAGGAGGTGTGGGGGGGGGGAGCCAGCCTTATATAGGCATCGGAATTTTGATCGTGTGGCTGGGAGTTGATCCATCCAACGGTTGAGGATTGCGCGGTCGATTTGAATTCCAAAATTCAAAAACCGCCATCATTATGGGAGTTAAATCAATGCCCACGTAATTGCGGTTATCGAGGGAGCCAACGTCAGGCACGATCTGACTACTGAACTGCCCCAATAATCCCTTGACGAGCAGATAGCCTCGCAGACGACAAGGTCGCAAATACAGGCCCAAAGTTGCTTCAAAGGCCGCTTGCTTTAAAAGCACGGTCCTTAGTGAACAAGTCGCATCAGACGACAAGGTTGCAAAAACAGGCCCAGAGTTGTTTCGAAGGCCGCTTGCTTTAAAAGCACGGTCCTTAGTGAACAAGTCGCAATAGACGACAAGGTCGCAAATACAGGAACAGAGTTGCTTCGAAGGCCGCTTGCTTTGAAAGCACGGTCCTTAGTGAACAAGTCGCATCAGACGAAAAGGTCGCAAATACAGGCCCAGAGTTGCTTCGAAGGCAGCTTGCTTTGAAAGCATGGTCATTAGGTAACAAGTCGCATCAGACGACAAGGTCACAAATACAGGCCAGAGTTGCTTCGAAGGCCGCTTGCTTTGAAAGCAAGGTCCTTAGTGAACAAGTCACATCAGGCGACGAGGTCGCAAACACATTGTCCCTGAGCTCTCTACTCCACGCTCGACATTTTCACAAAAAATGACCAAGACATGGAGTAGGGGTCCATTGATGATACAAATAATATCGCCACCAGTTAGTCCCAGAAATAGCCTCTAACCGCCCATCGCCGAGGAAGGTCCGCGACTGAATCATCGGCGACGCCATATGATACCAAGTCAAGGTCGTTGAGATCGACCTCGCATAGAGCGTCACTAGAACTAGGGGGCCGGTTCGCGACCTTGGGCAAAAGGCCCTCAAAGGGCCGCACAAGACTTGAGAAGAAACTTGGAGCAAAGGCAAGACAAACAGTGTTGGCGGCCCTTGGGACCCCAAAGGATCGCCGCCCAGATATTATATCCACTTGCAGATTAGATACTTAATGTTTACTTAGCTATTAAGTAAAATTAGTGACTAAGCTGCTTCACACCGCCAGTCTCTTACTTAGCTCTTAAGTTTACTCTTCCTATAAAAGGAAGTATTGTGTAACCTAAATGATATATACATTCTGATCAAAGAATAGGCAAACGTTCTGAAAAAACACTGCCTCTCTATCCCTCCTCCCATTGCCGCCGCACATCCCCGGCTGGTACACACGATCACCCCCCAAAGCAAGCCAGATATCCACCACACAAACACCTCTAGAACAACCGTGATGATTTATGCATCATCATTTAACTTGTGAGAATTTGTTTTGTTCATTTATACCTGTCATTTTATATTACCAATACATCATTTATTATTTTTTCCACTTATACCCTCACATTAATTATTAGATTTAAACAAGTCTTACAATTCAAATAATAAAAGATACATTTTCAATGCACAAAAAATGGCAAATGTCATTTTAGAACTCAAATAATACTACTATCAATGTATATTTACATTTACAACCAATGTAGTGTTGAAATAGTGTCCTAAACCCAATCGGGTTGGACCGGATCCGACCGGGTCGGATCATTTCTACTATTTCTTTGCGTTTATACATATATTAAATGGCTTTTCTGTTGTCATATATTTGTTCTTTAAAAGAACCAATTGTGAATTGTTATATGATAACGTCCTTAGTATTAAATTGTAATAGAGAAACCATGATAGGCGATTATGGTTGATGAGATCTCTAATCACTTTAATGAGTTTGATACTTAAATGTCTCTAGGCTGATGTGCTATTAAACAGGGCATTGATAGTACAAACAGACTAGCACGTATTAGATGTCTTCTATCTTTAAGGGCAGGGATAGATCTCGTCTATCGAAGTGCAGAGACACTTGGACTGTATGTGGACGTGTATTAGTGAATGCGTACGTTAGACTGACCCACTTACATTAAGTGTCGCACTATAAGGCAGTTGTGTAATTATTCTTAAGACCGGAGTCTTCATGGCATAACGGTGTGGATTGTCATGCTTTGACACTATTGAGATTTCCCTTATCCACAGGGCGATCATGCAGTAGTGATTGGGTGTGATACTGAATCATGCGGAGTATACATGTTAGTTCATCCAGGAATAGCGTATCCTATGATTGTGATTGAATATCCGAAATGGCCTTCTTATAAGGATTTTCTAGCTCTCGTGAATCTTAGCAAGGTGGGAGTAAATGTGTTATTCCGAGAGAGCTTGATATCCAGATTATAAGATACGATTGTTAATATTTTGACACTCGAGATACGATCGTATGGATATTATTACAGCGGTAGGATTGTAATTTACACGGTAACTGTTTCACATGAAAGGTAGTAGTCATTGCATTTGACTCTTCTGATGATTGGGGGTCACGGTGTGTTGCTAGACGCTATCCCTTGATCGTTAGGTATGAAGGGCATTTTCGTAATTTGCACTTTGTGCCTACAACCAACATATTCGGAAGCCTATCGGGTCACACACATATGACATCAAGTCGGATTAAAATGTGGTTATAGTTGATATACAAATAAGGAAAGAATTTGTCTCATACTATAAAGGTTATAGTGGTAAATTAATATGGTGATATTTATTTATTATGAATAAATTAAATACAAGATATTAATTGTGTTGATTAATTAAAGAATATTCCGGAAGCCAATTAATGACATATGGGTCGAAATTTATGTGTGTGTGATACATATGGATTTTGCAAATTAATTAATCATGGTATTATATTATCTATTATTAATATAAGATATTAATTAATATATATATATATATATATATATATATATATATATATATATATATATATATATATATATATATATATATATATATATATATATATATATATATTTGTGACTACATGCGTCAAGTGTGCATATATGCGATATGCATCTGCACTTGTGTAATAAATATATATATTATATATAGATTTATGCATATAGAATATATATGTGATATACACACATGTGTAAACTGATTTATGGTAATAAGATAAAGATATATTCAATGTAAGATATTGTCAATATATATCTTAGGAAAAATATTTAATATAAGATATTGAATATTAGTGAAATAAATCAATCAAATGTATTTTCCTTATTTTAATAGGAAAATGTTTTCTTTCTTCTCAATCTATCAGGAAGCTAATCCCAATCAGATTGGGACTAGAGAGGGGCGCCCCACTCCCTATATAAACAAGGGGGTGCCAAGCTCTTTTGCACATCACAATTCCAAGAGCTAATAGTTCTTGTGAAAAATAGAGAGCTTCTTAGAGAGAGAAAAAGACCGGTCTAGCAACCGGATTTTTCTAGTAGCAATCCAATGGTGGATTCCGGTTGTTCGTGTGGACTGGCGGTAGAAGCCGAACGCTTGGGCGGCTCCGTGCATCGCTACTCTCCTTAGACGGTCAAAGCGTCGATCTTTTAGATCAAGCAAGGTAACCAGTAACCACCGTCTACTAGCTTATTTGTTTATTGCTTAAACAAAGTCGATCCTGGTTAAAAGAAATAAAATTTTGAATTCCGCTGCTTTCCCGCATAGATTTCCTAACAGTGGTATCGGAGCGAGCTTTGAGCTTAAGCAATAAGCATTTTAATTTGCGTAGTTAATTTTATCGTTTAAATCACGTAATTAAAAAATGAAAGATTTTTTATTCGCAAAAGTGATACACGAAAAGAAAAAAAAAAGGGAAAAAAATGGGGGCTCGGCCATGGTGGTGCTCGGCCGATCGGCTGCGGCACCACCACCGTGTGATCGCCGGCGGCGGCGGCTACTGGCGTGATGCTGTGGTCCCCGGTTTTTGTTTTGTGTATTTTGTGTTTCTATATGGTTCATAGTTGTGATTAATATATTCTTTGTTTAGTTATGTCATGTGGCCAACTAATGGTTCAAATAGTTTGGGCCAATGGGATGCCACATGGCATTAAAATATTAATGACCTTTCCAAACTTTGTTTGAAATAGGCTTAGGCCCTTTCCAAATATTTGATTTGGGAAAAGGCCCAGGTCTAGGCCACTTTCAAAATTTTGATTTTGAAAAGTGGCCAGGCATATCAACCAGAAGATTGGTCTTTCCAAATTTTGTTTGGAATATGCCTAAGCCCTTTTCGAAATATTTGATTTTGGAAAAGGCCTAGGCCTCTTTTCAAAATTTTGATTTTGGAAAAGGCCAAGGGAGATGTCTTGTGGTTTAGGAAACCAAAGGCATCCCTTTTGATTAGGAATCAAAAGGAAAGAAACAAAACAGATCTAATTTTAATTTTGATTTATTTTTTGAATAGATCTAATTGATTAAAATTAAAATTGAAATCGTTTAAAATTAACAGTTAATTTTATTTCTATTAAAATCAATTAATTAATTAAATGTTAATTAGCTAATTGTTTAGATAAAATTATTTAATAGATTAAACGTTAATCGATTAATTAAGCAGCAAGTTGTTAGTTTATAATTTTTATCTTTTTCATAAGATGTTATTGTATGGATAAGATATAGTAGATATAATATAATTATTTGGACCCCGGTTGACCATGGACTCGACCGATAGGATAGATATGAATGATTTAATTTTTCTGTTGGTTTAAAAATTGTCCTAGGCCATTATGAAGAACGTGACCTAATTTAATTTTCTGCATTTATCTCATTTCCGTTAGCTCCCCCCATGTACGACGGGTGTATTTATTTTATTACATAGAATTAAATGTAACAAGAATGGAGCAGAAGATGGAGATCAAAGAAAGAAGAATAAAGATCCCCTTGGAGATGACGCATTAAAGAACCTATTGGTGGTTGCAGCTACCCTTATATTGTGATCCACGGTTTCGTCAGTTTGTATTCGAAACCGCACCTAGGAAAAGTCAATGATCATATCGGTTACTTTACGTATTTATTTACTTTGTGCTTGTATTTATTTTATACAATACGATAAATGCATAATTAGGCACGATCTAGATGAATGTGTAGGATGTATGTCTATAGAGATAGATATACATGATGAGACCATAATTAAATTAATTAAGAGAATTAATTCGAAGTTAATTAAGTGAATTAATTTGCATAAATACTTCCACCTCAAAAGAATCAAGTAGAAAGTGCCTCCTCATATTATAATAAGGGTGAAGAGCCCTTGTTTGGATCCAACTCATCAGCCAAAACAGGGGGTTGACCTACCTCGGATATATCGTCATTATTGAGATATGATCGTATGAGATCTCATGAATATTAGGGTTATGACTTGACTAAGAATTCTCTCGGCCACCAGCCAAAGCGGGGGTCGTTTGGATTTTAGAGACAAGGGTTTGCCTATTTCATAAGACAAAAATTGTCAAAGAGTTGACTAGTCAAACAACAAGAGTCGTATAAGATATGATTGACAAAGAGTTGTCTACCTATTAGACTATTTTTGGCCCATCAGCCAAAGCAGGGGGTCGCGGTAGTTTAATGGGATCTTGTCCACTAAAGAATTTTGGGAAATTCTTGAAAGTCAATTAGGAGTAGTTGACTATGTTGGAATAGTGTCCTAAACCCAATCGGGTTGGACCGGATCCGACCGGGTCGGATCATTTCTGCTATTTCTTTGTGTTTATACATATATTAAATGGCTTATATGTTGTCATATATATGTTCTTTTAAAGAACCAATTATGAATTGTTATATGATGACGTCCTTAGTATTAAACTGTGATAGAGAAACCATGATAGTCGATTATGGTTGATGAGATCTCTAATCGCTTTAATAAGTTTGATACTTAAATGTCTCTAGGCTGATGTACTATTAAACAGGGCATTGATAGTATGAACAGGCTAGCACGTATTACATGTCTTCTGTCGTTAGGGCAGGGATAGATCTTGTCTGTCGAAGTGTAGAGACACTTGGACTGTACGTGGACGTGTATTAGAGAATGCGTACGTTAGACTGACCCACTTACACGGTTAAGTGTCACACTATGTGGTGGTTGTGTAATTATCCTTAAGACCGGAGTCTTCATGGCATCACGGTGTGGATTGTCATGCTTTGACACTATTGAGGTTTCCCCTAGCCACGGGGCGATCATGCGGTAGTGATTGGTTGTGATACTGAAGCATGCGGAGTATACATGTTTGGTCATCTGGGAATCGCGTACCCTATCAGTAGGGGTGAATATCCGAAAGGGCCTAATTATAAGGAATGTCTTACTCTCGCGAATCTTTGAAAAGTGGAAGTAAAGGAGTTACTTCGAGAGATCTTGATATCCAGATTATAAGATACGGTCGTTGATGTTTTGACACTCGACTAACGACTGTATGGATATTGTTTCAGCGATAGGATTGTAAGTTACACGGTAACTGTTTCACATGAAAGGTAGTAGTCATTGCATTTGACTCTTCCGATGATTAGGGGTCACGGTGTGTTGCTAGATGCTATCCCATGATCGTTAGGTATGAAGGGCATTTTCGTAATTTGCACTTTGTGTCTACGGCCAACATATTCGGAAGCCTATCGGGTCACACACATAAGAACATCTAGCCGGATTATAATGCGGTTATAGTTGATAACCAAATAAGGAAAGTTTATCTCGAGAATATAAAGGTTATAGTGGTAAATTAATATGGTGGTATTTATTTATTATGAATAAATATAATACAAGATATTAATTATGGTGATTAATTAAATATATGTATTTAGATACATGTGTCGAAATTATGTATATATGTGATATACATGTATTTGGTAAATTAATTAATCATAGTATTATATTATTAATTAAATATATATGGCCAAAGTTTGAGTGTGTATTGACACACGTGAATTGGCTATAATGTGGCGCCATCTTTTGTGTATTTGGATACATTTGGATTGTACAATTTAATTAATAAGATTACCATAATATTAATATTAGATATTAATTGATTTTGGAAAAATAGATTTATCGTAATAAGATAAATTTAATCAATATAAGATATTGACAATATCTTGGAAATATTTAATATAAGATATTAAATTAAATGAGATAGATCAATCAATTATATTTTCCTTATTTTATTGGGAAAAAGGTTTTCTTCTCCTCCACTCCTAGATGGGGCGCCCCCTACACTATAAATAAGACGTGGGTGTCAAGCTCTTTTGTACAACACAATTCCAAGAACTAATAGTTCTTGTGTAAAATAGAGAGCATCCTATAGAGAATTGGAGAGAGGGGAAAAGGGCCGGTCTAGCAACCGGAGTTTTCCAATAGCAATCCATGATGGGAGTCCGGCGGGCTGTTCGTGTGGACTAGCGGTAGAGGCTGAACACTTGGGCGGTTCTATGCAAAACTACTCTCCTTAGACGGTCAAAGCGTCGATCTTATAGATCAAACAAGGTAACCACCGTCTTTAGCTTATTTGTTTATTGCTTAAACGAAGTCGATCTTGGGTCGGTAGGAAATAAATTTTTGAATTCCGCTGCCTTCCCGCGTAGATTTCCTAACATACTAGTGGGAGAAAAATCATAAATCAAAAGGCCATTTTTGATTTGCGTGTATAAACAACAATACTCTTTTATCTTTATTTTATGTTGTAATTTTTAGCAAACTTCTATATTTTTTTTTTAATTCTAGATTAGTAAAACCAAATTATGACTGTTACCTTTTGAGAAGAGTTCTTGATAGCGTCGAAATTATCTCAGGTTGTCCATGGTAGCGTTATGGTGGATATCTGGCTGTGATAGTGGTGCTGATGGGGGGAGCTATATGCTCCGGTGGTGGTGTCGTGTGGTGCAAGATAAAGAGTGGGAGAATTTGGCTTTGCCTTATCTTTTATTTCTTAGAATTGTGTCCCTCCTCGAATGGGGTTACAGGGCGCCCTATTTATAGGGAAGTTATTACACATTGTCAGATAATTACGATAAAGGACATCGATGATGCGGATATGTAGCGAATGCCCTGTCCGCCGGCGAAGTGGAACGGCTCCGAACTTGGGGTGAATGCCACATGCTGGCGGATTATCCCGTGGATGGCCGGTCCCTTCTCCTGCTGTGGGCGAGCTGCCGGTCCGACGTGTACTCAGCTAGCATCGCGGTGGTCGGAGCGACAGTTCCGAGCCATAGTTAGGAAAATCCCTATCAATGGCCCCCTACTCCGCTCCCTTGTCATTTCTCGATACCGGGTGGGGAGTACTTTCTTTGAAGATCGCCACTTATTGGATGGTTCCACTTTCATTCGATCCGGTATCTCGATCTTTTAGCTTAGTCTGTGGCGAAGTTGTAATTGGGCGGATAGCCTTAACTTCACTAGATTCGGCATCTTGGGCTTTTAGCCTAGCCTGATTCGAAGTCGTACTTGGGCGGATAGCCTTAACTTCCTTGGATTCGGCATCTTGGGCTTTTAGCCTAGCCTGATTCGAAGTCGTACTTGGGCGGATAGCCTTAACTTCGTTGGATTCGGCATCTTGGGCTTTCAGCCTAGCCTGATTCGAAGTCGTACTTGGGCGGATAGCCTTAACTTCGTTGGATTCGGCATCTTGGGCTTTCAGCCTAGCCTGTGGCGAAGCTGTAATTGGGCGAGTAGCCTAAGCTTCTGAGGATTTGGCATCTTGGGCTTTTAGCCTAGCCTGATTCGAAGTCGTACTTGGGCGGATAGCCTTAACTTCGTTGGATTCGGCATCTTGGGCTTTTAGCCTAGCCTGTGGCGAAGCTGTAATTGGGCGAGTAGCCTAAGCTTCTGAGGATTTGGCATCTTGGACTTTTAGCCTAGCCTGATTCGAAGTCGTACTTGGGCGGATAGCCTTAACTTCATTGGATTCGGCATCTTGGGCTTTCGGCCTTTCACTTTATGGTTTGTAATTGGGCGAGTAGCCTAAGCTTCTGAGGATTTGGCATCTTGGGCTTTTAGCCTAGCCTGTGGCGAAGCTGTAATTGGGCGAGTAGCCTAAGCTTCTGAGGATTTGGCATCTTGGGCTTTTAGCCTAGCCTGATTCGAAGTCGTACTTGGGCGGATAGCCTTAACTTAGTTGGATTCAGCATTTTGGGCTTTCAGCCTAGCCTGTGGCGAGCTCACATTATGTCGCCCCCCTGGAAAGCGTATTCCTCACGGCTCTGTTCTGCCCGATTCCCACTTGCCCTAGTCTTGGGGAAAAGACTGACGTGACCCGCCGTGAGCTCTGATTGGTTGTGACCTTTCGGGTATTTGTGCCTAATGATGGCAATCCCAAATTTCGAAATTTGAAAGTCCCGCCCGTAATCTTGTCCCTTGGATCTTTAGGCGATTGGCCGTTGGATCTACTTTTCTCTTCTTATATAAAGGGAGAGTTGCCCAACCCCAAATATTTTCCGATTTCCCGTTTTAGCAATTCTACCGGCTGCTCCTGAGTGGAAGTTCTCCGACGAGGCGATTTCTGGTAGGGTTTTGAAGATTTACTCTTGCCTCCTGTTTCCTGCTTGTATTCCCTGCTAATCATCAAGTAAGCTTATTTCCTTTCTCGATTTATAGAATTCCCTCTGATTCTGGCTTTATTTCTTTGGGTTGGTGTAATTGAATTTAAATTCGTTGTCTCCATTTCCCTGTTTGACAATCCTCCGGTTAGTCTGGGGCATTGAATATCCTAAGTCCTTGAATTGAGTTTGGCGCGATTGTTGCCGTAATGGGAGTTCATTTAAGGTTGCTCCCTTTGATTGGCGGGGCTTGTTGTAAGATGAAAAGACGGGGTGTCGAGACGGATTGTTCAGATGGTCTCGGCCCGGCTACCGCTGTCCTGGGTGATGACTTATCCACCTCGTTCTTTTCTTTTGTAGGATGTCTGACAGCAACAGATCAGGAAATAGCGACGATGACGGTGTTCATGGCTATGCCTCTGAAGATGCCGATGAGGTGAGTACTAGCTCTGGTGAGGGCGACAAAGGTGAGAGTATGGAGGATGATTTGTTGTTGGCCCAAGTGGCTCCCCTGCGACCTGGTTGTATAAGGTCTGCATCTCGTAAGCTACCGAAAAGAAAGCTCGTCTCTTCGGTTGTGGCCCCCAGGGAGTTAAAGAAGTTTGGGAAAAAGCCCGCTAGGGCTGCAGGTTCTTCCTCCGTTGCGGTTGCGTTTGAGAAACCCCAGCGGAATCAGGAAGACGGTGATAACGTGGAGGAGCCTAAGGAAAGCAATAAGACTCCTAGACCTCGCAATGTCAAGGCTCTCAAGAAGGATAATGAAATCGATGCCCTTGACAGACAGGTCGAAACAGATTGGGCGGTCATTTGTTCCCGCCTTAGGGACCCTCAGTTCCTTTCTGAATTTCATATATCCTCTGATTTCCGTTTTAGCGGCTTCGAGACGTCAGAGAACCGAGCCGGCTTGAGGTTGAAGAAAGATGGTTTGGTTTTGTTTTTTGATCACTTTATGGCTGGTCTCAGGCCGCCATTTGACCCTTTCTTTGTCGAGGTCATGTGGAGCTTGGCGGCCCTTCCCTGTGATTTTACCCCGGCGCCGTCAGGGTGGTTATGGCCTTCATCGTTCTCTGCCGTATTTTGGGCTACGATCCCTCGATGAAGGTGTTTTTGAAGTTTTATACTTTCAGAAAAGCGGCCACAAATAAGGCCGATTCAAGCAATTTCCTGGCGACCAGAGCAAAGAAGTGTCGCCTGTTTTATTGGACTTCGAATAAGGTCCGAGGCTGGAACACGAGGGCCATGCTGGTCGAGTCGAAGTCTGGGTGGCCCTTTCCTAAGTTCGATGTTCGCCCCAAAAAGAGGCAGAACAGCGTTGTCGTGTCCAAGACTCTCGATCATGTTGAGCAGGAACTTCTTGAGAAGCTTTACGCATTTCTCGGCTGGGATGAGGAGAGTGAGACTCAGAAAAGGACTTTCAGCTGGAGAAGCTTGATCGATATGAGGGCCCCCTTCTGTTGCGTGGCTGGTATTCCTGGACCGATCAACGCTCAGCCTGTGGTGAAGGCATCCAACCTGGGCGTTTACGAGGATTGGTATGCTGAGTGTCATCATGGGAGGTGTTTCCCTACCCAGTGTCAGATCTGTATGGGGATTGAGGAGCTGCAGCCCGCTAGTAATTTGCCCCCCTTATTTTCGCTCTTATTTCTCTAACTCTTTTTGATAGCTTTATTCATTTCTTTTGAGATTTTGACTATTTTTCCTTTATGTTTCGCAGGTACCATGGTGCTCGCCAACACGAACATGAATGCTATAATGACCCGTCTTAGGGATGAGAGAAAAACTCGACAGGCCTTGCTGAGTGTCAGTGAACCCATGAATCCTCCCCCCGCCGTGAGTATGGAGGACATTCCTGTTGCTGAGGGTACCTCCGCTACGGGGCCGCATGAAGTTGTGTCCGCAGGCAGCGGTGCCACCGTTGCTAAATCGACCAGATCTACCACGGCTTCAGAGGTGAAGAAAACCGCCGTGGTCAATAAGGTGAAGAGAAAAAGACCTGCCGTGAGGAAGGATTCTGTCCTGTTAGATGAGGAAGAGCCCTCGACTGATGTTTTTGTCGACCCATTATTGAAGGAGTCTGGGGTCGAAGGTGGCCGGGGTTCCGGTGAGGTAATGGCCGCTGCAGATTTGACCGAGAGATCCGCGAAAAGGGTTGCCGCCGACACTGAGCCTGCCGTTACTGGATCGGTGCAGGAGGATTCGAATAAGATGAAGGTCCCTGTGGGATTCAAGGGGAAGCCGGCCCTATGGTTGGACCATGAATTCCTAAAACAGCCTCTTTCTTCCAAGGCGGCTGGGGAGTTATCTGCTTCTATTTCTGACGTGATTCCCCTGCGAAATCTGAAGTTAAAACTGCCCGATGCCCCTCAACTGATGGTCGGTCATGGTCTTGTGAACCGGATTGTCCAAGCCGACGTGGTGGCGTCGACAGCCTCTCTGGGGCCTTCATCCAGTCGGCAGCTTTTGTTTGAAACACTTGGTCTTTATGGGACCACGGCTAGTGCGGTAAAGTTTCTGCTCTTTTTAAGTTTTCTTTTTTTGAGCTTTCTGGCTCTAAGACCTTTCTTCTTCAGGTTGCCACCAAGCTTAAGCAGATCGAGTGGACCTGTGATGAAGAGGTGAGGCAAATGGCAGGTCAGATGGCTGAGATGAAGATGAAGATGATTGCTGAGACAGATCGGGCAAATGCGGCGGAGCAGAGAGAGAAAAAACTTGTGGCCGAAGTTCAGACTTTATCCCGGAAAGCTCAATCTGCGGCCAAGGTGACGGAGGCCCATGAGCTTGTCGACCGGCTGAAGAGCGAGCTGAATGAGTCTGGAGCCGCTGCTGCTGACACTGCCCGAAAAGTTAGTGAGGCCTTGTTGGATGGATTTGACCAGGGTTTCTATCATGCCTCGAGGTGTCTTAAGGCATTTTGTGAAGGTGCCCCGAGCCTCGAAACCTTGCAAGATTGGCTACTTATGAACCAGGATGACCCTGAGCTGAGGGTGTTCCACCCCGACCTTCCTTACACCACCGTTCAGATTGAGGATTTCCGGGTCGAAAATCTGAAGCGTGGTAAACCGCTTTGGGATCCACCTGCAGTCAATGAGAGAAATCTTCATGGCATGATGTTGGAGATGGAGAAAAAAGCTCTCGAGCTTGCTGCGAAGGAGGCAGGGGCCGCCGTCATTGGCGCTGGCGAGGATAAGAGTCCCGGGGAGGATTGCGACAAGTTTTTGAATTTGACTGGGCCTCATGTTGAAACTCCTCCTTCAGATAAACAATCTTGATTTGACAGATTTTGGTTTTTGTTGTATTTATTCGACTGCTGTCTTTCGGCTCCGGCCCTCTGCCTGTATCTTTTTATGATGACTTTGTATTTTGAACGGTGCTTGATTTTTGCTTGTCTTGCGTCCTTTCAAGTTCATTTGCTTTCTTAATGTATTATATGTATGCGGGCCCCTCGTGTCGATGAGGTCGGCAGCTTTAATGTCCGGAATCGCCGAGACGAAAAGTTTTCCTACGCTTTGTAGCTTTGTAATGCTAAATTGCGGCCCTCTGGTTTTGGTAAGGTCGAGTTTGACGTTGAGCTTACGAAAACAATCGAAACACCCTTTGTTCAGACACTTTGTTGAAATAAAATGGTGGATTGTAAATAACCCGTCGCAAGTTTGAAAATTTTCATCATGTTCCCCTTTGTTTGGAACAAGGTTGAGGACGAACTTGGTCAAAACAAGTTTTTAGTCATCCTTATCTCGCTCCTTCGGCTCTGGCAGCTTGATGCGGCTCCCTCGTTTCGAGCGGGGTCGCAGGCTTTATGCCTGGGCCCGGCTTTAAGCGATGTCCTCCTTATGATTTGACGGCTCGACTTCCCCTGTCACGTCCCGTCATAAAGCTGCGACGTTTGGCCACCGCCTTATTTTCTATGTCGACATTTGGGAAACCGTGAGCACGTCACCGCTTTCGATAATCGTTTCGCGTTAATAAGATTTCGATTTTGAAATCAACAAAGCGATCTTGCCCTTGCCGTTGGATCAAAAGCTTTTTCCTCCGCCGGATCATTTATTTTTTACTATAAATGGAGGCTTTTTCACGCTTCTTCTATATATCACAACTCTATTCCATTTTCTGATTGTTCCGCCGTCATGGCTGATTTCAGTAATTCGATTTTCTTTCAGACAGCCTCGCTTCTTGCAAATTCCAAATTTCTATCTGTTTTTAGTGATCTTCCTTTCCTGCCTGAAAGGGGTTTGAACCGTCGGAAGATTTGCTATGCTCAACGCCAGCGTACTGCCCGGATGGGGTGGCTGATTTCTTGAGGGCCCCTAGGGGGGTGTACAACGCCACCATTGTGCGGGAATTTTATTCCGCATTATCGGTGGTGGTGCTGCCCAACGCCTCCTCAACTGTTGTCCCCCTTTGGGGTGTTCATGTTGTTCTCTCCCATGAGATCATCAATGGTGTCTTCCATTTACCTTCCCCTCCGGCTTATGCACATTATGAGACGGCTTGGAGCCTTGGCGAAGAGGTGAGAAGGCGTGTTTACGGGGCCGCTGCACTTAGGCGGTTGATCCCTGGTGATTGGAATCCATTGCCCGAGGGCTATGCTTCGGAGATGTCCCAGGCCTGTCGGGAGTGGAAGAGGTTTATTAATTCCAGGGTTTTTCCTTCTTTCGACGCTGAAGAGATTTCTGAGGCCGAATCGCATCTTCTTTATGCGATTCTGGAGGGAGCCGAGGAAGAGCGCATCGATTGGGGGCGGTTAATCTACCGCTCCATAATTACATTTGCTGCTCAGACAAACCTCCATGGGCCTATCCCTTTCCCGAGGCTGATCTCGCACTTGTGCGTTAGTTCCCCTGGGATGCCTGCGTCTAGCGATGATGTTCTTGTGCCGCCCCGTGCCAATGTCGAGTTCGCCCGTATTGATTCGGACACGTCGACAGATTCCGAAGTTAATTGAGTTTAGATCCTCTTTTAGTTTTGTCTTGTAAATAATCGGCCTTATAGGTCTTTGTTTAAATAAAGAAATTTCTTTCTGTATCGTTTTTGTTTTGCTTAGCTGGCCTCTTATTCTTTGTCGAAGTCGAAGTCGAAATCGAAGTCGTTTGAAGTCTTGTGACCTTTGATCTAATCGGCACATTAATGACCGTTGCTTTTTTCGAAACGTCGGCCCCATTAATGTTGGTAATGGCGTCTGAATTCAAACGTTCATGACCCCTTGTCTTCCCGCCTCTTTGGTTTCTCGCCCTATAAAAGGAGGGCCCTCTCCTCTCTCTTTCTTTGCTATTTTTCTGCAACATTTTCTTTATTCCGAAAGCATATCTTCAAACTCTGTGTGTTTCTATTATTTCACTATGCCTTCTTCGTCTGAGAGTTCTGATCCAGAGTCTATTGTCTCTAACCCTGCTTTAGATGAGGGGCTTTCGGTATGCTTCCGTCTGACTGCCTCTCCCATGGCCAAACGTTATTTCCATGATTATTTCAGCAATTGCCCTCTTATGCATGAGAGGGATGGATCAAGCTCAGATTGGTCCAGCCACCGGGCTAGAATTCCCGCCAATGGTTGGGAGAGATTCGTGGCTCCTCCGGTTGGGGAGTATAACCTGACATTAGTTCGTGAATTCTATTCCGCCTTGGCAGCGGATAATGATGCTGAGGATACCACCGCCGTTGTTGTTCGTGGAGTGACGGTGAACTTTACTTCGACCATTATCAACGAGTTTTATGGCCTCCCTAATCCTATTGAGGATTACGATGTCCTTTGGGACCTTGAAGATCCGATCAACTATTTTGGCACTCTTGCCGAGGCATTTGAGTCTCTGCTGCGGCACGATTGGGTGAATGATATGGAGGTCAGAGTCCATATGCTCAGTCGGCCGGAGAGGGAATGGAAACGCTTCTTAAATACTCGGATTTTTTGCATGCCCGATTACAAGGTGGTCACTGAAGATGAGGCGTTCGTTCTTCACGCCCTTTCACTGCCGGACGTGCCAATTAACTGGGGTCATTTGATTCACCAGGAGGCGATCAAGTTCGCCCGGTTGATGGATGCCGGTCTGGTAATGCCATTTTCTTGGATGATCTCCAATATGTGTATCCGAAGCCATGGCATGCCGGTATGTCCGACCACTGATGTATACATAGCGGCCCCAACTCCCGAGGCATAATAATAATAATAGTAGTAGTTTTTTTTTGTGGGGGAATTTCCCTCCTTGTACAAAATTTTCCTTGATGAATTTCGTATTTTGAAATTTTTGACCGTGCTGTTCACCCCGTCCCCATTCTGTGTCGGACAGGTTTCGCTTGTTTGAGACAAAATTCATTCATAATAAACAAAGAGATAAAAGAGGCTTGACGCCTTTATTTTAATCATTGCTTCATTACGGAAAATGAAAATAAGAAAGCTGAGGCCGCTGGTCTTATATGTAGTATTTCTTTAAGTTGTCAGCATGCCAGGGCCTGTTGAATTCGTTGCCCTCTTTGTCTGAGAGAATGTTGGTTCCCTTTTTGACAATCTTTGACACTCGCCAAGGACCTTCCCAGTTTTCAGCTAACTTTCCTTTGTCTGTTTTTTGGCCTGTGGCTTGTCGCTTTCGGAGAACGAAATCCCCCACTGCAAGCGAGTGATCTCGGATATGCTGGTCATGGTATCTCTTGGCGGCTTGTTTGTAATTGACCAGTCGTGCCCAGGCTTTGACGCGTTTTCCTCCGCTAAATCCAATTCGATTTGTCGATTGATCACGTTCCTGGGTTCGTCAAAATGAGAGACCCTGATGCTTGGGAGTGCCATCTCTACCGGTGCCATTGCCTCGGAGCCATATGTTAGCGAGAACGGGGTTTCCCCTGTTGTTGCTTTCCGAGTTGTTCGCAGAGCCCAGAGGGCTTCTGGCAGGTAATCCACCCACTTGCCTACTTTATCATCTAGGCTCTTTTTCAGTACTTTCAGTACCTGCTTGTTGGCATTCTCCGCCTGTCCGTTTTCCTTGGGGTAGCACACTGAGGACTGCCAATGCTTGACGTTGTGCTCCTTGCAGAAGTTGTCGAACTCGTCCCTAAACTGTGGACCGTGATCGGACACGATAGCTCGTGGTACTCCGAATCTTGTCCAGATTTGGTCCAGTAAGAAATATATGATGTCGCTGGAGCATATTTTCACGAGCGCTTTTGCTTCAATCCATTTTGTGAAGTAATCCACAGCGACGACCACATATTCGCATCTTGATCTTCCCTTTTTGAGTGGGCCGATGAGGTTGATGGCCCACATGTCGAAAGGCCAGGACGCGGTGACTATGCTCTGTTCCACCGAAGGTAGTCGGGGAATATCGGCGAAGCGTTGGCACTTGTCGCAACCCTTAGCATATCTTTCAGCGTCTTCCGCGAGCTTCGGCCAGTAGTATCCTGCCAACAACACTTTTTGTGCGAGGGTGCGGCTGGAGGGGTGGCCGCCGCATACTTCTTGGTGTATCTCTGTGAGGATTCCCTGTACCTCATCTGGCCGCACACACCGTTGTAACGGTTTTGAGAATGATCGCCGTATAAAATTCCATTTAGTATGGTGTCTCAGGCGGCCCTTTTCCTCAAGGCTTGAGCCTCTTTGGCGTCCTCTGGTGATATCCCGTTTTCTATATGCGCCTTTATTTCGTCTATCCAGGATGGCGTTGATGGTTGGATGTCCATGATTTCGGTCCGGCTGACGGCGGGCTCCTCAGATATTCGAACATGATCGCGGGGTTCTTTGAACTCGCTTTAGATATGGTGAGCTTGACAGTAATCCGCCCGCTTCATTTCTCGCTCTCGCGGTATGCCTTTGAATTCGCAATATTTGAAACCGCTCCTGAGCTTTCTGACGAGGTTGAGGTATTTCTTGAGTATCTCATCCCTTGCTTCAAATTTGCCATTTATTTGGCACACTATCACTTGTGAGTCGCAAAATACCTCTAAGCTTTCAACGCTCATAGATCTTGCCAGTTCCAGGCCAGCGATGACCGCTTCGTACTCGGCCTGATTGTTGGATGCGGTAAAATTGAACCGCAAGGTTTTTTCAATCTCTTCGGATGAGCCCGGCTCCAGAAGTATTATCCCAGCGCCACAACCGTTTCGGCTCGCGGCCCCGTCGACGAACATCTGCCAGCAGAGGGTCGGTCTATTCGGCTAGACCTCTATTGGGGTGTTTGATTTGTCAACGTTTGGCGAACTAGGCTGTCCGGTGGGTCCTTCCTCTGTGAAGCTCGTTTCAACAATAAAGTCCGCTAGGGCTTGGGCCTTTATAGCCTTTCTGGGCTCATACCGAACGTCGAATTCGGTCAGCTCTATGGCCCACCTTAGCATTCTGCCCGAGAGGTCTGGCTTGTGTAGTAACTGCCGCAAAGGACTGTTTGTTAGGACCACGATTGAGTGTGAAGAAAAATAGGCCCTGAGTTTTCGGGCAGCGACAACAAGCGCGTAGGCTAACTTTTCTGCATTAAGATAGCGGCTCTCAACGGGACTGAGGGCCTTTGATACATAATAAACGGGCTTTTGGAGGGTCCCATCCTCCTTGACAAGAACAGCTGCAACGGCCCGGTCCGAAGCGGCCAAATACAAAAAAAGTTCATCCCCTAATGCCGGGCTGACTAGCAGCGGAGGGCTTGCCAGATATTCTTTGACGGCTTTGAAGGCCTGGGAGCATTCTTCTGTCCACTCAAAGGTCTTGTTCCCCTTGAGAATTTTAAAGAAAGGAAGGCATTTGTCTGCGGATCTGGAGACGAATCTTCCCAATGCGATGATTCTGCCGTTTAACCTTTGAACCTGTTTCACACATCTCGGCTCTTCCACGTTAGCCAGCGCCTGAATTTTCTCAGGATTTGCCTCGATCCCCCTCTGAGTTACCATGAAACCTAGGAACTTTCCGGCTTGGACTCCAAAGGTGCATTTCGCGGGGTTGAGCTTCATAGAATGTGCCCTGAAGTTATCGAAAGTTTCTTGAAGGTCGGCCAGATGGCCGGCGGTGGAAGATTTGACCACCATGTCGTCGATGTAAGCTTCCATATTCTTGCCAATTTGGGAGCTGAACACTCTGTTGACCATCCTTTGGTATGTGGATCCGGCATTCTTCAAACCAAACGGCATCATCTCATAATAGTACATTTCGCCCGCGCCTCGAAAGTCGTCAATTCTTTTTCCTCGTCGGACATCATCACTTGGTGATAGCCCGAGCTGCGCGCCCAAGAAACTTAACATTTCGAATCCGGCTATTCGGTCGACCATTCTATCGATTCTGGGCAGCTCATAAGGATCCTTAGGACAAGCCTTGTTCAGGTCAGTAAAGTCGACTCACATGCGCCATTTTCCATTATGCTTTTTAACCATGACTACATTGGTCAGCCAGGTTGGGTACTGAAGCTTCCGGATAATTCCCGCGTCAATTAGCTTGTTCACCTCTACCTTGATGGCGTCCTCTTTCTCTTTGGAGAACCCGCCGAGCCTTCGTTGGATGGGTTTGAAGCCTGGATTCACGCTCGCTTGATGCATCGCTATTTCGGGTTCCACGCCTCATATCTCAGAATTACCAGAGAACGCATCCAAGTTCTCTTTTAACATCAGGACCAACTTTTCTCTTTCCTCTTTACTCATCTGAGCGCCCACTTTTATCCTCTGGTCGGGGTATTTTTCATTAACGATTACCTCCACCAACTCGTCCTCGGCGGTGAAGTCTGACTCGTCTCTGACTTGAAGGGTGTCGCAAATGACCGTCTTGGGTTCGATGGAGGCGACTTCACTACCCGGGCGCGGCTCGCTCCGAGCTTTCGTCGCCTCGATAGTGTCGATGCGGATCCTTCTTGATGCTGGCTCAGACGCCTCCCCCTGGGGCCTTTTGCCCATGCCCCTGGCAGGGTAATCGCTTCGATTTGTGGTGACATGATTTAGCAGAGTTTGTGTTCTGCTGACGGCCAGCCCGATCCCTTCATCGGTGTAGAATTTTGTCCTTTGATGAGGGATCGAAACAATCATTTGAAATTTTCTCTGAGAGGGGACTCCGAGTATTGCAGTATAGTGGGAATGCAGATCGACCACTAGAAAGTTTATTTTTTCTTTGCGGTATGGTGGGTGATCGCCGATCTCCACTTCCAAGTCGATAACGCCTAGGACGGATACTTTATCATTGGAGAATCCCTCTAGCATTCCCAAATAAGGCTTCAGTTTGGATATACCGATCTTGAGCTGTTTCAATGTTTTCAAGTAGATGATGTCGCATGCGGCCCCCGTATCCAAGAGTACCCGATTGACCCCGAAATCGTTGATCCCGACCTGTATCACAATCGGCAGCTCCATTGCCCCTGGTGGGCCCGCTAACTCACTCCTGGTGAACATTATCGCCTGTTCGTCGGGAGCCAGGACGACTGGTTTCTCCCTGCCCCTGACGTTGATCGCGTTAATCTGACTCTTGATGAGATGGTTGCTGGGGAATTCCTCTGTGATTACCTTAATCTCATTTCGGTATCTTCGAGGCCCCCTCTCATCCTTGCCTCCGCCACCATTTTTCATGTATTTGTGTAATTCCCCGTTTCTTATCATTTTGTCGATGATCCTTCTCAGTGTGAAGCACTCGTCGGTGAGGTGTCCGTGATCCTCATGGAAATCACAGTACCTGGTATCGTCTCTCGAACTCGGATCGGACCTTATAGGTCTTGGCCGCTCTACCCTGTCCTTGATCTCGAACAGTATTTCAGATAGACTCGCGTTGATGGGGACAAAATCGGACTCGTCAAACTTGAACGGTTTTCTCGATTTCCCCTGCCTCGATTTTTCCCTCTCCTTCGGTCATCCTTTCGGTCCTTCTCGGGTTCATCCCTATTTTCCTCACCCGAGTGCCTGGATTCATTCCGAATTTTTCCTTTTCCGGAAGACGAGGGAACCGTCTCCGTTAGCCCAAAGATGCGGGCTTGGTTAAGGAGATCGTGTAGGTTTGAAGGGGGACTCATGGCGAAGTGTGTTTTCATAAGGCCCTTGGCGATACCGTTCAGAAAACCCCTCTGGACTTCGTTCTCAGGTAGGTTTTTCGTTTGTTCATACACTCTGACGAATCGATCGTGGTAGCTTTTGCAGGATTCTCCATCTCCTCGTCAGATTTCAGTAAAGATCCTCAATGGTTTTCTTAGGCCGCTCGCCGTTTCAAATTCTTTTAGAAACTTTGCCCTTAGCTCCTCCCAACTTTTAATAGAGCATGGGGCGGGCTTCGAGCCAAGCAAATGCTCGATCCCGCATGCTTCCTACGAATGCTACACACCATGCCGATTTGTTTGACGTGGCCAAGAGTGTTCGGCTCGAAAGCGGCTATCCATTACAACGGGCACGTAGTTCCCTGTAATAGACGATCTTGTGAGTATTGCACGCCCTGGAGGGTAATGACTCAGATTTCGCTTGAGAGAATGTCGATTCCTTGGGTCGGCTCGTTCCCCTCGGGCCTGGATTTCTTCAACTCGGCAATTTCTCTTTCCATCTTCTCCATTCGGTCGCCCCCGTCGGGCGCGGGCGCTCGGGCGGGTACCATTTTTCTTTGATGACATCGTCCGAGTCCGCGTAATATGCCGACTCCATGTCTTGCTCGCTCTTTTCTTGTCTATGATGAGCCTCGATCGTGGGGATCCTCGCCTTATGAGGCGACGCGGCGTTTTTTCTCGGAGGCGGGGACCTAACCGTTGATGCACTGAGCTTTTTCTCGAGGCGCCTAATCGCTCCAGGATCGATGCTCTCGCCGCTTTTTGTGCATAAACTTTTTTTGCCCTATCGACGAATATACGCTTCCCTCCGGTTCTTCCTCATCGCCCCGGTGCTCGGACTGGTCGCACTCTTAGGGGGCCGCTTTCTATGCTCTCGGGGAATCGGGATCTGCATTCTCGATAGCAATGAGGGTAAGTTACATACGCCGGACGTAGGTTAGCCGTGATACATTTGCTTCACGATGATTCTCGCATATGCTATAGCCGCTTTTGCTGTGGTGATTCCGCCCTGGGGTCTCCTCTCGCCTCCGGGTTTTTTCGACGAGCCGCTTTTGCCTTTATACTGCTTTTGAGGATCCCGCCTGCTTTTTTCTCACATGTCGGGCTCAGAGTGAACCGACGCCGAATTCCCGTGTCATTCCTGCAATTAGACCTTCTTCGGTTTATTATATTTTCGGCGTCCGTCTCTTTTCGCAAGTTACCCTATTCTCGGTGGGGTTTTCAGAGCGGGATCCGCCCACTATGTTGGTGAGGATCCCTGCGGATTCTTTTCTGGGGTAGGTGGAACGTGGACTTTCTTTGTCCTTGCCATCTCACAAACTCGATCGGGTAGTTGTACGAGAGATCAAATAATATTCTGACTCCCAACTGCTCTGACACTCACCAACCCTGTACTGTTTGATGATTACTGGGGTGGCGTGCCGGGGATATTTTCAGATGACGAAATATCCGCTGGATTTACCACCGGAGTCGGTGTACGGAAGTTGGAATTCGGGGGACAACTGCGATTTCTCAAGCGTGAAGTCCCTAGATTCCCAATATCCTGCAATGTAGCATACCGATCTTTATTCCGACTAACTGTGTGAGGACTCAGGAGAACATGCAATGACCTCTGAAACTATGCTTTACTAACAGTCCAAGCAACGGGCGTGATTCCTGCCATTCCCCTTAACGCATAAATTCTGAATGTCTTATTTTCTTAGGAGCATGATCGACAGTTTCACGCTTATTTAACTTTATCCGTGACTGAGCAACTATCAAGGGCGTAAAATGAAAGTTTTGAGACGCAGTTTCCGGCAAGGAAACCTACGATGCCAACTCCGACGAATTTCTCTATACAGAAACCACGAGAGAGGTGATGATTCAAACGCAGACTCGTGATTCTGGAGAGGGAGTCGAGGAGGTTACCTTGTAGTGATGTTATTTCGATGCTGAATCGAACGTGTTAATGCAGCTGTCTGAAGACCTGAAGCTTCCTGCTGAGGAGTGCTGAAGATGATCCGGGAAAAAGGAGCCTTATCCACGGTGGCTGTGAGACCTGCCAATTGGCTAAAAAAGTGAAGTTTCCCGGTAACGGAGCCAACTGATAGCGTCAAAATTATCTCAGGTTGTCCATGGTAGCGTTATGGTGGATATCTGGCTGTGATAGTGGTGCTAATGGGGGGAGCTATATGCTCCGGTGGTGGTGTCGTGTGGTGCAAGATAAAGAGTGGGAGAATTTGGCTTTGCCTTATCTTTTATTTCTTAGAATTGTGTCCCTCCTCGAATGGGGTTACAGGGCGCCCTATTTATAGGGAAGTTATTACACATTGTCAGATAATTACGATAAAGGACATCGATGATGCGGATACGTAGCGAATGCCCTGTCCGCCGGCGAAGTGGAACGGCTCTGAACTTGGGGTGAATGCCACATGCTGGCGGATTATCCCGTGGATGGCCGGTCCCTTCTCCTGCTGTGGGCGAGCTGCCGGTCCGACGTGTACTCAGCTGGCATCGCGGTGGTCGGAGCGACAGTTCCGAGCCATAGTTAGGAAAATCCCTATCAGTTCTCAAGTAAGGTTAAGTAATATTAATCCTTTTAAAATAAGCAATGACACGAGCAATCCCGTTATAATAGTTGGAGACAATGAGACTACATATTTGATGTAGTACTCCAATGTTTTAATTATTAATGAAAGTGGACGCTCATGATATGATTAAATCATTTGAAATAAGTTTCAACGAGTTAATCATCTATTGGATACGATCCAAGATGATCATTATGTCATACGATGACAATTAATTCAAACGTTGGATAAGAATGTCCACATCGAATTTTGGAAAGGTTGTTTTCAGAATTGTATGATTTAAGTATCGACTTAATTCTATCACTCCTTAAAGGTTAATTAAATAGTCAATGTTTTAAATACGATTCAAAAAGTTAAATAATCTATTTAATAAACTTTAGATTTTCTTTATGAAAGGAAATTAAAGACATAGCTCTTGTGATCTTTCTTAAGTCTGATGAAGACTACAGTAAGAAATATTTTACAAGTGCTTAAAGGATTAAAAATAAAAGTTAGGGCATGTGCTTAAAATGAGAGATCTTATCGAAGTCTCTATTCTAGGCAAGTGAGTTGAGATAAATCTATCTAAGTACAAGTCAACTCTTAGATATATGATATCTTACGAGAATTATTAAATTAGCAAGATTAAATACGGAATACACTAAGATACGGAAAAGTGAAGCAAACGTTGTGACATTTTTGGTTTTGTGTTCTGAGTCTAGTAAACTGATAAAGGAACTAAATAAATGTTATGATGTTCCGGTTCTTATGAAGAACATGATTTTCAGTCACTTGTTAGGATTTAGTAGACATATTCAATTGTAAAGAATAAATGTTATTCCGATAAAGTTGAAAGGTCACTGAATATAACATACTAGATTGATGTCACTATATAGTTGATATATGTGACGAAATCTCAACTAAATGTTTATATGGCTGTTATCCTTAATATTTGGTGGTCGTTCTAGACATAGTCTCTATGGAGGGGAATCGTGTGATCAGATGTCATTTTTATAACGTCTGAACCATGTGGTTATGAATCATGTGGGTAATACGTATCATATCTAAAGATGACTAAAATACCCTTTTATGAAAAAGGTTATAAAATCTATAAAATTGACTAGAGTCTAAACATATTTATGTTTGTTGGCTTATGGCAATTTATACCACAAGTAATTGTTTATCTCTCTCTTAGACTGTTTTTAGAAATAGTTGAATGTACTTATTGAAGTACGACAATTTTGAAAGTCCGAAAAATTTGAGCTAGTACAAATATGAGATAAATGAAACTTAGGAATTAATCTTCAATTGGATTGAAGCAGTTAATAACTGAAGGGAGTTTTAGAAGTTGTCTGAAATAGAATCAGATTCTCCCTTGAAGGATACCATCTTTGGGATACGCAATTAGATTGTGTTACTAAAATGGAAACAACACTTTATATGATAAAAGTGTGATGCAAGCCATGCGAAGTATCCCTTACCCGTTTCGGGATAGTGCCTTCATACTTCACCGAGTTCCAAAGAATAAAGGTTGAATAAATTCCATATTAGATATGGAAGAGGATAATGTCGAATCTATCTTAACCAAAGATTTGAAGTTGTCATAGGCAAAGTCCGAAAGGCTTGGAGCCTCGTACGACATATGCAAATTTTTGGAATGTCTTGGCAAGTACGCTAGATATTGTCTACTTTCCCATGGAACAAAATGTTTGTCTCCAAACATACTATCTTCTAGAGGAAGTGTTTCTTCCAAAAGAAACAACGGGAGTAAATTTAGATCTCAAAGGTAGTTTGAGAACCATAAGGAGATATTCAACCATAGGAACGTGAACAGACGCCACATAGTGATGAGGTGTAGAACACTGCTCAGTACACACAAAAGTTTTGTAAGTCTGTAGATAACCTTATGCCTGAAAAGGATGCTGGTATGTTCATCTTGAAGAATGAATATCTCACGACTTATGAAGGAATGTTCGAGAGGCAAGATTGAGAGATATGGCCTGTAGCCATAATATCTGAAATAGTGAAATAGATTTCATCACTGACAACCAGGTTGTGAACCTAGTCTGTCTTACCTAAAGGGAATGTCCCTAAAAGGCTGGCATGGATAGTAATATGATTACCATAAGGCTATAGTGACGGCTGAAGAGTATGGGGTGTAAACCTTGTAATTATCTTTATGCTGTCAGCTGAGCCCAGTTCTATTCAGACTCTGCTTGTAATAACTTTGCATCATGGCTATATGATAATGTTGATGACATTGGGCAAACAACTCAATGTTCATAGACGATAACATGATATGTGAGCCCGTGAGATCCATTTGTGGACTCAAACAAGTCTCTAGACGTTTTCTTTGTTTGATAATCAAAGGAGTTTGATTTAGTCAAAAGAAGGGATATGCCCAATGTGCAAGATGGATAGTGGGAGCGTGTTACAATTTTTGTGTAAGTTATTGGATATCTCTCTCGGGAATCTGTTAGTAATATCATCTGCAACGGAAGCGATTTAAGGATCTAGATCTATAATTTACACATAATGAAATAACTAGATCTACTCTACAAGGGGGTGGTAGAACATACCTCTTGGATCTCAAAATCCAAGTAGTAGAACCACAATAGGAAGAACAAAAGATGGTGTGAAGAGCACCACGATCTTCCATACGTATGATCCGAGCAACTCCCGGTGGAAGGAAATCCTCGTCTCGAATCCTCCCGATATGCTACCCGGAAAACCTCCAAGATTTTCCCTCACTTCCCTTTGGCCGAATTTTATCTTCTTCTCTCTAAGAGATAGAAGTCGAAAATTGTAGTGTGTTATTGAGTTGGGAAAAGCCTCTTTATATAGGAGAGCTTTTCTTGTCCTCCCTCCAAGGATTTTATTTTACAAATAAATAAATCCAATAAATAAAAGATAATCCTAGAATATTCTAAAACAAATCTAGAATAATCTTTATCTTTATTTTTTACCATTATGCACATGTCTTAATCCACAAGAAAACTAATTTCTTGTCCCCTAAGACAATGCCATGGCCGAAAATTACCCCTTGTGACCTAGTCACAATAATTTCCACCATACACACTAAATTGGGCCAAGATTATGAAAAATGTCTTTTTCACATATTTAATTATTTAGCCCAACTAATTTATTAGTCCACTAAACAACTAATTCACATATCGTTTTAATTAAATTCTCATAAGAACTAAATTAATATTATTAGGATTCGACGTCCAAGAATAGCTATGCTATATTGGAGGCACGTCGGGGACCATGGACTAATAATCAGCGGCTCCGATATATCAAATAAATAATTATCTTACGAACATAATAATTATATTCGATAAATAAATCACAGGTATATGCCACCATAATCCCGTGATTGCACTCCTCCGATTATGAGATTATATTTATCTCCTCACGAGAATGATAATAAGTGTCCATTGATATAATCATTACATATGGATTAATCCTCCATAGACTGTTCATTCTAAATCGGGAAGTTACCGTTAACTCTTTTTAGAACCTATTATCCTTATTTACCATTAACCCCCTAGTGATCAATTAATTCATACAACTCACTAGTAGCTAATCAGTGTAATATGAACTCGTACGATTGATCAGTTCTAGGATTAACAAATAAGGGAACCGTCTATCTACTTCTATAAATGGAAGGAATGGATTCCGTATCTGTGATAACACAGACTACTCACTCAATCCAAAGACAATGCCAAGATGGGGTAATTCGGATCACGCACTCGGTGTAATTCTTAACCGTCAAGTCAAACCTCATACTGATTCAAGCAGTTGACTGTGATCACCTTAGTATTAAGATATATCCATAAATAAGATCATCGATTGATTCGATAAGACTTCTCGATTACGGAATTATATCGTGAATTCTAATCAAATCGGTCCAAAATTTATATATGATATATCTATCATATATAAATGCCCCACTAGGTTCTCTTAACCGAAAGTCCGGATAAGACAATCACACCTATTGTGTTCGGCGCATTAATAGCTCGTTAAAGGAGAGACACGATACTCTCGATTAACTTCACTATGGGCTAATTGTATTTTAAGTAAATCTTTACTAACTCAATCCTCCGTGTATATCCCATACACCGAAAGTTAAGTGATTACATAAACAATATACTTTAGGTTTTTTCGTAGTGTAAATACTATTGTCACATCGGTGAATATGAGAATAATAAATATGAATAATAATATCATTTCATTTATTAAATAAAACAATTACAAAATTGTCTTTCGGGCATTACACCTAACAGAATCATCTCCCCATGTCACAGTCAATTAATGTTTGGTAGTTCAAAATCTTTATGAAAGCACTTGGATTAGCAGTTCTTATTTTTGGAAATAAGAGTCTATAGTGATAGATTTAACTGCTGTTAGATAATAGTTTACCTATATAGATGTGATGCTAAAAGAGTTTAGCATAGACTGCGACATGAGATACTGCTAGCCGGTGTTCTCAAGATCTATCTATGTTAGGACGTTAGTCCTAAATATGAGGTGAATGATGATGCTTGTGTAAGTTTCCTTTGCTATAGCGATAGGAACCAAAGAAATGCCAGATGTTCATAGTCCATGAAGAGTCAAGAGCAAGTATCTGGTGAATTTCGAGAATGTCCTTAAACAAGTTAAGGATGGTTTCATAGTTTATCGAAACTTGGAATCAGATAAATATAGTTATATAGACGTATATCCTGAGTCTTATGAAGGCTAGTGGGAGCTATAGTCTGGGTTTGCAGTCACTTTGATTAAGTGATACAGTGAGCTGGAAATGTTCTTGCCTATGGGTCACTATAAATTCTACAACTTAGCCAAAGCACAGTAGTGCCCTTACAGGCGCAGCGGGTACAGTACATAAGTATATGAGGTTCATTCCTAACCTTATGCGGTTCTTCCACCTTTTCTATATAGCTGATATAGTAAGTGGATTCATTGCTTGAAGCAAGGACCAGGGTCTCGTCAGATATTCATGTGTGTGTTGAGGCGGTTCCTTTGACTTGGTCATTTGGAGAATGGTATGAACATAGTCTGAGTCCCCACGGATAGCGATCCGTTCACGGCTAGGGTTGGTTGCGAGTATTGCATGAGATTCTTGGGCTTGGTCTTATGTGTACGAGTGATTGGTTTTAGGCCAAGTGGGAGATTGTTGAAATAGTGTCCTAAATCCAATCGGGTTGGACCGGATCCATCCGAGTCGGATCATTTCTACTATTTCTTTGTGTTTATACATATATTCAATGGCTTTTCTGTTGTCATATATTTGTTCTTTTAAAGAACCAATTGTGAATTGTTAGATGATAACGTCCTTAGTATTAAACTGTGATAGAGAAACCATGATAGGCAATTATGGTTGATAAGATCTCTAATCACTTTAAGGAGTTTGATACTTAAATGTCTCTAGGCTGATGTGCTATTAAACAGGGCATTGATTGTACAAACAGACTAGCACGTATTAGATGTCTTCTGTTTTTAAGGGCAGGGATAGATCTCGTCTATCGAAGTGTAGAGACACATGGACTGTACGTGAACGTGTATTAGAGAATGCGTA
Organism: Gentiana macrophylla; assembly: GCA_026214975.1. NCBI lineage: Eukaryota > Viridiplantae > Streptophyta > Magnoliopsida > Gentianales > Gentianaceae > Gentiana > Gentiana macrophylla. The sequence goes on along the minus strand of CM047807.1, from coordinate 36,662,080 downwards.
CGTTAGACTGACCCACTTAGATTAAGTGTCGCACTATGTGTCAGTTGTGTAATTATCCTTAAGACCTGAGTCTTCATGGCATCACGGTGTGGATTGTCATGCTTTGACACTATTAAGATTTCCCTTATCCACGGAACGATCATGCAGTAGTGATTGGGTGTGATACTGAAGCATACGGAGTATACATGTTAGTTCGTCCGGGAATCGCGTATCCTATGATTGGGATTGAATATCAGAAATGGCCTTCTTATAAAGAATGTCTTGCTCTTATGAATCTTTGCAAAGTGGGAGTAAATGTGTTATTCCGAGAGAGCATGATATCCAGATTATAAGATACGATCGTTAATGTATTGACACTCGGGATACGATCGTATGGATATTACAGTGGTAGGATTGTAATTTACACGGTAACTGTTTCACATGAAATGTAGTAGTCATTGCATTTGACTCTTCCGATGATTGGGGGTCACGGTGTGTTGCTAGACGTTATCCAGTGATCGTTAGGTATGAAGGGCATTTTCGTAATTTGCACTTTGTGCCTACGGCCAACATATTCGGAAGCCTATCTGGTCACACACATATGAACATCAAGTCGGATTAAAATGTGGTTATAGTTGATAACCAAATAAGGAAAGAATTTGTCTCATACTATAAAGGTTATAGTGGTAAATTAATATGGTGGTATTTATTTATTATGAATAAATTAAATACAAGATATTAATTGTGTTGATTAATTAAAGAATATTCCGGAAGCCAATTAATGGCATATGGGTCGAAATTTATGTGTATGTGATACATATGAATTTTGTAAATTAATTAATCATGGTATTATATTATCTAGTATTAATATAAGATATATATATATATATATATATATATATATATATATATATATATATATATATATATATATATATATATATATATATATATATATATATATATGTATATATATATATATATATATATATGTATATAATATATATACATACATATATATATATATATATATATATATATATATATATATATATATATATATATATTTGTGACTACATACGTGTAAGTGCGTATTGTTAGTATAGTGCCCGAAAGACAATTTGTGTAATTGTTTTTGATAAAGAAATAACAGAATTTATCTCACCTTATTACTTGCTTTGTGCGTGTAAGTAATACATTGTAGCAAACCCTAAGTATATCAGTATGTAACCGCTTAACTCAGTGTGGCATGCGCGTGAGGATTGAGTTAGTGGTGATATACTTAAACTATTAGTCCATGGTGAACTTAATCGAGAGTTTAGGGTCTCATGATTAAAACACCAATAATGCGCCTGAACAACACCTTAGGGTGTGATAGTCTTATCCGGATTTATCGGTAAAAAGGGTACTAAGTGGGGCATTTATATATGATGGCATTCATATAGGACTAGACCGATTTAATCTAGGTTTCTCGATATAATTCCATAATCGAGAAAACTTATTAAATCATTAGATGATCATATATGGATTGACCTTAATCCTGAGGTGATCACAGGGTACGGCTTGTCTCGGGGTAGTGTTTGATATGTTAGTTAAGGATCACTTTGATATGTGATCTGAGTCACTTCTCGTTGGCACTATTCCCTGATGAGTGAGTAGTTCTGTGTTTCACAGACACATAATCCATTCCTTCCTACGGGAAGTAGAGAGACAGTCCCCTTATTTGTTAGCCCTAAGAAAATGATCGATACCGGGAGTTCATATTAGACTAATTAGCTACTAGTCTGGCATGTGAACTAATTGATCACTAGGGGGTTAATGGTAAATAAGGATAAGATATTTTGAGTCGGGTTTACGGAGACTTCCCACTCAGAATAGACAGTCTATGGAGGGTTAGTCCGTATGTGATGATTATATCAATGGACGCTTATTTACTCATAGGATTGAGTGTAAGTATATATCTATAATTGGTAGAGTTCAGTTTCGGGTTTATGGTGGCGTAATACCAGAATTAATAATTTAAGTGTAAATATTCTGTTAGATGAATATTTTACTTAATTTATTGGAGCTACTGGTTATAGGTTCATGGTCCCGAACGTGGCTCCTATAATACGAGTATTTTCTTGTTATTGGGCATCAGTGATAATTAATTGGCTGGGCCAATTAATTGATATGCATAAATATTATTTAGTTGTGCTAAATTATATAATACACAGAAAAGACATTTTCTGTGGGCCTAAAACCCTAAGGTGTGGCGCCTCCCTCTCATAAAATGCAAGAATTAATTTTATTGTGTGATTAATTATTTACTTGGTAAGTAATTAATTAATAAAAGATAATTGATTTATAATTGATTGATTAATTAATCACAATCTTTTATAAATGGAATTATCTTTTATTGTGATTTCTTTTTAATTATTTATTTAAATAATTAGAAACTTGGAGGCCAAGGATTTACTCGCCCATATAAAGAGAGTTCTTCCAAGACATATGATATATGAAATTTTCGACATACACACATAAAATAGAGAGAACAACTTGTTTCTTGTCTTGGGTTTCTGGTTGAAGAAAAACTCAGGTTTTTTCTTCATGCATATCAAGGAGGTTTCAATTCCAAGGATCGGTGTCCACCAACCGCCGTTTGGAGAACACGTTGGAAGATTGTGGCTACTCATCCAACTATTGGTAAGTAGATCTAAACCCCCTTGTAGGAAGTTTAGATCCTTTATTTATGATATGTAGTTTATAGATCGTGATCCATCCGCTGCCCAAAGATCCGATTTGTACAGATCTAAGCTCCTACATCCTTCATATTTATGTGATATGCATGTGCACTTGTGTAATAAATATATATATTATATACAGATTTATGCATAGAGTATATTTATGAGATATATACACATGTGTAAATTGATTTATGATAATAAGATAAAGATATATTCAATATAAGATATTGTCAATATATATCTTAGGAAAAATATTTAATATAAGATATTCAATATTAATGAGATAAATCAATCAAAGGTAATTTTCTTATTTTATTAGGAAAATGTTTTCTTTCTCCTCAATCTACAAGGAAGCTAATCCCAATCAGATTGGGACTAGAGAGGGGCGCACCACTCCCTATATAAACAAGGGGGTGTCAAGCTCTTGTGCACATCACAATTCCAAGAGCTAATAGTTCTTGTGAAAAATAGAGAGCTTCTTAGAGAGAGAAAAAGGCCGTTTTAGCAACCGGATTTTTCTGGTAGCAATCCAATGGTGGATTCCGGCGGGTTGTTCGTGTGGACTTGCGGTAGAGGCCGAATGCTTGGGCGGCTCCGTGCATCGCTACTCTCCTTAGACGGTCAAAGCGTCGATCTTTTAGATCAAGCAAGGTAACCACCGTCTACTAGCTTATTTGTTTATTGCTTAAACGAAGTCGATCCTGGTTAAAGGAAATAAAATTTTTAATTCTGCTGCGTCCCCGCGTAGATTTCCTAACATGTAGCGTATATGATGATTGCAAATATATTCAAAAGATTAAAGAAGGACAATCTAGTCATTTCATATTATATTTCAGATACATTAATCACTTTTTTAATTTGTGTCCACATAAAAATTGACTAATAAAAGAAATAGGAGGGGCTATTAGAAAAATATTTATAATGTTTTTAGTTGATTTGACATTTTTTTTACTGTTAAAAAAATTATAGAAGGGCCAAAAAAATTTGGCCAAGGCCCTAAAATGAACAGGGACACCCTTGACTGGGACGCCTCAGCTAGGGACAAAATCCAAGATATCTTTCGCAAATATGAATGCATAATTTTTTTTGACCGTTGAATGCGTAATTAAACCATCACCAACAAGGTATCGGCCTAGTGGTTTCACTAGGATATAACATGGCATGAGACCAGAGTTCGAGCCCAGCTAGGGACAAAAAAGGATGCGTGTGTAAAAACCACAAGGATATAACATGGCATGAGACCAGAGTTCGAGCACAGCTAGGAACAAAAAAGGATGCGCGTCAAAAACCTTTCGTTTTTGTTATAATAATAAAAAAAATTAAACCATCATGCAACTATTTAATCACATAATGATTAACAAAATGATAATCATGAACTAAGAGATTTACTAGTAATTTAACATACAAAGAAAGTAAATACATCAACCACATTCAGTTTTTTCTTATTACTTTATTATTCTGCTCATTCTCTTTTGTTAAGGTTCATGAATACCATTCCATCTTTATTAGAGTCCAACATCGAGAGTCAGCTCTTGTTTTGTTTTAAGGTTAATTAGTATCAAACAATGTTTACTAGAGCCCAATGTGAAAACATGATCTTTAAACTTTGACAAACCATAAATTATTTATGGGCAATTGTTTATATAGTCTTTTGTAGATTTTTCTCGTTTAAATAGTCTTCCTACAAGTTTTTTTTCATCTAAATAGATTTTTCATCATAAATAATATTTTAGTTCCTATAATACCCCTTATCACCCCTAAATTAAACAAACATAACCCTAAATTGAAATTGAACAACTCAAATCCTAAATTGAAGAACCCAAACCCTAATTGCAATTGAAGATTGAAGAACACAAACACTAATTGCCATTGAAGAACCCTTAGCTCTAAATTGAAGAACACAAACCCTAATTGAATTTGAAGAACCCTGAACACTAAATTGAAGAACTCAAATCCTAATTGAAATTGAGAAACCCTAAACCCCAAATTGAAAACCCGTAGTTGAACCCCACCCAAACCTACGCCGGAAACCCCTCAAATCACCACTGGAAACCCCAAAACCTCCGCCGGAAACTTAGTAAGAATCTTGTTGTTGTTACTCGTTGAACAACAATCTTGTTGTCATGTAGAATGTGGTTTAGAGTGTTGGTTGGAAGAGGAATGAGGCAGTGAATGTCTTTCAGATGTGCTTATCGTTTTTTGTTTTTGAGTGATGTGCGGGGTCATCGTTTTTTTAGCATAGGGAATGATAGATTGATGCTCCTGCTTTTGATTTTGGTTTTGGTTTGTTTTAGGAAAGTGTTAATAGAGTGTTATAAAAAATAATAGATTTTCGTCTAGAAGGACATATTATCTAGTAAATAGGGATGAAAGTGTTGAAATGGTGTCCTAAACCCAGTCGGGTTGGACCGGATCCGACCGGGTCGGGTCATTTACAATCTATTTAGTACATGTAATAACTTTATTATGATTAATTAAAGCACTTTTGTTATTGTATATCTTGTTTCTCTTCATGTTATTGAATGTATATATATAGTAACGTCCCTGGTGTCAAACCGTGATAGAGAAACCATGATACTGATTATGGTTGATGAGATCCCTATTCACTTTAATAAGTTTGATACTTAAATGCCTCTAGTCGTATGTGCTATCAAACGGGGCATTGAAGGTATGATTAGACTAGCACGTATTGGATGTCTTTTATCTTATTGAAGTTAGAGATAGATCTCGTCTATCTAAGTGTAGAGACGCTTGGACTGTAAGTGGACGCGTATTAGAGAATGCATGCGTCAGACTGACTCATTCACATTAAGTGTCACAGTATGTGGCAGTGTTGTAATTATCCTGAGACCGGAGTCTTCATGGAATCACGGTGTGGATTGTCATGCTTTGACACTATTGAGGTTTCCCCTAGCCATGAGGCGATCATGCGGTAGTGATTGAGTGTGATATTGAAGCATGCGTAGGATACATGTTTGTTCGTCCGGAAATCGCGTATCCTATGTTTAGGAGTGAATATCCGAAATGGCCTTTTTTTTTTACGCGAACATTTTTATTTTATTAAAAGGAAATAGAAAATGCTACACAGTCAATGCCATATCCCGGCCCGCCCCAGTTATGTGATAGGGTGCATAGCATGGCCTCCTTAAACCCTATGTATGGCAAACCCAGTGTGGGAAAATCCAACACATAGGGAAGAGTACTCGCTCTATGCACCCCCAAATTCCCTAATCCAAAAATTACAAACATAAGTATTTCCATGAAAAATACATCCCAGTGTCCGTCCAATGTATGAGCCACATTCTCCATTGAAGCTCGTGAGGTAAGTGTTGTGCAAGAATCCTTGTCCACCTAGTCTTTCTTTCAAGCAATCCCACAGATGATGTCACTGGCATGGACAGAATATTGTAATTCCAAATGTAGCGAAAGCATCTAAAAAACCAAAAAAGGAGCAAGGACACCTGGATTGCACCCCTAACCAAATAGTAGGGGTGCTTCCGATGTTGAGCGCTATTCCAGGTCCTATGTAATAAGCCCATGTTGTATCCCGCCAGAAGTTTGATTGTGGGCAGCTCCTCCCATGTGTAGTGACCGATCCAAGCAAGTCAGGTTCGTACCCTCAAAACGAAAATGTTTGTTAGGATATGAAGATTAGAGTGCCATATAAAATAAACAATGATAAACAGTATCCAGTATAAGAACAAGTACACCTGAATCGCACCCCTAACAGCATGGTAGGGGTGCTTCCAGATTGCATCGTCTGTCTTAGCATCATGATTGCGCAGGTCAGGTATGCAACCATCAAATGAAGAAAGAGGTCTCCTAGATGCGTGCAACATGTCGAATGAGAGGAGGGCCATGTAAGTCATCATTAATAAGTTGTTGTATAGGATCTGAAGAAATCACCGAGATCGTTAAACGTCATGTCATCGCCATCCATAGCTGCAAAATTGTCTGCCACTCTATTACATTCTCGGAAAATGTGAGAAATAGTGTGTGGTATTTCCTGAAGATACGCCGCAATCCGGCTAATCGAAATGCATAGTGGCCAATTCCCATTGAGATTTCGGATATAACTCGAGAAACAAAAGTGGAGTCGATCTCAATGTCAAGTGGCACGGTATGAGGACGCAAGCGAATACCAAAAAGAAGCGCTTTCACTTCAGCATCAAGAACATTCCCTTGCCCGAAACAAGCATGAAACCCAGCTATAAAGCTTCCATGTGAATCCCTTATTACACCACCGCCATACGCAATTCCATTTCTGACACTACCGTCAATGTTGAGCTTCATTCGGCCGGCCTGAGGGGGTGTCCACCGTATTTGGATCAGCTGACGTTTGGGACGCGATTTCACTTTGAAAGGCTTGAAAAAGGGAACTTCCCAATCAATCCCAATATGCTTTCTATCGACAATTTTACGGAAGGCTACCTGTCTAATCTTCCTTTCAATGAGAATGATGGCACGCTGAACAGACGGAATACAGTCATCATGTCTGCATTTATTCCTTTCCGTCCAAATGCCCCAGCACACTATAACCGGTACAAGAAGGCGTATGTTATATATGTGGGCCGCAGAGTTAATCCAGAAATTAAACATCGGGATGATCCCAGCAGTAGGAGTGAAACGGAGGCCAAACTGAATCATAAAGTGGGACCAGATAGACTTCGCAAAATCACAGTGAATAAAAATATGGCGAAGTTCTTCCCCATGGTGGCAGGCAAAACATTTAGAGACTAGCGTAATACCTCTTCTTTGCAGGTTTGCATCAGAAGGAAGAATATTATTAACCAATCTCCAGCAGAAGAAAGATATCTTGAGCGGCAGCATAGAGTTCCAAATGACTTTGAAGAGAGGACGAGTATAAGTGTGAGCTCGTAGTAAATTCCACGCTGACTTGGTATTGAAATTACCATCCGTTGTTAAGGTCCATATCAACTCGTCATCCTGATCAGGTCGTAACGGAACGCATAAAATATCATCCACCACGTGCAGCGGCAGATACTCTTGTAGTCGGAGAGCATTCCACCGCCCATTTTCCGTGAAATCCTTTACCTTCGAACTCGTTGTGCGGAGGCTCACCTAAATCAATGTTCAGCCACGTATCTCTCCAAAAGTCAATATCACGGCGTTGACCTTCCGGTGATAGCACATTCGCAAAGTCTCGCATATGACCACACTTTCTTCACCATAGCGCGTCGCGTTTAGGTAAGGTCACTTGAAGAGGTGATTTGTCCGCAATGTAAGTATTATATAAAGTCCGAGCCCACATCCCCTGCTTCTGCCTCAGCCGAACCCACAGCTTTATCGCAAAGGAATCCATAACATCAAAAAGATTACGTACCCCAAGGCCTCCCTCCTCCGTAGGCTTACAAACTCTTTCCCACGAGGTCCAATGAATATGATTAATGTTAAACCCACCGTCCCAAAGGAACTTGTTAAAAAGACGATGTAAACGGTGAATAACCTCCTTAGGAGGGACCAGAACCTGGAGGATAAAAACCGGAATAGATGTTAACACATGCCTGAGTAAAATAAGTTTACCTCCAAAAGATAGCAAACGACTGCCCCAATGAAAAAGCCGGCGTTCAACTTTATCCAAAATATCTTGATAGTAGCTGATTTTATTCCGACCGCGAAAAAGGGGAGCACCTGTAACGGAAAGGCATATTCTCTCTCTTGAATCCCAAAGCGATGTGGATCCAACGAAGGTGTGTGGCGTGCAACTTCGACCAATGAAGGTGTCTTTACTCGTGTTGATCCGTTGGCCCGATACAATTTCATAGTGTTGGAAAACCTCTTTAAGTTGCTTAAGCCCTTTCTTGTTGCACCGAGTAAAAATGATCGTGTCATCTGCAAAGGCCAGATAATGGATTCCTCGCACTTTAGATTGAAACTGCATACCCGTATTTGTATTCATGAAACCGTTGATGAGTCTCCCAAAATATTCTGCTGCGAGAACAAAAAGAGCGGGAGAGAGAGGGTCGCCTTGTTTGACACCACGAGTCGCATGAAAGGGTGAAGAAGGAATGCCATTGAGGAGGACATAAAACCAGTTGTCCGCCAAAGTCCGGAAAATAAGATCAACACAGCGTTCATGAAAGCCAAACATCCTAAGGATTTTCAAAATGAAACCCCATTCCATACGATCATAAGCTTTCTCCATATCTAGCTTGAGCAAAATGTTAGGACTGCGGAGCTTTTTATTAACGTCTTTACAAAGCTCTTGAGCTAAAAGAATATTATCCGTAATGGACCGTCCTGGTACGAAGCCCGACTGTTGATCCGCCACTAGCATAGGAAGGTAAGCATTTAAACGTTGAGTGATAATTTTAGTGATGATCTTTGAGAAGACAGTGCATAAACTAATAGGACGGAAATCCTTCCAACAATTTGCTCCCGGTTTCTTAGGAAGGAGGATAATTGAGGACGTGGAAAAATATCTGGGAAGGTGTCCGCCCAGGAAGAAGTCAGAAACCGCCTGAGTCATGTCGTGCTTAATAATGTCCCAGCACGTCCGGAAGAAAAGAGAGGTGAAGCCATCAGGACCTGCTGCACTATCTGGATCAATAGAACGAATGATATTGAGGATGTCGTCACTCGTAGGTGTTGCAGAAAGGCTCGCATTCTGTTCGTCGGAAATTTGGGGTAGGTTAAATTGAGTCAGAGGAGCACCAATTCCTGCCCTGTTAGCAGTGAAAAGATTTTGAAAGAAATTCTTCGAGGAGCTCCGTATCTCTTCTTGATCAACGATCCACTGACCATCCTCAGCTTTTATACGATGGATGTAGTTGTGGCTCCGTCTTTGCTTGCATATAGCATGGAAGTATTTACTGTTTGCGTCACCGGCCTCAATCCATCTCACTGCTGCTTTTTGTCTAAGGAAACGCGCCTCAATATTATTACACCTCTCAAAGTTCGTAATAGCCATTTGAAGATCCGCTTGGGTGTCTGTAGAGCCAACTTGATCATGCCGCAAAGTTTTATAGTTGACCTCCGCCATCGCCTTCTGTGTATTGGTGAAGATATTTCCAAAAACAGTCCGATTCCATTCAGTGAGCTTGTACCCAAGTTTTTTAAGCTTATTTGCCAACAGCCACATACCTTGACCATCTTCCGGTTCAGCCCAAACAGATTTAACCAAGTCATAAAAAGAAGCCTCATCTGGCCAAACATTAAGAAACCGAAAGGAAGCCTTTCGAATGGGTGTCACACCACATCTAGCAAGCGAGAGGCAATGGTCCGATAAAACACGTGGAAGATGTAAAACCTGTGTCATGTTGAAATGATCTAGCCAAGCCTCATTGTAGAAAACTCTATCCAGCCGCTGCCATATATTGCGATTATACCAGGTGAATTGGGAGCCTTCAAAGGACGGTTCAAAAAGATTAGCCGTCTGGACGCACTCATTAAAGTCCGACATGGCATTAGCATTGGGGGACGTGCCTCCCTTCCTCTCTTCCAACAACCGAACAATATTAAAGTCGCCTCCTAAAATCCATGGCCGGTCGTGAGCTTCCGCCCGACCCTTAATTGCATGCCAGAGAGGGGTGCGTGCTTGGCGTGAGTGTTTAGCATATATGCTCGAAACCACAAAGTTGTCTCCATTCGTCTGTGACTCTCTTTGCACACATTTGATCACAAATCCGTGGATATAGAACAAGTAACGCTGCACGGAAGAACCATATTTTACCTCGCAAAAGAGATTGAGAGAAATCAAATCCAAGCTTAAGACGAATGTTGGAGCACAAATTAATAGAACACAAGGGTTCAATCAAAACTAGCATTTTAACATTGTTGCGTGTACAAATGTTCTTAAGACAAGTTTGAGAATCGTTATTACCAATTCCTCGAACGTTCCAGAATAAGATGTTGATCGGACTAAACATTGGAAGACCGGAGCTGATAAGTTACTGACGGGGCTGAATCCGAAATAATTTTTGCTTTACCTTTTTTCCTCCGCTTTTTAGCTGTTGCGGTGATTGAAGAAATACCTTCCGATTTATTCGCCTCAGGAGGTTGATCTCCACTTACAACTGTATCCGTCTCAAAATTCTCTCCCTCATTTGTTTGGTCCTCTTCGAGAAGTTCCACGACGGGAAGATCCACTTGTTCTTGCAAAGGGTTAAAGTCCAGCTGTAAGATATCAGTTGAGGAATTAAAAGCTTCTGTCGGTTGAATTTCTGTCTGTTTAAACCGTTGGTCAAGAGTAGCATGGAAATCCTTCAGCTCAGTGATGTCCAATCCTCGAGAGCAGCCATTATCTGCCGACCGGGGCGGTTAGCATTCGCCGAACGCGGTCTTCTTTAGCGGAGAGAAAGGTGGGTTGTCTACATTAGCTCTTCTTCAACTAAAGACTCAAGGGCGCTAAAAGTATTATGCGTGGTGGTGGTGTCCATAGGTTGCGTCTGTTGCAACGGTGGTGCGATTGGAGGAATAGCATTGCCAGTAGAAGTTCCCGCTGCTGTAGTCACACTACCGGCGTGTAAATCCGAAGGAGCTATAGGAGTAACAATGCTATGCTGCTTCACTTGATAGACCTGTTGAGGCTTACTAGGATTAGTTTCAGGAATACGCGTATCGGACCTCTTCGTGAGACTATTATCCTTAATAGTATTCTTCCTAACATTTTCTGGTGGAGGATTTTTCCTTCGACATCTCGCTTCCGCATGGCCAATGCGGTGACAGAAGGAGCAATAATCGGGCCAAAACTCTGCATTAACTTCTTGCCAATGCCCATTATGAACATCCTCACCCAACCAAATACGAGTACACCGCGGTTTTAGTATATCAACCTCAACAAGAACACGCGCAACCGACGGTCTCCTCATATCAGTTGTAGCCGCGTCTGTTTGTAAAGGTCGGCCAAGCAAACTGCCAATTTTAGTAACATATTTAGCATTAAAGAAAGGAAGTGGTAAACCTGGTAATTCAAACCAAATGGGAACCAAGGAGCAATCCTCATTACAATGGAAATCGATTGTCCATTTGGATAACACAAACCGGTTAGATCCCATAAACCATTCACGACGCGTGAACAACCTATTATAGTCTTCTTGACATCCCGGGTGGACCAAGACATGTTTCGTATCAAGCAAACCAATTTTGCACGTAGCCTTCAAGTCGAGCCGTAAGAAAAATTTTCGAATGTCATCAATACGAGGCCTGTAATCCGGAAATCGAGCTACCAATGCATTTGCAAAAGGCCGTGAGAGAACCTCAAGTTCGTTACATGAGACGAAAAGAGCTGGTTCCCCTTTGCACGTCCCATACACCCCAAAATCCGGGATATCCGTAGCTGAATTCCCAGTTACAGCTGCATATGACTTCAATGGCTGATTAGGGGGGTCCGGCGGCTTGGGCGATTCAGCAGGTTCCGCCATCTTCCCACCGTAATAATAAAGAGGGGCAACTTGTCGCTTACACGACGATCGCCAGAGAAAAAAAAAGCAAACCCCAGAAACCGTGCTCACGATGACGTACAGGGCGGTGGGTCAACAGCAGCCACTCGACGAAGCAGCGAACACAGCAAGGTCGGACAGCCGCACGAAGATGTACCACGAAGAAACGGACAGGAGGCGATCGTGAAACCCCAAAAGCGGTAACACGGCACCACGAGCAGAGACGCGTTGTAGACCAGAAAGCGCTCGAACAGAGAAGGAGAGAACGCCGGAGAACCTTAAAGACGCTGGAGTTCAAGATCCGTATCCGAAATGGCCTTATTATAAGGAATTTCTAGCTATCGTGAATCTTTGCAAAGTGGGAGTAAATGAGTTATTCTGAGAGAGCTTGATATCCAGATTATAAGATACGATCGTTAATATACTGACACCCGAGATACGATCGTATGAATATTATTACAACGATAGGATTCTATTTACACGGTTACTGTTTCATATGAAACGTAGTAGTCATTGCTTTTGACTCTTCCGATGATTGGGGGTCACAGTGTGTTGCTAGACGCTATCCCGTGATCTTTAGGTGTGAAGGGCATTTTCGTAATTTTCACTTTATGTCTACGGCCAACATATTCGAAAACCTATTGGGTCACACACATAAGAACATCTAGCCGGATTAAAATGCGGTTATAGTGATAACCAAATAAGGATAGTTTATCTCGACTATAAAGTGTTATAGTGATTAAATTAATATGACGGTATTTATTTATTATGAATAAATTAAATACAAGATATTAATTATATTGATTAATTAAAGAATATTCCAGATGCCAATTTAATGGTGTTTGGGGCGCCACATTTAAGTTTATGAGATATACTTGGATTGTGCAATTTAATTAATGATATTATCATATATTAATATTAGATATTAATTGATTTTGGGAAAATAGATTTATGGTAATAAGAAAAAGATATTCAATATTAGATATTGACAATATCTTAGATTTATTTAATATAAGATATTAATTTAAAAGAGATAAATCAATCAAAGTGATTTTTCTTATTTTATTAGGAATTTTTTTTTTTCACATCAATCTACTAGAAGCTTCTCCTAATCAGATTAGGAGGCAATAGGGGCGCCACCTTCACCTATAAAAGAAATGGGTTGGCTAGCTCTTTTATACATCACAATTCCAAGAGTTCATTATTCTTGTGAAAAATATATAGCTTCTTTTAGAGAGTTTTAGAGAGAGAAATGGCTGGCCTAGCAACCGGATTTTTCTAGTAGCAATCCATGGAGGATTCCGGCGAGGAGTTCGTGTGGATATCGATAGAGGCCGGACACGTGGACGGCTCGTATGCACTACTACTCTACGTTGACGGTCAAAGCGTCGATCTATTAGATCAAGCAAGGTAATCACCGTCAACTACTTAACGTGTTTATTGTATTAAACGAAGTCGATCTTGGGATCGGAAATCCAATTTTAAATTCCACTGCGTTAAACTAGTTGATTTTCTAACAGAAAGGACATTGAGTTTTAATTAGGACAAAATGCTTGGTTATTCCTAAATTACCCTCATTTACTTCTTCACCAGTCATGAATATAATAATAAAAAGATCAGTTTTTTTAGGGAAGCAAATATAGTAGCTGACAATCTATTTTCCATGATTATAGGATAGATTTATCACTATATATTTTTGAATTCAATGGATAAAAATACTCAATTAATCTATAGTTTTGATTTTTCTAAAAACATTGTATTTGTTGTAGAAACTCACAAACAATTTTCCATTATTTTCGACATTCATTATTACTATACAATTTTGTTTTTAACGAGAAATAAAATATTCAATTCATCTGCATTTTTTGACAAAAAAATTTAATTCACGTATATTGTTCGCAAAAATTACTCCAATCACATTCATCGATCCATATCAGTGTTAATACATTTTTTGCATATATTTTATTGATTGTTACTACTTCTTTTTCAATGTTACTATATTTTTCTTTGTAACTACAAGTATTTCATTCTCTGTTATTATTTCTTTTTTGTGTTACTACATTTTTTGCCGTAACTATACAGTTTTATTAGTGTTAAAAAAAATTTTTGCCGTAACTATATCTATTTTATTGATCTGTTACTACATTTTTTAGTGTTACTATATTTTTTGTTTCTGTAACCACATCTATTTTATTGGTTATTACTACTTATTTTTCTAATGTTACTACATTTTTTTAACTACATCTAATTCATTGGTTGTTACAACTTTTTTCATGCGTTACTACTTCTTTTTTGGCTGTAACTACATCTTTTTTATCATTATCAATGTTACTACATTTTTTTTACTATAAATATTTCCGTTTTAAATATTGTATAACCGTTTTGGATTCACTCCCCCATAATTACACCACATTTATAGCCAAAATTTAGTGCTCCTTATTAATGTGTTTACTCATCTACTAAGGATATTTTTGTCCATTAATTATGAAATTATCCTTTTTAATTACAATAAAAGCAAATTGTCCTTGCATCTTAATTTTTTAAATTTTTTGTCCTTCTAGCCCATTCCCTCTAAAAATAAGGGTATTTTTTTGTCCTTTACAAATAAATTTTTGTTTTAATTACTTTTTGTTTTAACTCCATGATAAGAAATACTACATAGATATAAAAAAAACTTTGAAAAATAGTCTAACCGGACAATTTTTCCAATTATTTATTATTATAACCTACGCACAAGGGCTGTTGATCGGCCCGATATAATGTTCACTAATCTTGTTGCTGTCAAAATTAATTCTTGTTAATAGATATTAAAATTTGGTTTGTACACATTGTTGTTGTTTTTGTTTTGGTATGCTTAAGGTTTTAATTTTTATCTCCACTCAAAGGGATCGATCGATTTTTGAAAAATCGATTTTTTATTGATGGAGTCAAGATTTGATGTTTGGGTGTGCGAATGGATTATATTTATATGGTTCTTCAACGACGGAGTGAGGAATTAATAATGAGTGAACTAACAGACTATATTTGTATGGTCAGGTAAGTTGGATTAAAATAACTAATTATGTTGCAGTGAGTTATATATGTCTGTTTTTCAATTACCGAAAATAAAAACCAGGAAATCTCCACCCCTAATTCAGTTTTTGCGATTTTTGGCTCAAGAATCAATTTTTTGGATGTCGTTTTAGTGTGGTGCATAATATAGTGTATCGATAAAATCGTGATGGTTTAGATAAATGCAATTTTTTTTTTGTTCTTAACCGTTACATTTCCTTAGGCTGTTCCATCGCATTTGTCTATCTTCATTGTTCTGTGAACTGTTCATCCCCCTTGGTCATTCTTTCTTGCAAGGAACATTTTCTATTTTATTATGGATACAATGAACTTATTAAAACACATGATCAATGATTATGATTGATTTGGGCATTGAATTGGGTATTAATTGTTGTCTTAAACTACAGTGAGATTGTTTTAGATATATACCGCAATTTCTACTATTTTACGAGGCGTTTTTTGATTCATCTGAAAAAGAATTCTGCTGAGAGTTATATTCGGCTCTAGATTAGTTGCATAAGGTTATCACTAATTTTAGGATGTTCCAGGTGCTAGTTTTGGACCACCAAGTCAGCACTTTTAAAGAGATACATTGGTGGAAAGTTTTTACAGGTAGGGGCCCATTGGTGGAAGTTGAATTCCTATTGGTTTTGGTGCATCAACTAGGATTTACACCAAGTTCAACATAAAATTTGTGTAAGGCTATAATTAACCAATTTGAAGGTATACGCAATAATGTAATATTTAAGTTAATTTCGACTCTAGATTAGTTGCATACGGTTATAATTAAATTAATAGAAGGTATACGCTATAAATATTTAAACCAATTGCTAGGTGATGCTGCCAGAAAATGGACCTACCTATGTGGCACCCTTTTAGTGGCTCGACACTAAGCAGGGGAAGAGTAAAGATCTCGAGCAGCCCTGTCTGGCTTGTTACTCCTCTTCTCTCTGGTTCGGCCGTCCCTGGCACCGGCCTCCACTCCTTGAGGCCAGTTCAGAATTCCGCCCCGATCTGTGAGGATCGGCCAACACTTGTCAACGAACCTACTTTGGACCAACCTTATCGGTTGGGACAAGTCTCTCGGACCCACTACTCTGCACTCGCCTTTGTGTTCGGGGTAGATCAACTGTTCCTCCCGACCTCCATAGGTCGTTCTAATCAGCCCAGCTCAGGCCCTCTAAGTCGGCCAGAGTCAATCCTTGATTATATTTCCCACGTGTGTAATAAACAGATAATTACGGAAGGAATCCCGGGTCATAAAAGCTCCAATCTCTACCATTTAATATGAATATTTGAATACCATATTTATCTCCTACAATCAAGAGGATTTATCAATCATAATCTTTTCCTTAGGGAACACGTTAATCGGTGTTTACCACTGACACGCCACATCAAACACTAGGGCCTAAGCCCCTCTATATAAACAATCCCTAAGGAACTACGAAGACTTGATTCCAATTCGATCATTGGATACGTAGGCAGCTTGAGGGGTAACATCTCAAGTGCAGTCTAAATCACCCCCCAAATAAACCCCCCCCCCCCCGTTTTAATCTTCATATTTCGAGAGTTTCTCCAGGCTATCACCAAGAATAAGAACCCTAAATTAGAAGGATACGATTTTTGGATCGTCAATTGGCGCTAGAAGGAGGGCCTTCTGCTAGTGAACAACTACTCTGTGGAATCTGTCTGAAGATGAAGAGCGTTAACGACGGCTACACCAAAACACCCTGGAAGAAGCGAAGATTTGTCAAGGAAGTGGTATACAACGCCGCTGACCCCATTCCTATGGAAGCTAACAACAATGGTCTTGTGATCGATGCCATGGTGGAACAAAACTTGGTAAGGCGCATCTGCATTGACACCGGTAGTGCGGTTAGTATCATGTACCACTCTACTTTACTTCTAATGCATTTGAATAGCGCTTAGTAAACTCCAGCAAGTACCATCTTGTTCGGCCTTGCCGATTCTCCTGTGTATCCCGAGGGTACCATCGTCCTTTCAACCACCTTCGGTTGGCCTTCGCTGGGCCGAACCCTTCCAGTTGAGTATGTGGTGGTGAAGACTCCGTCTCCTTATAGTATAGAATTAGGGCACCTTCCGTTGATCGCCTTACAATCCGTCGTATCACTCACTCATAATAGTCTAAGATTTGTAGCCAGTGGTAACCCCATGGAGATCGTAGGCGACATGGGTCCGATGAGCAGCTGCGTTACTTCTGAAGTATACGGGGACATCAGAACGGCACCGATTTCCATCGAAGAACTACTGCCTGAACGCGAGGAAACCTGGCCTTCGGATGACAAAACAGAAGCAGTCTGTCTGTAGGAAGGACGAGATGACCGAGTTATAGAGGTGGGAGTATAGATTCCCAACTCACACAAAGAGCAGTTAATAGCCTTACTAAAAGAATTCAAGGATGGATTCGCCTGGACAACGGAGGAGATGCCAGGATTATCCCCAAGTTTGGCCATCTCGGAAGCCTGTCCGACAAAAAAAGAGACACTTCGCCCAAGAGCGGGTAGATGCCATACAGAAGGAGGTGACTAAGCTACTCCAGGCCAACATCATTCGAGAAGTGAATTATCCCGAGTGGCTAGCGAACCCTGTCCTAGTAAAGAAACCGGAAGGCAGCTGGAGAATGTGTGTGGATTTCACCGACCTTAACCAATCATGTCCAAAGGATTGTTACCCCCTGCCCTACATAGATCGAATGGTGGACTAGACCATAGGTTTTGGGATATTTGGCTTTTTGGATGCTTACAGAGGGTATCATCAGATTGTTATGGATCCCCATGATGCTGAAAAAACCTCGTTTATCACCGAGTTCGGCATATATCGTAACCGAACCATGCCATTCGGCCTCAAAAATGCTGGAGCGACCTATCAAAGGGCTGTCAACAAATTATTTAAAGATCAAATAGGGAAGTGTATGTAAGTATACGTGGATGACCTGTTGATCAAAAGAAATTCCTTGGAGCAATACCTGGAAGACGTAAGAGAGGTTTTTGAGGTACTTAAAGCCTCACAGATGAAGCTTAATCCCAAAAAATGTACCTTCGGAGTTCGGACCGGAAAATCTTTAGGTTACATGATATCACAAGAAGGTATCAGAGCCAACCCAGACAAAGTAGACGTATTAAGGACTATTCCGGCACCAAGAAGCCTCAAAGAAGTGTAGAGATTAACAGGAAGAATAGCTGCACTCGGACGTTTCCTGTCGAAATCAGCACAGTGAGCATTGCCCTTTTTCAAGATTCTAAAGCAAGTTAACCCGTTCAAGTGGGATGAGAATTGCCAGCAAGCCTTTGAAGACCTAAAAGTGTATTTGGCCAAACTTCCCACATTAACATCACCCCAACCGGGAGATACCCTATTCATATACCTGGCCGCATGCGGTGAAGCCATCAGTGCAGTCCTTGTCAAGGAGCAGGATAGCACTCAAAAACCAATCTTTTATGTTAGCAAGGCACTTCGTGGCCCAGAGGTCAGATATTCTGATGCCGAAAGGCTAGCACTATCCCTAGTACACGCCTCACGAAAGCTGAGACCTTACTTTCAAGCACACCCAATAGTGGTGATCACCGACCAGCCTCTTCGACAGATCCTATCCCGACCGGAAAAGTCGGGACGCTTGGAAAAATGGGTAGTGGAACAGGCCGAGTATGATCTTGACTTTCGCCCCCGAACAGCCGTCAAAGCACAAGCGCTAGCAGACTTTCTTACCGAAGAAACAACCATCATTATCGAACAAAGCCAATCAAGAAGATATGACGAGTCTTGGACGTTATACGTTGATGGGGCCTCTAACAAAGATGGAGCAGGTGCGGGCCTTCTGCTCATCAGCCCAAAGGGTGAGGAATTCCCCTACGCACTTCGGTTCGGATTCCCGGCCACCAACAATAAAGCCGAATATAAAGCTCTGATCACTGGACTCAATCTGGCAGCTAAGTTGGGAGCAAAGAATTTACATGTATATAGCGATTCCCAGTTAATAGTCAGTCATGTGAAAGGAGAGTACGAGGCCAAGGAAGAGCCCATGAAAAAAATACCTAGACATAGCCAACGCTCGGCTTAAAGCATTCCGCACTATCCTTATCGAGCAAGTACCCCGATCTCAGAACCGGCGGGCCGATGCCCTTTCGAAAATAGCATCTAACTTTACGCCTAGCAAGAAAGTACTGGTAGAATTACTGCAGGAAAGAAGCTATGATGCCTAGGAAGTTCAGCCCATCACTCAGAAGGATACCTGGATGGACCCCATAGTATCCTACCTCCGGGATGCAGTGTTACCGAAAGACAATACTTTAGCAAGAAGGATGAAATTTCGGGCCGCGAGGTACACACTTTTCGACAATATAATTTATAGAAAATCCTTCGTCGCCCCTTGGCTCAGATGCGTAACAGAGGATGAAGGAAACTACTTGCTCCACGAGATTCATTTAGGAATTTGTGGAAACCATCCGGGGGCTCGAACGTTAGCACGCAAATGTAGGCTATTCGGTTACTTTGGCCGACCATGCAGCAAGATGCCGAAGACCTCGTCCGCGGATGTAAGTCATGTCAAGTACATAGCAACATACCTCATCTAGGCTCACAACAAATGACACCTCTGGTCGCGGCATGGCCTTTCGACCAATGGGGGGTCGATCTGGTCGGACCCCTACCCCGGGCGCCGGGTAATTTCAAATTCCTTATAGTGGCAGTGGACTACTTCACTAAGTGGGTGGAAGCTGAACCCCTCACCACAATCACCATGAAGGTTATTTAGAAATTCATCTGGAAGAATGTTGTCTGTAGATATGGAATCCCAAAGGCTCTAATATCAGACAATGGAACACAGTTCGATGATAAAGGTGTCTGATCCTGGTGCGCAGAGTTAGGAATTTCTCAGCATTTTACCTCAGTAGGCTATCCACAAGCTAACGGGCAAGTCAAACAAACAAATAGACAGATCAAATTCGGCCTAAAGAAAAGGCTCAAAGAAGAAGGAGAGAGTTGGGTAGAGCATCTTCCGAACATTCTGTGGGCATACCGAACAACCCCAAATTCGGCAACAGGAGAAACACCTTTCTCCCTGACTTATGGAAGCGAGTCAGTCATCCCTGCCTAGATCGGACTGCCGTCGCCAAGACTCGAGCTTCATAAAAAATGGATATGGAAGCGGAAATCAGACATGCAAAGGACTACCTAGAGGAAAATAGGGAAATAGCATTCATCCGAATGGCAAGATATAAGCAAAGAATCTCTTAATACTACGACATCAAGGTGAAACACTCATACTTCAAGGAGGGAGATCTGGCCCTCTGAAAGAACGCAGTTAGCAAACAAGGTCCTGAAGGCAAGCTAGACCCAAACTGGGAGGGACCGTACAAAGTGGTGAAGGTGCATGGAAAGGGCGCTTATCAGTTAGCAGGATTTCGGGGGAAAACATCCCCAGGAGCTGGCACGCCAATAACCTACGAAGGTTTCACCCATGAAAGGTGCCCTGCGATCGGATTCTATTTAACTATTATTTACGTTCTTGTATTACTCTATAAAATTTCCATTAGTGTCATATACAAAGCATATTTTGTAATGTTCTTTCTTTTTACAAGCTACCAATCCGATATGGCTCAATCCGTCAAAAAGTCAGCACCAGCCTGACACGACCCGTTACGCATGTTGTGCAAGTCGTCAGTCCGATCTGGCCTTGCTTGTTGAGAAGACAGCACTAGCCTGGCCCTGCTCACCCACCTTTTTAGGCAAGTCATCCGTCCGAACTGGCCTTGTCCGTACTATTTCAACACAACCCGATTGCGCAATCTATTTTCATACCACGCTAGTACGCCATCCCTAAATAATCAATAGGCATGACGTACTAGGGGGCTAACATATTACCAAACAATCAAAAACTAAAGAACAAGCAAAAGCAAATCAACAAAACAATCAAGCTGAAAATCTTTCACTAAAAACTTGACAGCCATAAAATAAAAAATCTACAATCAATAATTAGGGTTTATCCTCATAAAGGGTACTTCGCTTCAAGATCCACCCCTGCTTGAAACTCTTTCACCCGAACAGAGTAGTTTGATTCGGCGTCAGGGGCGTACAAGGAGGGGTGAGCTAAACTGTCGATTGTAAGGTCTGGGTGATGGGCCCGACAATCGTCCACTCCCTACGTGTAACTAGCCTTCACGGCAGGACTCAACAACCGCTTCAAAGATTCGACCAGTTGAGGAGAAGATTTATAATCGCTAACGGCTTGGTTGGAAGCCTCCCGAAGACGAGCAGGGAAATCTCGAACAGCAGCCTCGGTGGACGAAAGCTCCTCCCGAAGTCTTGAGACATGACCCCCTAGCTCGGCTTCTCTCTCTAGGTGTTCGCTCATAAAATCCTGAAGGCAAACTTCGTACTCGGACCTTAAATCCTTGGTCTGTTCTGCTTGTGTCCGCAATTGCTCTTCAAGTTCTTTTATTTGGTCATCTTTTAACTTCGAATCAAGAGTCCTCTTCTGCTGATCGGCAGCCGAGCGCGCCAGGCGACATAAGATCTCTTCCCCTACGATTGACCCCAGAGGAAATACAACATATAGTCAAGATACCTCAGACAAGGCATGGTAGGTACTGGATGTGCGACGAAATAGAATTACCTGTCTCACGGCTGCAAAGCCTGCTTCGGTCAATTCCATGAGAGACATCTGAGAGAAATCCTATGCCTCATCGGCCGTATGATATGAGGCGGAGGGATCGGCCCTGACCTCTTCATGCCGAACTCCAGATCCATCAACACCACGGTCTTTCGAGCCTAGTCCTGTGACAGCTCGATGCCTCTTCTCCCTTCTCTCATCTGAACAAATATCTCCCGACCTAGAGCGGGAAGATCGGCATACTAGAGGAGTCTCAGGCTTCTCCTCGTCATCTTCATCCTCCTCCCACTCGTCCATCACTACGATGGGAATGCCCACATTCTTCGAAGAACGAGGAGGGTCCTTCAGAATGTCATCCTCGAGCTCGGCCAATAGGTGAGCCGTGTGGGATCCAACGAGAGACCCCACCACCTTTGTAGGCGAACGGCGACCTCCAGGAGCGGTGGTCTCGACCATTTTGGGGATCGATGGCCCTACCCCCACTCCGGGATCGGGGGCTAGGAGACCGGCCAATGTCCACACTGCAAGAAAGAAATAAAGTTACATATCATCATCATATAGCGTACGAAATAGAAGTAGATCTTACCTAATTCACGGCAGACATCGTCCAGAGGATGATAAGGATCAGGCTCGGCATCGTCCAGCCGTGCCGCGGCGATCTGTTCTGACGTTAGCTCACACAACCTAAGAACAACCCCCGCATTCCGAATGGCATCTACCTTGGTAGAGTCTGGAAGCTGTGGGCACTCGTCCCTTTGTAAGGTGCTAGTATTCCAGCGTCCCAACTTGGAATCCCCCCGATCTCGGGCAAAAAATAAGCACCCTCGCCACGTGCCATGCTTAGGGCACTCAAGCATCATTTCCTGAACCCTAGATCGGTGAGAAAAGTGGTACCATCCTCTCAGCCCCGGACTCTGGGATAGGCGATAAAAAGATTGGAACAGGCCCACGGAGAACTGCACCTTGGCTACGCGGCAAAGTACAATGAAACCAATTACGGTCCTCACTCCCGAATGAGCTAACTGAGCCGCACCTAGTCCATAATGCCTCAGTACCACCACCAACGCAGGGCATAGCGGCAACCTCAAACCCGCTTTCAACTGAGCCTCGTAAACGGTGAAGTATCCTCCCGGAGGATGCGAAGCAAAGGGACGAGGTTCCGCGGGAAGCAAGGGAGCAAATTCTTCATGATTTATTCCATACTCCCGGAAAATATACTCCACACTGCTTTGTACCAAAACTGAGGACAACCCGTGGCCCCCCATAATATCGTGAGTGGCCTTCTGAATCTTATACCTAAAGGAATGATCGAAGGTGCTTGATGATGGAGCCGAAGATGTAGCGAGCAATGGTTGATGAGGGACCCAAGGAATCTCTTCAACAACCACAGACCTGGTCCAGGACTCCCTGATTATTGCTTCTGACCTAGGAGTAAGTGGCTCCTCTCCAGACGAATCAGACATATGGGAACAAACGTAGAAAGAAAGAAGAGGGACGTAATGAGGATGGTTACCAGGTAACACCAAGATGATGTAACCGTAAGTGAAATGGCATTTAAATAGAGCCAGAGAATAACCCTCCACTAACCTCGAAAAATGGCCTCAAATTGGCAGTGACGCCTCGTTTCCTGGTATAGCTATCATGCGTCATAAATCATTCTTGACACCTGGCGACTTCCAATATGGCTTCAAAACTTACACTCTAAGGCTTTGTGTCGAACCACCACGATAGATCCGAACCGATCAACCCAGAATTGGCTGGATCTAAGGGGCTTATGATGCTGCCAGAAAATGGACCTACCTACGTGGAACCCTTTTAGTGGCTCAACACTAAGTAGGGGAAGAGTAAAGGTCTC
The DNA here is from genome assembly GCA_026214975.1 of Gentiana macrophylla. NCBI lineage: Eukaryota > Viridiplantae > Streptophyta > Magnoliopsida > Gentianales > Gentianaceae > Gentiana > Gentiana macrophylla. The sequence continues at coordinate 36,638,440 of CM047807.1, read as the reverse complement.
GAGTAGCCCGGTCTGGCTGGTTACTCCTCTTCTCTCAGGTTCGGCCGTCCCTGGCACCGGCCTCCACTCCTTGAGGCCAGTTCGGAATTCTGCCCCGATCTGTGAGGATCGGCCAACACTTGTCAACTAACCTAATTTGGACTAACCTTATCGGTTGGGACAAGTCTCTCAGACCCACTACTCTGCACTCGCCTTTGTGATCGGGGTAGATCAACTGTTCCTCCCGACCTCCATAGGTCGTTCTAATCAGCCCAGCTCAGGCCCTCTAAGTCGGCCAGAGTCAATCCTTGATTGTATTTCCCACGTGTGTAATAAACTGATAATTACGGAAGGAATCCCGGGTCATAAAAGGTCCAATCTCTACCATTTAATATGAATATTTGAATACCATATTTATCTCGTACAATCAAAGGGATTTATCAATCATAATCTTTTCCTTATGGAATACGTTAATCGGTGTTTACCACTGACACGGCACATCAAACCTTAGGGCCTAAGCCCCTCTATATAAACAATCCCTAAGGAACTACAAAGACTTGATTCCAATTCGATCATTGGATACGTAGGCAGCTTGAGGGGTAACATCTCAAGTGCAGTCTAAATCACCCCCCAAATAACCCCCCCCCCCCATTTTAATCTTCATATTCTGAGAGTTTCTCCAGGCTATCACCAAGAATAAGAACCCTAAATTAGAAGGAGACGATTTTTGGATCGTCACTAGGCTTGGAGCCATTAGATTGCTCATTGCATTTTTTAGTATACTTGATTTTAAACTTTCAAATGGAAGTTAGTAGTGCATTTCTTAACTGATTGATTCAAGATGAGGTTTTTGTTAAACATCCACCTGGATTGGAAGATCACTCTCATCCTGACCATGTTCTTAAACTCAAAAAGGCTTTATATCTTCTAAAACAAACACCAAGCTAGAGCTTGATATGAAATATTAGCTACTTTCTATAGTCAAATGGTTTTCAAATAAGATATAGTCAAAGGCTTTATATCTTCTAAAACAAACACCACGTTGTTCATGGATTTTTGATAGAAAAGCTATACATATTAACTCATCCTTGCTTAAGATCTCAGGCTGAGGCGACAGAATACTTTCACGCAGACAAAAATCCAGTTTTGAGCTACAATATGAGGGAATAGTCCTCAGTATGCAACACAATATAAATTTAATGTTGACGCAGCATGTAGAGAAACTGAGGCAGTTGTGGGAGGTTTGATTCGAGACAACCACGGTAGAACTCTCAACTCATTCTCCAAAAAACTAGAAGGAAGGTTTGAAGTAAAGATTGGGGAAACCAAAAGTTGTGGAATGGTCTTGGGCAGTTGAAGGTTAAACCACTTATCAATCACTTCATGTGGAAGCTAATGAATAACGCTCTTTCGACAGCTTCTGGTTTGTGCTCAAGAGGAATATGCGACGGCTTGTGTCAGGTGTGTAAGAGAACTGAAGAAATTTCTTGGCATTGTCTCTTCAAATGTGACATCCCTAAAGTTTTTTGGAAGTCATCCCCCTATGGTAACTATTTGAGCTCCCTACGCCCAGGGGCGGCTCCAGGAATTTAGTGATACGGATCGGAAATTTGTCATATTTTACAATTACTAAGCGTAATGTTACATATTATAGTTCAATACGGGTCAATAGGGATCAATATATAAAAATAAGGGGATCGGTACACATGTAAAATGTGTATATAAAAAAAAATTCCACTATAATATTTTTTTTAGCGGGTCGGGTGACCCAAATCCATGTACATGGCGCTGCCCCTACCTACGGCTACGCGTCCATTCCTTTCTAGATTTTCTAGAAGAACTCTTAAATACACGTGAAGGCATAGAAGCAACATAAATATTAACTCTCCTCTGGATCATTTTGAAAGCATGTTGTTCATGTATTTTCGATAGAAAAGATGTACATATTAACTCATTCATGCTTAAATCTCAGGCTGAGACGACAGAATACTTTCACGCAGCCAAAAATCCAATTTCGAGCTGCAATATGAATGATGGTCCTCATTATGGTAGCCTCCGGATGCAACACAATATAAATTTAATGTTGACACAGCGTTTGGAGAAACTGAGGCAGCTGTGGGAGGTTTGATTCGAGACAACCACGGTAGAACTCTCAACTCATTCTCCAAAAAATTAGAAGGAAGGTTTGAAGTAAAGGTTGGGGAAGCCTTTGCGATGTATCATGCTATGGTGTATGCTCACACCTGGGGTTATTTCGAGTTATATTTGAAGGAGACTCCATCCACATATCATCGTCTCATGGCGCATGATGAAGATCTCTCACATGTTTGTATGATAATTGAGGACTATCGTAGATTGTTACCTGCTTTTATTTCTGTCTCATTTTCTTTTGTAAAGAGACAATGATATGTAACTGCTCATTTACTAGCTAGAGAAGGCCTTGGCCTGGTAGGAGCCATGGAATGGGGTTCATCTCCCCCACCTCATGTTTCACTTGCTACTCCGCTGATTGCGAAAAATAAAATCTTTGTTTTCTCCTTAAAAAAATGTGTTGCAACTTAAGTATTATTATTTTAATTCATCATTAACGGATGTTGTTATCAAAAATCTGTTTATATTTGAATATTTAGTTATTGTTATAAATTATATGTAATTGAAGTAGTGAAATAAGATAAGTAATACAACTTTTTCTCATACATAGTTAAAGGAAACCAAGGAGAAAATATAATTAATAACATTTCTGTATATCAAAGGTGGGAGTTACTTGCTTAAACATTACTCAAGCATCTACACTTGTCTAATATGTCTCTTGTATATATATATATATATATATATATATATATATATATATATATATATATATATATATACATAGGTAGAAGTTGGCTTAACGATATTCAATTTAAGACTTGCTCTTATCCATGAGTGTATGTTGGCTGAAGATTAAGTAGTTTCAGCCCATTAACTTAATGAACAATTTTAATGCATATCATATTGTCCTTACTTAATGTATATAATCTTTTGCATCAACAAATGTAAGTATTGATGGACATCCACATTATCTTTAATATATTCATACCACTCCCCCTTGGATGTCCATTACACAAAGAACCTGCCTCGTTAAAACTTTCATTAAGAAAAAACCCCATGGGAAAAAAATCTTAGTGAAGGAAAAAGAGTACAACATTCATTAGTGTTTACTCCCCCTGATTTGAACATTTCTGAAGGTCTCTAAGCCGGCGCCTTCCGATCTTCTTATTCAATTTCTCAAACGTGGCGGTAAGAAGTGATTTAATGAATCACTCTTGATATGATTTCTTGAACTTTAATGTCACATTTCTTCTGAAGATTATACATGACGTATTCTTGATAAATATGCTTTATACGATCGCCTTTGATGTAGCCTCCATATAATTGAACTATACATGGTGCATACTCTTAGTATACTATGGTCATTCTATTTCTCAACAAATAAACATAAGTTTCTTGGATATAATATTGTTTCAATAAAAATAATATTCAAATGTATTCTCCGTTTGCTTCAAAAATTGATATCAACTCGGGATGATTTGAAGACGTAGCGACCAAGGATTGCATATAGTTGAGCATCATAAAATCGATGTACTGCCAATGGTAAATAAATAACCATTAATTTTGGGACCTTGCTTTGAGAGGGCCAAAAATATCCATCATCCGTGTAACCAACAAATGCCCGACTTTCTTTATTTTAATCTAAGTGACTTAACGTATATGGTATGTATCAAAAACCTTACTTGAAAAAACCCAGTGGGAAAAAAATCCAGTCAAGGGAAAAAGATTCACGATCTATGCGCTCTTATTTGTTACACTAGTTGCCTCGTTAAAAACCTTTAACTAAGAAAACTCGGTGGGAAAAAACTTGGTTAAAGGGAAAAAGAGTACAATCATTGGTCTTCAGGACCAAAAGATATTTATCTTGTGCATGTAATGGATCTTTATAATATAAGTCAAATACTAATATTTATCCTCTTTTGTAATTATTTAGGAGTTTCATATTGATCCATAATTTCTCAGATCAAACCATTTATCCCGCTTCTTGGATAATTCATGTAATATATATTTTGTGTTTTACAAACTTTGTATGCTTCAGACATTTTAATGCTTTTAGCATCTTATGAGCTTCAGGCACTATATTCGCTTCACATGATTTATATATTAAGAAGCATATTTGTCTCTTTTTATGAACGTTCACAAGCCCAAATACTATAATCATATCACATCTTTCCAAATTATTTGGTTATCTCAAATCTCTGAGATTTATATATGTGGGAACAAATATGTTTTTCATGCTTTTGGCGTCTAACATAAATAACAATATAACACTATTTAATATTTGACTCTTCCGGAATCTTTACATTTTCTTCAGAGGGTATCAATATATTATTACGAATCAATGAACTTTGATGATGCCCAGAGTAGACCTCGCCATGTGTTGCGCAAAGAGTGGCATCGTAATAAATAAATGATAAAGCATTAAGGCCAGAGGCCCGACGTTAACCAGGCCTAACCTCAGGTGGGAGTTTTAACCTGGTCCTTCCCGACTGGACCACCGCAAGGCGGCTCGGTCAGGACGGAGGGCAGCTCGTGCAACCCAGATCGAGACGGCCTGATGAGCCCAGCGCAGGACGTCTGGGTCTTTCCCTATACTAGTAATTCAAACACGTGCCTATATAATATGATAACGATGGAAGAATCCCGTGATTATAGGACATAGATCTTATCGTCTAAAGACGGTCCCGATTTACACACAATAATCCTTAGAGTTTAAGAATCCTATACTTGTCCAACAAGAAAAGAGGGCGAGACATCTCCATATATAAACAACCCTGAGGAACTACGGAGGATTTGATTCCAATTACACACATTGTATACGTAGGCAACTTGAGAGAAACCAACTCTCAGGCTCAGTCTAAATCATCCCCAAATCACCATCCCCATTGTTAAAATTTTCTTGATAAAATCGTTCTAGGAGTAATTTAGGCCCAGATTATATAATTGACGATATCCAGAATCGTCAATTGGCGCTAGATGAAGGGCCTCTTTCAGCGATCTCATCAAGAACAAGCAATGGCACCTCCAACGAATACATGGAAAAAGACCTAGGTTCAAGATCCGTTAGTCCAAGAAACTGATCCCACTGTAACATCTACTGGACAGACAGAAGGTGGATAAAAAGACCTCAATGCTACCACCAGCCAGCACCAACATCAGCAATAAGAAGTATTGGAAGATCCTGCCCCACAAGCCTTGTTGAAGGCGTTACAAAATTTGGACATGAAAGCGTTTAAGAGTGTGTTGGGTTTAGCCCTAAAAGGGCGAGAGGAGGAAGCTCAAGAAAATAACGCTCCTTAGAACAACCAACTACGCAAAGATGAAAGAGGAGATACTTTATCCTCTACTTCCAACATCAGGAAAAGGCGGGTCAACATCCAAGCCCAGAAGGCTGCACGAGCGGAGCTCGATGGAATATTAGGGCAGAAATCAGACGATTTTTCGTTCGAGTCACCGTTTTCAGAATAGATCTTGAATTACCCGCATCCAGAAAGGTTCAAGGTGCCCAAGTTGGAGCCCTATGACGGCACCAAGGACCCCCAAGATCACCGGTTTCAATATCTAACCCATATGAACCTGGATTGCACAGCAGAAGAGATGAAGTGCAAAGATTTTCCGGCTTACTTACTGGCAGGGCCCGTGAGTGGTTCAGGAAATTGCCACGCCAGTCAATCGGCAACTTTGAAACCTTGGCAAGGAGGTTTATGCAAGCTTTCATCACAGCCAAACCGTTTTAGAGAAATACTACTTATCTCCTCACCATCAGGCAGAGGAAGGAGGAGACTGTGCTGCAATACCTTAAGAGGTTTAATGAAGAGTCCAGAAAGGTCAAGAACGCTGAGGAGCATCTCCTAATCACCTTTTTCATAGCAGGTTTGCGAGAAGGTCGATTATATGCAAACTTAAACAGTCGACTTCCGAGATCTATGGAAGAGTGTATGGACCTAGCCTACAAGCACTTCCAAGGGGAGGAAGCCAACCGCTTAAAGAGAGAGGCGGAAAGCTCCAAGAAAGATAATTCAGACGACGGACCTGATAGAAAACGCAAGACAGTATGGGATCGAGTTGGAGCACCGGTATCAGATCGACTAGGAAAGAAAGGTGCACTTCAGGAGAGGGATTTTATCCTTTCAAACAAATCACGCAAGCAGGTCCTTGCTATAATGCAGAGAAAAGGTATAGCATGAGTCCCACCTCCCATGAGAGGTCCTCGTGAAAAAAGGGATCAGACCAAATATTGCAAAAGTACCATGAATATATTGGTCATGATGCAGAACATTGTAGAGACTTGTAGAGAGATATTGATGCAGCTGATATGGAAGGAAAGTTAGACGGGGTCGAAGACCGTTGCAAAATGCGGAACCCCAAGGGAGAAGAGAGTACTAGAGAAGGAACTTCGGTCAAGATCGAGACCGACGGGATGTCTACCGACATAGAAGAGACCAGTCCCCGGGTCCTGATGGGCAAGTCAATAACCTCCCTATCAATACAATCAACACGATCTCGGGTGGCCCGAGCACCGCTTCCCGATCTGTGGAAAAGAACAATAGCCGGTCAGCTACTCCCACCAACTCCAATAAAAGGCAAAGGCTTTCTGGAGAAGTAATTTATGGTCCTCGTGACTCCCTGCCTTTAGTCACCAATAATGAAGGATTAGTGATTGATGTTGTAATCAACAAGTAAACGGTGAAAAGTGTATTTGTGTCGATACGGGTAGTGCGGTCAATGTGTTGTACTACAGTGTTTTTCAATCGATGAAGCTAAAGGATACTGAGCTGACACTTGTCTCAGCTCCGCTATTTGGGTTTGCATGACCCCCAGTTCATCCCATGGGCATGATTAGATTTCCGACCACCTTTGGACTGGAACCAAGGGGCAGGACCCTTATGGTGGATTATGTTGTAGTCAAAGCACCCTCGGCCTATAACGTTATCATGGGACGACCTGTCCTGATAGATCTCCGAGCAGTGATTTCCCCAACTCACATAAGCATGAAGTTTCCAACATCACAGGGATCAGTGGAGGTCAAGGGTGACTTGGAAACGGCCAGGAGCTGTTACACGGCCACCGTTAGTAGAAAAATGATGGTGCAACAGGTCTCTGTTGAAGAACTACTCCCGGAAGAGGAAGAAGGTTGGTCGTCAGAATAAAAGATCGAGACAGTGAGCCTGTAGGAAGATCATAAAGATTTAACGGTCAACGTGGGGTCATGGATCCTAGAGCAGCAAAAAGAAGAAATCGTCAAAGTGTTGAGAGAATTCAGAGATGTGTTTGAATGGAGAACGGAGGACATGCTAGGCCTATCACCCGAGCTGGCTCTGCACAGACTTAACGTCGACCCGAACAGGAAACCAATTCGACAGAAAAGTAGACAGTTTGCAAAGGAAATAATGGAAGCCATTCAGAAGGAGGTAGAGAAACTACTCCAGGCCAACATCATACGGGAAGTGGTTTATCCGAGCTGGCTAGCCAACCCGGTACTAGTAAAGAAGCAGATAGAAGCTGGCGAATGTGTGTGGACATCACCGACTTGAACAAAACCTGCCCTAAGGACTGCTATCCGCTACCTAAAATTGACATGTTAGTTGATGCAACTGTGAGTTTTGAGATATTCGCATTTTTAGATGCGTACAAAGGATACCATCAAATAGCCATGGACCCTGAAGATGTAGAAAAGGCGCTTTCATTAAGTTGGGTACTGCCGCGCCACGTTACCATGCCCTTTGGACTCAAAAATGCTGGAGCCACGTATCAGAGAGCAGTAAACAAAATCTTTGAGAAACAGATTGGAAGATGTGTGGAGGTCTATATGTATGATCTCCTGATCAAGAGCAGGTCTGTTGATCAGTACATGCTAGACGTCAGGGAGGTGTTCAATGTGCTCAGACTAACTCAGATGAAGCTCAACCCCAAAAAGTGTACGTTTGGGGTCAGGTTGGGAAAGTTCCTGGGATACATGATCTCTAAGGAAGGCATCAAAGCAAATCCAGATAAAATCGAGGCATTGAGATTAATGCCACCTCTGAGGAACATCAAAGAAGTGCAAAGATTGACAGGATGAATGGCTGCCCTGAACAGATTTCTGTCCAGATTGGCACAACTTGCATTACCGTTTTTCAAGGTCCTAAGAAAGGCAAGTCTTTTCTAGTGGAATGAGGACATCTAGAGAGCATTCGAGGACCTCAAGGCTTATATGGCCGAGTTTCCTACCCTGACCTCTCATCGGGAAGGAGAAACTCTGCTCATATATCTAGCAATTGTAGAAGAACAGTACGGTCCTGATCAGAGAAGAGGACAACATACAGAGACCAGTATTCTATGTAAGCAGGGCTTTATATGGTCCCGAAGTCAAGTACACCAATGCATAAAAACTAGCTTTGGCTTTGGTGCATGCTTCAAGGAAGTTGAGGCCATATTTTCAAGCGCATCCGATAACTGTGGTAACAGATCAACCTTTACGACATATATTAGCTCGACCAGATACCTCTGGAAGACTAGCCAAGTAGGTCATAGAGCTTGCAGAATATGACCTGGACTTTCAACCCCGAACTTCTATAAAGGCTCAAGCTTTGGCAGACTTCTTGGCCGAAGGGATTTCTGTGGATGTTGAGAAAGACCAACCGACAGAGCAGAATGAGTCATGGACCCTGTACGTGGACAGAGCAGCAGGAAAAGAAGGAGCAGGGGCAGGCCTCATGCTCATAAGTCCAAAGGGAGAAGAATTTCCTTATGCTTTGCGCTTCTAGTTCAAGGCTACAAGCAATGAAGCTGAGTATGAAGCTCTGATCACTAGGCTCCTACTAGCCAGCAAACTCAGTGCTACCAATCTACAAGTATTCATTGACTCCCAACTGGTAGTCAATCATGTCAAAAGGGAATACGAAGCAAAAGGAGGAACCAATGAGGAAATATTTGTCAGTAGCCCAAGCATTACTCAAGAACTTCAGGTCAGTTCAGATCGAGCAGGTCTCTCGGTCTCAGAATAAGCGGGCTGACACCCTTTCAAAGCTGGCCTCCAATTTCTTCTCAGACAAAAGAGTTGTGGTAGAGCAACTCGCTGAGCGAAGTTATGCCCAGAGTGAAGTTCAACCGGTCACTCAACAAGCTACATGGATGGACCCCATAGTTTCCTATCTCAAACATGGCATCCTGCCAATTGATAAGTCTTAGGGCAGGAAGATGAAGCTCTTGGCAAGCAGGTACTCCCTTTTTAATTAAATTCTATACAGAAAATCTTTTACATCACCCTGGCTCAGATATGCTTCGAATGAGGAAGGAAATTATCTCCTTAGGGAAATCCATCTCGGTATCTGTGAAAATCATGTGGGTGCACGAACCTTGGCAAGAAAATGTCGTTTATTTGGGTACTACTGGCCCACTATGCAAAGTGATGCAAACGGCCTAGTCATGAGGTGCAAGTCATGCCAGATGCATGACAACTTATCTCATCGACCTTCACAGGAAATGATCCCTATAGTATCTCCTTGGCCTTTCTATCAATGGGGGGTGGACCTAGTCGGCCCACTTCCCTGAGCTTCAGGAAATCTAAGGTTCCTTGTCGTAGCAGTGGACTAATTTACTAAGTGGGTGGAAGCTTAAGCCCTAACCACCGTTACGGCAAAAGCAATTCAGAAGTTCCTCTGGATAAGCATTGTCTACAGATATGGTATACCCAAGACCCTGATCTCAGAAAATGGGACTCAGTTTGAAGACAGGACCGTCAGGACGTGGTGTGCGGAGCTGGGTATAACCCAACACTTTATCTATGTTGGCCACCCGCAATCTAATGGCCAAGTGGAGCAGACAAACAGATAGGTCAAGGTCGGTTTGAAGAAGAGGCTGGAAGAAGAAGGGGAAAATTGGGTTGAACACTTACCCAACATACTTTGGGCTTACAAAACTACGCCAAACTCAGCTACAGGTGAAACACCTTTTTCTTTAGCTTATGGATGCGAAGCGGTCATTCCAGCAGAGATCGGGCTCCCCTCCCCAAGAACCGAGCTCCACGACCAGACAAATAAAGATGTTGAACTCAGGCAAGCCAAAGATGACTTAGAAAAAGCCAGGGAAGTGGCCTACATCAGAATGGCCAAGTATAAGCAAAGAATATCTTAGTACTACAACTCCAGAGTGAGGCACTCATACTTCAAAGAAGAAGATCTAGTATTGAGAAAGAATGAAATTAGTAGCCAGGGACCTCAAGGCAAGCTTGACCCGAACTGGGAAGGACCCTACAAGGTGGTCAAAGTTCATGGAAAAGGCGCATACCAGCTCGCTGATGCAAGTGGTAAGACCATACCTCGAAGTTGGAATTTCGTGTGCATTTTACCCCTATTTGTAGCCTATTCGATGTACTTTTGGGGTAGTTGAGTGGTTTTTATAGGCACATTTCACCACGGGTTGAATCATGCGACGATAGGGCGTTTACGTCCAAAATCTCCATATTTTTAGGTGAATCGTGTGCGTTTTATTGGTATTTTTCATGCTTGGGTATGTTGTTTATTTTTATTACATGTATGGCGTGATAGAGGACGTGACGAAGATCAAAACCGTATGAAAAATGTCTAAAACGGAGTTCGTATAAATAAATGACGCGAGATTCAAATTAAGCGATTGAGAAAAAAAATATCTAAATTTTTTTTATTATCCAATTTTGTCGGGATCCTGATTTTTGTGTCAGGGGGAAGTGAGGTCACAGTATATCTTTCGCCGGATTCTTCACTCTTTGTAAAATAAAAAATAATAATGAAAAAGATTAAAAAGAATGGAGGAAGCTGCATGGTTCAAATTTTTGGTCAAAGGGGCCCATGCCTTATGCTGGACATTTGATGCGAAGGGAAATTACCGAATGGAGGGCCCTGTATTTTCGGAGAAAAAAATAAGGTAGTATGATATTTAACTATTTATAAGGCATTTAGGTCAAATTTCAACACGGTTTTTAATGGCGCAATTTTTCTCCTTTCCTGTTGCGCCTTTTTCCTCTCCCATTAGATTAGTTTTATTTTATTTTTCTGCAATAATTTCTTAGAAAAATAGCTATTTTATTCCGTGTTTTCAATTCAACGAAGTGACGATTCGAGTGGTGGATTGCTGTTGTTTCTTTTGGTAAATTTTATTCAATCTTTTTATAATGTTTATTATTAAATTCTTTATTAATTTCTGCACTTTTATTTGTATTATGCATAGCTAAATTTAAACTAGATTATGTGATGGAACTACGAAATTGATTCCCAAACGATGATCTAGTGATGGGTAGAGCTTAAAAATTAAATCTTTTGAACTGTTGTGTCCTAAAATTTTGATCTTAATTCTTGAATTAATTTGATCACCTAATTCATGATCACACACATGACCTTTATAAATGTATTTTGCGAGGGAGTGTGCGATCTAGAGTTTTAGGATTTCCATGCACGAACTAGTCGAGTTTTTCGCAGCTTATTTCTTGGTAAGGTTTTTCTAGCTAAGCCGTGAACTCGGTGGATGCGGAGCATCTCATAGTTCTTAATCATATTAGGTCAATTAAATCCCATATAGGGGACTGTTGAACCGAATATATGGTAACTAGGCTGTGGTATTAGCGCCTAGGAACCAGTTTAGGAGATTGCACCCACAACACGTTCATTAGAAGCTATTGGTTGGATGGTAGGTTAAGGCTCGTCCCTAGTGATAGGTAAAGGTATCGAGAGTAGTGTTCTTGATCATAGTTTAGCTATTACTTTTATCATACATTTAAAGTTAGCATTTTTCATTTTTTCTAGCTATAATTAATTTTACCTATTTGTGAGCCTAAACTGAATACAAGCGTGATTGTGATACTTGACGGATTCCTCCTGGGATGCGACCTTGCTCGCCGTTGTAGTACAACCGACCCAGTACTCTGCCGGTTAAAGTTGGTTTACTATAATTTGACCATCAATTTTTCTGGCGCCGTTGCCGGGGAATTAGTCTATATCAGTAAATTATTGGAGTATTAAGGATTAGGTCTTTTTCTTTTCTTTTCTTTTATATTTTTTTTATTTTGATGTTTTGTTGAAGAATCGCGCCACGTACTTTGGTAGTGGAAGTGACTTGATACCTTGATTGTGTTCTAGTTTTTTCCTTGAATTGCAGAGTATGGGTCATTATGGCCAAGGAGGCTACTTCCCTACTCATTTGGAGGATTTAATTTGGTGGTATGGGTATAGGAACACAACCATATTATCAGTTCAACCCATACACATCATCCTACAACAACGAGTGGGAGAGTCCTCCAAGTTCTCAGTTTCAGCACCCTAACGTCTATCCGCAATACTCTTAGCCGCCACAGGTTACTCCACCGCGGAAGAGCACAACAAAGGTTTTGTTGGAGCAACTTAGTCAAGACCTTAAAGAGTTTAACCAAGGGTTTAAACGGGATTTAAAAGAACTGAAGGATTCCCAGCACCGCTTGGAATGTGAGGTGGTTGATCTGGCAAGCCGGGTAGGGCAGTTGGTTGAGAAGAGGAGGCTTGATGGGAGCATTAACGAAGAAGAAGGTTTTCAATAGCCACCGTCTCTCCCTGAGGTAATCACTCCTAAGGAATGCCATGAAGAAGGTATGAATACTGTCCCTATTGAATTATCAATTCCTTCTTCAGTGAGCCCTATTGAGACATGGGTGGAGGTGAGTCCTTTTGAGTCTTTCAATGCTTTTGTTGAGCCAACTTGTTACTATGTGGTGCATGAATCCCTTTTAATCTGCATATGCTCTATTTCGGGGAAAGTGAATTCATTGTGTTGCATTATGAATTCCTCGTGCCAATCTTGGTGGTGGGGATTGAGCCCCTTGTTTCTATTTTCTTATTTTGAGGAGGTGCTCAATTCCTGTGATTTGTGGAGGGAGACGCAACGGTTTGTTCTCCTTTGGTATAACTATCCTTAGAATAATTATGGGTAGAAAGTCGAACTAAGTACTTTAAACTTAGAATGTTTTAGGAAGTTTGTTTTTCTTTTCACTTGCTTTTCTTTTAGTTTTTTAATAAGTCAAGCAAATGAAAATAAACAAAAGCGCTTATGGGAGGCAACCCACCTTTTCTTCCTTAGGTTTTTAGGTTTGTTTTTTTTAGAGTATGATGAAAATTTGACCGTGCATCTCGAATTCCGTTTCATGCTTTGTGATAAACCATATTTTATTTGTTCTATACATCTCCATACTTGTGCTTACCTACACTTAAAGTTATGGCCTTTCGTCGTAGTGGATTCTTGGTTTCTATGTTGTGATTGCACAGGTACCCTAGGAGATACATTGGCGGTTATCAGTCGGCATTGTTGCGCCCTCCTACCAGTTTAGCCAAGTATTTCTTTACTTTATCACTCACACACCGAGGATGGTGTTCCGTTTTAAGTGTGGGGTGGTGGACTTAGCTTCACTTGACTATGTGCTTTAACTTTTCTACATCGAATAAGTTACATGCTTGGTGCTTGGTCCATTTGAGTAAAAATTAAGTCATTTTTAAAATTTTCATGATTTCGATGTTGCGTATCCTATGTGATTCATGGTATTCTTTGGTTAATTATTAGTCAATGGTTGAATGCAAATCAAACATTTATCTTGTTGTGGAAATTGAACTCTTATGCACGTAATAGCTTTGCTTTCCTGAATTGTGGTTCATTAGTGAATGCTTGTAGATGTCATAGACATTAATCTGTTACCTAGAACTTATACCATTAACTTCTTGGCGAAATGGAAAGGTCAATCTTGGTAAATTAAGGGATGACGGTCATGGCATTTTTTTGACCCGACCAGAGCCAAATAGCCGACCATGTACATAATATCCACAAAAACCCCTCTAAGCCTTTGTAGGGTGGTTAGACCCCACCCAAACTTAGCCATTCGTTAATTAGCCAATAATTACCGACCCTTAGCCTTTATTTGTGGTCTACGTTTCTTTGGCACCCTACGAGTGAGTTTTAATCTTATTATGGACACACTTGCTAGCACAAGTGTGGGATGGTGAAGATGTGTACCCGGGTGTGGTGTTGGTGGATCTTTGATATTACGTATGAGAAGGGGTGGCAAAGTGTTGGTCTTTGGTTCAAGAAGAAAAAAAAATCAATCAAAATAATTTAAAAAAAAAATTGAATAAAGCGAGTCAAGAAATGTGGATGAAAGTGTTCGAGTTAATACTTCCAATGTAATGCATGGCGATGGGAGGAAGTGAATTGGAGTGTATGTTCTTGAATTCTATGTTAGCTTGTTATTGGTACAACTATTTTTTCAAGCTCTCTTGGAGTTTTATCTTGGTGGCCACCATTTTTGCATCTTACTTCTGTTTATGATACGGTATTGAAAGGAGGTGAGCTATGAGTTAAGTGTAAGACTTTCTGATTAGACTCACTCACTTTTCTCTTTTGATATTCCTTTTATCCTTTCGTTTATCCCCGTACCTAGTCTAACGTTACAACCGTGCAAGTCCTGTATGACCTTATTTAGCCTTGATTTGGCCTCGATTAGTGGAGATGATTATGAAGTATAAGCCTATGGTGTAACGCCTTTAGTCATGCATTTATAATCTGAGCCGGTTGACCGTGATTAATGATTGAGAAGTTATGCGCACACACATTCTGTTTCCATGATGAGATATGTTTTGTCTCGTGTTTATTCGCTTATTGATTAGTTTTTACTCATTAGATATTTTGATTTCCCATATGATCGCAACGTTGATATCATGATTTATTTTTGGATCTTTTGACTTGCTTGAGGACGAGCAAACGCTAAGTGGGGGGTAGTTTATAAGAGTAAAATTTGCTATATTTTTGTGTGCATTTTACCCCTATTTGTAGCCTATTCGATGTACTTTTGGGGTAGTTGAGTGGTTTTTATAGGCACATTTCACCACGGGTTGAATCACAAGCCTATAGGGCGTTTACGTCCAAAATCTCCATATTTTTAGGTGAATCGTGTGCGTGTTATTGGTATTTGTCATGCTTGGGTATGTGGTTTATTTTTATTACAGGTATGGCGTGATAGAGGACGTGACGAGGATCACAACGATACGAAATTTTGATCTTAATGCTTGAATTAATTTGATCACCTAATTCATGATCACACACATGACCTTTATAAATGTATTTTGCGAGGGAGTGTGCGAACTAGAGTTTTAGGATTTCCATGCACGAACTAGTCGAGTTTTTCACAGCATGTTACTTGGTAAGGTTTTTCTAGCTAAGCCGTGAACTCGGTGGATGCGGAGCATCTCATAGTTCTTAATCATATTAGGTCAATTAAATCCCGGGGTCTGTTGAAGCGAATATAGGGTAACTAGGTTGTGGTATTAGCGCCTAGGGACTAGTTTAGGAGATTGCACCCACACACGTTCATTATAAGCTATTGGTTGGCTGGTAGGTTAAGGCTCGTCCCTAGTGATTCGGTAAAAGGTATCGAGAGTAGTGTTCTTGATCATAGTTTAGCTATTACTTTTATCATACATTTAAAGTTAGCATTTTTCATTTTTTCTAGCTATAATTTATTTTGCCCTATTTGTGCGCCTAAACTAAATACAAGCGTGATTGTGATACTTGACGGATTCCTCGTGGGATACGACCTTGCTCGCCGTTGTAGTACAACCGACCCGGTACTCTGCCGGTTAAAGTTGGTTTACTTAATTTGGCCATCATTTTACGTCTAAGACAGGTGCCAGACTTGCTTTATTTCTTTTCTTTACAATATTGTTATTTTCAATAAAGATGTAATCAAAAATCACCGCATTTTAATGAATTTTTTCTTCTTTATGAGTATTACATTGCTAATATGTAACACTTAAAGGGAAAAATCTAATTGAGTACTGCAAGTCAGACTTAGAAAGTTTGCAAAGGACAAACTTCCCGAGTCTGCAGGTCAGGCTAAAAGTTTAACTGAGTACTGCAGGTCAGACTCAGAAAGTTTACAAAGGATAAACTTCCCGAATCTGCAGGTCAGGCTAAATGTTTAATCGTATGTCTTTGAAAGTCGGACTCGTAAAGTTTGCAAAGGACAAACTTCCCGAGTCTGCAGGTCAGGCTAGATTTTGAACTGAGTACTACAGATCAGACTCAGAAAGTTTGCAAAGGAAAAACTTCCCGAGTCTGTAGGTCAGGCTAAATTTTTAACTAAGTACTGTAGGTCACACTCAGAAAGTTTGCAAAGGACAAACTTCCCGAGTCTGCAGGTCAGGCTAAAATTTTAACTGAGTACCGCAGGTCAGACTCAGAAAGTTTGCAAAGGACTAACTTCCCGAGTCTGCAGGTCAGGCTATATTTTTAACTGAGTAATGCAGGTTAGACTCAGAAAGTTTGCAGAGGACAAACTTCCAGAGTCTGCAAGTCAGCCTAAATTTTTAACTGATTACTGCATGTCAGACTCAGAAAATTTGCAAAGGACAAACTTCCTGAGTCTGCAGGTCAGCATAAATTTTTAACTGAGTATTGTAGGTCAGACTCAGAAAGTTAACAAATGACACACTTCCCGAGTCTGCAGGTCAGCCTAAATTTTTAACTGAGTACTGTAGGTCAGACTCAGTAATTTTGCAAAGGACAAACTTCCCGAGTCTGCAGGTAAGACTAACATCAAACATAAAAAGCATACATAGCTCAAAATCAAAAACCAAGTATGACATCCACTACAATAAGTAATGTATGCCATATTGAGGGGATGCACAGGGTACCAGGTATGTACTTAAGCCCAAAATAAATTTCAAAATAGAAATAAAAGTACAGTGGGATGAGCACCACAAACATCCAGAAAACATACAAGTTTTTAGAAATTTCATAAAACAAAATATGTCTTAACAACAAGAGAAATGGAAATCAATTCTGGGCACCAGGATTTTGCTCTGTTGAGGAAGGAGCCGGTTCAGTAATTTGAGGGACATGGCGGCGTTTGGTATACTTAGCCCCAATGTCTTCTCCTTCCTTAAACTCTCTCACTCGCTCATCGTAGACCTGGCCCGCACCAGCCTTGTACATCGTTCGATAGTCAGGAAGGTTAGGAAGAACCAGCTCGGCATGTTGCTTTTTGGCCTCATCAGCTCCGGTAGTGTATCCATGCTGCATAACGGGGTTCAACAAAACTTTTAGAGCCTTAGCAAAATGGTCAGAAGACTTATACTCATGGACAGCCTGAGCTGCCCGGTCAGGGAGAGAAGCCTCTAGCTTATTCTTTTCAGCTCGGATTCTGGTCAAGTGCTGACCCATCTCCGACATCTCCGTGGTGTACTTGTCATAGGCTGCCTAGAGCTCCACAGCATACTCACTACGAACTCTTTTAAGCTCAGCTTTATGAGCTTGGATCTACCCCTTTAAGGCCTTGATCTCCTCATCCTTAGCCTTGGAAGACTCCTTATGCCTTTCCCGGCTCGATCTTAACTCCTCAATGCTCTTCTTTTGAGCTTCTTTAACAGCCGAAGACTCAGCGAGTCTTTGCAGAAATTCTTGACCAATTTGTGCTCCCTAAAAAACTTTAAAGATTATAGTAGAGTAAAAGTACATCACATGAAAGGGCAGGATACCGAAAGAGAACTTACCACGGCAGCCAAGTCCTAGTCGGACAGTTCAGCTAGAGGTCCTTGACCCACTGGCGCATCTTCCTCGGGATTAACGTCTTCGCTCTCTTCAACAGGACGGGGAACAGTCTTCTTTTTCTTGGATTTACCCCTTCGAGGGGTGTCAAGGATCACCATTTGCTTCCACTTCTAAAGCCGGAACTCCTCTCTCTCTTCTTCTTCCTCAAAATCTTCCACCTCCATTGGAATGGCCAGGGAAGAAGAGGCAGGAGCATCCTCAGGAAGCTCAGATAGGGTCCTAGTCGCCTCAGGATTCAGCACGTTCCCGGTAGACCGAGCAGCAGCCAGGTCTGTACTCACTGTCCTCTCGGAGTCCTGTTCAGGATAGGCATCAACAGGAACCTCCTCTTCCTCAGCAACATCAACAAGCAGCTCAGCAAAAGACGGCACTGCCAATAGAAGAACCAAAGAGTTAGTACAACTATTGTATAAACAAGAAAACATAGAACATATCAAAAATAAAGACCCTACTGGTTTCATATCCCTGTTTATTTAGTTCTTTATAGGGGGCTCAGGGCCAGCAGTTGGCAGCTTGGCAGATTCAATCAATGCAGAAGAATACTTCTTTATGCCGATGTAAATACCACTCTTCTGGACATAATCTATAAATTTTTTATCAACATCTGTGGGCCGGGGATCGCTGCCCAGGTCAGTAGTGTTCCATCAGCCTAGATTGACTTCCACATTGGGACAAATGAAGAAGAACCGGCGCTTCTAGTTTTTGTACGAGGTCTCCCCCTTCTCAATAAGCCAGACATCCTTCAAGAAGTCTCCTCGGTGCGGAAAACAGTAATACCCGGCCTGGTCAGGCACCTGCTTACACTGGTGGAAGAGCCGGAAATATTTGACGGTAAAGGGAATGCAAGCACATCGACACCACATGGCAAAACCCACTGTGGCCCTTATCTCATTGGGTATGATTGACTCCTTTGTGGTTTGAGGTTTCCAATATTTGCAGACACATCAAGATCACAAAGTTTCATCATGTGATATACTGTGTGGTTTAAATGATTGTAAATGTGTCGAAGACAAACGTTGTGATGTCGGACCATTAAAAATTTCAGAATACAACTTGTATCAAATGACATGCATCGTAACATTTCATTTTTCATTTCTTACATACAATAAGCATGGATTATGTTAAAGATAGTAAAAATCTATAACTATAAAAATACATCAGACTTGATTGTCTAATACATCTAATGATCGTGGGCAGACTCATGTGGTTAAGGGTGGGGCCGGTGCTCCCACTAAGGTCCGGAAAAAATCTCTATTAAATTGCTTTTATTAAATTGATTAATAATATAAAAAAAAAAACATATAGCTACGGACTCTTAATTATGTAAGTACTTTTTAGCTTTTATTAAACTGCTTATTAATAAAAAAAAAACACAGATAGCTACAGACTCTTAATTATGTACAGAATATTGTGAAAAACTTTCAAGCATCTACGGACTCTTCATCTTTTTTATAGCATTAAAAAAAAGGGGAAGGGGCAACAAGGACAAAAAAATTAATAAATGGGTGTGGAAGGACAAAAGTGACATTTTCATGATTATAAAGGACAAAAATCACAATTGTTACTTTAAAATTATTACTTCACGTGTTAATGTTACTTTGTGTTTTACAATTGTTACTTCATATTTACTCTATTACACATTTGTTACTTCATATTTGTTACTTCATAATTGTTACTTTAATCCTGATTAAATTACAGTTTCCTTCTATCTCGATATTTTGATAATTTTGTCCTTCTGGACAAAAATCTATAAAAAAAAAACAAGAATAAGCAACAATTTATCTATACCAGAAAAAAAAAAAAAACAAGAATTTATCTATACCAACAATCTGTCTATAACAAGAAATTTACTACAAAATAATTATTGTTCAATTTTTTTTATCTCTAATTGTTGTTGAATAAGCATCTTCCGAAGCTTCTACTACAAAATATGATACAAATAATTTCTACATTCTAGGCATTTACGAATAAAATTCAACGCAAACAGAATATAAATCTGACAAACTTCCCTGAATATGGCTCTGTTGGTCCCAGATTGTGGAGTTTCAAAAACTTTTCTTCTTCTAGTTAAAAGCTTTTGGGCAGCGGATAAGTCCCTTCTTACTATATTGTTTTCAAATCGGTTTAGACAGTCACAGATGCAAATTATGATGTATGCAAATTGAATGAATGCTGTAAAGTAAATTGCAGAAATTAAGTTAACACAAGGCTTATAGTGGTTCAGGGTGGTGTAATCCCTTAATCCACTCTTCTCCTGTGATGATTGGAGGAATTCACTATTGTTTTCACAGATACAATAGTATGATTGTCCTTGGCTTCCCAAGCTTCACAATCTACAAGACTATCACTCCTTGACCGCAAATGACTTTAGTGATTGATCTTCCTTTTCTTTGCTCCTCGAGATCAAAATCCTTCAAGCGGCTATCACAGATTCAACTCCTTCTCAGATTGCCTCTGATTCAGTTGCTTCAGATTGATGTGAATGTGATTCACACACTTGCTTGATCAATCTCAGTTATGAATATGACTTTGCAGTTCTGATATTTGAGTTGATCACTAGTTGTATCCTTGTAAGTTCAGAGAGAAGGTTTTTCAAATTGACAGAGTTTCTGCTTTCTTTCTTTTTGAATCGTTTTCTTCTTTTTCTGTCAATGCCTTCTATTTATAGCCTTGAATAACCTTGGTTTTTGAAATTCCGTCCGTTGGCTATATTAATGAGGGAATAATCCTTGATTTCATTCTTGATTCCCTCTTAATTGTATTCTCCTTGATTTCAGTGATCGGATTCTTTCTTCAAACGTATAGCAGAAAATCCGTCCTTGATTGATCCTTTAATGATTGTGCATTTAATGCATGATCTTCTGAATCTTCATCGTATATCAAATTTGATCTTGTGAATGTCTCTTCGCCGCTTATAGAACGGTAGAGTGAGCCTTCTGACTTAGCCGTTCATTCTTTCTTTGCTGTTCTCTTTGCCGAAAGTCAGTGTACTCAGCCGATTCACTGTTTCCTTCTTTGTTCTAGTATTTGGAGAGTCTTTGAACTTCACTGATCCTTGATTTGAGTGAGACCAGTGTACACCATACTTGAACATTTGAGTTTTATCATTTAAAACATAACTTAGACTTATCCAAGGTCATCACAGACTTCCTTGGTTATAAGTCGATCATAATGCCTTATTTCTTCTCTGCCTTGGTGCTTGGTGGCTTTCCTTTGCCGAATATCTGTTTTTGCTTTGCCGTCCTACCAACTAGTACAATACTTGTCTGACTCAACTTATACAACATGTCAGACTATAAGTAAAGACTTATACAGAGAATTCTAACTTATTTCAGGCTTGCTATAACAGCTAGTATGGCCATCATCAAAACATAATAAAATGTTCCTAACAATTTCCCCCTTTTTGATGATGCCAAAACCCTCATAAGCCTGAACATAAGTGATCAAGATTTTCATAATAAACAACAGAACAGTTTTATTCATCCATCAAGGGGCAATAAGATCCAAAAATTTATTCAACTGTTACAAACTACATTTTGCTTAATTCAGCCTTGTACCTTTTGAACTTTGTAGTCTGAACCTCTTCAATGTCTTTCCAATCAATTTCTGGAAACTTCCACTTCCAGTAAGCCAAAGCTGTGTATTCAGATGCACCTTGAAAAACTCTTTTGGCAAAAAGTCTATTGAAATCAGGCATGGTCTCATTGGCCTTAGGTTCTCCAAAATATTTTCAAGTCTTTCCCTAGCCTCAGCAATGTGTGAGTCTGCAAATTTGAGACTTTTGTAGAGACCTCACTGTTCCTGTTTCTCCAATCTTCCCATAGGATTGAAGAATTTTGCCATATATTGAATTCTTCTTGTTGTTCAGCTGGCAAGTCTTTCGGTCCTTTTTCTTGATAATGGTATGCATTGAGCTTGGTTTGATGTTGGTTTGTTTGAGAAGTGCAAACTCCCTTTTTACTTCATTGTAGAGTTTGGCCATATCAGTTCTCATCCTTTCATCCTGATAGTTTAGCCAATCAGCCCAAGCTTCATCTTGTGAGAGGTGAGGATACTGATCCTTCATGTACTCTGAAAAATTCTCTTACATGGTCCAGACATCAGCATCATATTCTCGCTTTGCTTTGGTGACCAGTGTAAGTTCTGTGTTCCCAAGATATCCTGGAGCTGCTGCTTTGCCTCTGCTTTGGTGTTTCCTCCAGTCTTTGGATTTGTGTTGACTGGTGATCCTCTTTCTTTGACTAGATCCAGGCCTTTGTTGTCTGGCCGGATCTGTCTCTCTCATCATCATCTCTTCTTTGTATAGGATGAGGAAATCCAATGCGGGGTTCCTTTAGGGCCTTTTTTTTTCTTCTCGACTCTTCTTTCTTTGTTCTTCCGCTTTATTTTCGATTCTTATTTCTCTGTCTCTTGCTCTCGTTGTTCTTCAAGAAAATTTGGGGCTCTATGTTCCCAAGATATATCTGGAGCCGCTGCGCCTCTCTTTAGTGTTTCCTCTGGTCTTTGGATTTGTGTTGACTGGTGATCCTCTTTCTTGACTAGATCCAGGCCTTTGTTGTCTACCGGATCTGTCTCTATCATCATCTCTTCTTTGTATAGGATGAGGAAATCCAATGCAGGTTCCTTTAGGGCCTTTTCTTTTCTTCTCGACTCTTCTTGCTTTGTTCTTCTACTTCATTTTCGATTCTTATTTCTCTGTCTCTTGCTCTCGGTTGTTCTTGATAAAATTTGGGGTCGATTGTTGATCCTTCAATTTCGAGGCTTATCCCGATTTCTTTTTAGCGACATCATCCCCTTTGGCTTTGGAGTAAGATGCTATTTGTGGCCTCTGCCGTGCCGATCGAGAGAGTCAAGCTTTGATTCAATAGATGTGAATCTGTGGTGATGATCGTTCGATTTCTCATTCACACTACGAAATTTAGTGCCAAAGGCCACCGCCATTGTTTCATTTTCTTGGGAAATATCTTTATGCGAGCCCCGCAAGATTGTTGGTGATATTGATATTAAGTCGCTTCATCGATTTCCTGTTGTTGAACCACAATGTTTTGTGCATCAATGTACTCTGCAATGGCACGAAACTTGTGTTCAATGGAGGAACTTTTGTCATTAAATGTCAAGTCATGGATCCGAGATACATGGCTTGTCGCCTCAATTCTTCAAACCAGCCAGTCTGGCCGCTTTCTCAAAAGTTTCATTTGTAATGCCGGTTGCCGGTGAGAGAGTTTGTGCCTTGTGTCACCGGTGGTTCGTTCTGTTTGTTGTCCCTTGTTTTGATGTTGGATGACATCTCGCTCCGGCCTCAAATCGTCAAGAATTTGGGTAGATGTATATCTTTGGAGTTGCTTGAGTGCAGCCCCCTATCTCTGTGCCGGGGTTGTCTTGACTGAGTGGTAGCGGTGAACCAGTGTCCACAATGTTTGTGCCGTTATTGGAGCGTTGATGAGGCAATGTTGAGGAATTGTCTTTCTTTGGAGTTGTAGACTTGCCAGAAGCTTGTGGTTTCAAAAAGGTACGAAGGAGAGTAGTATCATCAATTGCATCTGGTGCAGGAGAGTTCTCTTCTTTGTCTTGGCCAAGATCATCATCATGATGATCATTAGCATCATGATCATCACTATCATCCCGATGATCATCTCCACCATCATCTCGAGTCGTCACTTTGTCCCCGGAAGTGCAGGGCAACTTTGCCTTTGGTCGCATCAACCAATTCCCATATAGTGGGGATTCATCAAGTACTCTACAAGAGTTGTGATACCCGAGAAAATCAAATAACCATGCTTCTTGGCAAGCATGCGTGTCCGTGTCTTGAAGTTGTTGTGCGGAATCGCCTTCCTTCCATTCAAGATATTCTGCAATTCGATCATTTATATCGTTTGCGAGATAAATGTACTGACCTCTTACGGAGAGTCCTCATCGTCTTGATGTTTTCTTGAGATGGATCTTGTCCATCCTCACCGGCATTTGCTTTCTTCTTGCTGTGCTTCCTCATCGTAATCCGCTCTTCTTCTCTCTTCATCGATTAATTTCCCAAAGTCTGTCTTTTCCGGACTTCGCGGACTTTTTGTTTCTTTCTTTGTCCCGAGGTGTTGTGTGAGGATTTCTTCCTCTTCTTCTTCTCGCCTTCTTTTGTGGTTTGACATAAGTAAACATGACTTTGGATTCATGCGATCTGTTGAGTTGTACAGTGGGGACTTTGAGACATTGCAATAGATAGTGCAATCTGTATCCCGTATGACTTTTTCACCTGAATTGTCCTTTCATTGTCTTTCCCTCTTTTATCGCTTTTACTTTGCTTTTACTTCACCTTGGATTTGTTCTTTGAGTCTCAAAAAAGTAATTTGCCCAATTAAATTGTAGCTTGTTATAAATGATTCCCATTAGCCGCATCGATTTACTGTCATGGCATGATTTGCTCCCAACTTTCCTTCAATGGTTTTGCCAATTAGGGCACTAAACTCATTAAAAGGTCGCTTCAACTCAGATCCGAGGCAGGTTGACTTTTGTGGATCTGGGTTTGCCCGTTTGGCAATGATTGCCTGAGTCGCCCAAGTCTTGTGGTACCAATGTCACTTTTGCTTGACCCTTATTTGAAAGTTTGAGATGTTTTGAATTACTTTCTTTGTAATCACAACGCGTCTCGCCATTTACATATGCTACGATCTTGTCTTCTTCAAACTTGTCACCTTCTTCAAGAGGGAGCCAGCACGTATTGTGCAGATTTCGAGAAAAGAAATCGGACTTTCATAGCACACCTCGGATATTGGAGGATTGAGGAAGGTGGATAATTTTAGTTTTTTTGAACTCGCCGCTAATCGTTTGGCATGCTCATCATTTCCACACAGCTTCAGGTAGTGTTCTGCTTGAAAGAATGAACCAGTGGCAATCTATTTTTCGTACCCAGCTTGGGTGATTGAGCAAGATTATGTCATTTTTGAGAGGGAGAGGGGTTTGAAAATAAACTTGAGTTTGCAATAGAGATAAACAAGAGTAGGGTTTGTAATTTGCAAGAGAGCGTAAAGATTTCTGAAAATCTCTAAGTCTTGTTTATATAGGCGGTTTTGGGTAGTGTGAACGTGGTTTGAATATGGAAGGATTTAGTGATATAATGGCGTGATTTTGTGTATGAAAATCATGATATTCAAGGGAAATGGGGGTGTGGTTTGAGGCAAGTAATGATACTGCCCGTGAATCGAGGAGTTTATAATTCGAAAAATAATATAATTACCTCCACGATCACAAGTTGATCGCCACGTGTGTATAGAATAATCCTCCATAATTTCCTTATTCTCCACGTGTAATCAGAATTGATTTTGTTCACACTCTTAATTTGTCCAAGTCTTTATTTCGGTGAAGTGCCTTCGCTGGCCACTTACCCGTTCTATAGGTTCTTTACTTAACTGCTCTATTTCACTGTTCCTAACAATCAGTTAAGTTACCTTCATTTGGATGCCGATTGCCTTACTTTGTCGATCTCTCTGAACGGCAAAGGTCGTACCGATTAATGAAGTCACTTAGCCGATTACTCCAGCTAGCCGCTTTTTGATATTTATTCAATTTCAATCATTCCTAACTCAGTTCTTAGCTTGCTGAATCTTTCATAACTGAGTGGTTTAGTGAAGATGTCAGCCAATTGATCTTCAGTGGATATGTGTTTTAGGATGACATCCCCTTTTTCAACATGGTCTCTGATAAAATGATGTCTCACATCAATGTGCTTTGTTCTTGAGTGCAATACTGGATTTTCTGTAATAGATATTGCACTTGTGTTATCACACATGATTGGAATTGTTTTCTCTTCTACTCCATAGTCCCTTAGCTGTTGTCTTATCCACAGTACTTGTGCACTGTGACTACCTGCCGCTATGTATTCTCGTCATTTGTTGATGTAGATATGGAGTTTTGCTTTTTACTGAACCAAGAGACTAGTCTGGTTCCTAGCATTTGGCAAGTTCCAGAGGTGCTTTTTCTATCTATTTTGCATCCAGCATAGTCAGAGTCTGAATATGATATCAATGTAAATCCTCCATCTTTTGGATACCAAATACCAACATTTAAAGTGTTTTTCAAGTATTTGATTATCCTTTTAGCTGCTAGAAGATGTGATTCTTTTGGTTGAGCTTGAAATCTTGCACATACTCCTACTGCAAATGCTATGTCAGGTCTGCTTGCAGTTAAGTATAATAATGATCCAATAATTCCTCTATACAATTTTTGATCAACATCTTTTCCTCCTTCATCTTTTCCAAGTATGATTCTGGCACACATTGGTGTGTCTGCTGTGCCACTTGTATCCATCCTATACTTGTGTATCAAATCTCTTGTATACTTTGCTTGACTAATGAAAATGCCATCCTTCATTTGCTTTACTTGAAGGTCAAGGAAGTAGTTTAATACTCCCATCATGCTCATCTGAAATTTGCTCTTCATCAGGTTTGCAAATTTCTCACACAAATTTTTCATCCTCTCGATCCAAAGATTATATCATCAACATAGATTTGCACTAGCAATGTGCTTGCTCCTTCCTCCGAGTTTAAATAGAGTCTTGTCAATAGTTCCTTTTCTTGAATCCATTCTTGATCGAAGTAAATCGTGATGATGTTTCATACCAGGCTTTAGGTGCTGTTTGAGTCCATAGAGGGCTTCTTGAGTTTGTATACTTTGTCTTCTTTTCCATTAATTTGAAATCCAGGAGGTTGTTCTACATAAACTTCTTCTTCCAAGAGTCCATTTAGGAATGCACTCTTTACATCCATTTGATAGACTTTGAAGTCTTTATGTGCAAACAAATGCTAGAAAAGTCGATTGCTTCCAATCTTGCTCTTTGGAGCAAAAGTTTCATCATAATCTATTCCTTGACTTGGGAATAGCCTTTTGCAACTAGCCTTGCTTTGTTTTCGACAACAGTTCCTTGCTCATCCATCTTGTTTCTGAAAACCCATTTTGCACCAATGATGTTTGCCATTTCGGTCTATCAACAAGTTCCCCGACTTCATTTCTTTCAAATTCATTTAGTTCTTCTTGCATGGCTGTGATCCAATCTGTATCTTGAATTGCATCATCTATAGTCTTGGGTTCCACTTGTGATAGAAAACAAGTTAGCATGTGCTCCATTTGTCTTCTGGTTCTAACTCCTGTGTGAATATCTTCAATAACTTGTTCTTCGGGATGGTCTCTTAGCCAATTTAGATCTGGTTGAAGTTGATCTACACTTGGTGCTTCCATACCTTCATCTTTGAGCATGAACTTCAACTTGAGGAGCTTCATCGGTGTATTGGCACGTGGCTCCTCTTGATCTTGAGAATGATGATTCGAGGATAGTATTTGGTATGGTTGCATTTGTATAGATTTCTCTTTGTGGTGCTTTCTCTTCTCGATCTTGAAGATCTTCACCATTTGTGTTTGGTTCATCAAAACCACATGTATTGATTCTTCAATCACGAGTTCTTTTATTTAGTACTCAATGCTTTCTTTGGTGTCTCGAGTATCTATGAAGATTGCTTCATCGACCTTCTCATCAAAGGTATGAAGTTGATTCTGTTTAAGACAAAACATTTTGATCCAAACATATGAAAATATGAGATATTGGGTTTTCTACCATTCCATATTTCATATGGAGTTTTTCCATGGTGTTTGTTGATGATTGATCTGTTTTGTGTATGGCATCTTGTGTTTGTCGCTTCCCAAAATCTCTTTGGTAAACATGCTTGCAATCAATCATTCGATCGCTTCTTTGAGAGTTCTGTTTCTTCTTTCGCTACACCATTTTGTTGTGGAGTTCTGCTATGAGATAGTTGATGTAGTACTCCATTTTCATCACAATAGGTTCGATAATTTCATTTAGAAATTCATTGCCTCTATCGATCGATCTTGATGATTTTTAGCTCTTTCTCATTCGGAGTCTTCTCAAGTAAGTCTGGTAGCTTCTTGAGTGTTTCTTTCTTCTTGTTCATGAAGATGGTCAGGTGTACTTTGAGAAGTCATCCACCACTACAAGAGTATATTTCTTACCACTCACACTTATGGTGTGATTTGGTCCAAAAGGTCCATGTGCAATGAGATGTAGAATTTAGTTGTGGATTGATAAGGTTTTGACTTGAATGAACTTTTGATCTCGCTTCCTTTTTCGACATGCATCACATAGACTTTCTTTCTTGAATGTGATCTCTCGGCGCAGCCCTTCAACTAGCTTGCTTTTGATATTTTGTTGATGGTCTTGAAATTCAGGTGATTCACTCATCGTGCCAAATCCAAACTTGTTGATTGATTATTCTTGGCAAGTAGACAAGTTTCGCTTTGGTCGTTTCTCCATCCACAACATACATGTTTTCTTCTCTTCTACACCGCAAGAACTCTTGTGTTGGTTTGACTGTGAATCACTTTGCATCCTTCTTTGTTGAAGTGCACATTGTAGCCTTTATCACGTAATTGACTGATGCTCATCAGTTGAAGTTAAGTCCCTTGACATATGCCACATTTTGAATTTTAGATTGTTCTTGAGTATTGTGCCTTCCCCTTAATCTTGCCAGGTTTTCTTTTCCTCCAAATGTGACTTTGGGTCCATCAAAATCTTTGAAATCAGTGAGCCATTTCTTGTTTCATGTCATGTGTCCGGAACATCCACCGCCTACATGTACTGGACATCCTACAAAATAGATTAATTAGGTTTAGGTACCCAACATTTGTTTGGGTCCGTACTTGTTAGCAAACATGCCTCCCATACCTAGTGTGTATCCAAAAGGTTTTTTTTGGATAATTGAAGTCATCAACTTCATATGTATAAGGCATGGCGAATAGCTTCTAATATTTTTAAGGAAGGTATTCGATACTTTTCTCTACCTTTTGGTGCCATTGCATCCTTCTTCACTTTCCAATATGCAGTAGAACCCTTTCTTGCTTCATGTGTCAGAAGCAGATTGGCTTTTCTTAAGCACATGATGCATTTTGTAGAATGGTTTCCTCTTGTATTTTGAGGTGCAACATTCCAATCATCCTCACGAGGGTAAAGTCCGCCTTTACCTTTCGGATGCCGATTGTTCTTGATTGACTGGAATGAGGATTTGATTTTTGTTTCACTACATCGGGTTTTGACTTCACCGAACAGGATGATCTGTTGGAATCATGGTCCATCCCTTTCTAAATTTTGGTCCACTAGTGGTTCGAATTTAGAATGGTGTTGACCATTATTCTCGCTTTCATCTCGATTGTTGTAGCCAAGACCAGATCCGATCCAAACCTTTTTGAGGGTTTGTAAGTCGGGTGCTTTTAGTGGCAAAGTGGTTACCTTCTTTGGTGAGGAGATTTCCTTAAGCGATCTGTTAATAATGGATGTATGATCATCCGCTTTTTGTTGATCATTTAAGTAGGTCTCCTTACTAGTTAATTCAACTTTGCTTTATCCAGCTTCTTTCTTTAACCTCTTATTCTCTTTCCTTAGATCCTTGCATTCCTTTTCTAGAATTTCATGATTCTTTTCAATTTCATCAAATTTAGTCATGAGATTTTGGACTAGTCTCATTGTATCTAATGGAAGACTAGAGGATTGTGCAAAGTGTTAGATGTGGATGCATTAGATGAAGAACAGGAACTAGATGTTACCTCGCCATCATCGATTCTTTAGCCATTAAACATAGGCTTGTTTCCTCGATTGTCGATTTGTCACTTTTATCTTCATCCAATTCTTTGGTCATGAGACATAGGCATGCTTTTTCATTTTGAATCGTCTTCTTCTTCATCACTATCATCTCGAGTCATTGTCGATGATTCTTCATGCTTTTCACTCTTGGATTACGCCTTAAGTGCCTTCTTGCTCCTTTTTTCTTTCGGATGCTTTGTATTTCTTCTTTTCATCATCTTTGTCATTTTCTTCGGGACAATCACCTTGAAGTGACCTTTCTTGTTGCGATTGAAGCATCCGTATTCATCATCTTTCTTCTTCATGTCTCTGGTTGAGCTTGACCTTTTGTTTTATGATGAATTTCCTTTGAATGGCTTCTTTAAACTCACAAAACGTTTAACTAATAAAGCTACCTGTTCTTTCGATTCTTGTGTCTCTTTGTCGATGCATTCGGCAAAGTTACTTTCTTGGGAGTGCGGCTAATGCAGATGATTATGTGTGTCTCTCGCCGAGCACCATCTTCACCGTTCAATTCGAATTCATGAGCTTTTAAGCTGGGACATCGAGTGTCGAGTGTCGGTGCTTGCAAGATTTGTAGTTCCTCCGACATCGATGTTATGATCTTCCATCTTTCGAGGTAGTCCTCTCAAGATCTTCAAGCATACTTCTTTTTGGGGATATGTGTGACCAAGCTGTTGCAGTTCACTGATGATGCTTGAGAATCTATTGTCCATTTGATCAATGGATTCACCTGCCTTCATCTTGAAATTTTCAAACTTCGTTTTTGCAATGAGATAGTTTATTTTCTTTAATCGCTTGAGATCCTTCATTGATTAGTGCCGACTTGTCCCACATCTCCTTTCTTTGTTTTGCAATCCTTTATTCTCATGAACATGTTGTCGTCTGTAGTCTTTAAGATCATATCTTTTGCTATAAAGTCTAGGTTTGCTCTTCTCCCGTCATCTTTGGTCCAATCTTTCTTGGGTTTTATCTCTCTTTCCTTGATCTCGCTCCTGTGCCTACCACAAAGTAGTGATCATGATGAGCCGTCGTTGATTACATCAAGCATTTCCTCATGAGTTCTTTGCAAGATGAGATAACATTCTTATTTTATATTCATCAAAATTATTGACATTAAAAGCAGTACTTTTGATAAGAAGTTTGAGGAATCCATCAAGTATAATTGAATATATAAATGACGTTGAATGGAAAACTCGATTTGAAAAGCGCTTTGAAAATATGTGATCTCCTTGTTACCGTAAATTAGATCCGAGCAGGTTTCGATACTAGAACAACGCTCTCCGCTACCAATTGTTGGTCAGAGAAGAAGGTGAAACTATAGTCGAGAGGGGGTGAATGACTATAGTGGAGTTTCAAAACTTTTCTTCTTCTAGTTAAAAGCTTTTGGGCGGCGGATAAGTCCCTTCTTACTATATTGTTTTCAAATCGGTTTAGACGATCCACAGATGCAAATTATGATGTATGCAAATTGAATGAATGTTGTAAAGTAAATTGCGAAATTAAGTTAACACAAGGCTTATAGTGGTTCAGGGTGGTGTAATCCCTTAATCCACTCTTCTCCTGTGATGATTGGAGGAATTCACTATTGTTTTCACAGATACAATAGTATGATTGTCCTTGGCTTCCCAAGCTTCACAATCTACAAGACTATCACTCCTTGACCGCACATAATGTGCGGCTTGATGATTCATCTTCCTTTTGCTGCTCCTTGAGATCAAAATCCTTCAACAGCTATCACAGATTCAACTCCTTCTCAGATTGCCTCTGATTCAGTTGCTTCAGATTGATGTGAATGTGATTCACACACTTGCTTGATCAATCTCAGTTATGAATATGACTTTGCAGTTCTGATATTTGAGTTGATCACTAGTTGTATCCTTGTAAGTTCGGAGAGAAGGTTTTTCAAATTGTGAGTTTCGCTTTTTTCTTTTGAATCGCTTTCTTCTTTTCTGTCAATGCCTTCTATTTATAGCCTTGAATAACCTTGGTTTTTGAAATTCCGTCCGTTGGCTATATTAATGAGGGAATAATCCTTGATTTCATTCTTGATTCCCCCTTAATTGTATTCTCCTTGATTTCAGTGATCGGATTCTTTCTTCAAACGTATAGCAGAAAATCCGTCCTTGATTGATCCTTTAATGATTGTGCATTTAATGCATGATCTTCTGAATCTTCATCGTATATCAAATTTGATCTTGTGAATGTCTCTTCGCCGCTTATAGAACGGTAGAGTGAGCCTTCTGACTTAGCCGTTCATTCTTTCTTTGCTGTTCTCTTTGCCGAAAGTCAGTGTACTCAGCCGATTCACTGTTTCCTTCTTTGTTCTAGTATTTGGAGAGTCTTTGAACTTCACTGATCCTTGATTTGAGTGAGACCAGTGTACACCATACTTGAACATTTGAGTTTTATCATTTAAAACATAACTTATACTTATCCAAGGTCATCACAGACTTCCTTGGTTATAAGTCAGATCATAATGCCTTATTTCTTCTCTGCTGGTGCTTGGCTGGCTTTCCTTTGCCGAATATCTGTTTTTGCTTTGCCGTCCTACCAACTAGTACAATACTTGTCGACTCAACTTATACAACATGTCAGACTCTAAGTAAAGACTTATACAGAGAATTCTAACTTATTTCAGGCTTGCTATAACAGCTAGTATGGCCATCATCAAAACAAAATAAAATGTTCCTAACAGGCTCGAATCAAGGATCACTTGATCCTCAGGCCTAAACATTGACTACTTGACTAAAGTCTCACCGGCATATACTGAAACATATGCATTATAACAAAACTTCCTCCTTAAAAGTTGACATCATACAAACACAAATTCTAATTTTCTACACATAATTGGAATCAAACAAACATGGATGGAACCGCCGGAAAATTTTCTCTCTTTATCGAAAGGTAGTCACTGGAATAAATTCTTGTTCTGATAGGCAACTATCCTTGATGCCAAATTGCTTCCCAAACTGATTTCAAAGATACATGAACCATGGAAGAAAGTGACGGCTGCTAGAGTTTTATTACGTTTTCTTCTCCCATGGGGTCCGATCATCCACCAGAGAGGGGGCTACAGCTAAAACCTTTGTGGCCATATTGACGGTGTAACATCCCAACTTTTTAGAAAGGGTAAAAAGGTAATTGGGTATTTTAACTATGACCTAATTATTATTTATCCTATTTAAAGTAATTAAAAAGGATTTAATTATTTTAGAAGGGGATTTAGTTATTTAATTAATGAAATTAATTGATAGCTATATAAGGAAAATAATCCCCAAAACTCCCTTATAATTTTATCATGCCAATTATGAAAAAAAAGAAGAAGGAACGACGCAGACAACGACGACAACATTCAAAAAAAAATGGAGAACGTATACTCCAATCGCAGGGTCAATCCGTTCATCGTTTCAAGATGCCGCAGTAGAGAAAAGTGATCACCACGTTGAGACGCAACTTTGGAAAACCACATCACTTAATTTCGTAAGTTTTCAATTTAGCCGTAGTTTTTTGTTTTCGTCGGGTTTGATTCTTCAAAAATTCATATCTTTTAATCCGTAGCTCTGTTTGGAAGCCATGAGTAGTGGAAACGATTGTCTTGGAGCGTAGATCATTCTAAAAATAGTTTTGAAGAGAATAATCCTGGTAATATTTTGTTTTACACACTTTTTCATTCGGGTTTTACAAAAAAAGATAGGGTTTTTAGGGTTATTTGTTGATGAATTAGGTTTTGATTTGAAGGCTTAGAAGATCAGCAGTATCTTGAAGGTATTGGGTCTTTTTTACTGGAATTTAAGGTAAGAGGCTCTTCCTAATGAATAATTATAGTTTTATAATGTTTAGGTTAAGTTTGGTATAGGTTGGTGGTTAGACATCATGTTTATGTGTAGTTGTTGTCTATGATATGCTATAGGATGTTTAGAACATTCTTGCTGCTTTTTTTCTGAGTATTTTTTATGTTGAATATGTTTGGAATTGGGTAGAAGACGTTTAAGTGCAAAAAGGTCAAGTTAGGGTTTTTTTTGTGTGCAATGCGCACGCATTCAGCCAGTCTGGGAAAAGTGTTTTAATCCACGAGATGAGTTTTAAATTTTAATTCTTGATTTAATAACATTAAATGAACATGAACAAGCCTTGATTGAGTTTCTGATATGTTTAGTTCCGGCACCGAATGTACTCTTCAAGGGAGTTGAAGTTCGGGACCGTCGGAAGAGCATGAAAGGGCTTGTTCATCAATGTCTGTGTAATTGCTAGGCCTTGTTCGTGTCTAGTGGTATAGAAAAGAGAGAAGTAGGTGTGAGGGAGCTTATTTGAAAATACTTAGGTGGCTAGTTAACAACAAATAATAAATTCATACTTGCATAGTAATAAGCTTAAACGTCATGTCACTTTTGGTTAGGCACATGTAAACATCGGCTATGTGACTCGTCCGGATAGGTGGATAACTCTGTAAGTCTTTGAACCCTATGTGTGGAAGAACACCACCTCGTAAGTCCGAGACCCTACGTACGGAGGAACTTCACCGGACTTGTATGCATACCGGGGAAACCCGGGACTAACAATGCAAGCCACTGTTGGTTGGAACCCTCTCGTGGTGGATACACCTCGCGTAGTGCCCTTGAGTGCTGACCTAACCAAAATAAGTTAAGCTAGATATGTATAGTCACGACATGTTGATGGACATGGAGTGAACTAGATTCAGTCGGTCTCATAAAGATAACCTGAAAATAATAATGAGAACCTTTTGTTGTGGAACTTAGTTATTCATTAGCTTCTCGCTTTTACTAAGTACTTTGTACTTACCTCCTTTGCATTTTATTTTGTATGAATTGTGGGGTGAGAAGACGAACAGATTGACTAAGAGTAGATGTTTTGAGGACGTTGATGCCTTGACGAAGCTTTTAGTTTAATTCCTTGTAAAGATTGTACTAGACTAGTTGTATTCCTTTTTCTTAGACTTGTACTTTTAATTCTAAGATCTTTGTAAGTTTTGTTGGTACTTTTAAGACCTCGTACTGTGTAAGTTTTTTTGGGTTTATCGTCGTTGTAATTTAACTATCCATCTTTAGTATGGTTAATTTCTATTCTTAGTAGCATTTATGTTTTACCTGAGTCTTTTTTAGCTTCCGTTTGTTTTTATTTGATACGACGACGTAGAGGCTTGCGTATAATGTTAGATTTTTTTAATACTATACACGCCGAACGTTCTCTTCCCGATAAGGGCTCGGTATCTGGGAGCGGGGCGTTACATTTGGTATCAGAGAGAAGCGTCATTTCTGTCCTAGGTTTCTCTTCCTCTAAGATAAGATTCTTTTAGACCTTTTAGACCTTTCCCACTCTCTCTTGATCTTGGTGGTAAATCCTCGTAATACTAAGAATCCTTACACTGTGGTTAGGTTGCACTAGGACTAATTGAAGGTTAAGCCGAGTTCTTGGGTTTAGGGTTCAGGGTTTAGGGTTCAGGGTTTGCTCCCCGTAGGATCTTTAGTAAAAACCCTTTCTTCTTTTGAAGGTTCCAAACCGTAACTTGTCACATAGGATTAACTGAAACCCCTTTAAGTAAAGCTTTGGGATCGGAGTCTTATGCCTACACCTTGAAGTCGAGGTTCTCTTGGTTGATTTCCTTTTTCATACTTTCTCTATTGAAATATCTTCACGTCCTTTTACACCTCTAAAATATAATCTTACTTTTGGTTTGGCCTAACTTTGTAGAGAATTATATTTGACTCAACTCTACAAACTCTACACTTCCTTTTTTCACTATTGCTTGATTCGTGTTTACCAAAATTCTTTGACATTGCTTTGCTCGAGAAGGGTTCTACACAAACTCCATATGCAATTCTATTCTTTCCAAGTACCTCTCACTCGTTTCAATAAATTAGTGTTAAAGGTCTCCTACTTTGGCACATAGTTTTCATCATCCTCGTGTTTGGCTTTATCCAACATGAGTGAATGCTTTTGTTTCCGTATTTTCCTTTCATTTAAAAGCCATTTCCCCTGCTCCAAAAATTCTGGAAATTTTCAGAAAGATAGACCACTGTCTTTTCTACAATTTCTTTTTTTAACATCAACTCAATAATCACTATGGGTTGTTCATAAAATTCATGTTTACGCCGGACACTCTGTCCAGAAAATCTGCAGCAGCACATTTACTTCTTCTTCTGTTTTTAATAGGTTAAACGCCTTCAAATGACCTATATTTTTTATATGTCGTAGAAAACACTTTTATCTACAACTTTTTGTTTTTAGGAATTAAGTTCAGATTCCTTTTCGTTTGGTGTCGATTTGCAATTAAACTCAGTGTTTACTAATCTGAAAATTATGCCAGCTTGTGCAATCGTCAAAAATAATTGTTTTGACCAACTATCTCTCATTCAAAAATTCTAATATTTTTATATCTTCTGGGAAACTCCAGTATCTAAATCTTTTCTTTTTCGATCGTGCTCAAATTCCTCTTCATTTGGGCTGTACAAATTGATAATGTCAGATCCGGAGTAAATATCATACACAACAGCCTAAAAGGAAATCCTCACCTCTTTGACTTAGAGTTTGGGTTAAGAGAGAGATAAGTTACGATTGTTATGTCTTCTCCCGAAGTGATCTTTTACTAGGATAGGTCTCTTTGTAGGAGGTTGGTAAAGTTAACATTGTGTTTCTTTTGCAGTCACAAACAAGAACCAAGATGCTATCCTGCAGCATGCCATGTCTGATGTTCAGACCTTTTTTTTTACCCTTCATTAAGTCTCCCCTTCTGGTAATTTGGTTCACCATTTAATCCTTCACTTGAGATCTTTAAGCTCAACAAATCATTTCCACATGTTGTCATGAGTTACCTCAGAAACATATCAC
Organism: Gentiana macrophylla; assembly: GCA_026214975.1. Taxonomy (NCBI): domain Eukaryota; kingdom Viridiplantae; phylum Streptophyta; class Magnoliopsida; order Gentianales; family Gentianaceae; genus Gentiana; species Gentiana macrophylla. The sequence goes on along the minus strand of CM047807.1, from coordinate 36,602,313 downwards.
CTTAAGCCTTTTCCTCTTAACAAGTTCTTGCCTTCTTACTTTTCAAATCAAGAAACAAGTTCTCTTCAAAATTATACATTGTGATGTTAGCACATTCTTTCATTTCAAATTCAAATTTGACTAAGCCTTCTGATGTTAGCACATTCTTTCTACTTGTGTTTATTCTCAGCTCCTCCCTAAGGGTAGTGTTGATTTTGTAATATTTCCATCTATGCTACTTGTTCTTTCAAGGTATGCATATCATCTTCTTACCAGTTGGATCTCTAATACTATCTTGACATCCATCTTCAGTTACTTATCTTTAACCTTCTAGCAATTTATGCTAAACCAGTTTCAAGCAGAAGGTAGTCTTTGCCAAGATGCCTTCTGAACCTATCTAGCCAATCAACTTTTGAATTCCTGAACTTCTGATTTCCAATTCAGATTAATGTACCTTGTACCCTTCAGTTTTAACTCTCGGCCATTTAGAGCCATGAACCACCAGATACACCTTTTGATCTTTCATATTCTGCTTTGGTGTTTCTATTACAATTTTGTTACACCGGTTGAATGCCTATTTTGTTTTAATCTTTCATTTCGACATGAGGAATAATATCGAGCATTTGTTCCTTGGCAGTGTACTATTTCTCTCAAGTAGTGCAACCTTGAACCCTTGATTTGGATCATCAATGATCATTCACATTCTTTTGGAAGTTTGAATTAATTCTTGAAATCAAACTTTATCCGACGATTCTTAAGTGTCTTTTCCTCTTCACTTAAAATCTTGTTTGCCGCTTACTTATTCAAACCTTTGATTTTTCACTTACAATTTCTTTTAAATCTTGAAATAATCTCTCTTTGACTACTGCAAACTTTGAATTTTCTTGGCAAGTTTTATTTTCATTCTGAGACCTTTTGATGTACTCGTTTTATCTCCATGGCTCCTTCATGTTGAGATTCTTGCTTTCTTTTGATTTCTAATTTTTTTTGTCCTTCTGGTGCTCGACCTTGCACCTTTACTTTGCTTTCCTGTTGTGTGATGTTTCCTTTAACGTCTCCACATTCTAAAGGCTTATATGAAAGATTATTACCATCCATTCAAGTTGCCTCTGAGTTCTTTGCAGACCACCGTATCTTGCAGAATTCCACTCTCTTAAAAGAATCTCATCCGCAAGGTGTTCTTTGTTTTCTTTTGGCGGCTATTCTTTTTATTATGATACAATGTCTCATTCTTCAGTTTGGAACCACCCTCAATTTTTTTCCCCAACATGGAATCATCTTGATTTTCTTGTAACCCAAGCAACCTTCCTTATTTCAAGTGCATTGTACCCTTCCTTGGCTTACCTAGTTGACATACCACCCTGGTACGCAACTTGTCACTTTTCAACTTTATTTATTCTCCAAGCTAACCTTTTTTGGCAAAAGAACTGGATCAGAACGTCAAAGATAAAGTATGGCAGATGCATGTTCTCCTTTCCCTAAGAAGTCTCAAAAACCCTACAGCCAGAATCCTTGCAGTCCTATAGCAAGCTTGGGCCGCAGTGTAGGAGGTTGAGATCAAAAGAAGTGAATTATGCTAGAAAGTTGTGGGTTAGTTGGGAAGCTCAAGCACTAAGGACATAGGTCAGCAAGAGCAAGCAATGTATATCGTACCGATGATTGCAAGATTCGAGGAAGTTGATGAGTTCGTGGGGGAACAAGATGAAGACCCGGTGGTTTTTGATTACAAGTGATTGGAGAAAACCAAACCAGCCAGTGGTCACGAGTTGGATGAAGATAGAGATAGCGGAGTTTCCTAAAACAACAGTTACGTTGTCAACATCCAGAGGTCAACATTGGAAACTATGTATGGAGAAAAGTGAAGAATGATAGGAGTCAACTTTACGTGACTCCGCTACATTGTTTGGCCTCCGTTTACCACATTTTCAGCACATTTTTAGATGATTTAGACCACTTTCGGGGTAATATTGTGAGTTCCTAGCACGGGAGGTAAGTCCGTCATTTTTGATAGTTTACCACCCTTTTTGATGATATTGACCCCATTCCCGAGCACGTTTACCCTTTGGAATGTTTTGGTTGTTTTTGGTTATTGTGATGATGTAGGGTATTGGTGTCTCGATGACCCGAAAGGCAATGGTTTACAATGAGAAACATGACCGAGGCGAGAAAAGAGGTGGAAAAGGAGAAAAAGTGAAGAATTGGTGGCACAGGGTCCAAGCGCGACGTTTGGAACACCCAAACCAGCGTTCCAGATCCCCAAACTGGCGTTCCAAGCCCAAACCAGCGTTCCAGAGTTGCCAGAGTCAAACAGAGTTCAGCCCCTTCAAACGCTGGTTCAGCAACTACCTCAAACGTGCGTTCCAGGCCTCTTGAACGCCACGTTCCTACCTTCAAACCAGCGTTCAGGCCTCTCGAGCGCACGTTCCTGCCTTCAAACCGTTACGCACGCAAGACAAAAGCCCTAAGCTGCCCGAATTTCAAGCGTAACGCACGTTCCACTCATCTGGAACCGGCGTTGAACAAAAAAATGCAGGATTTTCCTCCACCTATAAATACCCCCTTAGCTCATTTTGGGATTATTATTCATCTTCTTAGCCAAACTCTACCCCTTCATAGCTCGAATATTGTAATAGCTTAGAACATGATAATTTTATGTAGATCAAAAAGCTCTTAGCTCACTCTTTTCATTTCTAGAATTAGATTTCCATTCCAAACAACAAGTCTCCCCTTTTTGGTGATTTTCTACTTTTGTACTTTCTAGCTCAAACTTGAATCTCTGCAAATTTATGGTATATAACTTCTCTTTTATGTTTGTTATGCTTCTTATTTCTTTGTTTTCTTTACGTTTTAACTAGCATGATGTGTAGCTAAATCCTTAACATAGTCGAATCATGTGAAATGTGATGAATCAACTCTTTGGTGATGAAGTAAGGAGTGTATAGTGTTCTTTGTTTCTAAATCTTGCATGTCTCGTGTCTTAGAACTTGTTATAACGGATTTGGGCTAGATTGATCACCTAGGTCAAACATCACACACACCACTCTTGAGAGTTGTTCAGAGAGAGGGGTGTGGGAAAAGGGTTCTAGGATCGTGGTGTAGTCTCGGTTTAGTTGTTAAGCCGAGCTCATCATGAGGTTACTCATTTATATGTTTAAGCGGCTCGAGTGCAAAACATGACTTGTTAGGACAGAGTTGTTCAAACCTTAACATGGCATAAGGTGTTAGAAGAGAGTTGTTCAGACGCTAGCACCGGGTTTAGGAGTTCGCACCCGTGAAATTGAATGAAAGAGTTCGTTTATTATAATGCACACTCCCGGTTTTGTCTACCTTAGGGTTGAGATTAGTCACATTGATCATGGTTCGGCTATGTCCCTTTCTCCCTCGTTGAATCTAGTAGTTTAATCTTCTCTCTCTTTTATGTTTTAGCATAGTGTAATAACAACCAACCAACCGCTTGTTTGCCTAGACTAAGTTAGAAGTTCACTTTGGTACTCACAAACACACCTTTCTCTGTGGGATCGACCTCGGACTCCTGTAGCTATACTAGCAATCGACCCGGTCCACTGCCGGTTAGAGAGCTTGTTTAGTCACCGTTGTCTTGAGTATTTTATAAATTTGTTTGGGGAAATAAACGTTCATCAAAGAACGCCAATCTTCTGGGATGAAGTGGAGCGATGACAGAATACGAGACCAGAGTTGATAGAACAAGCCAACAAGAAGATTGAAGTGGGTCGTCGCAACCTCGAGATGGTTCAAGGCAGGTAGAAAAGTTAGGAAGATGGAAGAAAGGACTGTTGGTGTATGAAGTTGAAGATTAAGTATATCTAAAGACGTCCTTCGTGTGTCAGTGATACGGAAGTGCTTAACCAACTTGGATGTGGAAGCAAGCTTTGACCTCGAAATGGTTGAAGAGACTTTGACCTACGCGGAAGAATAAAGTGCACTCTGGAACGGCAGATGAAGAAGGTTAAGAGCAAAGACTAACTAGTCTTGGTTCAGTGAAGCAGTCACATAACAGTAGTGACAACATTAGAGTAAAAAGATGAGACACTTTGTGAAATCTAGAGTTCAAGTACATCCAGCTACGTTTGAGTATCGAGGACGAAATTCCTCTTAAGGGGGGAGGAATGTAACATTCTGACTTTTCAGAAAAGGTAAAAAGGTAATTGGATATTTTCACTATGACCTAATTATTATTTATCCTATTTAAAGTAATTAAAAAGGATTTAATTATTTTAAAAGGGAATTTAGTTATTTAATTAATGAAATTAATTGATAGCTATATAAGGAAAATAATCCCCAAAATTCCCTTATAATTTTATCACGCCAATTCTGAAAAAGAAGAAGAAGAAGGAACGATGCAGAACAACAACGCAGACAACGACGGCAACATTAAAAAAAATGGAGAACGTAAACTCCAATCGCAGGGTCAATCATTTCATCGTTTCAAGATGCCGCAGTAGAGAAAAGTGATCACCGTGATGAGACACAAATTTGAAAAACAACATCTCTTAATTTCGTAAGTTTTCAATTTACCCCTAGTTTTTTGTTTTCGTCGGATTCGATTCTTCAGAAATTCATATCTTTCAATCCGTAGCTCTGTTTGGCAGCCATGAGTAGTCGAAATGATCATCTTGGAGCGTAGATCGTTATAAAAATAGTTTTGAAGAGAATAATCCAGGTGACATTCTGTTTTACATAATTTTTCATTTCGGGTTTTACAAGAAAGATAAGGTTTTTAGGGTTATTTGTTGATCAATTAGGTTTCGATTTGAAGGCTTAGAAGATGAGCAGTATCTTGAAGGTTTTGGGTCGTTTTTGCTGGAAATTAAGGTAAGAGGCTCTTCCTAATGAATAATTATAGTTTTATAATGTTTAGGTTAAGTTTGGTATACGTTGGTGGTTAGACATCATGTTTATGTGTAGTTGTTGTCTATGATATGCTATAGGATTTTTAGAACATTCTTGCTGCTATTTTTTCGGTGTATTTTTTATGTTGAATATATTTGGAATTGGGTAGAAGACGTTTAAGTGTAAAAAGTTCAAGTTAGGGCTTTTCTGTGTGCAATGCGCACGCATTCAGCCCAGTTTGGGAAAAGTGTGGTTTTAAGCCATGAGATGAGTTTTAAATATTAACTCTTCATTTAGTAACATTAAATGAAAATGAACAAGCCTTGATTGAGTTTCTGATGCGTTTATTTTCGGCACCGAATGTACTCTTAAAGGGAGTTGAAGTTCGGGACCGTCAGAAGAGCATGAAATGGCTTGTGCTTTGATGAACTAGAGTTCATCAATGTCTGTGTAATTGCTAGGCCTTGTCCATGTCTAGTGGTCTAGGAAAGAGAGAAGTAGGTGTGAGAGAGCTTATTTGAAAATACTTAGGTGGCTAGTTAACAACAAATAATAAATACATACTTGCATAGTAATAAGCTTAAACGTCATGTCACTTTTGGTTAGGAACATGTAAACATTGGCTATGTGACTCGTCCGGATAGGTGGATAACTTTGTAAGTCTTTAGACCCTACGTATGGAGGTACACCACCCCGTAACTCCGAGATCCTACGTACGGAGGAACTTCACCGGACCTGTATGCATACCGGGGAAACCTGGGACTAGCAGTGCATGCCACTGTTGGTTGGCACCCTCTCATGGTGGATACACCTCGCGTAGTGCCCTTGAGTGCTGACGTAACTAAGATAAGTTAAGCTAGATATGTATAGGCACGACATGTTGATGGACTTGGAGTGAACCCTAGATTGAGTCGGCCTCATAAAGATAACCTGAAAATAATAATGAGAACCATTTTTTTGTGGAACTTAGTTATTCATTAGCTACGCGTATTTACTAAGTACTTTGTACTTACCTCATTTGCATTTTATTTTGTATGCATTGTGGGGTGAGAAGACGAATATATTGACTAAGAGTAAATGATGACATTTGAGGACGTTGATGGCTTGACGAAGCTTTTAGTTTAATTCCTTATAAAGGTTGTACTAGACTAGTTGTATTCTTTTTTTTAGACTTGTTGTACTTTTACTTCTAAGATCTTTGTAAGTTTGGTTGGTACTTTTAAGACCTCGTACTGTGTAAGTTTTTTTGGGTTTATTGTTGTTGTACATTAACTATCCATCTTTAGTATGGTTAATTTCTATTCTTAGTAGCATTTATGTTTTACCCGAGTCTTTTTTAGCTTCCATTTGTTTTTATTTGATATGACGACGTAGAGGCTTGCGTATAATGTTAGATTTATTTAATGTTATACGCGCTGAACATTCTCTTCCGGATAATGGCTCGAAATCCGGGAGCGGGGCGTTACAGACGGGTGTACTTACTCCAACTAATTTGGGTACACTATCATAATACAAAGGCAAACCGGAGTTTGAGATTTCATGGGAACAATTGCTTCAAATTGCAAAGCTGTTTCAGAACACATTTATGGCTTGATTCCTGGACAATCGGCCAAAACTAGAGGAATTGCATAAGTTTTTTCTTCGTCTTGGACTGAAAGCTACATGTCCCTTGGCCTTTTTGGACAATAAGAATGTTTTAATACGTCCGTCATCGCAAGATGATTATATTAGACTCTTCTATAGAAGATTCTGGACGATTGGTAAAATCCTATGATCTTTTCCAACGGACGATGTACATTAGACCTAATAAGGAGGCGTGTTTAGAAACCGTTTGGATTGAGCTTCTTGAACTACCACTCCTTTTGTTTAATAAAGATTATCTATGTCGTATAACAACTTTGGTGGGGAGACCACTTCAAATTGATGCAGCCAATGTAGATTTAAAACGACCTTCTGCTGCATGAGTCATGGTGGAAGTTGATCTATTAAAGCATCGAGAAGACAAATGTGGATTGGAGATGATGATTCTGGGTTTTGGCAGCTGTTGTTTTTATGAACAATGGCCTAAATACTGTCAAACTTGTAGACGCACTGGGAATCACAATAATGAGTGCCCTACTAAGAACCCTATCTTGGGTGCTAGGGCAAGGGAAGTGTAAAAAATCTAGAAAGGAGTACAGGAGGGAGGATATGCAAGGTGTGCAGACTTAGACCCCTTCGGCTCTTATGAATTGCAATAACGATAGCTCTACAAGGGTGAGTGACAACCAGGATGGACAAAATAGGTGGAGTAATTAGAAATCATAGGTGTGGCGAACATTTCAACATCAAGTCAAGAACGAGTGGAAAAAGTTGTGAACCAGAACAAGGAAGAAATCTCAATTGTCGTGTATTATAACAATGCCGAGGTAAGTTAATTTTATGATGGTGATTTTGCAATTGATGAGGAACTGCTAAAATACCGTCATATGGTTGAGGAGTATGAGCATGAAGATTGTGACATGGTGCATGGACGGGTGTGGACATTCTGGTTCGGCTTATTGGGAAGAGAGATGGTGGAAAAGACAACTGAAGTACCTTATCTATGCTTTCTACAGATGATATTAATTTTGTTGCGGTGGCTCGTTTAAATGCCAATGCTAGGCCTTTTTTTGCTACGTACACTATCTTTTGATGGAAGGGGGGCAATGTTGCTATGACACTTGTGTAAGAACCAATCAAGATTACAAATGAAATTAATGTGCAACAAATGCCATCAATTTCAAACACAGGAGAATTTGAGGAAAATCCAACACTACAAGAAATGCTCAGAGAGGTTAAGGTGAAGAAAGGGATCCCTGTGAGGAAATTCCATATTTGTTTCCTCTTAGTTGATTTTTCTTAGTGGGTTTTGATCCTAAGAGGTTTTAACGAGGCGGGATTAGGGGTTGAGGTGTTACAAACTCTACTTAGGTGGGTTGGTTCACCTTTTGTGTTTTCTTTTTCAGTTTTTTAATAAAAATAAAATAATTCTTCAAAAACAAAAACCAACTTGGATGGATTATCAACAGAGACTTTCTACAACACATAATTGTGGAGATCATGCAAAATATAGTTGTTGTCAAACCAGCTTGGATCAATTATCAAAGAGGGACTGTCTACTGAACATAATTGCATACATCATACAAACACAATTTTTACACATAATTGCAGACAAAGAAGCTTGGACCGATCATCAAAGAGAGATTTTCAACTGTACATAATTGCAAACCAGACATAAAAAGACACAACAACAATATGATGAACGACACATCATCCATTCAAAGTAAATGTAATGAATTGCATGAAAGTATTGTATTTATTATTTATACAGTCAATAATTTGTATAGATTTTTGACTGAAAGGACGTATTCTTAACTAAATGGGGAATGCAGGACACTGTGATTTAATAAGGACGAAAGACCTTATTTTATCCAAAATTACACTTCTCATGATACATTCACCATTTGTCATACATAATAATAATAAATAGCTGGCTACCATAAAAATATGAGATTTTCTTTAATTAATTTTCACCATTTATTGTAATTTTCAATCACTTCTCCATGATTTAGGCATCCATTATTAGTACAAAATCTTGATTTTAATGTAAAATATACTCATTTTATGAAAAATTTTGACGCAAAATTACTCCACCTATGTTACTCGATCAATATCAATGTTACTACATTCTTTTCCTGTAACTACATCTCATTTATTGATTGTTACTATTTCTTTATCAATGTTACTACATTTTTCCCTGTAAGTATATCTATTTTATTATCTGTTACTACCTTTTTTTTTCCGAGTGTTACTACATATTTTTGTTGTAACTATATTTTATTAGTTGTTATTGCTTCTTTTTTATATGTTACTACATTTTTTTTCTGTAGCTACTACATTTGTGTGTAACTACATTCCTTTGTAACTATATTATATTGGTTGTTACTACTTTTTTATGTTACTACGTTTTTTTTTTGTGACTGCATCTTTTTTATAAGTGTTACTATATTTTTTGATGTAACTACATCTTTTTTTTAAACTTGTAATTTTATTAATCAAAAGAAAAATTACAAGATTTTGATATCCATGGCCTCCTCACACCTAAGATGTCATCAATGTGCTCCCCCACCTCCTTAAAACCCTGGTCCGAAAAACCCAGTGTGGGAAAAATCGGATGCCAGAGAAAAAGTATGGGCCTAACACATTGGCAAAGAAAACTGCCCAAAATAGGAAAATACAAAGATATAGAAATGAAAATTGCATATCCTGAAACTATGAGCTTTGATCTTCCATCATAGTAGTACTTCAAGTATTCATTGAGAAGGTTCCGCCTCTTTTCTGTCAGAGCATCTTCATGTAAATCTCCATCATGTAATGAAGAGTATCAGCTGTAAATATTTGTTACCCAAGCAATAATCCATTGCACTCTTGGTGCTATATATCCCTCCAGCTGCCCATAAATTCTGTTGAAACAGGATCTGCCAAGAACAGGATCAAAAACACATGATCTGTCCACATAAAATAAGAATACAACACAGAAACTGAAGAAAAAAGTATAAACACAACCTGGTTTGCACCTTTCAGAAAATAAATACTGAAAGGTGCTTCCAAGGGTGATAGCCATATGTGGTAATATCTCCATCAATGATATCTTATATGAGGTGATGTAACTACATATATATATATATATATATATATATATATATATATATATATATATATATATATATATATATATATATATATATATATATATATATATGAAACTAGGATATCCGTTTTGGGAGCTTTAAATCCCTATAATTACTCCAACATAATGGTCAAACCTAAATGCTCAGTATTTATGTGACTCATTTTCTTAAAAAAGAAAATCATTTCTATTTTATCTTTTAAGGGTATTTAGGTCCATTAATAATGAAATTGTCCTTTTTAACCGCCAAAAATGAAATTGTCCTTTGATCCTAATTTGTTAACTTCTTTGTCCTTCTGACCCCTTTCCTCTAATTTGTAAGGTGGTACTATTATTAGTTTAATGGATGTATTATGATGGGTTTTTTTTTAATATTAATGATACACACAAATGAGAAGTTAAAAGAATAAAATATTCCAAAATGACAATGATGGAACCAAGGAATAATATCAAAAGTACGGTGGAAGCTAGAAGAATAAGCAAAGCTCAAGACATAAGTGCATTGGATAGCAACGGTATGTGAATTATATTGAATTTGCAAACACATTAAGACATCTTGAAAGTAACAATACCAATAGGATGTAACAAGCAATTTAGGCATGATTGCTCCATCCAAAATCAAGCACAAAAATATATGGGGTCTTTAAAAGAAATTGTAGTAGATATTGTAAAACCTTAAAAAAACTGTATTTTAGAGATTTCTAATATTCAGATTTAGCAAAAATAACATCAGAGCAAATGCCCTTTTTTTTTTACTGTAACATACAGATTATGTATAATTTACTGTACATGTATTGCATTTAGCAAGATTCTTTAAATTTATCTTTATATTTACCGCATTATGTAAAATAAAGAATCCGATGCTTTTCATCTTAGATAGTGATTTAGTAAACTAAAAAAATATGTGTTTAAAACTGAAAAATAGAAAATTTGTTAAAAGGATCTGATGCAAGTTCTTTAATGACACCCCAATAAATCTATCATTGTCATTCAGGGCACCCCAATACATGCCTATTTTTAAATCTCTATGTGGTTCCCCATGTAGATTTAGTGCGGTGCCGTTAAATGCCCCCAAAATTTAAGATAGTGACTTAATCCGGATCTTTTATATATTAAAAAAGCTATACACCGTTTGTTTGTAGAGAGCAAAACAGAATAACACTATACAATTTCTGACCCAAAACTCAAACTACTAGCTATGACAAGCTAATCAAAATTATTATTGTTTTTATTTAATAATAATAATAATGATGATGATGATGATGATGATTATGATGATAACGATGATGACGACGATGATGATAACAACAACAACAGCCTATCTTAACAAACCGTGGACAAGGAAAAGTTTCACTAATTAAGTATCTCCAAAGAAAAAAGGCAAATTTTAGGGTGGTCAATGACCTCCAAACTCAATATTCATTTTAATGGTTGAAAATTAATCTACATACACACAATCACTCATTTGATATATGTCTATTGAGTTTTATAGTCAGTGATCACCATAAAATTTGCCAAAAAATATATAGCAACAACGGAGATAATTGATATATCACTCAATCAACATTCATTGTTTAAGGTAAATAACTAACAATTTGTACATACAATCATTTCAAAGGCACAATATGTCTTATAACTTTCATTACTTTATAGTTGTTGTTGGAAATAAAATATAGTTTTGATGTTGATTCATCTTATTTAAGAATATGTTTGTTTATGCCCCATTGATGAAGTGCTGAAGCTAGCCGTGATAGTGAAAGGCTAAAAGATGTCTAGAACTGAATGTATAAGTTTTACTAGAGTCTGATAATTGTATAGGTTATATCAGACAAACACTGTAATAGATAGAAGTGTTGTAAAACTGAAAACTGGAAATCATCTAGATAACCGGAACTTGACATAAGACTGAAGATGTACACCTATTACTGAAGTTCACTTAGAACTAAAGAAGGTAGGTTCGCTAAGGGTCACAGACTCGGTTGACTTATCTAGAACTGAAGGCTGAGGGAACAAACTTAGTATTTGAAAAACTGAGGGACACAGACTCAGTTGTAGAAGATTGAAGAACTGAGGGTTCAAACTCAGTTATGAAGATTTTTAAGCCGAGATTGTAAAGTTAGAATTCAGGTAAGTATGTGATGGCCTGAACTGACTTTATGGATCTTGAATAAGACCAAAGTATCATAAGGACAATGATATCTTAGATGATCTATATAGGAATGGTGTAATCTGATTCAGCCACATAAAATCAGATAAATAGAGTACTGAATTTTTGAAGACTAAGTCAGTTAACAAACTGAAAACTGACATACTCAGTATAAAACTGATCAGGACACTCAGTTTTATAGTCATCTATCCAAGCAACTGAAAGTACATTTGAACGTTATAAATCAAGGATTCTTATTGGATGAGAAACTGACATGTCAGAGCGGTCACTGACACCTGACATCTGAAAATATGGACGTTGAAGCAATTCAAATTCAAGCAAGATGAACGTTGGACTTCACACTATAAATAGAGGACTTGACATCAAGAATCAAGCATGGAATTAATAGGATTGCAAGTGTGATTGTGCTCAATTCTAGTTCATTCGAATTGCTATCATTATTTGTGCTCACCAAGATCATATCTATATTTCTTCAAGTGTTCAAGCTACATCGATCATATCTAGATTTCGACACTTTGAAGAACCACAAGCAATGATCAATTTATTGATTATCAGCCCAACTTTGATTCTTAATCAAAGTTTAGACTCTGAAGCAATCCGGTCAAGGAGTTTCCAAGGACAATTGTGTCATTTGCAGTCGGGTAGACTGTGTTTGTGGTGGTAGCTGGTGAAGAGTCAATACAACCCTCTAAGGACCAGTGGTTCAAGCAGTTGAAGAGTAGCAATCTTTAGTTGTTTAGATAGTGACACTAGGGATTAGTCAAGGACTATCGTTTAGGACTTTTTGTAACAGCGTACCTCAAGGAGTTCTAGTGGAATTTTCCTCCTACGTCACAGGGGAAGAGTGGACTGACATGATTACACCACCTGGAACCACTATAATTCTTGCTCTACTTATTTTACGCATTTACATTATGTTATTTACTTATAGCATTTATTATTGTTTATTCAGCATACTAAAACTGATTGTTACAAGCATACACAGCTCACAAACTGACATTACCAGAATTCAGTTTTTCACACTCAGCTTTTTCTTATAGTATCAACAAGATCCAGATAAAGGCTAAAACTTAAAATCGCTGCTGGTTTACTCAGTTTTGTATAAGTCAGTTTGACTTAGACTCAGCTTTGTCAGCTCAACTCCACACAAGTTAAAACTGAACCTTAATTGTTAATTAATCTAGTTTTTGGTGACAAGTTTATTCACCCCCCCCCCCCTCTAAACTTGTGTTAGCCTTTCCAAGGGACCAACAATTGGTATCAGAGCAGTGTTCATTAACAAGCTATTGTTGAAAACTCACTTGCTCTAATTATCTCCTCTAGTTGATCTCCTGAAAAAGCTTAGTCTTTCAGTTTCCAGTCTTTGCATAATCCAGTTTTCATTCACTCACACAATGGATAACAATCAGTATGCCAGACAGATGCTAATGTGCAACATGGACAGATTTGATGAATACAAATGTCATTTGTAGGCCTTTCTAACAGCTTCTTATGACGAGATGATAGATGTACTCACTGATGGACCTATTCAGATCACTCACATGCAAACTATCAATGGTGAACAAGTTAGAGTTCCAAAGTCCAAAATCGATTGGACCAGTGATGACAGAAAGAGAAACAACTTGAACAATGTTTCCATGGATATCATACTCAGAACTCTTGACAGAAATATGTATCTAAAAGTCAAGGATTACACTACTGCAAAAGAAATGTGGGAGAAAATTCAATTGGTTTCTGAAGGAACTGACTCCATCAAAGAAAATAAGATCTCGGTGGCAAAACAAAAGTTTGAGAATTTCAAGATGAAGTCAGGCGAGAACTTTGATCAGATAGAAACAAGATTCAGTGCCATAATGGACGAACTACCTCTACTCAAGATCGAGTATACTAAGAAAGAGATCAACACAAGAATCTTGAAGGCTTTACCTATGTGCTGGAAGATGAAGGTCACAACAATGGAAGAATCAAGAAGACTTGATATAGAAGATTCCTTCAAAATCTTCTCAGACCTGAAGGCTTATGAATCCAGTGAGGATTTCACAAGCACAGCTGCCATAATCAAGGCTCTGGAGGTACCCAAAACAACAGCCCTTGCAGCAGCCTCAAATGAAAATCAAGAAACTTCATCTAACAATCTTCAGCAATTGGATGAGATGGAAAAGCAGATGGCTCTAATGATGAATAGAATTTGAAGAATGAAGAGTGGACGTTCAGTCACTAAGAAGTTTAACAAAAAGACTCCTGAAAAGAGAAAAGACGATGAGTGTCTCTGCTTCAACTGTAAAAAACCTGGACACTACAAAGCTAAATGTCCAGAGCTAACTAGCTTTTCTTTTAAGGAGGCTTTTGGCATCATCAAAAAGGGGGAAATTGTTGGAAATAAAATTTAGTTTTGATGATGATTCATCTTATTTAAGAATATGTTTGTTTACGCCCCATTGATGAAGTGATGAAGCTAGCTGTAACAGTGAAAGGCTAAAAGATGTCTAGAACTGAATGTATAATTTTACCAGAGTCTGATAATTGTATAGGTTATTCAGACAAGCACTGTAATAGATAGAAGTGTTGTAAAACTGAAAACTGAAAATCATCTAGATAACCGGAACTTGACATAAGACTGAAGATGTACACCTAGAACTGAAGTTCACTCCGATCTGAAGAAGGTAAGTTTGCAGAAGGTCACACACTTGGTTGACTTATCTAGAATTGAAGGTTGAGGGAACAAACTCAGTATTTGAAGAACTGAGGGACACAGACTCAGTTGTAGAAGATTGAGGAACTGAGGGTTCAAACTCAGTTATGAATATTTTTAAGCCGAGATTGTAAAGTTAGAATTCAGGTAAGTCTGTGATGGCCTGAACTGACTTTATGGATCTTGAAGAAGACCTAAGTATCAAAAGGACAATGATATTTAGATAATCAATAAAGGAATGGAGTAATCTGATTCAGTCACATAAAATCAGATAAATAGAGTATTGAATTTTTTAAGAAGAGTAAAAACTCAGTTAATGCTCTAAGTCGATTAAAAGCGAAAATCGACATATCGAGTATAAAGCGATCAGAAACTCAGTTTTATAGTCAGCCATCCAAGCAACTGAAAGTACATTTGAACGTTATAAATCAAATATTCTTATTGGATGAGAAACTGTTGGTCCCTTGAAAAGGCTTTGGTTAAGTTTAGAGAGGGGGCGTGAATAAACTTAACACTTAAAATTTTTGGAGTTAACAAACTCAAAGAAGTTCGATGCTTTCTTGATTGCTCGATGGTCTAGCCGACCACTCGATAGTCTGGCGACATTTCAGTGAGTCTCAATGGATGTTGATTTTTCTTGAATTTGTTGCAGCGGAATATATTCAAATTAAGCCTTATTACTTGTTGTTAAAATATGATACCAAGTATAAGATACTCAGTAGTGTAAGTGTGTGATTCAGTTGCTAGTTTCAGTAGGTTGATGTGCTTAATATACTAAATGCAGAAAGTAAATACAGAAAGTAAGTAGGCAATTTTTATAGTGGTTCAGGTGGTGTAATCCTGTCAGTCCACTCTTCTCCTGTGATGTTGGAGGTAATTCACTAGAGATCTTTGAGGTTGCAGTTACAAAAATCCCAAAGTTGTCTGTCCTTCACCAATAACTATGGCTTCACTGGCTCGAACACTTGAAGCAGGTAGGATTGCTACTCCAAAGTATTCCTTTGGTCCTTGAAGGGTAGGATTGCCTCTTCACCGGCTCCACCACAAACAATGATCCTTGACACCCAAAGATGCTTCTTTGTCTTTAGTGAGTTTCTTGTAAAAGAAAGTTTGAATCAAGTAAGTGATTGACTTTGGTGACTTGATCAGGATGAAATGATCAGCAGATTGGAATCTTCAAGTGTGTATACTTGATGTAACTTGATAGCAGGTTACACTTGAAAAATATACTGGATCAGTAGCTTTAAGCTCAGTAATGTCAGCAGGGTGATTTCTTGATAAGAGTCTGATAGCTCAAGATTGATTGTTGTTTTTCATCAATTTTCATCAATTGAATCTGAACCAAGAGTCCTCTATTTATAGTAGAGAATCCTGTGACTTATGTTTGAAATTCAAACATAGAAGTTTCAGATTTGTCCCCATCTTGACTTGCTTTCTGTCCCTGTACATAGTACTGTCACTGTCAGTCTTATTTTTGTCAGTTTTCAGACTGTCCACCCTTTGACTTGTATGTATTGGATAAAGCTCTGAATGTTTCCAACGTCACTTTAATCTTGACCATTGATTTGTTGACAAAATCAAGACTTGTTATCTGTCCTTATCCTTGTAATCTTCCAGTGTAACCTTTGATTAAATCGAAATACATATTCAGCAGGTTCATGTGTATGTAAGTCTCTGTGAAATACTTATCGATCAAGCTATGCGAAGTTTCTTTGTGTTTAAAAACACTTGGTATTGTCTTTTATCTAACTTTTAATTGTGAAGTTAGATTACACCAATTTGAACATAACTAAGTTCCAATCACCACTTAACTTATAGAACTTAGACCTTGTACACAAGGTATATGTAACCAGTTTAGGTCATCACAGACTTCCCTAAATTCTGATTCCATATCCTTGACTTTAAATACTAAATTTGATCCCTTAGCCTTCAATACCTGAGTTTGAACCCTCAGCCTTCAGTCTTCAGCAGGTCCCTAAACTACTCTACTGACTCAGGTACCTTACTGACCTAGACAGGTCAGTTGATAAAAGTCAGCTGGCCTTTTACAATGCTTGTTTGATCAAACTTATACAAAGATCAAACTCTAATAAGCCTATACATTTGATCTAGACATTTTTTTGCCTTTGTTTTAGGAACATTTTATTATGTTTTGATGATGGCCATACTAGCTGTTATAGCAAGCCTGAAATTAGTTAGGATTCTCTGTATAAGTCTCTACTTAGAGTCTAACATATTGTATAAGTTAAGTCAGACAAGTATTGTACTAGTTGGTAGGACGGCAAAGTAAAACAGGCATTCGGTAGAGTGAAGCCAGCCAAGTAAATGCAGAGAAGCAAAGAAGACTTAATGGTATGACTTATAACCAAGGAAGTCTGTGATGACCTTGGATAAGTCTAAGTTATGGTTCAAGTGATGAAACTTAATGTTCAAATATGGTGTACGCTGATCTCACCCAAACAAATGATTAGTGAAGTCAAAGATTCTCTTTAAACTGAAGTGATGAAGGAAACAGTGAATCGGCAGAGTAAACTGAATTTCGGCTAAGTGAAGGAAAAACAGTGAAGGAAGATCTAAACGGCAAAGTCAGATGGATCACTCGACCGTTCAGAGAACGGCGAAGTAATCTTTATCAGAACATAATTGAAATATGATGAAGATTCAGAGGATCATGCATTTAATGCACAATCAATAGAGGATCAATCAAGGACGGATTTTCTGCTATACATTTGAAGAAAAATCAGATCACTGAAATCAAGGAGAATGTAATTAAGGGGGAATCAAGAATAAAATCAAGGATTATTCCCCTCATTAATATAGCCAACGGACGGAATTTCAAATCAAGGATACTCAAGGCTATAAATAGAAGGCATCGACAGATAGATAAAAAAACGATCATAAAAAGAAAACCAAGCAGAAACTCTATCAATTTGAAAAGCCTTCTCTCTGAACTTACAAGGATTCATCTAGAGATCAACTCAGACATCAGAACTACAATTTCATATTTAGCACTGAGATTAATCAATCAAGTTTGTGAATCTCATTCACAATAAATCAAGCAAATCGAATCGAAGTCATCATGCGAGAAGGAGTTGTGTTTGTGATAGCTGCTGGAGGATTTGATCTCAAGGAGAAGTGAAAGAGACTGAATCATCGAAGCTGTTGCAGCCATGGAGTGAGAGTCTTGTAGATTGTGAAACTTGGGAAGTCAAGAACAATCTTACTATTGTATCTATGAAAACAATAGTGAATTCCTCCAATCATCACAGGAGAAGAGTGGATTAAGGGATTACACCACCTGAACCACTATAAGCCTTGTGTCAATTTACTTTTCGCAATTTACTTTTCGCACTCATTTAATTTCCTATGTTATACCTTATATCTGTGAATGTATAAACTGCTTTGAAACAATCTAGTAAGAAGGGAATTATCCACTGCCCAAAAGCTTTTAATCACAAGAAAAGTTTTTGAAACTCCACTATAGTCATTCACCCCCCCCCCCCCCCTCTCTGACTATAGTTTTACCCTTCTCTGGGACCAACAATTGGTATCGGAGCAGTGTTCCTAGTATCAAAACTTGTTCAGATCTAATTTCTGGTAACAAGGAGATCACATATTTTCAAAGTAGTTTTCAAATCTGAGTTTTCTATTCACTCACATATAGATTTGTTATTTGTACTTATGGATTCCTCAAACTTTATGTCAAAATTACATGTTTTCAATGTTAACAATTTTGATGAATATAAAATAAGAATGTTGTCTCATCTTGCAGCAACTCATGAGGAGATGCTGGATGTAATTAATGATGGCCCAATCACAATCATGACTGTGGTATCCACATGATCAGATCAAGGGAAGGATGTAGACAAACCCAAGAAAGATTGGACCAAGGACGACATGAGAAGAGCAAATCTAGACTTTGTTGCAAAAGATATGATTTTGAAGACTCTAGATAGCAACATGTTCATGAGAACAAAGATTGCAAAATAGCAAAGGAGATGTGGGACAAGCTAGCACTGATAAATGAAGGATCTGAAGCAGTCAAAGAAAACAAATTATTTGTTGCAAAACAGAAATTTCAAAATTTCAAAATGAAGGCTGGTGAATCCATTGATCAAATGGACAACAGATTCTCAAGCATTATCAGTGAACTGCAACAGCTTGGACGCACATATCCCCAGAAAGAAGTATGCTTAAAGATGTTGAGAGGCTTACCTGAAAGATGGATGATCATAACATCAGTAATCAGAGGAACCACAAACCTTGCAAACACTGACACTCTGACTCTGATGTCCCAACTCAAAGCTCATGAATTCGAACTGAACGGTGAAGATGGTGCTCCGGCAGAGACACAAAAAGCCACTGCACTGATAGCACCCCAGGAAAGAGACACATGAACTTAAAGAACATGTAGCTTTATTAGTTAAACGTTTTGACAGGATTAGCAAAAAGAAGCCATTCAAAGGAAGATCATCATCAAACAAGAGGTCAAGCTCAACCAAAGACATGAAGAAGAAAGATGATGAATACAGATGCTTCAACTGCAACAAGAAAGGTCACTTCAAGGCTGATTGTCCTGAAGAAAATGATAAAGATGATGAAAAGAAGAAATACAAAGCATTTGAAAAGAGGAAAGGCAAGAAGGCACTCAAGGCTGAATCTAGCAGTGAAAAGAATGAAGAATCATCTGGTAATGACTCAGATGACAGTGATGAAGAAGACAGCTCAGACAATGAAAAAGCATGTCTATGTCTAATGGCCAAAGAATCGAGATAAAGCGAGGTAACATCTAGCTCTTACTCTTCATCAAATGCATCCACATCGACATTTGCACAATCTTCTATTCTCCTATTAGATCCAAAGAGATCTAGTCCAAAATCTCATGACTAAATTTGATGAAATTGAGATGATTCATGAAATTATGAAAAAAGAATGCAAGGATCTAAGAAAGGAAAATAAAAGATTAAAGAAAGAAGCTGGATAAAGCAAAAGATGAACTAACTAGTAAGGAGATCTACTCAAATGATCAACAAACAATGAGAGGTTCATACATCCATTTGTTGTGATCGATTGAGAAAATCCCCCTACAAGTTAAGATCACAAATGAACCAGTTTACAAACCCTCAAAAAGGTTTGGATCCAGATCACGGTCTTTGGCTATAATGATCAGGATGAGAGTGGAAACAATGGTCAACACAATTCTGAATCCAGGATTAACATTGAACCAAAATTCAGAAAGGGATAGACCATGGTTTCAACCACTCATCCTGTGCCGGTGAAGTCAAACCCCAGGCTGATAAACAAAGAGACTAAATCATCAATCCAATCAACCAAAAGCAAGGACTTTCGAAAGGTAAAGGAAGACTTTCATTGAGATAACATGTATGTGGTGGATTGGAAAACAAACCAAAAGCAGAAACATGTTTGTTTGTCAAAAACAAAAATCAACCATTTGGATCTCGGCATGAAGACTAAACCACCTAAATTTCAAGACCATCAACAAATTATCAAAGAACAAATTAGTTGAAGGCCTGCCTGAGATCACATTCAAGAAAGAAATTCTATGTGATGCATGTCAGAAAAGGAAACAAATCAAAAGTTCCTTCAAGTCAAAACCCTATCAATCAACAACAAGAATTCTACATCTATTGCATATGGACCTGTTTGGACCAGTCACACCAGTAAGTGTAAGTGGTAAGAAATACACCCTAGTAGTGGTGGATGACAACTCAAAATACACATGGACCATTTTTATGAACAAGAAGAAAGAGACACTCAAAAAGCTACCAGATTTACTGAGAAGACTTCAAAATAAGAAAGAACTGAAAATTATCAAGATCAGATCAGATAGAGGCACTGAATTTCTTAATGAAATTATCAGAACCTATTGTGAAGAAAATGGAGTATTGCATCAATTATCTGCGGCGAGGAACCCATGACAAAATGGTGTAGCAGAAAGAAGAAGCAGAACTCTCAAAGAAGCAATCGAACAATGATTGCAGAAGCATGCTTGCCAAAGAGATTTTGGGCTGAAGCAGCAAACACAGCAAGCCATACACAAAACAGATCAATTATCAACAAACATCATGGAAAGACTCCATATGAAATATGGAATGGTAGAAAACCTAATATCTCATATTTGCATATGTTTGGATCAAAATGTTTTGTTTTGAACAGGAATCAGCTGCATGCCTTTGATGAAAAGGCTAATGAAGCAATATTTATGGGATACTCAGACACCAGCAAAGCATTCAGAGTACTCAACAAAAGAACATTGGTGATTGAAGAATCAATACATGTAGTCTTTGATGAACCAAATACAAATGGTGAAAGTCTTCAAGAAGAAGAAGAAGAAGCAAACACAAAGACAAGTGTATATGAATACAACAAGAGACAAAGAACTATTCTCGCATCACAATTTTGGAAATCAAGATGATCCATAAGTCATTACAACTGAAGAAGCACCAGAACTGGAAGCACATGCAGAACCTGAAGCTGCAGAAGCACCAAGTGAAGAACAACTTCAACCTTACCTAAATTGGCTAAGAGATCATCCTGAAGAACAAGTTATTGGTGACATTCACACAGGAGTGAGAACCAGAAGACAACTGGAGCATATGTTAACATGTTTTCTATCACAAGTGGAACCCAAGACAATAAATGATGCAATTCAAGATGCAGACTGGATCACAGCCATGCAAGAAGAACTAAATGAATTTGAAAGAAATGAAGTCAGGGAACTTGTTGATAGACCAGACACAGCCAATATCATTGGAACAAAATGGGTATTCAAAAACAAGATGGATGAGCAAGGAACAATTGTCAGAAACAAAGCAAGGCTAGTTGCAAAAGTCTATGCTCAAGCAGAAGGAATAGATTATGATGAAACATTTGCACCAGTAGCAAGATTGGAGACAATCAGACTCTTTCTAGCTTTTGCTGCACACAAAGATTTCAAAGTCTATCAAATGGATGTCAAGAGTGCATTTCTGAATGGACTTTTGGAAGAAGAAGTATATATGGAACAACCCCCTGGTTTCCAACTCAAAGGAAAAGAAGGCAAAGTATACAAACTAAAGAAAGCACTTAATGGACTTAAACAGGCACCCAGAGCCTGGTATGAAACACTATCTCAATTTTTGATCAAGAATGGATTCAATAAGGGAACTATAGATAAGACTCTATTCAAATTAGAGGAAGGAACAAGCACATTGCTAGTACAGATCTATGTTGATGACATCATCTTTGGATCAGAGGATGAAAAGATGTGTGAGAAATTTGCAAACCTGATGAAGAGAAAATTTCAGATGAGCATGATGGGAGAACTGAATTATTTTCTTGGCCTTCAAGTAAAGCAAATGAAGGATGGAATTTTCATTAGTCAAGCCAAGTATACAAAAGACTTGATACACAAGTATGGTATGGACACAAGTGGCACAGCAGATACACCAATGTGTGCAAGAGTCATCCTTGGAAAAGATGAAACTGGAAAGGATGTTGATCAGAAAATGTATAGAGGAATCATTGGATCCCTACTATACTTAACTGCAAGCAGACCTGATATAGCATTTGGAGTAGGAGTATGTGCAAGATTTCAAACTCAACTAAAAGAATCACATCTTCTAGCAGCCAAAAGAATAATCAAATACTTGAAAAACACAGTTAATGTTGGAATTTGGTATCCAAAATATCATATTCAGACTCTGACTATGCTGGATGCAAAATAGATAGAAAAAGCACCTCTGGAACTTGTCAAATGCTAGGCAGTAGACTAGTTTCATGGTTTAGCAAAAAGCAAAACTCCATATCTACATCAACAGCTGAAGCAGAATATATAGCAGCAGGCAGTTGTTGTGCACAAGTACTTTGGATTAGACAACAGCTAAGGGATTATGGAGTGGAGGAGAAAACAATTCCAATCATGTGTGATAACACAAGTGCAATATCTATTACTGAAAATCCAGTGTTGCGTTCAAGAACAAAGCACATTGATGTGAGACATCATTTTATCAGAGATCATGTTGAAAAAGGGGATATCATTCTAAAATACATATCCACTGAAGATCAATTGGCTGACATCTTCACAAAACCACTCAGTCAGGAAAGATTTAGCATGTTGAGAACGGAGTTAGGGATGATTGAAATCGACTAAATACCAAAGAGTGGCTAACTGGAGTAATCAGCTAAGTGACTTCATCAACTGTTTAAACCTTTGCCATTACAGGAGATGTGGCAGGTAAGGCACTGGTACTCGGCGAAGTTAACTTCACTGATTGTTAGGAACAGTCAAATAAAACGGCTCAGTGAAAGAGTCACTACACCGGCTAAGTGGCCAACCAAGGCACTTCACCGAAATAAAGATTGGAATCATGGGTAAATTAAAGTGTGAACATAATCAACTTTTATACACGTGTAGAATAAGGGAATTATGGAAGATTATTATGTGGATGATTACACACGTGGAGATCAACTTATAATCATGGAGGTAACCATATTATTATTTTTAAAACGCCTCGATTCCCAGGCTCTATCATTACTTACAACAATCCACTCCCCCACTTCACTCGAATATCGTGATTTACATACACAAAATCACACCATTATGTCATAAAATCCTTCCATATTCAAACCACGTTCACACTACCCAAATCATCCTATATAAACTACACTTAGAAATTTTCAGAAATCCTTACACTCCTTTGTAAAATTACAAACCCTACTTTTGATTCTCTCTGAAAACTCGAAATATTCCTTTCTAAACATCAATCACTTATCAATGACTTCATCTTCCACAATCTCTCCCACTAAAAAATTCTATGAAAAATCAATCATCACTGGTTCATTTTTCAAACCATAACACTATCTCTCCTTTTGTGACAGTGATGCACAAGCTCAACGCTTGGTTCATTGCTGTACAAATCTGGGTTTAATGACTTTTCTAAACCCCTCAATAACCGAAATTTGTTATGAAAATTTGATTGCATTCTGGAAAAATGCAAAGTTTGTGCCTTGCACAAAGAAGACTGAAGTCGATTGCATAAAAAGCTCAATCTTTGGAAGAGAAATAGTCATCACGCCCGGTACTCTCAACAGATTCCTACAACTACCCATAATAGGTCCGGCTATTGTCAAGTTTGTGAAGATTGATATCAAGAAATTCTGGGCTGAGATAGCCAAGAACCCCAAAAGAAACAGCAAAACATACAACCTCCCTAGATCAACACTAAAACTTCCGTTTGCCGAATTTGCACCGGTCATAACCAAAAACATCGAAGGAAGAAAAGGGTCGATGGAAAACCTAACTGAGTTAAGGATCAAGCTAATGGCAATCATCTACGAAGGTACTAAATTTGACTGGGCAACATTCGTATTCAATAGGTTGAAAGACCAGATTCGAAAGGAGATTGATTTGTCCATTACGGCATCAAGCAAGGGTTTGTAGAAGAAGGGTGATTTCTGGGAGAGGAAATCTTATGGGTTCCCCCTCCAACACCTGTTTGACGCATTGAAAGTGCAAACCACAAATCTGCAGGCTCCACACAAATCAAAGGTAATGTTTACATACATCAAGGCATCCATGGAACCCAAACCTACTTGAGGAAGAACGAGGAAACAACCTGAAAGTAGCAGATCAGGAGTGGGACGAAGAACCAGATCCCAGGAGACACAAGAAAACATCTCTGTGACTGGTACCAGCAACTTAAATGAACCTATGATAATCAGTGATGATACAGCAACAGAGGAAGAAAAACAGCAAGAGGACATCACCTATTTGGAAGAAGGTAAGAAAGGATATGCTCTTAATTCATCTGAAGACGAAGATATGGATAAGGAAGAAGCTGAGGCAGAGGATGAACATTCTGAAGGTGACCATCTTGAAGCTGATCCGGAACCATGGAGACATCTGATGATGATCTAACTCTTCAAGAGGTACTTTTCAAGAGCCTCAGCAAAGTTGACGAACAGCCGAGTGAGCCAGCTGATCAAACTCACTTCGCTGAACTTGTCAACTCCCCCACTATTGACCAAGGGGGAACACCATCAGAAGAAGATGGAAAAGCAAACATTCCTCCACAACCTCTCAATGATACTAAGGTTGAAGTGGAATAAGAGGAAGGACAAGAAAGAGTGGAAGAAAAAGGAGAAGAAACAGAAGGTAAACAGGAAGAGGAGGAAGAGGATGAGGATGAGGAGAAAAACGAAAAAAGAGGAAGATGAAGATGAGGAGGAGGTTTATGTGGCACCAGAGGAAATCAACCCAGAAAGAGTCTTCAACCTGGACATTCAACCCCTCATTGTGGACATGGAAAGGCAATATCATAGCAGGCAAAACCTGAAGACTGCCGTAAGGAGTGGAGCAACCTCCTTCAACCACAAGATTGAAGCTCTCATCAGTCATATCAAGATACAAGATGAGGTCATGGAAAGACAAGGAAACTTGCTTTGCAACCTCAAAGAACTTATCCTCATCACGTCCAAACCAACCTTGAGTTTCATGTCGAGACGATTAACAACAATCTCAAACCTTTGGTGGACACTTTAAATGCTCACACTCATCAAATTCAAGATCTGGATGAGATCATGGAGCACTCTGGGCAACAACTTGACACCGCTTCTCAAAATTGGGAGGCAACCAACAAGATACTTGGAGAAAAGTATGGTCATCTCCACGAGTCGATGCAAAGAATCGCAAATCTTGAAGCACGTTTTGGTGCTCGCCAAAAGGGGAAGGAGGCTCAAAGCCTGAAAGCTCCATTGGAAAGGAGGTAAGCCCAACGGTAAAAGGCAAGGGCTCCAGTGGAAAGGAGGCAAGTGACAGACCTAAACCTAACCTTGGAAACGGCGCCAGAAAGCTGACGGACATTACCTAGGCTATACAGATCCTAACCGCAAAGTGTACCGGGTCAAATTGTAGTGCTAGTCGGTGAGTCAGTCGTATTCCTCAGGGAAAACATGGTAATTCTTTTAAGTGGGGTTAAACATCAAGAAGCTATTATTAACTCGATCTAAGTCGCAGGTTTATTATTTTCCTCGGGTTAGATTATGTTAGATCATTTAGATTAGTTAGTAGTGCATAAAGTAAAATAAGTAAATAAATACTAATATATATATTTTTGGAATCTAGCCAAGAATACGTTACTGAATCAATATCTTTTAGTAGAAATAAATGAGACAGATCTTCCTTTATTCAAGGTGTAAATTATATATGAATCGGTGTACTCCTAAACTAGACAACTCCTCCTCACACGAGGCGTATGAAATTGTCATATGTCCATTGCATCACCCAAGGTCCACAATCATTACGGTTTTTCTGAACAGGTCCCGAGTACAAATCTACCTTTAGATAAAAAGGAGTCATTCCGTTCGTCAAACGGTCAATTTTATTTAAAAGGCTCCGGTTGTCAAAGCCGGACGATTCAACTTTCCGGTTTAAGTTTCAATTAAACTGATGATTTAACATTATTACGATCTCAAGTACAAATGTCAATAAAATTTATCTTTCCCAAGACAAATCGCTTCGGGTAGGAAATAGGATTCCGTTAATCAGACGGCCATTTTTACCCTCGGTCTTTCTATTTTAACGTTTCATTAAGCGCGAGAAAGAAAGAGATTCATCATAATTGATTTTAATCATTATTAATGAGTCGATCATTCATTTTACCAAAAGATTAACTAATTGATTCATATCTTGGCTAGATATATTTTTAGTTTAATATCATATATAAATAGAAATAGAAATAATAAACATAACAATTTTAGAATATATTACGGTTATGACTATCGAATCGGGTCGTTTCCACGGATCTAACATGCCAAAGCTTGAAATCAACAATCTTCGATAATTATTCCGCCATTACAACGATACTATAACCATTTTATTTATATATGTGAAAAACATATATACATACATACATCGACATATATATGTATATACGGGCCTCCAAAAGAAAATAAAAAGAGAAAGAGATGAAAAAGAGTAGATCACGATCTATATATATATATCACATATATATTTATACATATCATATATATTCATACATAGAATATATATATATACATACATGATCTACTATATATATATATATATTTATATCATATATATATATAAAAAGAAAATAAAATAAAAAAAAAGAAAAGAACAGAAACGAGAAGAAGCAGAAAGAGGGGAGAAAAGAGGGGCATTTTATTTTGATCCTGAAGCTGTGCTTATATAGGCAAATTTGAGGGGCCGGACCGGTCCTTGAATGAGCCGGACCGGTCCGGAATCATCATTGCTAATCATTTCGAATGCATGTGCTTGAACGTGCGTATGTATATAATTATACATTAAACTTCTAAAATTCATATCTTAAGTTGTAGACCTCCAAAAATTATGATTCAAACGTCAAAATTAAGATCTCGGAAAACTCTTCAACTTTCATGAAGGACTCTTCTCCAGAAAACGCCGTCTTGATAAGCAAATTCATACTCCGAACGTTTTGCGGGATTTTTACGAAATTGAATCAATTAGCCACTTGACCACCATTTAAGTTGTAGAAGTCCGATTGACTTGATTCAAAATCCATTGGAAAGCTTTCTTGAAGATATACAACTTTCATTAAGGAAACTTCTTCAGAAAATGTCGTTTTGATGAGCCATTCGTATGTCGTGTCTTTTACGGGATTTTTACTAATCTGAATCGATTGGCCACTTGGCCATAACTTGAGTTCCCGAACTCCAAATGACATGATTTCAGCGGCATTGGAAAGCTCGTTGAATAATCTACCACTTTCATGAAGAAGTCATCCCCTGAAAATGCCTCTAATCTGGGTCAAATCTCCGTCAAAAATATGTAACGATTTAAGTACTTAGAAAATTTGCTCCGTTGAACTTATAAACTTGTGGCACCTTCTTCTAATCCTCTAAACACATCTTTTAGACTCAAAACATGTCGTTACGTGGAATCTTGGTCAATGTATAATCCTGCAATGAACCACCAAAATACCAAACGTAAATCCGACACGACACTCCGGTTACTAAACCGGTACAAAAACTAATAAAAAAACTTATAAAAATACGATAATTTATATAATAACTACTACTTATACATTTGAATAAAACTTAGTAATTTTGACTTGATTTGATACAATAATGCTCAAAATGGTATCAATATTGGGGTAAAATGTCGTAATAATGATCATAAATTTATCTCTCATCAGCAAGCCCAACAGTAAAGGGCAAAGGCAGCAAAGGCAAAGGCATCAGGTTTGAAGAAATGAAGAAGTAGACCTTATACCTCCAGTGGAAATGAGGTAAGCCAAACGGTAAAGGGCAAGGGCTCCAGTGGAAAGGAGGCAAGTCCAACAGTAAAGGGCAAGGGCAGCAAAGGCAAAGGCATCAGGTTTGAAGAAATGAAGAAGTAGACCTTATACCTCCAGTGGAAAGAAGGCAAGCACAACAGTAAAGGGCAAAGGCTCCAGTGGAAATGAGGCAAACCCAACAGTAAATGGCAAGGGCAGCAAAGGCAAAGGCATCAGGTTTGAAGAAATGAAGAAGTAGACCTTATACCTAATTTGAATTATATCTATTTGCCTTTGTCTTTGAATAAAAATATGCAATATCTTATTGCCATTAAATGGATGAATAAAATGATTGATTTTTTATTCTATTAATTATTATGAATTTGACTTACTTATGTTCAGGCTTATGAGGGTTTTGACATCATCAAAAAGGGGTAAATTGTTAGGAACATTTTATTATGTTGATGATGGCCATACTAGCTATTATAGCAAGCCTGAAATAAGATAGAATTCTCTGTATAAGTCTCTACTTAGAGTCTGACATACTGTATAAGTTAAGTCAGACAAGTATTGTACTAGTTGGTAGGACGGAAAAATAAAATAGACATTCGGCAGAGTGAACCAGCCAAGTACATGCAGAGAAGCAATGAAGACTTAATGGTATGACTTATAACCAAGGAAGTCTGTGATGACCTTGGATAAGTCTAAGTTATGGTTCAAGTGATGAAACTTAATGTTCAAATATGGTGTACGCTGATCTCACCTAAACAAATGATCAGTGCAGTACAAAGATTCTCCTTAAACTGAAGTGATGAAGGAAACAATGAATCGGCAGAGTAAACTGACTTTCGGCTAAGTGAAGGCAAAAATAGTGAAGGAAGATCTAAACGGCAATGTCAGATGGATCACTCGACCATTCAGAGAACGGAGAAGTAATCCTTATCAGAACAGAATTGAAATATGATGAAGATTCAGAGGATCATGCATTTAATGCACAATCAATAGAGGATCAATCAAGGACGGATTTTCTGCTATACATTTGAAGAAAAATCAGATCACTGAAATCAAGGAGAATGTAATTAAGGGGGAATCAAGAATAAAATCAAGGATTATTCCCCTCATTAATATAGCCAACGGACGGAATTTCAAATCAAGGATACTCAAGGCTATAAATAGAAGGCATTGATAGACAGATAAAAACCACGATCATAAAAAGAAAACCAAGCAGAAACTCTGTCAATTTGAAAAGCCTTCTCTCTCAACTTACAAAGATTCATCTAGAGATCAACTCAAACATCGGAGAACTACAATTTTATATTTAGCACTGAGATTGATCAATCAAGTTTGTGAATCTCATTCACAATAAACTGAAGCAACTGAATCAGAAGTCATCTAAGAAGGAGTTGTGTTTGTGATAGCTGCTGAAGGATTTGATCTCAAGGAGCAGTAAAAGAGACTGAATCACTGAAGCTGTTGCAGCCAAGGAGTGGTTGTCTTGTAGATTGTGAAGCTTGGGAAGTCAAGGACAATCTTACTATTGTATCTGTGAAAAAAATAGTGAATTCCTCCAATCATCACAAGAGAAGAGTGGATTAAGGGATTACACTACCCTGAACCACTATAAGCCTTATGTCAATTTACTTTCTGCAATTTACTTTACTGCACTCATTTAATTGCCTGCGTTATACCTTATATCTGTGAATGTATAAACTGCTTTGAAACAATCTAGTACGAAGGGACTTATCTGCTGCCCAAAAGCTTTTAATCACAAGAAAAGTTTTTGAAACTCCACTATAGTCATGCACCCCCCCCCCCCCCTCTGACTATAGTTTTACCCTTCTCTGGGACCAACACTTTGCTCTATAACAGCTAGTTTGGCACTCATCACTAAAACTTAAAATATGTCCAACAATTTTCCCATTTTTGGCGATGATGCCAATACCTTCCTTACAACAAAGCAAAAAGGATAAAAACAAAAACAGTACAAATTCAGTCATTTCTCATTATAACCAAATTTGTTCCACATTATTACAAACTAGATTCAGCAAAAGATAAAGAAATATGAAAGTCTACTGATCTAGTTCCTTCTTTCTCTCTCTTGTCTCTCTTTTTCTTGTTGCTTTTGATATTCTCTTATCTCCCTGGCCATGTCTCTCATCCATTGATTTAAACAAGGGAAAAATCAATATGATGATTTACTTCCTTCCACCATTTCCATGCCTCAGGTAGAGTTAGATTGATTTGGTGTACTCTGAATCCTAGACGCATGTACAATTGTTTGAACTCTTCCAATGATTCTTTTGCTGATGTAGTTGGTAGACTTCTTCCACCTCTACCACCTCTGTGTGTAGCTCTTAAAGCTTTAACTCTAGATTCCCAGAACTTAAGTCCCAAAAAGGAATTTAGCCCTTCATGGAAACCCTTGTCATGGTAAGGTCTCCTCTTATTGTAGTATTGCTTCTTATATTCTTTGAAGAGGTCATCAGTCAGCTGAAGTCTGCCAGGTTCAGGTTCTCTGAATGCATTTGTATCAGCCTCCCATTTCTTTTGAGCAAAAATCCTTGCAGCGTCTTTTCCTACTGTTGTTTTGCTCTCTTCCCCCTTATTGACATCATCAACAAAACGGAAAAGCAGGCCATGAACACTCTCATGTGTGATCACCAAATTTGCAAGTTGACCTTCCATAATTTATGTTCTTGTGTCAACTGCTGTGATTCTTCCTTCTAGTGTTTGCTCCAGCAAATTGATCCTCTCAAAGATTTTAGGATCCAATGCAGCATGTTGAAGTGTTTCAATGAGGTCACCACAAAGAGCTTGTGTGCTTTAGCAAGGTTGTCAAGTTTTTTTGTGAATGGAGTTAGACTGCTCATTTAAGAACTTTTCCTTGAGTGTATTGCCTTGTTTTATACCTTTCACATCTTTGGTTAGATCAGAAAGAGCAAACTGAGTGGATGTGATGTTGGAAGCAACTGTTTCATTAGTCCTCCCTCTATTTTCAACCAAGTTCATCAAATCTTCAAGTCTTTGCTCTTGTCTATTAAGTTGAGTTCTTAACTGTGTAATGTCGTTTTTGACTGCCCTCAACTCATCCAAAACATGTGTTGGTACTGCACCAGCCATACCTCCAGCCATATGTTCAGCAGCATCATCAGCAGACTCTTCAACATTGTACTGTGCCCTCTGTCTGCTGACAACCATAGCTCTTGTCATGTCCCATCCAGCAGGTTCAGGACCCTCTTCAATCATATCACCAAATATTTCCTCAAAAATGGGATCTTGTGCAGGTTGAGGTTCCAAGATAGGTTCTTCTTCAAATACTGGTACATGTGCCTGTTGAGTTTTAGCAGCAATTAGTTCTTCCTCAGGCACTTGGAACTCCTCATCACTAAAATCATAGTCCAGCAGCTATTCATCCTCATCAATAGCAGCCTATTGACTATCATTTCCTCCAATAGCCTTTACTACAGTAGGCTCTACTACAACAGCCTGTTCTTCAACAATTGCAGGGGATTCCTCCAATCCCATTGTAAGTTTCAAACTTTGTCCAGGTGCTGTTTGATCCTTAGCAACCTGTACCTCCAGTTCCGACCTTTGTTCAGATGATGTTTGTTCCTCAGCAACATGAACCTCCTCAAAATGTGTGGGTGATCCTTCCAACCCCATCACCAAATCCAGTCTCTGTCCAATCACTGTTTGTTCCTCAGTGAGTAGGACCCTCTCTTCCACAAAAATAAAAGGAAAAATAGCCATATTTTCCTCTAGTACTCCTCTGTCATCAACAATCTTCTATAGGATATTAGCAATTTGAGATAAAGTATCCTGAGTGTCAAACCACTCTTGATATTGAGCTGAATCTTCAGAACTGATGTCAGGCTCACTATGTGCTGTTACCTTCTCCTCATCCAAATTGTCAGTCTGCTTATCATCAGGATTCACTTCAGTTTCCACAACTAAGAATGTATCAGACATACTGACCAGCCTGTTATCTCCAAAGTTTATTCCATCATTTATTAGAGCCTCCAAATCATCTATAGTTAGATCTTCCAGATCTTCATCCATATGATCAGTATGCTGGCCCTCAGCAGACTTGTCAGCACCAGTAGACTGTTCTACTCTTGGTTCAGTTGACCCCTGTCCATCATTTTCATTATATATTGGCAATGCAGTTCCACTGGCTTCTCCTTGATGTGTAGGATGATCATCATCAGAATCAGATGATGATGAATCATCACTATCTGGTGCATCCCTAGGGTCTTTAAATAAAATACTTCTTTCTCCCTTTTCTCCATCAATCTCATTTCTAGAAAAGAAGTATTAACCAAATCAAGTAGATTTTCAACTTCTAACTTTTCGAAAGCCCATTCCTCAAAATCTGTCATTGGCTCAGCAGCTGGTTATTGTCTTTTGTAGTAGCCAAACTTCCATTGAAAGTAATCAGCAACCAGCTTAAGTTTAGGATCAATATACCCTTCCTTTTCTTTCCTCTCAAAGGGCATTGATGGCTTTCTAGTGGCTGTTTGTTCAGCTTGTTGTCCTCCAAAGGTCTCAACAAGCAAATTCAGTATTTTCTCAGCAGATGCCATTAGGTCAATAGGCTCCTCAGTTAGTAAATTTGTCCCCACTACCTCCATCTGCTCAACACAAGGTTCCCCCTGACTTATATGCTCATCAGCAGGGTTAGCAATAGATTGCTCTTCCCCCTGAATTATTGCAAAAATGGCGGAGGTCTTGTACCGGTTGTATCAATTTCCCAACAGAGTGCATTCGATGAGTCTCTTTGTGGTTTCTTGAAGAAATTGCTCAACAACAACCTCTCCAGCCTCAGTAGGCTCAACATCTTTTATAGGTGCAGATTCAATAACTTCCACAACAAGTTCTGGTTCAGTAGGTTTGTGTGGTGCTTCACCCTGTTGTTCAGTTGCAACCTCAGTAGTTTCCATAATAGGGTTTGGAACTGTTTCCTCAATGTGTTGCTCAATGACGATACGGGATTTCACCCCTCCACGTGGAATTATCTGATTGGTCCAGCTGGCGTATGAAAAGCCCAAGCCTCTAGTACTCACCTCGAGTCGAATATGAGACGAGTCGGTGAAGTCCGCAGCAACCAGCAGGTTCTGCAAGTGTCTCATCTCGAACACTCATGTCGATGTTATACGAGTCGAGACCAGGGTCCCGGCCCAGATTCCTAAGCTCAACATCCAGAGGGTTACTTGGGCAAGGGGCAAGGCCCAGCAAGGGTTATTTATGTCAATAGACCAAACCGCCTTAAGTCTAGGGCAGAAGAAGGGCATGTAACTATAAATACACAGCTCCAGGAACTACGTAAGGCTTGATTCCTGGACATTAGATAGGATACGTAGGCAATCCAAGATACATTCTTGGACTCGGCCATAAAACACCAAAAACACCATCTTTACTATAGTACTTGCCTTGCATATTCTTCTTGACTCACCCTTAGATTACATGTGGCCCTGTTAAACCGGTGGTGCATTATTCAACATCATCATTTGGCGCTAGAAGGAGGGCCTTCTACCGGTGAGTTGTTAAAGATATCGCAATGGCACCACCTGTAAGAAAACAGAAACCAACGAGCAGCAAGAACCTGTAGGTCGAACATCACACGGACTTAGATCCAAGTAGGGTACAAATTGGTACCCGAAATCCCCACTGGATCTAGGCCCGCAGCTGCGCAACCACCAAAGCCCCAACTTCCCCTACAGTTGCAGGACGTGGCCGATCATTTGGCATCTTTGGATGAAGACGCCCTAAAGCGAGTGGTGGCATCTGCATTCATAGATAAGGGGATTTTCAGCACCCCTGATGAGCCTCACCAATTAGACCCACTGGGTCGAAAAAAGCACGAGAATACGAAGGGAAAGAAACATGTCGATTCTCGAGAAGAGTGTGAAGACGAAGTGAAGGTCAGCATCACCAAAAAGCATCCTGAACATGAAAAACACCAAAGGCAAGTCGAGGATAGTATTCGAAATGATTTTAATCGCATCGTAGGGAAAGATCAGGCAATATAATGGCTCGAGTCACCATTCAGTTCTGAGATAGAGCAGTTCTCGATGCCCGAGTCTTTTAAGCCACTGAAGATGGAACCCTATGATGGCACCACAGACCCAGAGGACCACCTGTATCGATATATATCACTGATGAGATAAGGAATGCCACCGATGCCATGAAGTGTCGTGCCTTTGACACCTTGCTTATGGGTCAAGCTCGAGAGTGGTTTCATAAGCTGCGACCCGGATCGATCTCTAGTTTTCTACAGTTGGGGCAGAAATTTCGAGATGCTTTCATCGGGAACAAGAAATTCCACCTCAGTGCTACTCATCTCATGAACATCAAGCAAGAAAAGGGAGAATCAACTAATGATTTCATGAGGTGTTTTAATCTCGAAGCTATGAAAGTGCATAACACTAGTGATGCACTTTAGGTTAATTCCTTTGTCGAAGGCCTGCGTAATATGAAGCTATACGACAAGTTGTCTAAGAAGATTCCCAATGACATGGACGAATGAGTGAACATAGTCCACAAGTTTTGCCAAGGTGAAGAGGCAGTGCGTCTGCACACCATTTCACTCAGCCTCAATTCGAGGAATGATACCCGAGGCCAGACCAAGGGTTAGCCTAAAGGTCGGAACGAAGAAGGAAAGTCAAATGTGTTCGATCGATTGACCGCACCAATCACGGATCGGCTCGGAAAGAAGGGAAATTTAAAAGATCGAGATTTTATCCCTTTCAACCGATCTCGGGGGGAGGTGCTGGCCATCATGATCAAGAAAAACGTTGCACGAACACCGAAACCAATGTCCAAAGATCCAGAAAAGAGAAAGAATACCCACAAATATTGCGACTATCACAAGGATGTGGGGCATGACACCAAAGAGTGTTTCAATCTGAAGAGAGATATCGATGCGTGTATTCAAGAAGGTCGGTTAGATGAGGTGGTCGATAGATCAGAGAAGGACGAGCCCAAGGGTCGTCGAGAATATAAGAGAAAGAGTTATAACGGGGGAAGAGACCGATCGCCACATCGAGATAATCAGAGACGACGGGATAGGTCCCCCGAGCCGACTCGAAGAGATAACCGCAGGGTTGATCGAAGGGAAGATCAGAGTTGAGACCCCCACGGGGATAATCGCATCGGGTATGATGTCAATACAATTGTTGCCAAGCATTAGTCAGATCGACCCCGATCCAGTCGACAGTCTACAGACAGATCGAGGGAATCAAAAAATCTTAGGTTCAAGACAGAGGTAGGTTATGGACCCAAAGATGATATTCCAAGCTCCCACAGTCACAGTGAAGGATTAGTGATAGAGGCAGTGATAAGCCGAGGCCGAATAAAGAGGGTCTGTGTTGATAGTGGAAGTGCAGTCAACATCCTCTACTACTCAGCCTTCAAAGCCATAAGGTTGAGAGATGAGGACATTGTGCCGTTATCGACTCCTTTGTTCGGGTTCACAGGGCAGGCCATCCACCCTGTTAGATCGATAAACTTACTGACTACAGTTGCAGATGGAGAGAAAGGCAAGACGATGGAAATGACTTACGTCGTAGTTAAAGCCCCGTCGGGTTACAACGCGATATGAGGTCGACCCGCCTTATACGACCTGAGAGCCATTCTTTCTACATTCCACAAGAGCATGAAATTTCCCACCTGGTATGGCACTCATGAAGTAAAAGGAGATGTTGAGGTGGACAGGAATTGCAGTTTGGTTACGATAAAAGGGAAAGGCGTCAGACAAGTGCTAGTCGAGGAATTAATTCCTGAGGAAGAGGAGGATAGAAGCTGGGTCTCTGTCGACCCGACAGAGGAAGTTCGTGAGTGGAAGAAGGAAGAAGGCCAAGGGGTCCAAATCGGGAAGTGGATACCATACCCTGACATGCAAGCCTTGGTCGAAGTCTTGGTCGAATATCGAGATGTGTTTGCCTGGAAGGCCGACGATATGCCAGGCCTATCGGCAGAAATAGCAGTGCATCGACTAAATGTCGACCGAAAAGAAGCCGATCTGGCGAAGAAGAGAAACCTCGCCCCTGAGAGGAAAGAGGCTGTAAAAAATTAGGTAGATAAATTGTTAGTTGCTGGAATCGTCAAGGAGATATTCTACCCGGACTGGTTGGCCAATCTTGTTCTGGTAAAAAAAGCCAGATGAGAGCTGGCGAATGTATGTGGAATTCATGGATCTACACAAGGCATGCCCTAAAGATTCATATCCACTCCCAAAGATTGATCAGTTGGTCGACTCGACACTGGGTTTCGAGGTATTCGGGTTTCTAGACGCTTACAGGGGATATTATCATATTTTCATGGACCCTCAAGACTCGGAAAAGACCGCGTTTATTACAGAGTTCGGTACGTTTTGTTTCGTGATGATGCCGTTTGGCCTAAAGAATGCGGGAGCCACTTAACAGAGAGCGGTTAACAAAATTTTCAAGGGGTTGATAGGTCGTAACATGGAAGTATACGTCGATGATTTATTGAGCAAGAGCAAGTCCATGGGACAGTTTCTTGTCGATGCTAGAGAAGTACCGGGATGCAAACATGAAGCTCAATCCGAAGAAGTGCACCTTCGGGGTTCGATCTGGGAAGTTTCTGGGCTATATGATATCGAAAGATGGAATTCGAGCTAACCCGGACAAGATCGAGATCCTCAAGAATATGCCTGCACCTTGTAACATCAAAGAAGTACAGCGATTGACAGGTCGGATGGCGGCCCTCAACCGTTTTTTATCGATATCAGCACAAAGAGCCCTACCCTTTTTCAAGATATAATGATGAGACAAACGGAGCTGAACTACGGCAAGAGAAAGACAGTGTCGAAGAAAGAAGAGAGATCGTAGCGCATCGAGTGGCTAACTACAAAAGAAAGATCTCACAGTATTACAATGCTCGAGTGAAGTATAAATACTTCCAAGTAGGTGACCTCGTGTTGAGAAAAAAACGAGGCAAGCAGTCAGGACCCAATAGGCAAGCTCGAGCCGAATTGGGAAGGTCCATATAAGATTCTGAAAGTCCATCCCAAGGGATCATATCAACTGGGCAGGTCGGATGGAAGTACAGTGCCTCGAACTTGGCACGCCACCAACCTCAGAAAATATTATGTTTAAATTGTTTGTTCACTTTATGACATTTGCGAATTTACATTCCTAGTTACTTGTAATAAGTCGATGCGACAGTTAATCTCGATGTCTTTTATCTAAGTAATTTTCTTTTCTAATTATGCTTAACTTGCAAGCTCATGTTAAAAAAAAGGAAGCTGGAAGAAAAAAGAGCAAAAATCGACCACAACAACAATCAATTCCTTGACACGATGGAATTGGATTAAAATGGTGAATAAAGCCAAGTCATTGACAGTGCTTATATCACTCCCGACCTGCCAATAAGCCACGATGCGAGGCAGTTGGAAAATCCCACGATGGATACGTTATTCGGCTAGTTCATAAGCACCACGAAGTGCGACAGTCGAATAAGGAGTTGTTCAGTTCGACCAGTTCATAAGCCTGACGAGGCATGACAGTCGAATCGAGCTCCGACCAAATAGCCAAGTCAAGCCAATAAGGAAGTACAATGCTAGGTCGACTCATATTCAAGTGTACCATGAGGCATATACTCACACTACACTTCAAGGGGTTTAGGGGAATTAAGTCCAAAGGACTACACCCCATAAAACAATGTCGAAAGGGAATTAAGTTCAAAATGACTACACCCTAAAAAAATAACCAAGGGCACAAAAGAAAAAACAATGGGAAGCACAGATTGAAATTCGAAATTTAGTGCATATTGAAATTCAAGATCATTCAAAAGTTACGAGATCGAATCAAGTGTTCATCTCGATGAGAGTATAATTTAATGAATAAAAAGTCAATAAAATGTTATTACAGCCAGATCGAATCAGATTGTTCAAAAAACAATAACAAGAAATAAGGTCAAGCAGCAGGCTGGTTAGCGTTGGGGTCGACTGGATCTTCCGACTCGAGGTCCTCCTCTCCGTCCCCCTCCATGGCAGGAGCCACATACTTGTCGTGAAGAGACACACCAGCCTTAAATTCTGTGAAGTATCGGCCATATCGAGGGATGGCCTCAGGATCGTATAAGTGCGCTTTCTGGATGCACGAAACGTCAAAGTCAGGGATGACCATCTTGATCTGATCCAGGGCATTCGAGAATCCCCCCTTCATAGCCTGACTCATTAGCAACGTCAGGTCATTCTCGAGCTCTGCAGAAGCCAGGAAGTCCTTTTTGGCCGCCTCCAGACGAGTTGTAAAGCTATTGACCTCAAGCTGAAGGTCATCTCGAACCTTGAGGGATTTCGCCAGTTCAGCCCTCGCTTCCTCAAGATCTGACTTCACCTTAGCAAGCTCAGATAAATCTTTACGCTTCTGAGACAACTCGTCTGAGCAAGTGGCGGTCGATTCGATCGAGGCATCGGCCATCTAACTTTTTAACTGCCGACTTCTACTTTTCGATCTCCGAGTTCAACCGGTCGATGGTCTCCCTCTGTTCCTCCAAGGCTGCTGATGGAGACTCAATTCTGGTCATGGCCACTTTAGGCGCTAGCCGAGGCCGCAAGGAAATCATTGTTAATATCTAAAATAGGCAAAAGCCCCAAAGTTAAGGGAAATAAAATGAAGACTTACAGCTCGGTTGCTTTTCATGAAGAAGTCATGCAACTCTTCCGGAGACAAAGCTTCCATCTCTGTAATGCTTACTCCAGGGATCGGGTCGGTGGAATTCGAGCTAGGAGGAGCGAGGTTACGAGTTTCTTTCCCGACTCCATGCCTCACCTTGGTTGTCTTCTGACGCTTCCTCGAGACGAGGCTCCCTTCAGCCTGCTCAGTCACCCGTGCCTCATCAGGTTGATCTCTCAGAATGTCGGATGTCGACACTAGGGTAGAAGATCGAGCCGGGGTCCTCTGACCCCCAGAGATTATTGCCCCAGACACGGGCTTTTTCGATCTGATACCAGCCAGTTCCTGAATCTTTTTGGGATCAACCTTTTTGGGGTCAGGCACTTTGCCCACCGCCTCCAACTTTGAAAAGAATTCCACTGCAAATAGGGAAAAATTGACATCAGTACACAGTCAAAACAGAGGCAAGTAAAAATATATATATATATATATACAAAAGTGTAGCAACTCGACAGAGTAAATAAAAGTCCTACACAAAACTCGAACGTCCTCATCGAGTTCCAGATAAGCACCCGGACCCGCCGTCTTGACATCAGCAAAAGGGTATAGAGAATGGAGGTTTCGAGTTGCGACATCGGGGTTAACCCTCTCGAGAATCCTACATTCACGGGGGGCATTAGAGTCGAGCCTATCATGCATTTTCCTGGGCCTCTTGTACCAGGTATGGATATCGATATCTTCCAACCCATATCGGATGAAGAAAAAATGAGGCTTCCACTCGCCCTGAGACGAGGTCACTCTCCTCACAAACTCCGAGACCAGGGGACGTCTCTGGAAAGTGTACCATCCCGCATCCTGTAGACTTTGGATCGAATAGTACTATCGTAATAGGCAAACTGTGAATTCGACCTTGGCTATCCGACATGCCAATACGAAGCCCATGACGCTCCTAATTCCATTTGGAGCGACTTGAGTGATGCAGATCTGATAGTGTCGGAGAACTTCTATGAGAGACGGGTCGAAGGGAAACCTTAATCCCTCTTTCAATTGCGCCTCGTATATGGCACAGAACCCAGGGGGAGGATCACATACGTATTGAAATCGACCGTGTGACACTTAGATGTTTTCGGAGGAGTATGGGATGCCATATCGTAGACAGACGGCCTTGGATTTTACTTGGGTAAGATTGAATATACAACCATAAGATCCTTGACCCTTCATTCTTGTTTGGCATTTGGTAGCAACAGGTCGAGCAGTAGATTCTTCTTCTCCTCCCTCTTCTTCTTCTCCGGCTACTCTCTCACCGGAAGCAAGTGGTTGCTCAGAAACCGTTCTCTCCGCCGATTCTTCTTCTACCACAACGAGTTCTTCCCTATTTTGACAATCGCTCTCACTCCTAAACATGGAATTGAGAAAAGGCAAAGAAATAAAAAAACGAAGGAAGAGTTTGGGTAAGACTAGGACTTAATTGAGATTTTCAAGTAAAGCAGAAATATGAGATGGAAAATGAGAGACTTCAGTGTCTTGGACTCCATATATGATGCAAATCTTGCGAATGATTTGAAAGGGCAGGATTTTGGGGCATTTATAGAGTTTGAAACACGGAAATCAAGGATAGTGGGCCAATAAAAATTCTTCGTTTCCTCCACCCATTAATACTGATACGGCGTGACGTCAGCCTATGACAGCCTACATCGGCTAGAAAGACAGTTGTATTCCCGCCTAAAGAAAGCCACGTATTGGAGAGATAATTCAAATTTTCAGATCCGAGCTCCGCATACGAGATGGCTTCTCTCCGATCTGGGGGGCTTATGACGATACGGGATTTCACCCTTCCACGTGGAATTATCTGATTGGTCCAGCTGTCGTATGAAAAGCCCAAGCCTCTAGTATTCACCTCGAGTCGAATATCAGATGAGTCAGTGAAGTCCGCAGCAACCAGCAGGTTCTGCAAGTGTCCCATCTCGAACACTCATGTCGATGTTATACGAGTCGAGACCAGGGTCCTGGCCCAGATTCCTAAGCCTAACATCCAGAGGGTTACTTGGGCAAGGGGCAAGGCCCAGCAAGGGTTATTTATGTCAATAGACCAAACCGCCTTAAGTCTAGGGCAGAAGAAGGGCATGTACCTATAAATACACAGCTCCAGGAACTACGTAAGACTTGATTCCTGGACATTAGACAGGATACGTAGGCAATCCAAGATACATTCTTGGACTCAACCATAAAACACCAAAAACACCATCTTTACTATATTACTAGCCTTGCATATTCTTCTTGACTCACCCTTAGATTACACGTGGCCCTGTTAAACCGGTGGTGCATTATTCAGCATCATCACTCAACAACAACACCAGCATCAGCAATAGGCTCAACTGCCTCTTCTTCTAATTCCCTTTGGTCCTCCATGACCTTTAATACTTTACCCTTTCCATGCTTTTTCTTCTTAGCAGTCTCTTTCATTCTTTTTGAAGGTCGTTCAGCTTCAATTTCAGCAGCTTTCCTTTTCTTTTGTCTTCCTTCTGTTGCTCTTTCAAGATCTCACCAACAGACTTCTTCTTTACAACATTAGTAGGGTCAGTAACTTCAACTTCAACTGTACCCTCAGTAGACTCAACAGTCTCTACTGTTTGCTGTCTTGTTTTCTTTGGTTTTAAGATCTCAGTGATCATTCTAGTATCAGTAGCCTTTATCTTCTCAGCAGCCTTCTTGGGTATAGCAGATTTAGCAACTAGTTCAACCTGCTCACCATCAGCATCATCATCTCCATTATTATCACTATCTGTTTCCTCATCATCTACATCTTCATCATCATCCAATCCAAGGATGAGATAGCTGATCTCCTTCTTATATCTGGATTTTTTTATATTTTCTGGTGCAACATCAGCAACCCTCAAATGTGTCAGTAGGGCCTGCACCATCAATCCCAAAGGCAGTGTCTTGGACTGTCTTGTCCTATCTCTGTCCTCGGTTATTACTTTGTTCATTATTTGGACAAAGAATCCAGCCCAATCAAATTTCATACTCTTGCAGTTGATGATCAGCAGATCAATCTTAGGTCCTGACAAAGTGTTAAGACTTCCACTGAATCCCAAAAAATTCTTGGTTATAATCTTGCTCAGCAGATTATACTCCATCCCGATATGCTTCACATTGATGCTTAGTGACGATTTGATAGCATTGTTGGTCTTTATTTTATCAACAAAATCTATTCTTGACAATCCCATTGCTTCAGGATTGGCTGGAGCGTTATTTCCAAGTCCAAACCCGAACACTTCCCTCAGCAGGTTTGAGGAAATTTCAATCTCCTGGCCATTAACTGTGATAGTAAATGCCTTTCTATTGTCTCTTATCACAATGTTTCTCCAGAAACTTACTACATTTGTGTAAGATATGCTTTCCAATCTCAGATTAAGAACATCCTCCAGTCCTTCGTATCTTCTGATTCTTCTACCAATATTGATGGCCAACTCAGTCTTGTTAGCATCAACAATGAACCCTCTAACACTTTGGCTCGTTCCAATGTGAACATCATCCTTATCCGTCATTAGAGATGAAAAAGATGAAGAAGAAAGTTTTCAAATCTGTGTTCACACAGTGTATATTCAGAGAAAATCAATCTGAAAGTTGTAAGTAATGTCTCTGTGTATATATCTGTATACATAGAGAAAGTAGTGGGTGGTAAATGTCAGATAAAGTGTTGTACGTGCACTGTAGCATTAACCACGATTAAAGTTGGAATAAATGAGATGTTGCCACGTGTCCCACTAATTGATTCCATTAGAGTTGTAACCGTTGGATATTTGTAACTGCGGTTATAAAGGATAAGAATAATATCCAATTACTGTTGAATTCATTAAGTTTGACTGTCTTGTAACGTATAACTCGTGACCTTGAGTTTGATGAGACTTGGATCGGTGACTGGCCGACAAGAATGGCTCGGCTGACTCACCGACAAGGTAACTCTCTTTGATCTTCTTGTATCCTTGTTTTGTCCAACTGATAATACAAGATGAAGTTCAATACCAATGACTGGTCTGTTAAGTGAGCTCACCCAACAGGACAAAGACCAATCCCCTTGGCAACTTCATTTGCTCAATTGTCCAAACACATACAAGTACATGGAATTGTTGATACCAATGACTAGTCTGCTAAGTGAGCTCACCCAACATAGCAAATACTAATCCCCTTGGTGAATTCTAGTACACTGCTTATTATTGTACATCAGTCAACTTTTATGATTCCAAGTTCAGTCATTAACTTAGCAAATCTTTCACTATCCAATGGTTTAGTAAAAATATCAGCAAGTTGATCTTTAGTAGGGATGTAAAGAACCACCACATCTTTCTTTTCAACTTGATCTCTTATAAAGTGATGTCTCACATCTATATGCTTGGTTCTTGAATGCAAAACAGGATTTTCTGTGATTGAAATTGCACTTGTGTTGTCACACATTATAAGAATTTCTCTTTCTTCAATTCCATAATCCCTTAATTGTTGTCTCAACCATAGTATTTGTGCACAGCAACTTCCAACAGCTATACATTCAGCTTCAGCTGTGGAAGTTGATATAGAATTCTATTTCTTGCTAAACCAGGAAACCGGTCTATTTTCCATCAACTGACAGGTTCCTGTAGTGCTGGTCCCTCGGAAAGGCTAACACAAGTTTAGAGGGGGTGAATAAACTTGGCACCAAAAACTTTCCCAAAGCTGAA
Source organism: Gentiana macrophylla (assembly GCA_026214975.1). NCBI lineage: Eukaryota > Viridiplantae > Streptophyta > Magnoliopsida > Gentianales > Gentianaceae > Gentiana > Gentiana macrophylla. Next base: position 36,559,278 of record CM047807.1, on the reverse strand, counting down.
AGTACCCCAGGAAATGAGTTTCAAACTCAACAAACTGATGCTCAGTTCAGTTTTGTACCTTTCCTTTAATCTTGCAAGGGAGTTAGCTAATTCAGTTTAGTTGATCCTAGACCTGAACTAACTTGCAGCGGATAAGATCAAGCCTTTCGTGCAATAGATGTGTCAATAAAGATCTAATCCTCCTATGTATCAGTTATGTGCTGACTCAGTGTCTAATGTTTGATGAGTGTATTGATAAAGTGATTAAAGAAATCATAGCACAAATATAAAAGCATAAAGTAAATCAACACATAGTTTGTTTATGGAAGTTCCGGGTGGTGTAATCTCGTACGTCTCCCATTCTCCTGTGGTGTAGGAGGTATCACTCGAATCTTGAGATAACTGTTACAAAATCCTAGCCCAATGACAGTCCTTCACGACACCCTAGTTTCACTGTCTACACATAATGAAGAAAGGTAAGATTGCTCCCTTCACTCTGCACACTGATCCTTCGGAGGTGGAATGACTCATTCACCAGCTCACCACTAACACATACACAGTCCGCAGACTGCACCAACAGCTGTGGCAACCAAGTTGCACCCGTGTGAGGAAAGGTGGAGTTGCTCTCCTCAAACTATGCACAACCAACCCTTTTTCACAAAGGTTAGGTTTAGAATTAATCAAGTGATTAATTCACTGAGCTGTTTGCTTCTTTTGGATATGGCGTTGCAGCTCCAAGATGCCTTCTTCCCCCTTAATGGGTTACTGGATCTTTCTTTGTAATCTTCAAGGCAATTCCGTTGGCTTCCCCTTTTCTATATATGGAATCTAATTTTCTGGATCTGGATCTTTAGATATATGCTTGTAAAGCTTTTTCCGATCTCACTTTTTCAAGTGTTTCCCTCTGTGTATTTATAGGGGCAATGTAATGGTTAGATAATTTTATAGCCGTTACATTTTTTGTTTAGCCAACGTTCATATGTATGACCTTTTGTCGTTTTGTTACTTCAAAATTCAACAAGGCCTTAACTCAGTTTTCTACTCTTCTTCAAAACTGAGTACCTCATATTCTTGACATCTGACTTCAATTAACTAAGTCAGAGTACCCCATTCAGTTTCTTCTTTTCCTGGTAGCGATAATGTTTGTCCTTAAGATTATTGACTTTACATGATTTATAGTTCGGGCCAGTCACCACAGACTTGCTCGAATCGACTTATAGTCACAACTTGATCGACTTCTAACCGAGTTTGCCACCTCGCTTTTAGGTCTTCAATAACTGAGTCTGTGTCCCTCAGTTCTTCAGTCTTCTTAGACAAGTCAACTGAGTCTGTGTCCCTCAGCGAACTTATCTTCTTCAGTTTTCTCATGACTGAGTTTGAACCCTCAGTTCATCATATGTATACTCCTCGGTTTTCCATATGTATACTCAGTTTGCTTGCTGTAACTCAACTGTTCACCTAGTTCCTATCTATTACAATGCTAGTCTGAAACAACCTATACAAAGTTCAGACTCTAGATAGAACTTATACATTTTCTCTAGACCATTTCTTGCTTCTTCTTTCATTACGCACTATAACAATTAGTTATGACTTCATCATCATGGGTTGTAAGCGATCTTACTAGATGCGTGACAACTCATCATCAATACACAGATATTACTTCCAACAAGTAGTGCTTTTTCTAACAATCTTGCATCCAGCAAAATCAGAATCTGAGTAGGATATAACCTTGAAGCTTCCATATTTTGAATGCCATATCTCTACTCCCAAAGTCTCTTTTAGATACTTGAGAATCCTTTTTACTACAGCTAGATGACTTTCTTTATGTTTAGATTGAAATCTTGCACAAACACCTACAGCAAAAGATATATCAGGTCTGCTGGCAGTAAGGTACAGCAGACTGCCTATCATCCTTCTGTATAAAGTCTAATCAACATCTTTTCCTTCTTTGTCTTCATCCAACCTAATGTTAGTACTCATAGAAGTTGACACTTTAGTGTTATTTTCCATTCCATCTTTCATTTGTTTGACTTGTACTCACAAAAAGTAGTTCATCTCCCCCATCATACTCATTTAGAACTTGCTTTTCATGAGATTAGCAAACTTTTCACATAACAATTCATTTTCAAAACCAAAGATTATGTCGTCAACATAAATCTGTACCAGCAGGGAGCTGTCTCCTTCATTGTTTCTGAAAAGAGTTTTGTCAATGGTTCTTTTGGTAAAACCATTGTCCGCCAAGAATTGAGATAGGGTCTCATACCATGCTCTTGGTGCTTGTTTCAAACCATAAAGTGCCTTGTTAAGTCTGTACACTTTATATTCTTGATCTTTAACTTCAAAACCAGGAGCTTACTGAAGCATAAATAATCAGGTTCCTTTTTCTATTTTAGTTCAGGACAGTCAGGTTTGAAGTGTCCAGGTTTCTTGCATTGAAAGCACAAGTAATCATTGTCTTTCTTGGATTCCTCCTTCTTCTTTTCATTTCTTTGTGAAATTCCTTGGAGAACCCCTTCCATTTTTCATCATTCTGATTTTCTTGCACAGTAGGGCAATTTGCTCTTGCATCTCATCCAATAGATCATCTTGAGCTCTTGATGATTCTTCTTGATGTGTAGCAGCCAATGCAGTGGTCTTTGGTTCTTCCTTTTCAGTCTCAGGTACAAGTTTCTTACTGAATTCATAAGCCTTGAGATCTGAAAATAACTTGAAGGTATCCTCTTTATGTAGACATCTCATTTCTTCTATTGCAGTCACCTTCATTTCCCAAACTTCTTTTGCAGGTAGAGCTTCTAAGATTTTAGAATTTCTTCTTTTGAGTAGTTTACACCCAGTAGGTTGAGTTCATCCATGATAGCATTGAATCTTGATTCCATTTGTTCAATGGTTTCATTTGGTTTCACTTTGAAATCTTGGAACTTCTTCTTTGCCACACTGATTTTGTTCTTCTTGATTGCATCAGTGCCTTCACAGATTAATTGTAACTTATCCCAAAGTTCCTTTGCATTCTTGCAATCCGTCACCTTCATGTACATATTGCTATGCAAGGTTTTGTATATAATGTCAATATGTTGGAAAGGTGTCCTAAACCCAATCGGGTTGGACCGGATCCGACCGGGTCGGGTCATTTACAGTCTATTTAGTTCATGTAATAACTTTATTATGATTAATAAAAGCACTTATGTTATTATATATCGTTTATCTTCATATTGTTAGTTGTGTATATATAGTAACATCCCTAGTATCAATCTGTGATAGAGAAACCATGATAGTGATTATGGTTGATGAGATCTCTAATCACTATAACAAGGTTGGTACTTAAATGTCTCTAGTCTTATATATTATCAAATGGGACATTGATAGTATAATCGAGACTAGACGTATTGGATGTCTTCTATCTTTTAGAAGATAGGGATAGATCTCGTCTATCGAAGTGTAGGGACACTTGGGTCATGCGTGGGCGTGTATTAGAGAATGCGTGACGCGTTAGAGTGACCCACTTATATTAAGTGTCACACTATGTGGCGGTTGTGTAATTATCCTTTTGACCGGAGTCTTCATGGAATCACGGTGTGGATTGTCAGGCTTTGACACTATTGAGATTTCTCCTAACCACGGGGCGATCATGCGGTAGTGATTGGGTATGATATTGAAGCATGCGGAGTATACATGATTGGTCGTCCGGGAATCGCGTATCCTATGATTGGGATCGAATATCCGAAATGGTCTTCTTATAAGGAATGTCTAGCTCTCAAGAATCTTTGCAAAGTGGGAGTAAATGTGTTATTCCGAGAGAGCATGATATCCAGATTATAAGATACGATCGTTAATGTATTGACACTCGAGATACGATCGTATGAATATTGTTACAGCGATAGGATTGTAAGTTACACGGTAACTGCTTCACATGAAAGGTAGTAGTCATTGCTTTTGACTCTTCCGATGATTGGGGGTCACGGTGTGTTGCTAGACGCTACCCCGTGATCGTTAGGTATGAAGGGCATTTTAGTAAATTGCACTTTGTGTCTACGGCCAACATATTCGGAAGCCTATCGGGTCACACATATGAACTTGAGTCGGATTAAAATGTGGTTATAGTTGATAACCAAATAAGGAAAGTTTATCTCAGACTATAAAGGTTATAGTGGTAAATTAATATGGTGGTATTTGTTTATTATGAATAAAAAAATACAAGATATTAATTATATATAAATTATATTAATTTAAGAATATTCGGAAGTCAATTTGTTGGTGATGGGGCGCCATTTAAGTGTATAAGATGCACTTGGATTGTGCACTTTAATTAATGAGATTGCGGAATATTAATATAAGATATTAATTGATTTTGAAAAATAGATTTATGGTAATAAGATAATTATAATCAATATAGGATATTGGCAAAATAAATTATAATTAAAGAGATAAATCAATCTAGTTGATTTTCCTTATTTTATTGGAAAAAGGTTTTCTTCTCCTACACACCTTTGGGGCGCCACCTTCTACTATATATAGGAGGTGGGTGTCAAGCTCTTTTGTACATCACAATTGCAAGAGTTCATAATTCTTGTGTAAAATAGAGAGCCTTCCATAGTGAGTTTGTGAGGGAAGAAAAGGTCGGTCTAGCGACCGGAGTTTTTCCGATAGCAATCCAATGAGGATTCGGCGAGGGGTTCGTGTGGATTAGCGATAGAGGCCGGACGCGTGGACGGCTTGCGCATTGAACTACTCTCTGTTGGCGGTCAAAGCGACGATCTTATAGATCATCTGAGGTATAACCGTCAAACTACTTAACGTGTTTATTGCATTAAACGAAGAACGATCTAGAAAAGGAAATCAAAATTTTAAATTCCGCTGCGTTAAACTAGTGATTTCCTAACAGTGGTATCAGAGACAGACTTCGAGCTTAAGCAATAAGCATAATTTAAATGCGTAGTATTTAATCGATAGATGCAAGATTTAAATCACGAAACGTTAAAACAAAAAAAAATTAGGGTTCATGGGGGGTCGGCCGACTGGCGCCGCCCCCCTCCCTCTGCGGCGGCGGCGGTGGCCCTAGGGCTGCCGTCTGTCGACTTTCATCTTCCAATGGGGGAGATCGACCCTTTTCGTTTTGTGATATTTATTGTGCATAGATATCTCGTTTGTTTAGTTGTGTCATATGGCCAACTAATGGTTCAAATAGTTTGGACCATTGGAAAACCATATGGCATATTGGTCTTTCCAAATTTTGATTTGGAATAGGCCTAGGCCCTTTCAAATATTTGATTTGGAATAGGCTAAGCCTCAAGCCACTTTCAAAATTTTGATTTTGGAAAGTGGCCAAGCCTAAACCAAAACTATTTGGCCTTTCCAAATATTTGATTTGGAATAGGCTCAGGCCTTTCCAAATATTTGATTTGGAATAGAAACAGTTTCAGCCACTTCCAAAATTTTGATTTTGGAAAGTGGCCGAGCCTGAACTAAAATAATTTGGCATTTCCAAATATTTGATTTGGAATGAGCTCAGCCCTTTCCAAATATTTGATTTGGAATGAGCTAAGCTGAAGCTAAGCCTACTTCAAAATTTTGATTTTGGAAAGTGACTGTGCCTAAGCTAAATTTATTTTGGAAAGGAAACAAATAGGAGACTTAGTAATTTTAATTTTGTTTTGAAAGGTTCAAATTTAATTAAAATTGAAATCGATTTAAAATTAAATGTTGATTTTAATTTTCGATTAAGTCATATAATTAATTAAAAGTTATTTAATTATTTGATGTGATAAAATAAAGACGCATGAGTAGTTAAAATTAGAATTTGATCTTTTTCATAAGATAAAATTGTATGGATTAGATGTGTAGATATAATGTGATTATATGGACCCCGATTGATCATGGACTCAACCAATAGGATAGATGGGAATGCTTTCTTTATGTTGGTTTTTGAAAAATTGTCCTAGGCCGTTATGAAGAACGTGACCTGGTTTACTTTTTGCAATTATCCCATTCCGTTAGCTCCCCCCATGTATGCGGCGGGTGTAATTATTTATTATGTAACAAGAATGGAGCAAGAAGTTGAAGACCAAGGAGAGATAAAGAACCCATTGGCGTCACAAACAATAAAGATCCTATTGGCGGTTGCAGATACCCTTAGTTTGTGACCAGCGGTTTTGTCGATTTGTATTGAAACCGCACCTAGGAAAAGTCCATGATCATACCGGTTATTTTATGCGCGGAATGTTGTGTATGTTTTACTTTATATGATATAGTAGTAATATGCACAGAGTAGATGAGACCATAATTAAACCAAATTAATTAAGTGAATTAATTTAAAATTATTCCCACGTCAAAAATCAAGTCGAAATAGCCTCCCCATATTATAACGACGGTGAAGATCCCTTGTTCGGACCCAACTCACCAGCCAAAGCGGGGGTTGACCTACCTCGGGTATATCGTCGTTATCGAGATATGATCGTAAGAGATCTCATGAATAGTGGGGTTAAGACTCGACTAAGAATTCTCTCGGCCACCAGCCAAAGCGGGGTCGTTTGGATTTTATAGGCAAGGGTTTGGCTATTTTTCATAAGATGAAATATTGTCAAAGAGTTATTTGGTCAAACAATAAGAATCGTATAAGATACGATCGACAAATCGTTGTCCACTGTTTAATTATTTTCGCCCATCACCAAAGTTGGGGTCGGGATAGTTCGATGGGATCTTGCCCACTAAAGGAATTATTTTCTTGAAAGCCAATAGGGAATAGTTGGCTAGTGGGAGTAAAAACCTTATAGATTTATTAAGTGAAAATTTAGGGTTTTTATACATGAGCTTTTACTTATTCTATCTTTATTTATTGTTGTAGAAAATGTCAAACAAATTGAACCTTCGCTTTATCGCGAAAACAAGCTTGCGAGACGAATTTTTCGATGGGGAAAGAAACCTCAAAATCGTTTTGAGGCACGAGAAGATTGGCTATGTCTTGGACGAGGCCCTACCGTAGAAAAGCCCGAGGGTTGAATTTGCGAGATGTTGTCGTGAAGTACAACAAGCAACGCGCTCGACAAGATCTTGATGCTACATGTATCATGCTTGCTTCTATGACACTGAAGCTGCGAGAAGCTTGGCATGAGTCTATGGACGCCTACTCTATCATGGTCCACCTAAAGGAACTTTATGCTTCTCAGTCTCGCACTGAGAGGTAAGAGGTCTCGAAGGCCCTGTTTAGTTGTAAGATGGCATCTGGGACTGCTGTAGGGTCACACGTGCTTAAAATGATCGGGTACATAGAGAGGCTTGGGAAGCTGGGCCACAAGTTGGAACGAGAGTTGAGTATTGACTTGATTCTGCAATCTCTACCTGATTCATTCTCGCATGATTCGTGATGAACTATCACATGAACAAGATAGATTGCTCCCTTGCGGAGTTATTGAACATGTTGAAAGCTCTTTGAGGGCATTTAGTAGGAAAGGAAAGCAAGTGTTCTTTGGTCACTTCGAGCAAGGGCAAGGCAAAGCCCAAAAGAAGTCCAAGAAAGCGAAAGTTGCACTAAGCCAACGCCTAAGATAGCGAAAGAAAAATCCAAGGATGCTTGCTTCCATTGCGGTGAGACCGGACATTGGAGGAGAAAGCGCAAAGGCTTCTTGAGTACCAAGAAGAAGCATTACGATGCTTCGACTTGTGTATATTTATGATTGAGATCAATATTGCTTCTTCTAAGTCTAACCCTTTGGGTATTAGATCTTTGGTTGTGGTTCTCATATTTGTACTGAATATGCAGGCACTAAGAAGAACTAGAGATCTCGAGGAAAGGAGAGGTGGACCTACAGCGTTGGAAATGGAGCAAGTGTTCTTTGCTACCGGCCGTAGGAGTTTATTTTCTTTCATTGCCCGGTGGGCTAGTACTAGAACTCAATAAGCTGTTATTTTGTTCCTGCTCTTTACGAAGAGCATTATTTCTATTTCCGCATTAGATGTTGATGGTTTTTCATTTACGTTTGAGAATAAATGTTGTTCTTTTTCATGTGATTGAATCTTTTATGAATGCTTGGCATACTTAGCAATGGTCTCTGCATATTAGATATGAATGTTGGCGTACTTAATATAAATAACAAGAAATCCAAAACAAATGACTTGAATGAATCCTACTTATGGCATTGTAGACTTGGCCATATAAATAAGAATCGCATTTCCAAACTCCATAAAGATGGAATGTTGGATCAATTCGATTCACGAATCGTTTAGCGTATGCAAAGCTTGTTTACTTGGCAAGATGACAAAGTCACCTTTCAATTGGCAAAGGATAAGATCCAATGAATTGCTTGAGCTCATACATACCGATGTGTGTGGCCCAATGTCAATTCAAGCCAAAGGAGGATACTCTTATTTTATCACCTTCACCGATGACCATTCTCGCTATGGTTATATATACTTAATGAAGTATAAGTCCAAGCCTTTGAAAAGTTCAAGGAATTGAAGTGAGGTGGAGAAACAACTAGGTAAAGAAATCAAAACACTTCGATCCGATCGAGGCGGAGAATACCTAGATGGAGAGTTTCAAGATTATTTGAAGAAGAATGGGATTCTACTGAATGGACTCCTCCCGAACGCATACAAATGAATGGCGTGTGCGAGAGGAGGAACCGCACCTTGTTAGACATGGTGCGATCCATGATGAGCTACGCAGATTCTTCCAAAATCGTTTTGGGGTAGCTCACAGAAACCGCATCCTATACATCGAACCGAGTTCCATCAAAGACGGTTGACTCACGCCATACGAGGTATGGACTAAGAGAAAATCGAGCCTAGGTCATCTGAAACCTTAGGGTTGTCCGACTTACGTGAAGTGGATGATGCACGACAAATTAGAGCCTGTGTCGACAAATGTCTATTTGTGGGATATCCTAGGAAACCAAAGGTACCAATTTTACCATCCTGAGGAACAAAGGTGTTTGTTGCCGGGATCGCCACTACGGAGAAAGAGTTTATTCGGATAGGGTCGGTGGGAGTAAAATTGATCTTGAAGAAATTCGAGAACCACTTACGGATAATAGTCAGTTGATGGAAGTAGAGGACTTGCCACACACAAATGTGACACCAGCCTCTACCGTGGACACACTAGCACCTCGAAGATCCACCAGGGAACGCCGTGAACCTGAAAGGTACACAGGCGTATATCTCAAGGAAGATGAGGACCCTAGAACTTATGAGGAAGTGCTATTAAGGCATGACAAAGAGAAATGGCTGGAAGCCGTGAATTCTGAAATGGACTCCATGAAAGACAACCAAGTTTGGAACTTAGTTGATCCACCTGAGGGAATAGTTCCCATATGGTGTAAATGGGTCTTTAAGAGAAAGACCGGCATGGACGGTAACGTGAATACCTACAAGGCTAGGTTAGTGGCAAAGGGTTATAAGTAAAGACAATGAGTTGACTATGACGAAACCTTTTCACCTGTTTCCATGTTAAAATCCATTAGAATTTTGCTCGCTATTGCAGCATATCATGATTACGAAATCTGGCAGATGGATGTGAAAACGGCTTTCCTTAACGGGAACACCGTCTGAGGAAGTGTATATGACACGACTGAGGTTTCACAACCAATGTATTTGGGATGGTATGTAAAGCGCAAAGATCCATTTATGGATTAAAGCAAGCTTCTCGGAGTTGGAATCTTCGCTTTGATGAGATAATCAAACAGTTTTTTTTCATCAAGAATGAAGATGAGCCCTGTGTTTACAAGAAGGTTAGTGGGAGTGCCATTGTGTTCTTAGTGCTTTATGTAGATGACATATTCTTCGATAGGGAATGATGTGCCTATGTTACAATCAGTCAAAGCTTGGTTATCCAAGAACTTCTCTATGAAGGACTTGGGTGATGCAAACCTATATTCTAGGAATAAAGATCTATAGAGATAGATCTAAAATGTTGCTTGGTGCTGTGGCAATCCACCTACATAGACAAGATCTTTGAAGAGATTCGGCATGGAGGCGATCCAAGAAAGGATTGTTGCCCATGTCACATGGGGTCTACTGTCAAAAGGAATGAGTCCTAAGATAGAGAGGAAAGGGCACAAATGAGTAAAGTCCCTTATGCCCGGCAATCGGGTCTATCATGTATGCCATGTTATGCATAAGACCCGGCGTCTCGTACCCTCTTAGTATGACTAGTAGGTACCGTCCAATCCAGGTGATGGTCCTTTGGATTCTTTGTCAAGAATATCCTTAAGTACTTGAGCGTACTCAGGGATATGTTCCTGGTTTTCGGAACGATGATTTAGTATTACGAGGTTACACAGATGCGCCAAAGCGGCAAGGGCGACTTCAAGTCGCAATGCGGATTTGTTTTCACGCTTAATGGCGAGGCGGTGGTGGAAGAGTTCCAAGCGCCAGGAGACTCATGCGGACTCTACAACGGAAGCCGAATACATAGCGACCTCGGAGGCGGCAAAAAAGCGATTTGGATGAAGAAGTTCAATCATCGAACTTGGTGTGGTTCCCTCCATTGAAGGTCCAGTGCTCTGCATCTTTGTGATAATAATGGAGCGATATCTCAGTCTAAGGAACAAAGGTCTCATCAGAAGTCCAAACATGTGCTACGGCGCTATCACTTGATTAGAGAGATAGTAGATAGAAGAGATGTAAAGATAGAGAAAGTCCACACGGATGATAACATAGCTGATCCGTTAACCAAGGCATTGTCTCAAGCTAAGCATGAGAAACATGTTCACTTGCATGGGCTTAGGCATATGGGTGATTGGCTTTAGGCCAAGCGGGAGATTGATGGAAAGGTGTCCTAAACCCAATCGGGTTGGACCGGATCCGACCGGGTAGGGTCATTTGCAGTCTATTTAGTTCATGTAATAACTTTATTATGATTAATAAAAGCACTTATGTTATTATATATCGTTTATCTTCATATTGTTTGTTGTGCATATATAGTAACGTCCCTAGTATCAATCTGTGATAGAGAAACATTGATAGTGATTATGGTTGATGAGATCTCTAATCACTATAACAAGGTTGGTACTTAAATGTCTCTAGTCTTATATATTATCAAATGGGACATTGATAGTATAATCAGACTAGCACGTATTGGATGTCTTCTATCTTTTAGAAGATAGGGATAGATCTCGTCTATCGAAGTGTAGGGACACTTGGACTGTACGTGGACGTGTATTAGAGAATGCATACGTTAGACTGACCCACTTATATTAAGTGTCACACTATGTGGCGGTTGTGTAATTATCCTTTTGACCGGAGTCTTCATGGCATCACGGTGTGGATTGTCATGCTTTGACACTATTGAGATTTCTCCTAACCACGGGGCGATCATGCGGTAGTGATTGGGTATGATATTGAAGAATGAGCAGTATACATGATTGGTCGTCCGGGAATCGTGTATCCTATGATTGGGATCGAATATCCGAAATGGCCTTCTTATAAGGAATGTCTAGCTCGAGAATCTTTGCAAAGTGGGAGTAAATGTGTTATTCGAGAGAGCATGATATCCAGATTATAAGATACGATCGTTAATGTATTGACACTCGAGATACGATCGTATGGATATTGTTACAAATGATAGATTGTAAGTTACACGTAATCGCTTCACATGAAAGGTAGTAGTCATTGCTTTTGACTCTTCCGATGATCGGGGTCACGGTGTGTTGCTAGATGCTATCCCGTGATCGTTAGGTATGAAGGGCATTTTAGTAAATTGCACTTTGTGTCTACGGCCAACATATTCGGAAGCCTATCGGGTCACACACATATGAACTTCGAGTCGGATTAAAATGTGGTTATAGTTGATAACCAAATAAGGAAAGTTTATCTCTAGACTATAAAGGTTATAGTGGTAAATTAATATGGTGATATTTGTTTATTATGAATAAATAAAATACAAGATATTAATTATATATAAATTATATTAATTAAAGAATATTCCGAAAGTCAATTTGTTGACTGATGGGGCGCCACTTTAAAGGTATAAGATACACTTGGATTGTGCACTTTAATTAATGAGATTGTCATAATATTAATATAAGATATTAATTGATTTTGAAATATAGATTTATGGTAATAAAATAATTATAATCAATATAGGATATTGGCAAAATAAATTATAATTAAAGAGATAAATCAATCTAGTTGATTTTCCTTATTTTATTGGAAAAAGGTTTTCTTCTCCTACACACCTATGGGGCGCCACCTTCTACTATATATAGGAGGTGGGTGTCAAGCTCTTTTGTACATCACAATTGCAAGAGTTCATAATTCTTGTGTAAAATAGAGAGCCTTCCATAGTGAGTTTGTGAGGGAAGAAAAGGTCCGGTCTAGCAGCCGGAGTTTTTCCGATAGCAATCCAATGAGGATTCCGGCGAGGGGTTCGTGTGGATTAGCGATAGAGGCCGGACGCGTGGACGGCTTGCGCATTGAACTACTCTTCGTTGGCGGTCAAAGCGACGATCTTATAGATCATCTGAGGTATAACCGTCAAACTACTTAACGTGTTTATTGCATTAAACGAAGAACGATCTAGAAAAGGAAATCAAAATTTTAAATTCCGCTGCATTAAACTATTGATTTCCTAACACAATAGCAATATTGTTGAGGTTTGCTCTTTTTCTATCTTCAGCATTCCATTCTCTTTTTGGCTTTGGAACATACTGAGTTTCAGTTCCCACTGTTACTGACTTGGTGATTTCCAGTGGTCCATCAGTCAGCACATCCATCATCTCATCATGTGTTGCAGCTAGAAAAGCCTTCATACGACATTTATACTCATCAAAACGATCTAAAGAACACATCAACATTGTTCTAGCATACTGGTTGTTATCCATGATGCAAAGGTTTGAAAATCAGAAACTTGAAAAGGTTTTCAAAGTATTTTCACAAGCACAACAAGTAGGATTACTTCAGAACAGAAGCACTGCTCTGATACCAATTGTTGGTCCCTTGAAAAGGCTTTGGTTAAGATTAAAACTGGGTGAATAAACTTAACACTTAAAACTTTCGGAGTTAACAAACTCAACAAGTTCGATGAGCATGTTGATCGCTCATGAGTCTGCGACCACTCAAGAGTGGTCACGATCGTTGATTTTTCTTGAATTTATTGCAGCGGAATATATTCAAATTAAGCCTTATTACTTGTTGTTAAAACATGAAACCAAGCATTAGATACTCAGTAGTGTAAGTGTGTGATTCAGTTGATAGTATCAGTAGGTTGATGTGCTTAATGTACTAAATGCAAAAAGTAAATGCAGAAACTAAGTAGGCAATTTTTATAGTGGTTCCAGGTGGTGTAATCCTGTCAGTCCACTCTTCTCATGTGATGTTGGAGGTAATTCACTAGAGATCTTTGAGGTTGCAGTTACAAAAATCCCTAAGTTGTCTGTCCTTCACCAATAACTATGGCTTCATAAACTGAACACTTGAAACATGTAGGATTGCTGCTCCAAAGTATTCCACTGGTCCTTGAAAAGGGTAGGATTGCCTCTTCACCAGCTCCACCACAAACAACAGTCCTTGACACCCAAGGATGCTTCACTGTCTTCAGCAGGTTTCTTGTAAAAGAAAGTTTGAATCAAGTAAGTGATTCAGCTCTCAGCAGCTTGATCAAGATGAAATGATCAGTAGCTTGGAATCTTCAAGTGTGTATACTTGATGTAACTTGATAGCAGGTTACACTTGAAGAATATACTGGATCAGTGGCTTTAAGCTCAGTAATGTTAGCAGGGTGATTTCTTGATAAGAGTCTAATAGCTCAAGATTGATTGTTGTTTTTCATCAATTTTCATCAATTGTATCTGAACTAGGAGTCCCCTATTTATAGTAGAGAATCCTGTGACTTATGTTTGAAATTCAAACATAGCCGTTTCAGATTTGTCCCCATCTTTACTTGCTTTCTGTTCCTGTACATAGTATTGACACTGTCAGTCTTTTTTTTGTCAGTTTTCAGACTGTCCACCCTTTGACTTGTATCCATTAGATAAAGCTCTTAATCTTTCCAACGTCCCTTTAGTCTTGACCATTGATTTGTTGACAAAATCAAGACTTGTTATCTGTCCTTATCCTTGTAATCTTCCAATGTAACCTTTGATTAAATCGAAATACATATTCAGCAGGTTCCTGTGTATGTAAGTCTGATGAAATACTTATTAGTTAGCTGTCTGAAGTTTGCTGTGTTTAAAAAACACTTCAACTGACTGTCTTTTATCTAACTTTTAATTGTGAAGTTAGATTACACCAATTTGAACATAACTAAGTCCAATCACCACTTAACTTATGGAACTTAGACCTTGTACACAAGGTATATGTAACCAGTTTAGGTCATCACAGACTTCCCTAAATTCTGATTCCATATCCTTGACTTTAAATACTAAGTTTGATCCCTTAGCCTTCAATAACTGAGTTTGAACCCTCAGCCTTCAGTCTTCAGCAGCTCCCTAAACTACTCTACTGACTCATGTACCTTACTGACCTAGACAGGTCTGCTGATGAAAGTCAGCTTACCTTTTACAATGCCTTTTTGATCAAACTTATACAAAGATCAAACTCTAATAAGCCTATACATTTGATCTAGACATCTTTTTGCCATTGCTCTATAACAGCTAGTCTTCCACTCATCACTAAATCTTAAAATATGTCCAACAGAAACTGACATGTCAGAACGGTTACTGACACCTGACATCTGAAAATATAGACGTTGAAGCAATTCAAATTCAAGCAAGATGAATGTTGGACTTCACACTATAAATAGAGGACTTGACATCAAGAATCAAACACAGAATTAACAAGATTACAAGCGTTAATGTGCTCAAGTCTAGTTCATTCGAATTGCTATCATTATTTGTGTTCACCAAGATCATATCTAGATTTCTTCAAGTGTTCAAGCTACATCGATCATATCCAGATTTTGACACTTTGAAGAACCACAAGCAAGGATCAATTTATTGATTCTCAGCCCAATTTTGATTCTTATTCAAAGGTTTAAACTGTGAAGCAATCTTGTCAAGGAGTTGCCAAGGACAGTTGTGTCATTTGTAGTCGGGTAGACTGTGTTTGTGGTGGTAGCTAGTGAAGAGGCAATACAACCCTCTAAGGACCAGTGGTTCAAGCAGTTGAAGAGCAGCAATCCAACCTGTTCTTTAGTTGTTTAGATAGTGACACTAGGGGTTAGTCAGGGACTATTGTTTAGGAATTTTTGTAATAGCGTACCTCAGGGAGGTCTAGTGGAATTTTCCTCCTACATCACAAGGGAAGAGTGGACTGACAGGATTACACCACCTGGAACCACCTAATTCTTGCTCTACTTATTTTACGCATTTACATTCTGTTATTTACTTATACATCATTTATTATTGTTTATTCAGCATACTGAAACTGATTGTTACAAGCATACACAGCTCACAAACTGACATTCACCAGAATTCAGTTTTGCACACTCAGCTTTTTCTTATAGTATCAACAAGATCCAGATAAAGGGTAAAACTTAAATCCGCTGCAGGTTGACCGGTTTTGTATAAGTCAGTTTGACTTAGACTAGCTTTGTCAGCTCAACTCCACACAAGTTAAAACTTAACCTTAATTGTTAATTAATCTAGTTTTGGTGACAAGTTTATTCACCCCCCCCCCTCCTCTAAACTTGTGTTAGCCTTTCCAAGGGACCAACAGTTGTATATTATCAGTTTACAACAACAGCCTTAAAGGTTTAAAATATTAATAAAATTTTGTAAAACTAATTCATGTTACGCAAATAATCAGTGCGCGGTGGACAAAATAGGTGAGATTGCTCAAAGTGTGACAACATGCATAAAACAAGCATCAAGCTTATCTAAATTAGTGTTCTTATGATAATGCGATAAAAATGTACAACCAACATGAATTTCTGTTAGGAAATCTACGTGGGAACGCAGCGGAATTCAAAAATTAATTCCTTTTAACCAGGATCGACTTCGTTTAAGCAATAAACAAATAAGCTAGTAGACGGTGGTTACCTTGGTTGATCTAAAAGATCGACGCATTGACCGTCTAAGGAGAGTAGCGATTCACGGAGCCACACAAGCGTTCGGCCTCTACCGGTGATCCACACGAACAGCCGAGCCAGTGTAACTGACTGCCTACGTACCCAAAGGATTTGGGATCACGGTATTAATAGAGTTCTAAATTTTTGAGTAATGAATCCTTTTTATATGATCCCCTTAACGGAGAAGATGTCTTGCAACACATGATTAGGGACATGACTGAAATCATGGGACGGTTTACAGTTCGTGCCATAATGGAGTGGGAATCATGGAGGCATTATTATGGCAGTTGTAGTCTGCTAAATGACCTGATCAATCATCTCAGAAACCTGAAGTCAGCGATGGTGATCTCGCCTTGAAGTGAGAGTTCGGGACCGAGGTGATCTACACCATATTGCTAGAACGAGTGTTTGGAGACGCCATATCGATCGAGACATCTTCATCAAAGTTATCTAGAGTATAAGGCCTTAAATTAGACTGAACTTATGTGGCCCATATGGTAAGAGGAGGTGGCATGTGTGTGATGTCGGGTCATACTCACATCAAAAGCCCCATAGACCTAAGCTAGAACATAGGTCAAATGTTAGGTCTGATTCAGATGATGTGCACTTCTTAAGAAGCGGGAACCCAAAGGTCTCTGACGTGAATACGTTTTTCAGTTGTCCTTTGAAATTCAAATCTCCATCAACAAAGTAATTCACTTCTTCTTCTTAAACCAAAATCCTCCCCGAAATCTTAACGGCTTCTATTGAATATTAAGGTACCTCAATTTCAAAAGTTTTGGATCTATCTGAAAGTACTCAACCCGCTCAAAAGAAAGGTACAAACTCATCTGAGGTTGTGCTGGTACTTCCTGGTGTGGAGGATATTAGATCCTCCCTTACCGTCGATGCTGCCATGAAGGAGATTTGCCGGACTTATGATATCGACTTGAAATATTCAGTACTCGCCTCCCATCATCTGAGGAGATGGCCAATAAACATCCTCAAGGTTTAATGACTGTTTACAAATAACAATTGGTGGGAGGTCTCCGATTGCCTTTGAATCCAGCCCTCATACATGTCCGGAGATTTGTCTGGTCCAAAGGTTTTTTCAGTATAAATTCTTTTATGCTTCAACTTGTTTATATTATGTTGTAACAATAGACGTGTTTATAAAGTTATGTTTGATAAGATCAAGCGTTTATCGTTCTACTAAAGCCAATTAGTGATAATAAAGATGCTACCATATTTTCTTATACATTTAAGAGTGTGGGCAATCTCCTAACACTTGCACAATATAATTGGGGTTCAACACGCCCCTCAAGTGTAGGCAATCTCTCCCAACACTTGCACAATATAAATTTTGTGAAATTAATGTTCACACCAGGGTTCGATCTCACGTGGCCTCTGATTTCGATATCTGTGAAAAACGAGTTCGGGAAAAATATTTCTTGTCATTCATCAATCATCCAAGTACAATATATATAATATCATCTTGGGCTCCCGTTCCCATCAATATTTACCAAACTATCTTCAGTCTTCACTAATATAATTATAAAATACATCGTAATAATATCATAATATCGTAACAATGTTGTTTAGATTCTGTTTGTATTGATATTTATTCCACAATTGAATTGCATTCTTTTACATATGAATTTTATATTAATGTCTTTTTTTATTTATAGTACTAATGTAGTTCATCTACCATAACCCCCTCCCTCCCCCCTCCCCCTCAACAAAAATATATTTCTCAATACCAAATTATCTCAATAAAATCAGTACTCTTAGTATTGTTTAAAAATGATCAATGTGCATAAAAGAAGCGTGTTGATCAAATAATATACAAAGGAAAAAAATTAACAAAATTACTGATTAAATATTAAACATAATTTATATGCATAATATATGTAATTATTTATTAACAACAACAACAACAACAACCAAAAAAAAAAAAAAAAAAAGATGAGCATGCATAAATAAGAATTTTTTCTCTCATAAACTAATGAAAGAATATTAGGCATAAGATTTAATTCTTATAAAACTAAATACATACATTAATGTAAATCAAGTGCAAAGCACGTGTATTTTACTAGTTATATTAAAACAAAGTAATATTATTACGAAAAATGTAAGAACTCTCCTAATATCCATACTGGATTTTTAAATATACGCCGTTGCCTCAATTCGAAAAAAATTTCTGAATCCATCATCAACAACCGTTATATTATAAAATATGTGGTCCGACTAAAATGTTGGTGCATGTTTTGTAACGATGACAAATCCATGATAAACTTCACCTACTTTCTTGGGACCCGCACCCTTCACCCACTCCACTGGGGCCGGCAAAAAATTTATTTTCAAAATGTAAAGACTTTTTCTAACTGTTTGTTTTGAAGAAAAAACCCATCAATCAACCTTTGATTACTCAAAGAAAAATACTTGTGTGGAGAGGAATTTTGAGGTGAAGTGATGGATGAGACGATCAGAACCACACAGTTTAAAGATAGAATGAAACTGTGTGATGTGTGTATCTCTATACATGTCACCACACCGTGTGGAGACACCACACAAAAACTGCCCTTACAAAAAAAAGCATGTTTAAAGTGAAAGGACTTGTTGTATGATTGTAGAGTAGTCTTGATTTCGAGAAATTTGAAAATCTCACAAATTTTACTATTGTCCTGGACCAAATCCTATTTAATGGTCCAAGCCAATAGAATTTAAGGGATTTTTTATGGTCTCTTGTATTTAAAAATCAACCACCAATGATGTATTACCGAATTGATGGCGTGGTGGTCAATTCTTGAGTCAAGACCACCATAAAACCACTGTGAAAATCTAAGCCTATGTAGAGTCTGATAAATTTGTTTCCAGCTCTGAGAGAACTTGACATTCTTTTTCAGGTAGTATGTGGAAATTGTTACGGGCTAGGAGGAATCGGTGGAAATTTCCTACACCGGCTTTAGCCCGAGGAAATTTCACAGGGCTGAATGAATGTAGTATTCTGAATTTTCTATGGCCAGTATTTAAGCCCATGGAAATTTTCTTGGATTTTTTCCAACAGTAGTAATTTCCACAGTAGATTTAAAAGAAATATCAGGTCTAATCGGACATTAAAAAAAAAAAAAAAAAAATACGGGCCCAGACAAGGGCCGGATTTCATATTTTCTTCCTGATGTCATGTCCTACTAAAGGAGGGGGGATTGAGCATAAAATTAGAAATTAACTGTTGCTTTAACAGGTAAATACAAGGGGATTCGGCATAAAATTAGAAATTAACTGTTGCTTTAACAGGTAAATACAAATAGGAAATGTTGGTTTCACGTAAAATGATTCAACATATTTTTACATCACATCATAATCGATAATATATATAAAAATAAAATAAATTTTGATCATTTGTCGAGGCAATTTTGTACCGAACCAACACTACTCATATAAATAATGCCAAAGTGTTTTTATCTTCACAAACATAGAAATATGAGGGAATCTTTCTTTAAACCATGAAATGATACATACACCACACATCGTGCCACAACATATATCACCATACAAGATCTTATTATTGATTAATGCTTAAAACCAATTAAATAATATAAATTTTATCATAATCAATTACGAAAAAATGTGTCGAAAAAAATAGAGTAAATCCATAAGAGAAATGGACTTATAATTGTTGGTAGATAAAAGATTGGCAAAAAAGAATCACCAACCCAACTACCCCGGCCCACCGTCCATGTTGTGGGTGAAATGTCACATAGTGCGTGCCAACTTATATCCTTTTCAAAGTTACTTTAATTTTCGATATACACACACCTTTTTTTTTTTTTTTTTTTTTATGTCATGTCATACCTGGTCCACCAATAGTATTTTTTACAATATAAGTAATAATGTAAAATTTATGTTTTAATCAAGAGATCCAGCACTTTATAAAATATCCTATTAGGCCCGGCAATCAAATCATCTTGATTTGAATTTATAATAAAGCTTGCGTAAAACATATATACACACCCTAATTATACATACAGTTCACTTATATATAACCATCACCTACAGCATTTCTTGATTAAAAAACACTAAAACTTTCTCTGTATTTGTCTTTTTTGTTGTTTGGTTCTTGAACTTCAAATCAGATCAAAAAATGGGCAGCTTTGAAGTTGTCGAAAGACAAACCATTGGATGGGCTGCTAGGGATCCCTCTGGTGTGCTATCCCCTTATACCTTTACTCTTAGGTACCATCAAATTCATTTCTTTTTGCATTATATGTAGTTGTTTTTGGTTGGACCTCGTTAACGGCATCACAGTCGACCTACTCGGCACCACATCTCGAACAAATTTCGACTTTACAGAGGTCGAATTCTGATTTCGACCTCTCCAAAGTCAAGTTTTATGTAGATATTTGATTATGGAAATATCGAATTTTGCTGTGGTGCCAGTAGATTCACAGTGTGTCTAATTGGCTTGTATTAATACTTTAATTTCCAACTATATGTTTTAGAAACACTGGCCCTGAAGATGTATACATAAAAGTGATATGCTGTGGTGTTTGCCATACTGATATTCATCAAGCAAAGAATGATCTTGGCATGTCTCACTATCCTATGGTTCCTGGGTATTCATATATTCTTCTCTCTTTTTTCTCCATCTTTTCTTTTTGGCAATGATAACATAAGAGTCATCTGCACCCAGGGGCGGCGCCACTCTAAGGAAAAGGGTCACTTGACCCTCAAAAAAAAAAAAAAAAAAAAAAAAAATTTCTATGTATATTATACATGATTTAAAATTTTTATGTCTTAATATCTACTTCTTGGCCATTAAAATTTTCAAATATTTGCCCTTGACCGTGTGTCAGATATTAAAAATTTTGTAATACGGTGTGTCGATCTCGATCCTGACCCGTGTCACCCAATTCCTGCGCAGCCGCATATCTGCACCGTTGATATATCAGCGGTGCGGATGACTATTAATGTCACTGATAATCTGACACAATCGGTTGTGCTTAATCGTTACTCAGATGACCTTTGTGTCACGGGCAGTCTTGTGCCGTAATCATTACTCTTTGTCACTTTATTTGTTGATTATTGAATTGTATTTCTAGTCATGAAGTGGTTGGTGAGGTTCTAGAAGTGGGGTCAGATGTGACAAAGTTTAAGGTTGGAGAAAATGTTGGAGTAGGTATAGTTGTTGGATCTTGCAAGAATTGCCATCCTTGTAAAACAGATATTGAACAATACTGTGCCAAGAAGATTTGGACATATAACGACGTTTATACCGATGGCAACCCGACCCAAGGCGGATTCGCCTCTGAGATGGTGGTTGATCAAAGGTTAGTTAAAAGCCACTCTGTTTTGTTTTTACGCTAAATCGAGAGGGGCCCGTCTGCCAAACTGAGAGATGATCATTGGTTTTAATGTGTTTGTAGGTTTGTGGTGAGAATACCAGAAGGAATGACAGCAGAGCAAGCTGCACCATTACTATGTGCAGGGGTGACAATATACAGTCCCTTGAACCACTTTGGATTCAAGAAAAGGGGATTAAAAGGTGGGATTTTAGGACTAGGTGGAGTTGGGCACATGGGTGTGAAAATCGCGAAAGCGATGGGGCATCACGTGACGGTGATAAGCTCGTCCGATAAGAAGAAGGTGGAGGCAATGGAACATCTTGGGGCTGATGAGTACCTGGTTAGCTCAGACACGGCTCGGATGCAAGAGGCTGCGGACTCGCTCGACTACATCATTGACACCGTCCCGGTGTTTCACCCACTCGAGCCATACCTTTCGTTGTTGAAAGTTGATGGCAAGTTGATTTTGATGGGAGTTATTAGTACTCCGTTGCAGTTTGTTACCCCTATGGTTATGCTCGGTAGGAAGAGCATAACGGGAAGCTTCATTGGGAGCGTGAAGGAAATAGAGGAAACACTCGAGTTTTGTAAGGAGAAGAATGTAAATTCAATGATCGAAGTTGTGAAAATGGATTATATCAACGATGCGTTGGAAAGGCTCGAGAAGAATGATGTTCGTTATAGGTTTGTTGTTGATGTTGCTGGAAGCAAACTTTGATCGGTAAATTGAGGGGAAAAAACCGGTTTGTTTGATCACTCAACGCGTTTATAACTCGTGTTTTTTTCTTGTTTTTATGCGGATTTGTATGTAAGAAATTCAACAATATGTTGAGTCCTTTATATGTAAACACCCCCACCCCTTCTATAATGTATAATCATCCATTATGTTGTGAGAGATCCAATTCATGAAATCATTATCAAGCATGCGTAGAAAAAGGTTCAAGAGTCAAGAGGATTACATTTCCAAAAACATAAAGCAAAAGGCACTTAATTCAAACTCGATTTGTTAAGTACTCGATATAACTCGACTCGTAAGCTCGAAGTTACTTTCCTTTCTTATTTGTACCTCGTTTTCCATTAATTAGAACTTGTTATCAGATACTGAAAATGCATCTCATAATAACATTCACCATATTTGTTGGGAAACAAATTGCATTCATAATGTATTGGACAAATGACCATTAGACTCTGTCAAATGCTTTACAAAAAAAAAAGTCACTTACCATGGCTTTATACGGATATAGTATTTAATACTGCAATTTAAGTTACTACCAAATCCATATTTGAGTATTCAAGCCTCCATATGCATAGCTCAGTGATAAAAAAATTAACCGAAGTGTAATGACAATATTGTCTTTAATTTGGGGTGCAGGAACTCGGTACCTTGTATTGGCTTTTCTCAACAATTAAAAAAAAATGTACAAATGACGTTAATGACACTTGTTATTGTTCACCATTATATTAAGATATGGATTTCCCTCATTCATAACTAAGGTTTTGAGGTTGAAACCCCCTCTTATTACATGTTATTGGATTAAGATTTTCTACATGATATCAGAGTAAACACATTTATATTGTTATATTCAAGTGTTCGGGCTCTTTGTTGGCATTGTAGTGCCATTTATATGATTTTATCTGTCATGTTGGCTCATTCTTGTTATAGATACACTTGCGGCTTGGGGGGACCTATTAAAGTTGTCTTGCATTGGAACTTGTTATTATTTCACCATCATATTAAGAGATGGACTTGGGCACTTGTTGTCCAGCATTGGGCACTTGCCCCTCCTCTTATATGTTTCACAAAGAGGCATAACCCTCAGATTACTTCCTCCGCAAAGATAGATGTACGTCTCTCGTCTCATTGCCTAAGTTTTGAGGTTGATGTCACTCCTTTTATATGTTGTTGGACTTGTATTTTGAGGTTGTGGCCCCCATATGTTGTTGGACTTAGATTTGCAAACTGGACTATTGATGCATAATCATCGATTTACATTTTCCACAAAGATAAGACGTCCATCGTCTCATAGCCTAAGTTTTGAGGTTGATGTTACTTTCTTATATGTTGTTGGACTAAGATTTTGAGCTTGATGCACTACCTCTTATATGTTGTTGGACTTAGATTTTTTACAGACAACCTTTGCAAACTGAACCATTAAGACATAACCTCGATTTATGACGATCCAAAAACTCGTCTATCCAAAACTTAAGGTTCTTTCTCTTGTTGATAACACAAGGGTGCTCCTTCAATATAGAAAATAGTAAGAAGAATGGGTGTTTTTGGGATGATTTAGACCGCACTTGATGGTGATCAAGCTGCCTACGTATCCAATACGAGGATTGGAATCAAGTATTCGTAGTTCCTTAGGGATCGTTTATATAGAGGGGCTTGTGCCATAGAGTTAACGTGTGGCGTGTCTGTGATGGACACAGATTGGCGTGTTCCCTAAGGAAATAGATTATGATTAGTTAATCTCCTTCATTCTAGGAGATAATTGTGATATTCAAATATTCATTTTAAGTGATAAAGATTGGAGCCTTTATGACTCGGGATTCCGTCCATACTTATCTAATTTAGAGCGTGTGTAAAGAGCTTGGCCCGGGGGTAGACCTGGCCAACCAAAGCTGGAACATTGGTTGGAACGGAACCGCCGGTTTGTGAACCGGCGGTTTGTGGAACTCGCCGAGTTCGGGAAACATTAGTTGGCGGTTTGTACCGGTTTGTGATTATTGGAACGAAACCGGATCCGGAACCGCCGGTTTGAACCGGCTTATTTGGAACCGGCGGAACCGGGTGAAACCGACGGAACCGCCCAAGCGGCTATTATTTTTATTTTTTTTTTTTCCTCCCAAACACCTCAAAAAAAATCCTATAAATACTACCTCATTCCTACACCAATCTCTCTCAATCTTCTACTCATTTCTTATATCTTCTACTAATTTCTTTGATTATCAAGTTTGTTTAGTTGTTAAAAACAACAATCAAATTTACTTTACGATACCGAATTGTTGAAATTGTTCTGATTTAATCGTTACTTCAATTCGGTTTTAGTTATAAGTAAATTTGGTTTTGTATTATATTCAACTAATTTTTTTGCAAGTGTAAAAAAAATTTAAATTTTATAATCAAATTTACTTTACTAGACCGAAATTTGAAGTTGTTCTAATTTAATCGTTACTTCAATTCGGTTTTAGTTATAAGTAAAATTGGTTAGTTAATTTAATTTTTTTATAACCGTTATATGTAATTTAGATTTTGTACAATGTCAAGAAGAGGTGCATCAACACAAGGCAATCGAAATCTTACTTTCCGTGATGACACGGTTGTGCGAATCGGATGATCTTCTTTGGTGGTTATAGACCCCAATATTATCTGAGACCACTGTCACGGTAATCACATTTCGATTCCTCGGTTCGACACACCTTGAGTTACAATCAAGATGAATTTGATAGTCATTACGACGATATAATGTCTCAACCTGGAAATTTTAACATCAACCTTGCGCGAAGATGAAGATAATGATGAAGTCAGCGTTGATGATGATCATGATGTATTTACGAATGCTTCCCGTCCAAGGCGAGGGCGTGGTGGGAGTCGGCGTGGTGCTAGTGCTAGTGGTTTGGTGATCCTACTCTTACTCCCGAGTCGGTCAATTTAGATGGTGGTGAAAGTACCCGATCCAAAGCACAGAAAAAAGGTTAAGATCGAGAAATTTTACGGAATTTTCACAAAGGTTCCTCGGGTGATGAAATAGCATTAGCTAACCCGGAATATATTTCTTGGGGTGTGCAATTTTGTGACCAAAAATACCAATTTAAACATTCCGGTGGTTCTGAGCGATGCGGGTCACATTTTAAGTAAACAAACGGAAAAATTGCAAGGCGGCGCTTCTCAAACCCATTTAAACATGCCGAGCTCAGTGGATGTAACACTAATCCACTCTTTATTTCTGATCGTGATAAGCTGTAGAGATCTAACCACGGATCTTGTTGCGGGGATGGGTCTTCCTTTTAGCTTTCCTGAGAATCCTATTTTTGAAATCTACGTACAAGGGGCTTTGTAGCCGGCTTTTACTCGTATCCCTCGTGCAACGGTTACTAGGGATTTCAAAAATAAATTTATTAAACGACAAAATATTATTATAGAAAGTTTGAAGAAAAATAAATTCCGAATATATGTATGTGCCGATATTTGGGAGGATACGAGGACGAACAATTATTATTTGGGCGTGTCGGGTCCTTTGGATTGACAACACTTGGATTGTCAAAAAAGGTTACTTGCTTTTCGTTTATTTAACGACAATCATACTACTTCTAACATTGCATCTTTATTAATTGATATTTTTGAGGAATACGATTTAAAAGGTAAAGTTTTTCTATTGCGTTTGATAATACTTCAAACAACAACTTTGCTTATATTCCCGACTTATCCCGATATTGTGAACCTCTTTGTAACGGTCAATTTTTTCATGTTAGATGTTTATGCCATATTTTTAATTTATGTGTAAAGTATGGTCTAAGAGTTTTTTACCATAATATTAATTCGATAAAAACTGCGATTTCACATGTGTTAGGTAGAAATATTCTTGTTAATAAGTTGTATAAATTTCTTAAAGAGAAAGGTCATCGCATACTGTCAAAGCGCATAAGATGTACCGCATAGGTGGAAGCGCGACTCATGATCTTTGGAAAAAACAAACAAAATTAAAAATACATTTTGTGATTTTTAAATGAACACTTGTCGGCGAATATCGTTTGTATCCTCTATTTGGACTTCATGCAAGAAAGCGATAGATGTTTTGAAATATTCAAAATATTTCTGATATTGTTTTCAAAATGTTATCAACCCACAAGCACATTTAGTCTTATGCCTTGTATAGAAATAACGGCCGAGTTTGAAACCATGGAACACGGCGAGAATTATTTCAATGTTTAGAGCCGATGAAGGAGAAATGGAATAAATACATGTTGTATATTCACGACACTTATCTCATTTCTTCTATGCTCGACCTCGTATAAGACTAGTAGGTTTGTCTAACATGTTAGGTGCTTACTATGATGCATTATGCATTACTCATAATGTGCCCCGGTAGATTTCTGATTGAAGTAGTTAGACTAGAAAATTTATTAAGCGCTTTGTATGTTGAATATGGCGTATGTATGGATTGAGAAGCGAAGCGGTTCCCAATCCATCCGCAAGTCTTACTAACCTACCAGGTCTCGTCACGGGGACTTCAAAAAGTTACGGATAAAATGAATTCTAAGCGACGAAGGGGCGACATCATCATCGTCATCCGATCAACGTCTGAGAGATATCCAAATTTCTAAACACAACATTTGAATTTGTGAAATTGATACCTATGATTTCGAGTTCGACTTATTGAAGTGGTGGAAGAGACATGTTAAAGAATATCGATTCTAGCAATGATGGCGGTCGAGTTTTTAAGTTGCCTGTTTCGACCGTCCTTTGTTGAGCGATGTTTGACATGGCAGGATATGTGCTTACCAATAAAAGATGTTCGCTTCATCCCACCACTTTAGAGAAGCAAATTCTTTGCCAAGATTGGGTACGAGCCGAGAAGAGGGTGCAACACATTGAGTCAGAAGATGAGGAGTCACAGTTCGAAGGCGGTGACACTGAAACTTCAGGAGGAACAAACACTCGAAATACCGACATCGATTAAAGGTACGCAATTTATATCTTACTTATATATTTGTTACAACTATAAAAGATTAAAAAAACCTATTAAAAATAACTATAAAAAACCTTCTACTAAAAACAAAAAAAAAAACTATATAAAACTATTAAAAAAACCATAAAAAAAAAACCCGATTGAAACTATAAAAACCTATTAAAAATAACTAAAAAATACCTACTACTTTGAACTAAAAAAAAGAGTATATAAAACTATAAAAAAAAAAATCATATACAAACCTAAAAAATTATATGAAACTATATAATAGAGACACATAAGAATACTATAAAAGACTACAATAAAACAAACATTTAAAAAAATACTATAAAGAATACAAAAAAAAATAATAACCTATAACAAACCATAACAACACTACACAAAACTAAAATAAACTATAAGAAACTATAAAAACACCCAAATATACAAACCTAAAAAATTGTATGAAACTATAAAATACAAACACATTACACATATATATACTATAAAAGACTACAATAAAACAAACATTTCAAAAACCTTTAAATACTATAAAAACATATAAGAAGACTATAAAAGACTAAAAAAAAATAGATAAAAGACTAAAAAATAAACAATAAGAACTACATTAACTTTGATTTTTTTATATGTGTTGTCATAAAACACGATTACATATAAAAATACGTAAGCAATAAAATTACAAGTGCTGAGCGTTGAAAAAATAATATGATTTACATATAAAAAAACAACACAATATATCTCACCTAATATTTAATAAAACAACACTTATAATAAGCATTATCTTAAAACCCGATTTCAAAAATTTATAACAAAAACTATGAAAGACTTTAAAAAAAACATTAATAAAAATTACTATAAAAACTTTTACAACACACTATAAAAACTAAAAATAAGCGATAAAACTACGTTCGCTTTAATTTTATATATGCTAATGCATAAACACGATTACATATAAAAATACGTAAGCAACCAATTAAGTACAAGCGTTGAAAAAATAACACAATTTTTTAAAATAACATTATTTACATATAAAAAAAATAACACAAATATTAATATTATTTTTAACACCGAATTGAAAACTATTTAAAATATATATATATTACTCTCGTTTTAGTAATTATAGTGAAAAGAATAATAATTTGTTATTGTAGTGAAAATAATAAGTATTATGTGAAAATGAAAAAACAAAATTATGAAATTTTAAAACCGTGGCCGGAACCGTGATCTGAACCGGGAGTAAACCGGGGTAAACCGGAACCGGCCCAAACCGGCAACCGCCGGTTTTGAGCGATAAACCGCCGGTTTTTCAAACCGGCGGTTAAATCAAACCGGCCCAAACCGCCTTTGTTTAAAAGCGGCGGTTCGGTTCCGGTCCGTCGGTTCCACCATTTGGGCGGGTCTACCCGGGGACTGATCCGACTTCTGGTCGGATGTGAGTAAGCTTGAACACAAGTGTTAGGCGACTTGTGGAGGTCGGGAGAGTGTTTACACTAGGTTACTCGGAGGTCGGTACAGTATTGACCGACCGAAGAGAGTGGGGAAAATAGCCGAGCTACTCGGCTCATTTGCCGGGAAGATCGACCCTCAGACATCCTTTCTCTACATACTTAAGGTTGGGCCCCTTTAAAGGGGTGCCACGCGGTATGTTCAATTCTCGGCATCGTCACAAGTGATAGCAGCTACAAATGGTACCAGTAATTATACATATATTCACCCCGGATTCTGCTCAAGAGAGGATAGATAGGCTCGTTATTGTGTGGAATATATGTTAAATGCTATGTGCGTGTTCCAAGGATCGTAATTCTGCATCTATGCTATTTTCCCGAGGTTTTTGTACTGTTTGGTCTCGTTTTGCATGTTTTATAGGATGTATCAGACCT
Source organism: Gentiana macrophylla (assembly GCA_026214975.1). Taxonomy (NCBI): domain Eukaryota; kingdom Viridiplantae; phylum Streptophyta; class Magnoliopsida; order Gentianales; family Gentianaceae; genus Gentiana; species Gentiana macrophylla. The sequence continues at coordinate 36,530,408 of CM047807.1, read as the reverse complement.
GGAACATTGAAGAACGGATCTGGACCAGAAGAAGTATATTGGGCCAAGTGATTAAAGCCCAAGAAGAAGTCTGCTGAAGAAAAAAGAGGAAAATTCGGCCCGGTTTACCGAGGGCTAGGGCCGGTAAACCGAGGATTTGTTGGACATGAAATTGATTCTGCCGTATTATCTAAGTCGGTTAGGGTTTTAGAGAGACATAAGTCGGTCATTGTATCTATATAAGGCCGCAATTACAGATTATTGTATAAGCTTTCATATTATTATTATTATCAAATCTCTTCAATACATTATAATTTGATGAAATAAAGTTATTCCAAGTTTTGAGGAGTTAGTGCGGTTTTCTCCACTTTCTCTGCCATCTACAGCTTGAGTAGATCAGAGCTAGATCTCCATTGTTGAAGGTATGAAGCTTTGAGCGCTCCTTTTTGTCTTCAATATGGTAGATATGTTCTATGTGTTTTATTTAATCTGCATGTTTAAAGACCCATGATTTACTTTATTTAATCGTATGTGAGCAATGTAGATCCGGAATAGGAATAGATGACCCGGTAACCCGGTCTATCTTGGTTTACCGAGGCATTATTTAGAAAACCAAAAGCGGGATTCACTACATTTCGTTGATCGGCGAGTTTAATTAACGATGAGGTTAGATCTGGCCAATCTGCTTATTGTATTCATAAATTAATGCGAAGAACTTGCAAGGTGAAGTGTTAGTTTGGACATAGTCCGATGGACCCTAGGAACGTGCTGATCAGTGTCGACAGCTGTCTAGGCGGGTTAGCGGTATGAGTTAGCGCTCGATATCAGTAATTCTAGTTCTTTATGCGTATGGGCTTTTACAGACCAATTAAGGAGGGTAGATTGCGTATAGATTGTCTACTACCATTGTCGGAATAGATAGGGTTATGAGTTGCACCCGTAGCTAATGATAATTAAATCAAATGCTCGCTCGATTAATTTAAGGAAATTATATGGGGAAGTAAACGTAATGATTAACTAATCCAAGTTAGTAGATCGGTGAGAAGAGGGGGAGAAATACTACATTTTCTTTATGTTTATTGTTGGTCAATGACCGCCTTTATGTTGCTTCTTAATTATGTTAGAATCATTTATAGTTAAAGTTGCATTGTCTCTGTGGATCGACCTTGACTCGCATTTACTATACTACGGCGTACTAGTATTCTTGCAAGTAATATCGGCGTTAGTGACTTACACGCGATCAATAAGCCCCTCAGATCCAGCCGATCCCTGGAAGGTCGGTACGGATCTGTTCGGATTGCAACTTAGCTTATTAGGGTTCCAAGCTATGACTAGGGGCCGTATTTATGACCGTCCCGGATTTCGAGGCGTCACTACTTGCGATTATCTTTGGGCGGTTTCTAGATTTATTTGGGGGATATAAACCCATCAGGTCAAACGTCATTTCGCACGTTTCTACTTTACTGACTATCGTTCTACTGCCACATGCTATCACCATCTTCCTCATAACACCTGTTTCGCTTACGCTAGATGTCCGATTCATCTGAAGATGAACCACTTACCCTTAGGACCGAAGCACTCATCAGGGAGTCCTGGACTAGACCTGTGGTTGTTGAAGAGATTCATTGGGCCCCAACCAATTTCTGTCGCTTCCTCTTCCGGTCCGCCCTCATCACCTTCGATCCTCTTTTCAAGTATAAGATTCAAAAGGCTACCCAAGACATCATGGGGAGTAACGGATTGGTTTCGGTTTTGGCACAAGGCAGCGTGGAGTATATTTATCGCGAATACAGGATAAACTTAGAGGAATTCGTCCCTTTGCTTCCTGCGGATCCTCGTCCGTTCGCATCTCGCCCTCCAGACGGGTACTTTGCTATTTATGAAGCTCAGTTTAAGGGGGGCCTGAGGCTGCCGTTGTTCCCCGCTTTTGTGTCTGTATTACGACACTATAGCCTAGGCGTAGCTCAGATAGCTCCTTCTGGAGTCAGAACGGTGATAGGCTTTCCTGTATTGTGCCGAGCAATCGGGGTACGGTTCTCGACGGGTCTCTTCCGAACCTTTCATCGTATAGCGACCCAGGGTTGAAAGGGTGGTACCACTTCTCCCGTCGGTCGCGGGTAAAGAAAATGATGCTTGAAGACCCTAAATACAACTCCTGGCGAGGGCGCTTCTTCTTTGTTCGGGATGGTGGGGACTGCAGAATTTTGGTCGTTGAAAAACAAGTTCACTACAAAGGGCGAGTGTCCGACCTTTCCAAACTCTACTCAAGTGGATGATATTCGAGCGGGTATCGATCACGAGGTGCGTGAAATACCCTCGAAGCTGATCGGCTGCGGCTCGTATGGCGAGGTGGACTGATCCTTGCCTTCCACTAGGGCAACAATAGCGCGCGATGGGTGGGTAAGTCTTTGCTACTATCTTGTATACTTTGTATTGGCGTAAGTAATGTGTGTTCCGTTTCTTACAATAAGGGCTCTGTCGGTCTTGAGCCCCGATCTATGGGAGCAGGTAGAACACCCCATCGAGAGGATGGTCGTGAGTGGTGAGCGTGCTAGCCGAGACCTGGCAACCCGGGTCATGGGGTCATCCCTCGGGCCTCACACAGCTCGCCTTTTATCCGAGTTGGAGGATGATGGAGTGCCAAATCCTCAAACTCTCGAGAAAGGTTCGGCGCTCTATCATAGTGGTGAGCGAGGAGGAGGATGAGGAGGAGGCTGGAGACTCCCCTTATCGAAGATCTTCTTGCCACTAGATCGGGAGAGGTTGGCGTGGAAGAGAGGTGGAAAAGAGAAGAAGAATTGGCGTGAGGTGGGACTCGAGAGAAACACAACGAAGAAACATCCGAGGTTCGTCGAGAGGATGGGGAGATCGAGGTCGACCTCCGTACTTCACCCCGTTCAGCCGATCAAACGTAGGATGTTGCCGAGATGTCTGACATGGATCTGACTGAAGCAGGTTTCGAGGCCATGAGATACGTAAGTTTCATTTCTTTGCATCCTTAGCATTTATCCTTACTCAGTAATCTTGACCATATGTCGTGCTTTTGCAGGGATCGGTTGTGGGTCAAGAGATCTTTTGCCGACTTGTGCATTTGTCCGCTGAACGGGAGAAGAGGACTTACGATCTGAAGTCAAAGGCGATCGAATAAAGGAGCTTGAAGAGCAGCGAGAGTCACAAGTTGAAAAACGGCGACTTTAAGGTCTAAGTATGGCGTTAAGCCTTGAGAGTTCATGAATGAACACTTAGAAAGAAGCGAGCAGGATGGTCATGTTGCGAGGATTCGGGGAGAGCTTTCGGCTTTAGAGGCAGCTATCCGAGCTTTCCCCGCTCGGCTCGAGGAGGCCTCGAACCAAGCCGTTAGAGATTACAAAGCCTCTTCTATCTTCATCGAATCTTTAAAGCTGTTGCTGAGCCCTGCCGTGAGAGCTAGCTATGTGCTGGGGTATACGATTGTAGGGTCCATCACCCGGACTTTACTATCGACAAACTGGCTCATCCGGACTTGTACATTTCCGGCGCCGAATCGATGTATTCTCTTCGGTTGAAGGAATTTCAAGCGGGGTGGACCTGGCGGCTAAATACCCTATGATCGGCGACCAGAGCCGACCTTCAAAATGGGGCGAACCCTCGGGTTCGACTCGTGGTTAAATTTTGTAATTTGTAATTCAACGTTTTATTTTTGTTTATTAATGAAATCAGTTTTTCCAAGCCTTTACGCTTTTTGTTTGATGATTGTATTTGATGATTATTACCGTATATTTTGTATGGTTTTTTGTGCGATTATGATCACAGCCCCCCCAGTATGTCATGCCAATGAATATTGGAGATGGCATACTGTTCGAGGTTGTAAACACGATTGGATGGTAGTTTCACAATTAGTATGAAGCGAAGCGAGGGGCAGGCTGGCGACTTCGTTTTAAGGCACGACAGCGGGACCGAGTCGGATGACTTCGCGTAGGAGCATTGATGATCGGGGCCAGGCTAGTGATGACTTCTCATTTTACGGACGCGGTGGCGGGGCGAGTCGGGTGACTTCGGCGTGGGAGCATTGGCGGCGAGTCCAGGCTAGTCTTGACTTTACCGTTTTAAAGGCGGCAGCGAGGCGGTCGGATTGACTTCGCATGGACTATAGCATCGTGTTCATAAAATGTAGCAGTGATTCATAAAGTAATGACAGGAAAATAACGTTTTATTTATAACAACAGAATTTGTAAAATAAGAACTCAATTTATAACAATGCCTGAACATGGGTTGTTTGCACGACCGGGTTTAGGGATACAATTTCCGCAAGTTGTTAGCGTGCCAACATGCAGGAGCAGTTTTTCGCTAGAAGTCGGCCAGCCCGATAGCGCCATTCCCATGCACCTTGACCACTTAGTAGGGGCCCTTCCAGTTTGGGTCGAGTTTGCCCTGGGGACCCTGTCTGCTGACTTCATTTTTCCGAAGCACCAGGTCCCCTTCCCTAAAATATACAGTCTTTACTTTGCCGTCGTAGTACTAAGAAAGTTTCTGCTTATATCTGGACATTCGGACGAAGGCTATTTCTCGGTTTTCCTCTAAGTCATCTTTGGAGTGCTTGAGCTTGGCTTCCCTATCCACTTTTGTGTAGAGCTCGAGCCTTGGTGAAGGCAATCCGATTTTGGCGGTATAACTAATTTGCTCCCGTAAGCCAGGGAGAAAGGTGTTTCTCCCGTTGCCGAACTTGGGGTCGTTCGATACGCCCATAGGATGTTGGGCAGATGTTCCACCCAATTTTCCCCTTCTTTGTCGGGTCTTTTCTTCAGGCCGACTTTGATCTGCCAATTTGTCGGCTCAACTTTCCTATTTGCTTGCGGATGACCTACTGAAGTGAAATGTTGGGATATCCCTAGATCGGCGCTCCATGATCGGACTCCTTTGTTTTCGAACTACGTGCCGTTATCTGATATCAATGTTTTAGGAATCGATATCGGCGAGACAATGTTTTCGAATGAACTTACGGATGGCTTTAGCCATAATTGTAGTGAGATCCTCGGCCTACCCATTTGGTGAAGTAATCCATGGCGATCACTAAAAATCTAAGGTTTCTCGGCGCTCGGCGAGCCCGACTAAATCGACCCATTGATCGAAGGGCCATGCATGATCATGGGAATCATCTGCGAGAGGTTTGATGCGATATATTATCGTGCAACGACATGATTTACACATCCGGACAAGATACTTAATCTTACGTATCTTGTCGCATGGTCGACGATAATAGCGAATTGGCGGCATTTTCATGCGGTGGCGAGCTCGGGATGATTTTCACATATTCTAGGTGGATTTATCGAGCAAGTAGTTCCTTTCATCCTCTACATTGCGCTTTGAGCAGGGTGCCACGAAGGACTTTACATATAGTGCGTTGTCGAGAGAGAATACTTGGCGCTCGAATTTCAACTTTCTTGTTAGAGTTTTCTCTTGGGTAGTACCCGTTGCGAAGGTAGGAAACTATAGGATCCATCAAGTGTCCTTTTGAGTGATGGGAAATTTGGACCTCCGAGGTCTCATATGCTTCTTTCGTGTAACAATTCTACCCGTACCTTTTTATGGAGGCGAAATTAGATGCTAACTTGGAAAGGGCATCGGCTCGTCGATTTTGGGACGAGGGACCTATTCGATCTGAGCGATCTGGAAGTCTTTTAACCCGATCCGTGCTACGGCCAAGTATTTCTTCATTGGCTCTTCTTTAGCTTCGTATTCTCCTTTCAAATGATTGACGATCAACTGGGAGTCACTGTAAACCCGTAAGTTCCTAGCCCCCAACTCTGTTTGCTAGAGTTGAGCCGGGGATCATGGCCTCATACTCGGCTTTATTATTGGTGGCTGAAAAGTTAAATCGGAGGGCGTAGGGAAATATTTCGCCCTTTAGGCTGATGAGTAGGAGCCCCACTCCGGCTCCGTCTTTCCTCGAGGCTCCATCGACGGTGTCCACTATTCGACCTCGGTATTCGGGTGATCCTGATCGGCGGTTATGGCCGTTCCGTCTGCCAAGGCCTGACTTTGATCGCTGTTCGAGGTCGAAAATCTAAGTCGTATTCTGCTAATTCTACTACTCATTTTGTCAGTCTACCTGATGTTTCTGGTTTGGCTAATATCTGCCGAAAGGGCTGATCAGTGACCACGATGATCGGGTGAGCCTGAAAGTAAGGCCTCAGTTTTCTGGAGGCATGTACTAAAGCCAGTGCCAACTTCTCGGCATTCGAATATCTAAGTTACGGGCGGTGAAGTGCTTTCTGCGACATAGAAGATAAACACACATGTTGCCATATTCCAGCGAGGGTGTACTTACGACCTCATCACATCTGGCTAAATAAGCGACAGTATCTCCTCTTGTGGTGAAGTTAGTGTGGGTAGCTCGGCTAGATAGATTTTGAGATCTTGAAGGCTCGTGACACTCTTCATCCCACTGAGCAGGTTAATTTGTTTTAGAATCTTGAAGAAAGAGAGGGCTCGCTAGGGCGATCTAGATAAAAAAAAAGCGTGGCCGGCGGCCATCCTTCTGTTAACCTCTGGACTTCCTTAACGTTCTGGGGCGACATAGTCCTCGGCGCTTCCACTTTATGCAGGTTAGATCGATGCCTTCTTGAGATATCATATACCCTAAGAACTTACGGTTCGGACCCGAATATGCACTTCTTGGGATTAACAATCATCACATCGAGGTTCTAAGTACTTGAAGACTTCACTTATGTCGGCTAAATCTTGTTCCAAGACTTTGCTCTTGATCGAAGGTCATTCACGTATAACTTCATACATACGCCTCTCGATCTTTAAATATCATATTATTTGCCCTTTGATAGGTTGCTCCGGCGTTTTTGAGGCCAAGCGGCATAGTGTTGTGCGATCTTGCCGAACTTAGTGATGAGCGAGGTTTTTGGCGTCACGGGGTCCATGGTGTCGATGATAACCCCTGTGGCGTCCATGAAACCGAAGACTCCACATGGTGAATTCACCATTCGGTCTATTTTGGGTAAGGATAACAATCCTTGGAGCAAGCCGGTTGAGATCGGTAAAATCTCGCACATCCTTCAACTACCGTCCGGCTTCTGCAAGGCGGGGTTATTGCCAATCGGATAGCTCACTTCCCGGATGATGTTGGCACTGGAAGCGGTTTTGTTACTTCGCTTTTTAATGGCGTCCATTCGTTCCTGGGCAAAGTGCCTCTTCTTCTGGTGAACGGGTGTCCGGTTTGGGTCGACATTCAACTTATGAATGGCTAAAGCAGGGGACAAGCCAGGCATGTCCTCTATGGTCCAGGCGAACACATCCCTGAATTCTTTCGGCAAGGCTACTAACGGTCTCTTGTTTAGATCAGCAATCCATGATCCTACCTTCACGGTCCGGTCTTCCCGACCTTCCCACAGGCAGACTTCATCTGCTTTGTCATCCGAGGATCATGTTTTCTCACTTTCAGGTAGCAATTCTTCTACGGGGATCGGTGCGGGATCGATGATTTCATTTGTGTCAGATGTGTAGTGATGGGCGTCAAGTTAAATTTATAACTTGATCTACACAACCAACTAGCAAGAGTACTAGGTACAATTGCAGTATAGCTAGATAGAGTCAAGGTCGATCCCTCAGAGACTCTAATTAAACAAGTATAACGTATTAAACTAAAGTAAATTAAGAGCGGTCTATGACCAACTATAACCGAAGAATAAAAATATAGAAAACACAAGACTAACAATACGACACAACGACACGACACCAGTAATTTTATGGTTTTTTATAAGACTCTTAGAAAGCGGTATTGATAACACTAGTAGTAATTACTCCCCCATTTTTGTATATCTAAATTTGAGACAAATAAGACATTAAGATTAATAATATTATTGGCTACGGGAGTCATCCCCTTATATAGATCTAGATCCGGGTAGGACTCTAAACCCCTATGTTTATTACATGACTTTACCGGGTAGGTCTCCATCTTATATAATAAAACATGCTTTCAGAACTAGGGATGCCAATATAAACCGTACACCTTATCTAGGCAACCAGCCCGGGTAGGGTGGCACACCTCCTAGACAATCGATTATTCTATGTCCTAATTAACATTCCACTTTTAGGCTTTTATGTTAATTTACAATGTGCGATATAATAAGTTGATCGGGTTTATTACTCGTCTTTACGACAATTAGATAACCAGACGTAGCCGAAGTCGTTCACAGAAAATTCCCAGAATCTAAGTGGCTAGCTCCAGCCGTAAAGACTGCGGCTCCAGCTAGACCGATGATTCCAGAATTTTCTCATAAAACGTCTTCGTACGGCTTAGATCTACATTAATATGGGTTCGTTAATTACTACATCACGAAATCAATACATAAACGACTACTCCATAACAAGATAAAATAGATCTATGAAAAAGATAGCATTTATAAGTAGGCATTACCCTCGACGACGAGCGTGACTCCCACTCTTCGATGTGATCCCTAACCGGAGAATCTATCGACTCCGTAATGAAAGAACATAAAGAAAACAAAGAAAACTATATAGATAACACAAGCGTATTGTATTTTGCTCTGTATTTTCGGTGTGTGAAATAATGTATGAATAGCTGGCCTTATATAGGTGTTTGGTGACTTAAAGCCTTACAGAAACCCTAGGAAATCTTGTTTGAAACCCTAAAGCGCGAGTACATTGGCGATTTTGCCCAATGACCCAGGCGGTTTGACCAGCGAAATGGGTACTTGGCTCCAACAAAGCGGGCTTACGGCCGGTTTAAATCCGCACTTCATTTTACTCCGTTCCACGATCCGTGCTATGTTGGCCTTTTTCAGTATTTTGCTCCAGATTTCCTTCCACTTCACTTGAGATTTTCCGGAACCTATAATTATGGTAAATATCGAGCAGTAAAACATATTCCGGGGCTAAAAATGCATAAATACCAAATCACGATTCACAAATCACACAACATGTATTAAGCACTATAAACACGTGAATCGACGTAAAATAATATATCATTATGCTTCTTTTAGGGAAAATTTTGATGACAAAAAGGTATATATTAGACCGTCATCAATTACCCACCACTTAGACTTTGATCGTCCCGAACAAAGCATCAGTAAAATATTCCCCTAGAAAACATTTTACATGGTCACCCCATACTTTTACAAGAAATCTGAGTCGACTCATACCAACGCATACTCATAAGTCATCCATTATTCAATGCTTTCTATGAATCGAAGTGATGTGTGCATGTGTATTCAGTTTTATATAATCGTAGCAAGATTAAAGTTTATGCCAACTTCGCAATCTCAACCTACCAACATCAACACCGCCTCGCGTAGGTAAAGACATGGAGCAATAAGCAAGAGCCTCATTTAAAAATTTTATGGACTTGGAGACCGAGTACTACTCAAAGGCCTCACAAAAATTTGAATTGCTTCTTGTTTTCATATCGCATGTATTGACACTTCTTAAGAAAAAACTTGCCTTTGGTGGGTGTCAAGCAAGAATCTCTATCCCGGATTAGTCAACAACCTTGAATATCGCCACAAGCTCGAGGCTACTTTGACAATGTTTCCATAAGCCCAGTGTTTAATGCAAATATTAGAACACATATAGTTCTCAAGCTTATTACTCATTGTGATGGCGAAGCTCGAGAATACATCGTGAGATAAATATCGACACTGAGTCCTCATAACCAATCATCTCCGCATGTACACATTAATTCTTCCAGTTATTATCATTCACGTGTAAACCGTCGATTCAAAGATTAAGTAATCAAATAATAAATAACTACTTACAGCAGTCAGCATGAATATCCTTAAATTCGATCACACAAGTATAATATGATCATGTACTCGTGCAACTAGGTTCCTTTCTCACTAAATCCAATGTTAAGAATTCACGATTCTAAGGAGAAGCTTGATTTATTCGAGATTTTTAATACACCGTTTCACCTCGTTTCAATTATAAGTTTATAGGTTTATAGCTAAGTCTCCTTACCCCCCCTTCCCCAATTTAAATTCGACATTGTCCTCAATGAGAAAATAAAAGGAGAAATAAGAAAGGACTTAGCTGGAAACGGTTCTCAAGTAGGAAGCAGAGTGTAGGACTGATCCTTTCACGGCGTAGAGAAGTTAATGAAAGCCTATGGAAACAAACCAAAATAACAAACTCCACGAAACCGTCAGTAACAGGTCAATGGAAGTGATAAAATAATGTGGCATTAATTAGATATAATATCCAAAAACAATTTGAGCCACTTTATTTTATACAACCAATGACAAGTAATTAAAGGGTAACAAAACAAACTACCAAACTCACATGGTGGCCATCAAGGAAAAAACCTCACTTATTCTGAACTTAGACTCGGAACATGGCGAGATGAAAAAAACCTCAATAGTCTCCATGCTACTTTATTTGCAGAAAATAAACAAACTAAAAGAAAGTTTAAGAAATAGTTCTGAGGTTATAGTCGTCAGCTCGACTTTATTTCCACGATGGTCTAAGTGTATGTCGGATCTTCCAGAGTAAAGACTTCCTCCTCTTTATCAAAAGTAGTATCTTGGTAATGTTTCAATCGGTGCCCATTAACCACAAAGGTGGTGTTATCTTTAAGATTAATTACCTCTACAGCTCCAGAAGGAAAAACTTTACTGACTTGGTAAGGGCCATACCACAGTGATTTCAACTGGCCTAGAAAAAGTTTCAGGTGCGAATTGTAGACCAGAACTAGATCTCCTGCCTTGAAGGTTCGGTCTAATATCTTTTTATCATGGAATTTCTTTGTTCGCACTTTAAAGATGCGAGCATTCTCGTAGGCTTCAATGCGGAACTCCTCTAAGCGAGTTAATTCCAGTAGTCTCTTCTCTCTGGCTAAACTCTCATCAAAATTTAACAGACGAGTAGCCCATAAGGATCGGTGTTCAAGTTCAACCGGTAGATGACATGCTTTTCCAAAGACAATCTTATATGGGGACATTCCAATTGTAGTCCCATAAGTAGTTCTATAAGCCCATAAAGCATCATCTAACTTTGCGACCAATCTTTCCTTGTAGGATTCACGAGTTTTCTCCAAAATGCGCTTGATCTCTCGATTAGAAACCTCAACTTGCCCAACATGCGAGGGTGATATGCATGACTAACCTATGTCTTACCCGTATTTAATCATTAATTTTCAAATAACCTATTCTGAAATAATGGCTTCCACCATCGCTAATAATGGCATGAGGATTCCAAACCGCATAAAGATATTCTTCTTTAGAAACATAATCGACTTTTGCGTCGTTGGTGGGTGAAGCAATGGCCTCAACCCGTTTGGATACATAGTTATTGCTACTAAGACATAGCGATTTGAAATAGAAGGCGTGAAAGGTCCCACAAAATCAATTCCCCACACATCAAGAGTTCCACTTCTAGGATACTCATTAGTGGCATTTCATGCCTTTTTGAGATATTGCCCGTCATTTGGCAGGAATGACAAGCTCTAGCATAGTCATGCGCTTGATTTTGTAAGATTGGGCAGTAAAAACCACATTGGAGGACTTTCGTAGCCGTCTTGTCTCCTTCAAAGTGTCCCTCTACCACCAAATAAGCATGGCGGCGTTTGAGTATATCATTGAATTCACTCTCAGGAACACATCTCTAAACACATTGTCCGAGCATAGCTTAAAAAGGTAGGGATCATTCCAGTAGTAATGTCTAAGGTCTGCAAAGAATTTTTTCTTTTGCTGCTTGGAGAATTTTGGTGGCGGATATCTCGCGGATAAGTAGTTCACTATATGTTTAAACCACGGTTGTGGCTCCATGACCTCAACCTCTTCACTGACATAACGATATCATTTGCACAACCACCATTTCAGGAAGGGTAGAAAATGGAGAATAATTGTTCATCAGAAATGTCTCTCCAATCTCGGGAAATTGCTTATTGTTTTCTATTTGTAAACGGGAAAGGTGATCCACAACCAGGTTCTCATACCCTTTCTTATCTCGGATTTTAACATCAAACCCTTGAAGTAGTAAAATCCATCTCAGCAATCTCGGCTTGGAATCTTGTTTTGCCAATAGGTACATTAGAATTTGCATGGTGGATCCGCTCGACTTTAGATCCCACAAGGTAAGATCTAAATTTGTCAAAAGCAAAGATGACAACGAGAAGTTCTTTTTCGATTGGTAGCGTAATTCCTTTGCTTGAGTTCTGATCGACTAGCATAGTAGATAGGTCGAAATATCTTATCTTTCATTTGTCCAAGGGCCGCACCTACCACAGTGTCGCTTGCGTCACACATTAACTCGAAAGGCAGATTCCAGTCGGGTGCAATTAAAATTGGTGTAGTGATAAGCATCTTTTTAAGCGCATTAAAGGCTTTGGTACTCTCACTTGTAAACTCAAACGGAAAATCCTTGGCCCAAAGTTCAGTGAGAGGTCTAGAGATTAAGGAAAAGTCCTTCACAAACCGGCGGTAAAATCCTGCGTGGCCAAGAAAACCTCGCAATGTCTTAAGATTGGTTGGTGGGGGAAGCTTTTCGATCACCTCCACTTTTTCTCTATCTACCCTATACCGTTCCTTGAAATACGGTGGCCAAGTACTATGCCATTAGTAACCATCAGATGACATTTCTCCCAGTTAAGCACAGATTCGTCTCCTCGCATCTCTTTAACACTCTAGCTAGATGCATGAGACATGAATCGAAATCATCTCTAAATACGGAGAAATCATCCATGAAATCTCCAGGAAATCTTCAACCATATCAGCAAACAAAGACATCATGCATCTTTGAAATGTTGCTGGAGCGTTGCACAAACCAAAGGGCATTCTGTTATAAGCAAAGGTTCCATATGGATATGTAAAGGTGGTCTTCTTACGATCCTCGGGTGAGATATGAATTTGATAATATCCGAGTAACCGTCGAGGAAATAGTAAAATGCATGTCATTTCGATCTCTCGAGCATTTGATCAATGAAGGGAAGGAAATGAGTGCATGCGAGTTGCATCGTTCAACTTCCAAAAGTCTATGCACACCCTATGACCGGTGATAAGTCTGACGGGAATCAACTCATCGAACTCATTTGCTTGTACCGTCAAACCTCCTTTCTTAGGAACTACGTGGATGGGGCTTACCCATTCGCTATCAGAAATAGGGAATATTATTCCCATTTCTAGCATCTTTATGACTTCATCCCGTACCACGTCTTTTAATTTAGGTGTCAACCTTCTTTGAGGTTGCGCAACCGCTTTCTTTTTAGGGTCCACGGAGATTTCATGCATGCAGATGCTAGGGCTAATGCCTTTGACATCAGCTATTGTCCATCAAGCGCTCTGCGATACTTTCTCGATATTCTCGTCGACTTTTCTTCTTCTATCTCGGTCAAGGAGGAAGAAATTATGAGTGGCGAGGTCTCGTCTTGCGAGAAACACATACTTTAAATGCGCGGTAAGGGTTTTAACGTTAGGTTGGCGAGGAGGCTCTTAATGATATCTTAAGCCTTTGTCGGTTAGCTTTAGTTCAAAGAACTTATGCCATACCGGCCTATGAGAGTACCTCTCAATCTCAGTCGAGTTAATTTGCTCGATGTGGCGAGGAGTTCCTTCACTACATCCTGGCCATATCTTCTTTTCCTCCTCAGAATCCTCAGAGCTTGTTTCATCTTCTAAAGCTAAGGAGGAGGTGATTAATTCTTTTATATCTTTATGTTGTTGAAGTTCATTGACCATTTCATCAATAGAATCCAACTTGTAACATGCATCCTCAGTATCTTCCTCTTGTCTGTAGTGTCAAACACATTGAAGACTACATTATCTTCATTTAAGCGTAATACCAATTCTCGCTTTGTGAACATCAATTAGCGTCTTACTAGTGGCCAGAAGGTCTTCCCAAAATCAAGGGCACTTCATAATTTGCTTCCATATCTAGTACGACAAAGTTATTTGAAACACAAACTTGTCAACTCTTACTAGCACATCTTCTACCACTCCACAAGGTTCATGACCGAGCGGTCAGCTAGTTGTAAGTGATGGAAGTCTTATTTAACTCCCTCGTACCAAGCTTGTGAAAGATAGATAACGGCATCAAATTCACGCTCGCTCCTAGATCACATAGCGCATTGTTCAAACATATGTTACCTATAGTGCAGGGAATGAGAAAACTTCCTGGATCTTTACATTTTGTAGGCAATTTATGTGGAAGAACAGCTGAGCACTCTTCATTTAGGCAAATGGTCTCTAAGTCTAAGAGTTTCCTCTTAGTAGAGACAGCATCTTTTAAGAGCTTGGCGTACTCAGGCATTTCAGCAAGGGCTTATACCAAAGGTATATTAATTTGTAGTTTCCTAAACATATCAATGAATTTCTTATACCTTGTATCATCAACTTTAGGCTTAGATTTGCGTGGAGGATAAGGTAAAGTTGAAGGGTTGATAGAATTAGTAGCAGGAAACTTACTTGTACTCTCGCACCCGGTAGTAGCGAGGTTCGCCCAGCGATATCTTGCACAAGCAAGGTTCTGAAATACTTGCTTAAGCCTCACGGCTCACCATCACGACTTTCTATGATTTATCCTTGTCTTTCGGGGTTGGTGGAGTCGGTTCTTTCCCACTCTAGTCATTATCATATTCAAATCCTTAAGATTCTTATCGGTGTTACTCGGCAATCCACGGAGGTCTAGTTGAAACTTGTTGACTAGTTGACCTATTTGGTGAGAGAGATTACGGACTAGGGCTTGATTGGTTACCATCACGTCGTTCTTTTGACAATATTGGACAAAGTTAGTAACCAACTTCGGTCATGGAATTTTGACAATTGTCCCGTATTTGTCGATCACGACATTGCTCATCTTTTCAATCGCGACTTGACCAAAAGTTTTAGTTTCTTTGGGGTGCATAAGTGTTAGGTTGTCTAGGCCACTCTCTCCCATTTGGGTCACCATATCGGAATCCGGGGTGGTCATGATTACATTTGTAACCTCATATTGGTTCCACTTGTCTTCCAACATAGTTGGCTTCTTTAATCATGCGCATTCTCGATTTGATTGATCATCTCAATCCTATTTCCATTCTCTACTCTTGCCATCCTCTCTTGCATTCCATCCACCTTAGTGTTGATAATCGATAGTTGTTGTAGGATCTTAGTTGATGCACTTTCTTCAAACATATCAGCGGCCATCTTTACGGTTGCTCTATCATTGCCTCCCAATTGGCTATTCATCGTTATTTGCTCCATTTTTGCTTGTGCCTCCTCAGGAGATATGAGAACAAATGTTCCATTTACGGAGGCATATACTCTTATCTTCTCTCTCTCTCGATGTGATCCATGGTGGGCGTCAAAGGAAGGAAAATAGAAATCCATGGTGATGCAAAAGAGGTGCAATTATTTATGTTATTGTTTAGATAGTCTTTGTTATCCCATTGGTTATATTGTCTTTATATTTTGTTATTATTTTTATTTATTTTATTTTGTCCCACATTGCTAAATTAGCAATTGGACTTGGAGTCTGTAGCCTATATAAGGCACAGGTTGTTCATGTACAAGCAGTTTAATTTTGAGTGAAAATTTTATTAAGTCTATTGACTTGTTTATCACTTTGCAGTGAGGATCTCTTCGTTGTAGAGTTCCACCCGCCAGAGAACTTATCGTCTTGAGCAAGCGTTGTGGCGTTCTTGCCAATGTTCTTGGATTGGATTATCTAAGATCGTTGTTTCGAGCTCGTCATTGGTTTCCTTTAGAAGATCTAGGGCAAATCTCGTTCTCGATTCATATCACTCTCAATCCATGGTAAAAAGTTTGCATTAAAATCACCTCCTCATGGATTCCAAAGCGTTCCAAGCAAGCAGTCAAAACTCTCATCAACTTATTTGCTTAAACCCCAAGATGTCTTGGCGTAACTTAAAGGTCTTTCTAGAGAAAAATACTTATTCATGAACTTTTGCGGCAGTTCCTCCCAAGTCTGATTGATCCGGCCGTTAAAAGAGAAGCCATTGCTTAAATTTATCGCTTTAGAGTGAAAGGAAAAAGCTTAAGCCTAATGTTACCCTCTACAGGATTAGTTACGGCTTCACCGTGCTAACGATCTCAAGAAATTCGTCACGTGAAAGCCAGGATCCTCATTTAGGATACCATGAAAAGTGGAATAGTTTGTCACCATTTGAATGACATTAGGTCTCGGGTGATAAACCTCATGACATCTTCAGGTGCTACGATAAGCGGGAATGAATTGTTCAATAGTAGGCGTTGCATAGCTTTGCAAAAATCGCCTTTCTCCTACTGAATGACGACTTGATTAGGAATATTCACAATATTATTATTATTCATTACATGATTAGGGTTGGCGGGATTTTGCGATCCGTTCTCCATTTACGACTCGATTACTCTGCGAGAATAGTTTGTTTCCTCGTATTCGTACCCGGTTGGTTCACTTTGGCTAGCCGATTCCGCTAACCTTGATTCGATTTCCTCCAGACTTCTTGTAGATCCTTCTCCTTTTTATGCAACTTGTTGTTTTCCTTGCGAATTTCTCTATCTCGGGGTGGTAAGGCTCAAGTGGTGCCTTAGAACTCCGGGTAGCGTCTTCTTGAAGATAAAACAACACTAAACAATCGAAGCTGCAAAGGCTAAAGCCTTTGAATGACTCAAAATTAGACAAGAATAACACATACTGCGAGCGAGCGAGCGAGCGAATCTTTCCCGGAATCAGCGGGTTCGGCTCGGTGAGATACTCGGTGGCCAGCGAAACTATCGTTCTATTTGGGGTGGCGATTTTATTTCGTTCAGTTTTTAACGACTCTATAAAATAAAAACTAAAGCGAGAAAATGTGCGAGCAGAATGGCGCACAAATTTCCAAGAAACGAGGTGGCTCAAAGCCAAGCTGGATGCCTCGCCACTAGCGAAAAGTCTTTGATTTTAGGTTTGAGCCGGATACATTCTCTGAATATTTCTGTTAATTCTATGCTATAAAAATTAAATAAGCAGACAATATTCACGGTATTTCTGAATCTACTATTAATAAAATAAGTTATACTTAATTTAATGACTCGAGTCCCCGAAGCTTGGCGCCAAAAACATGATGGGGTCAAGTTAAATTTATAACTTGATCTACACAACCAACAAGCAAAGTACTAGGTAAAATTGCGGTATATCTTAATAGAGTCAAAGGTCGATCCTCGAGACTCGAATTAAACAAGTATAACGTATTAAACTAAAAAGTAAATTAAGAGGCGGTCTATGACCAACTATAACCGAAGAATAAAAGATAGAAAACACAAGACTAACTATACGACCACGACACTAGTATTTTTATGGTTTTTATAAGACTCTTAAGAAATGGTATTGATAACGCTAGTAGTAATTACTCCCCGTATATGTATATCTAAGCCGAGACAAATAAGACATTAAGATTGATTATATTATTGGCTACAGGAGTCATCCCTTATATAGATCTAGATCCGGTAGAAATCTAAACCCCTATGTTATTACATGACTTTACGAGGTAGGTCTCCATCTTATATAATAAAACATGCTTTCAAAACTAGGGATGCCGGTATAAACCGTACACCTTATCTAGGCAACCAGCCGGGTAAGTGGCATCCTCTACCTGATCGATTATTCTATGTCACAATTAACATTCCACTTTTAGGCTTTATGTTAATTTACGATGACAATATAATAAGTTGATCGGGTTTATTACTCATTTTACGACAATCGGATAACCAGGCGTGGCGAAGTCGTTCTGAGAAAATTCCCGAATCTAAGTGGCAAGCTCGGCCCGTAAAGACCGCGGCTCGGCTAGACCGGCGATTCGAATTTTCTCGTAAAGCGATCTTCGTGCGGACTAGATCTACATTAATATGGGTTCGTTAATTACTACATCGTGAAATAAATACATAAATGACTACTCGTAACAAGATAAAATAGATCTACGAATAAAGATAGCATTTATAAGTAGGCATTACCCTCGACAGCGTGACTCCACTCTCGATGCAATCCCACAACGGAGAATTTATCGACTACTGTAATGAAAGAACATAAAGAAAACAAAGAAAAACTATATATATAACACAAGCGTATTGTATTTTGCTCTGTATTTTGGTGTGTGAAATAATTTATGAATAAGCGGCCTTATATAGGTGTTTAGGTGACTTAAAACCTACTAGAAACCACAGGAAATCTTGTTTGAAACTTAAAGCGGCGGAGTACATTGAAGATTTTGCCCAATGGCTAGGCGGTTTGACCGGAGAAATGGGTGCCGCTCCGGTAATGACTGGGCTTACGGCCGGTTTCATTCGCACTTCATTTTACTCCGTTCCACGATCCGTGCGATGTTGGGCTTTTTCAATATTTTGCTCGATTTCCTTCCACTTCACTTGAGATTTTCCGAACCTATAATTATGATATTTATCGGCGATAAAACATATCACGATTCACAAATCACACAACATGAATTAAGCACTATAAACACGTGATTCGGCGTAAAATAATATAACATTATGCTTCTTTTAGGAAAATGTTGATGCAAAAGGGTATATATTAGTCCGTCATCATGTAGCGACTTCTCGAAAGCTTGGTCTCATTGCTGTGATTTCCACGAGGCCTCGGTGACCTAAAATCATAAAATTTGTTATGTGCGGCGGAGATGACAACTTCGTGGTGATCAATGGAAGTCGGCCTATTATCATATTATAAGGGATGGTGCTTTGATCACCGTGTACTCAACTAAAGAGTTCGGCCTAGCGGAGAGTCGGCGAAGGTAGTGGGAAGGATAAAGTACCCTCGGGTAGGCGGATGAACCCGGCAAAGCGAGCAGGGAGAAGTTGCCAGGGTTAAATCCGAACTTCTAAGTGCATCAATTGTAAAGTATAATGGTACAAAATACTAACCGCACTTCCCGTGTCAATGCGAATCGTCTTACAGATTCGACCCAGCGTAAGCTTCGATCGCAGAGGCCCGCGTTGCCAATTACCAGGGAGCAGGATCTCGGGTGCTATAGTCAACTTCTTGAGAAATCTTCGTCTTTGTGGGTCTTTGCGATGCCGGAGTCTTGATCATCTTCTTCCTTGAGTTTGGTTGCCATACCCACGGAGATGGTGTTCATGTTCTTCATCTTTAGGCAATCACGAAAGCAGGTTATCAATGAAAAAGGCCCTCATACAGGGCCAATTGGCGATCAAAAACTCATCTATCCAAAACTTAAGGTTCTTTCTCTTGATGATAACTTGATGGTGCTCATTCAATATATAAAATAGTAAGAATAGGGGGTGTTTTGGGGATGATTTAGAGGTGCACTTGATGGTGATCAAGTGCCTCGTATCCCAATGCGAGGGGATTGGAATCAAGTCTCCGTAGTTCATGAGGATCGTTTATATATAGGGGCTTGTGCCTAGAGTTAACGTGTGGCGTGTGTGTGATGGACAGCGATTGGCGTGTTCCTAAGGAAATGGATTATGATTAGTTAATCGATCTCCTTGATTACAGGAGATAATTGTGATATTCAAATATTCATTTTAAGTTATAAAGATTAGAGCCTTTATGACTCGAGATTCCTCCATACTTATCTTATTTAGGCGTGTGTAAGAGCTTGGCACAGGTGGGACCTAGTCCGACTTCTGGTCGGATGTGAGTAAGCTTGAACACAAGTGTTAGCTAACTTGTGGAAGTCGGAGAGTGTTTACACTAGGTTACTCGGAGAGTCGTACGAGTATTGACCGACCCGAAGAGAATGGGGAAAATAGCCGAGCTACTCGGCTCAAGTTTGGGAGAATCGACCTACAGACATCCTTTCTCTCTATCTTAGGTTGGGCCACTAAAGTGGTGCCACGTAGATATGTTCAATTCTCGTCAGTTTACATCTTCACAAAGTTTTAGGGACGGAGCAGTAAAGGCCCTTTGAGTTGGGCTGGATTTACATCATCCACAAAATTTTAGAGACGAGACAATAAGAGTCCTTCGAGTTGGACTGATCAACCTTTCAGATATTAAGCATCAGTCTCTATTCATTTGTTTGTTTATTATTATGATTATTATTATTATATTATTATTAATTTGAAATTTGAGTATCCTTAGGTTTGATACTCAAGGTATACATACACATCAAAAGACATAAATGACAAATGTAAACAAGACAATGTTTGTTCATTAAACTATATTTATACATAAAGACGACCAACACCACTTAAAACAAAAAGTTCTACCCACCATTGTCAAAGTTGAACACACCAATTAAGTCAACTTCAAAATTATTCAAAATTTGATTTTCAAACTTCAAATATATATTAAAACTAGGGCTTTTGATATACAGATAAAAACAAAACGGAATAGGAAACTGTGTCTTTAATTAACACAACTCAAAAAATTAGTGGTTATAGGTAAGAAGTGTTACCAAGTCCACTACTGCTGCTGCTGATTTGGCATTCTTAAAGCAATTCATTACACATATCACAAGAACTCGTGATATTCAGTATAACAATGCAGTGTTGTCTCCAGCTTAAGATGTTAGTCCTAGGGAATGAATATTCGTTGATTTTGAAAAAAACCATACTTTTGCATTCTTTTCGAGCATTTATTCGCATCGCTGATTATTGGTGTCTTGAGAAAGTCGGTTTATCTTTCAGAGCAGAACTTTTACAATGTTGGTCTGTCTTCACGGTGTGGTGCACGGAAGGTGCATAGCGTCAGAACGGGTGGAGTGCAGATAATAGCTCTGTTCATAATTATATACACCCTCCGTCCGATACTATAAGATGTGAAATCTCACATACGTAAAAATATCATCACTTCTTTGATATAAATGTGAGACATAAATGTTGTTAGCTCTTTTAGATCGAGGAGGGCGACGGTCTAAGCAGTTGACCAAGATTATTTATCAAGCGATTTTAAGCATTTCTAGAGGCCAGGGATCGGAGGCGTTACATAAGATCATTAGGTTTTACATACAGTTTATTTAAGAAGGGGAATGAATATTCGTTGATTTTCAAAGAAAATAAAAGCGACTTATGCACTCTTTTTCATAATGGTCCATTTATTCGCACCTCACTCACTTCTATCGGTGCACCACACTATTGTCAGTATCTTGTAGTAGAATCGATTTTGAGAAAGTCGGTTTTGGTTCAGAGAACCCACTTTCACAAGATCGATCTGTAAAACTTGTTATTGGTGCATCGCTAGAATGGATGAGGTGTAAATAATAACCCTTTTCATAATTTGGTACTTCCTCCGCCCCATAATATAAGATCATTAGTTTTTCACACACATTTTAAGGTGGATGATGACATTAATTGAATGACAAAGTTCGAAAATACGTTTTGATATCATGTTGTAGTTGTAAAATAATAAAAGTTATTGAATTGATAATAAATTAGGGATACAGAAAAGACTTTTTTATAAATACTCCAAAAGATAAACTAAAATGGTCTTCTATAATGTGACAAATGAACAAAAAAAAGTGTCAAAAGACATTATATTTTAGATTGTAATAGTACTATCTTTACCTTAATTTATCACAGTTTTAATATTACTGTGGAAGTATGGGTGAGTGGCTTGCCACATCGTCCAAAAGTTCACCGTCTCGAGTGCATACTACGCTGAGTTGGGTGAGGTGAGTTCAAATGAAGGAGGAAGGAATGGAAAGCTGTGTGGACCATTAAAGGGCCATGAAGAGGTAATATGTTGCTCTGGCTTTTCCGTGGAAGGCGCGCCTCTACTAGATACCAACTGCTGCATAAGCATGTTTTACATGATGAGACTTGTATGAGTTTCCAGAGCCACACATAAACTTTATTGCATGCTTTTAAGGCTGTGGATGGATTTATGATGTTTGGAGGAAAGTGGTGCCATCGGCCCTATCACGGCCCTGGTTCTTCGATTGTCATGGATAACCGGGAGTGGGTGGATGATTGTCGGAGCTAGGATATGCCGCGGGAAAGGCGATATTATTCGGTGGAAGTCCTTGTTCGAGGAAATCATGATGGAGTGCCTGATATTGTTGGAATCAAAAAGTACATCATACGGGCGTAGCGCCCTCGAGGAAGGTCTTTATCTCACAGGCAATCGTCCATGAGGCGAGGAGTTGAAAATAGCTTTGGATTGCTAGGAGCGATATTTTAGTTATGTATTCGCATACGAATTCGAGTTAAGCTTTTAATATTTGGGATGTATATTTGTACATATTTAATGAAGATCAGTTTACAACAAAAAAAAATTATCACGGTTTTTTGTTTTCACGATATTTATAAAATTGAAATAGTATCCTAAAGTTTAAGGGTTTTCTAGTTTTTCATGCGTTTTAAGAAATTGAAATAGTGTCTTAAAATTTAGTAGAAAGATTAAAATATCATATGATTATCATGAATAAAATAGTTATAAAATTATTGAATTCATAAAAAAATAGATGTAAGATGCTGAAATTATAAATTCTGAATTTCTTAACATTTAAGATGAATAATTTATATAGGGTGGGATGTCATATTATAGTGGTTTTGGTTGGGGTCATATATATTCGACCAACAATAGATGGAGTAGCATACCAGAACCATTGGTGTAAGGCATGTTGACCTTTCTAGCTGCTTTAAACTTTAAGAGGGCATTTCTGGGGAGACGACAGAGACACAGAAAATATCCACATAAATATGTACAGAAAATGATCGGAACAGTGTATTATATAATAAGAATCTAAAAACTCGAAAGAAAAAATCATCACCGTTGGATAAATTTTTGTGCACATTTTCTGTGAATTAATCATTTCCATTTGATACCCCGTGCCCATGCCATCAAATGCACCGCGAGAATGGGATAAATTGTAGCAATGTAACAAAATGAAGCAACAAAATGTGATGTTTTATTGAATCTTTTAAAAGTAAAATCTG